>OY728128.1:485568423-486818423 GCA_963277665.1 Viscum album
TTTTGAAATCTACAGTCTAAAATTATCTTTGGGTGAACTTTTGGGATATTTCTCAAAGGATTAATTTTTTAACGAATAGTGACAAATTCTGATTATTATTACAAATTTATTTTTTCATTTAAATTATTTACAAGGTTAAATTATATTTAAAACTAGTTTAAAATTATATTAGGAAAATTATATTAAAATTAAACTAATTTATTTCATTATAGTCAATTTAATATTTAATTCTAATATGAAAACTTTTTAATCATTTGAATGTATTTATTTTGAAAAACCTTTTTTTCTACGCGTTTGTGGGTTTAAATTCAAATTGAATTATACCACATATGTAAATTTAATTTCGAAAATTGGATTAAATATTTTTAATAATAATTATTATTAATATTATATAATATGTTCAACTTAATTTTTTACCATAATTAATAGTAAAAACTGTAAAAAAAAAATAATTATTGTGGTTAAGGTAAAAAAAGGTTTACTTATATGTTTAACTTAGAAGATAAGGGATAAAAATTACCTAAAAATTACCCAAAACCAATTTTATATCCATATTTCAACATTATCACCTCTAAGGTTCATTAATGACCCATTTTTAAGGCTTTTGGAAAGATAAAAATGTTGGTATCGCTTTATCATTTCACAAATTCCATGTTTGTCCTCTCCCCCACATATAAAAGGCCACCCACTCTTCTCCCCTATTAACACTACCAAAAACCTTTTTTTTCATTAAATTAAAAATAAAAAATATATTCTTTAATTACATTACTACATCCTATAGGACTTTTTTGAATAGAAATTCCTCTTAATAAGGATTTAGGTATAAACCTGAAGAGGATCTTCGAAGAAGAGGTAATGTTCTTAAACATGTGTAGTTGATTTATTTATTATTCCAACACATTGAAATAAACTAAAACTATTATAATATAATATAACTAGTATCCCATATATATTTATATGATAATATGTTTATGTAATAATCTTTATCTATCTCCACTTACATCAAATGGGAAACAAAACTATTGATCGTGTGTATGGCATTCTACCCCCTCGCAAACCGATGTAATTTTTTTTCTATCACCAACTTCAAATGATGGATATAATAATGTATTTTAATTATTTATATGATATATAGGAAATTATTATACTCTTAGAATTATTATATCACATATACCTTCTAATTTACCATTCTGTGGGGGGATACAATAATGTCGCTTATGTGTACAGTAGACTACCGCCTTGCGAGGTGATTGATTCATTATTAAATTACTACTTACATGGATGGTAATAAGGATAAAGTTAATTAATATATGTGATATTATGACCAAGTTATAATTTTTTGTAATATAATATCACATCTAACTTCTTACCTTCCAATCCATTGGAAAATAATAACACTTCTCGTGTGTACGTTTTTACTACTACCTCCACGTAGTGATATGAAATATTTTTCATTTAATTTTTATGTGGATAATAATAAGTATATATTTAATTAATATAAAAGATATATATAATTTAATTCTTTATTACCTTTATAAAAGTTATTTTTGAACCATTTTTTTGGTTTCATTTTTCATGGTTGAGTAATGTCGAAAAGGAATTGGGATGATGCCCATAATGGTAAAGCCAAGGATTTTTTTGGAATTTTCAGTATAAACCTATAGTTTTTTCTATTAACTAGGAAATTAAAAGAAGTGTAATGGGAATAAATTATGTGTAATTTCCACTAGATAGGAGCTATAAATTTTATATTTAGTATGATTATTTTTCATGTTGTGTAAAAGCAATATGTCGTGTAATAAAAAATATCTTGTTTTTAATAAAAGGTGATGGGTGATTCAAAGTATGTGGGTATAAAATATTACACAATGTGTTATAGGATTAAATTACATGTAAATTATCAAGGTATTTTTAAACTTATAATTTATTTAAAAATTATCATTTCATTGTTATAGGATTCTTTTTTCTCAATGTAGAGGCTCTTCCTAGTCAATTTTGGGTGACCACCTCCTGTCTAGATCACTTTGTTCAGCGATTGATCATCGTTGTGGTCGGATTTATTATCTTTGGTTATATAATAATCTTGGTTCTTTTATTATATTTGTATATGGTGTGGATTTGGATTTATTATTGGATAGTTTTTTATATCAATCCTTTTTACTTTCTTGGTGTGCCTCATCTTTCAAAGGTCATTCTCTTAGTTTCCAGTCACTATTGTTGAAAGTAACTAGGTTTCTACCATTTTTTGGTAGGTTATTCTATAAAAAGGGTTGTTTTGATTAATTTCATGTTGTTATTGAAAAATTAATTCAGTTTTTGCATTGATTTGAAGTGATAAGTGGTTTCAAATGATTTATTAGAAAGGAAAATGTTTTAAAAAATGGGTTTTAATTTTAAAATGGGTTTTCTTGATTTGGAAATGGGTTCTCAAACAAAAAAGAGGATTATATTGAATTTTAAAATGTTTTATGGAATTTTGAGCATGGTTTTGAAAATTTATTATACAATTTCACATTGGGAACCTTGGTTTTTTCAGGAAAGATACATGGGTATTCTTAATGTGTGTTTCACCACTAAGAGGTAACCTTTTCTGATATTGGCTAATAGGAAACAATATCTATTTGATTCAACTTATTTTTATTTAGTCCTGTGAGTGTCTAGTATATAGTTTCCCATAGGATAGAGCCCAATATGTGAGGTACTTTTTCATATTTCATTTATTTTTTTTTATAGCATTTTTTATCATGTATTATTACTAATAAGTTTTTATATGAGGTTGTATCACATAGAATCACATGATAGATTATTCATGGATATATTCTTACATGTTTAACTCTTTATGCATGGATATTATTTCCTATTTTTATCACTTCTACTTGTTATGTTTCTATATTTAGAATACTAAATACTTTTATGAAAACCAAAGGAAGAAAAATGGAAAATTATTTATAAATGGTTTGAATTTATAAAAACTATTTGTATAAATATTTTTTTTAGAAGCTATAATTATTGAATTATTGATATTATACCTTGTATATAAACTATTGTGGTATCATTTGGGTATTCAGCTAACACCATACCTTTTAATTTGGGATTTGTTAGATTTTTTTTACAGTGTTCAGGTAAAGGGAAGAGTATCTTGTATTATAGTGGTTAATCTTGTTTCTATTGATTTCGGTATGGGTTGGTCTAGAGGTGACTTTTGGTCACACGGTGACTTGAAATACTTTCTATTTTATCCTATTTGGATTAAATTGTATGTATTTTTTGTGATATATCAACCTTTTCCACTTTGTTCTTTGGTTTTATGTAATATTTTGTTTATATTCACGATTGTTTTTTGTTATCCTTTTTTACCAATGTTATGTGATGGGCTAGTTTGGGTTGATTGTCTAGTTGACCCAGGCTGGTTCATTAAAATTTAGTATCTGAGGGGTTTCTCTGTTTTAAGTTTATTGGCGCTACCTAATTTTAGTTTTATGTGTTGGTTATACAAGAGTTAGGACCCTCAAAATTCAGATAGTATGTAAGAAAAAGGTCCCTAGGTAGCTCACTTCCATGAATTAAAATGAGTTACCATGGGTGGTCTGGGACATTTACTAGGTTTGAGACTTGGATTTTGAGGTCATTTGAATGAATTTTATGTGAAGTTTATTTTAATTGACATGTTAATTTTCAAGTAGGGTTTTTCATTTGTAGTTTGTTTGTTATAATTAAATTCTCATTATTTTAAAATTTTATTATCTAAATAATAATTTGGTCATATGATTTTGTAAGTTTATCATGAATTATTGGTTTTTTATTTTGTTAGAAAATTCCTCTAAGAAGATCTCTTCCAAATCTAAGAGAATAAGCTAAGACGTAGGTTTCATAGGTTAACCCACCAGTGGAATCTACTTTGGTAGAATCTATTATCTGCACTATTCAGACTCTCGGTCAAGTGGGTGTTGGGAAACTAGGATTCATAGTGGATTATAGATCATAATTTACTAAGATGCATCCACCCATAATTCATTGTGAAAAAAGGACCCCAGGAATCCAATGAGTGGGTTGAGTGGATAGAGAGGATATTCAACTTCATGAAGACTCCTAAATACTCTAAGGTGTTTTGTCAACATATATGTTCAAGGGAATAGGGAGGAGATAGTGGGACTCTATTATGAATGTTATGTTGCATGAGGATCATACCTAGGCTTATTTCAAGAAAATATTTAACAAGTAGTTTTATCTTGAGGAATTGTGTGTGGTGAAGACCCAGGAGTTTCTGAGCTTAGTGCAGGGGGGGACATACCATTCTAGATTATTCTACCCATTTTTCTAAGTTTGTTTATATGGCATCATATCTTGTCACTAATTTTTACGTAAAGGCTTAGATGTCTGAGTTAGGACTGAGGCCTAATATTCAGTCGATGTTGATACTCTAGTACATTTCAACATTTTTGGAGGTAGTTGACAAGTTAGCTTTGGCTGAGACATGCATATCTAGGAATATAGGTTTGTGTGGATCTTTAGTTGGTTCAGCGGTTATCTATGGTGTACTTTCTGACCAGAAACAAAAACGAAAAATAGTGCTTAGTTTTCCTCATGTCTAGTCTCAAGTGTAAAGACATGGTAGTAATAGGTTGTTTACTTCCCATGTAGAAGGTGAGTTCATACCAATCCTAACTTTATAGAGTATCCAAATACTTTTAATCTTTGTGGATGATATATCCATCTATAGTGATTTTATAAAAAGATGTCTCAAGGAATTAGGGTGGTATCCATAATCACTATGGGTTCCCTAGTTCGTGTAGATACTTCTAAGGGTGGTGGGTTTAATCCTCATGCCAAGGGAGATATTCACATGGCTAAGACCAGATGACTTTATGCAGTGGATTATATGCTAAATGAATCAAAAAAAGGTTCAGCTACAGTTAGAGGTATGGTGTTTATCTCGTCTTCTATGGTGATAGATTTGTTTGATATGGGTGATACTCATTATTTTATATCATCAAAGTTATTTTATATGTTGAGATTGAATTCATAACTTATATAGTTATTATTATATCTTTCATTACCTTTAGAAATAGGTCTTATCATGGTTTCATATGTCCTACATGTTGGGTGATGATTTCCAAATTTGAGGTGGAGTGGGACTTCTTAGTTCTTTATATTGACATCTTCAACATGATTATTAGAATAGATTGGATGATTAGTGTTAAGGCCTAGATATAATTTTATCATAATCATGTTTTTTTCTTATCTTCCAATGGGGTCAATAATGTTTTCTAGTGTGACTGGGACTCGAGATTGGGAAGGGAAGAGAATGTAGTTCCATATACTAGATTAATCTCATTCCAGTTTTAAAAGATGTTTATTTATGTAGTTGAACCTTTTTTAGGTGGTTGACTTCCTACAGTTGTTTGTGAGTACCTTGATTCCTTTCCAAATGATTTTTCTATTTTATCACTACATAGAGATGTAAGTTTTACTATTGACCTTCTCCTTGGTATGATCCCTATTTCTATACCATATTACCATATGGAACCTAATGAGTTCGTGGAACTTTAGGTCTATCATGAGGACCTAGAATCCAAATGATTTATTCATCCTAGAATTTCACCTTGGGATTTTCCTATCCTCTTTATTAAGAAGGAAAAAACATCCTTATAATTTGTATTGATTATTGAAAATTGAATCAGGGGACAATTAAGAACAAATATCCTTTTCTAAGGATTGATTATCTATTTGATTTTCTTATATGGGATCATTTGTTTTTTAAAATTAACCTATGTTTAGGGTATTAATAGTTGAGAATCAAAGAAGGGGATATACCTAATAAATAATTTTAGAGTAGATATGAACATTTTTAGTTTCTAGTTATTCCATTTGATCTCACTAATGATCCTACGGTGTTCATAGATTTTATGAAATGAATATTTCATCAGTTCTTAGACTCTATTATTATTGTGTTTGTGAATGACATTTTGGTGTACTCCAAGTCCCATTAGGAGCATATAGACCCTTTAAATATTATTATTCAAACCTTGAAACAAAATTGTTTGTATGATAATATTTCCACTGGTTAGTTTTGGATCTAAGAGGTAAAGAACCTTAGTTATGTGATATATGATAGGGGAGTCTTGATAGATCCTTAAACATTACATGAATTTATTTATTAGGATCACCCTGGAAGTGTGTTTGAGTTATAGAGCTTCTTGGGTTTGGTTGGTTACTATAGATAGTTTGTTCAAGACTTCTCCAACATCACTTTTTTAATGATATCTTTAAACCATAAGGGTGTAAATTTTTAATGGAATGACAAGTGTCAGAGGTCTTTTGAGTGTATTAAGGTGAGGTTGACATCAGCACTAGTTTTGATTCTTCTAAAACTAGGGTTGAGTTATGATGTTTTTTGTGATTCTTCTGGTACAGGTTTGGGAGGTTTCTTGATATAGGGAAAATATGTTATGTTTTATGGACCTCTCTAGTTATTCCCTCATGAGAATAAATACCCTACCCATGATCTTAAGTTGGTGGATATTATGCCTATACCCAAAATTTGGTGTCAGTATCTCTTTGGAGAGAGATTTATGGTATGTTCTAATCACAAGAGCCTAAAATATATTTTTAATGAGATAAATCTGAATTTTTTATTGATATAATACATGTAGTATCTTCATTATTTTGATTTTGATATTTATTATACCCTGGGGAAATGAAATGTGTTTATTGAGGTGTTGATAAGGAAATTGCTGACACAATCCGTGAAATAATCAGTTGATGAGTGGTATCTGATGAGTTTGTTTGCTGAGATGAGCTTGGAAGTGGAAGAGGTTGGTGGATCGGTTTTATTGGATTTTATGAAGGTAGACTTGTATCTTGATAAGATAATTTGTATCATTAATGTGATAGGCATATATTTTTAATGCTTTATCGAAATCCTTTGTGGTGGTGAGACCTCAGGTGAGTGGTCTTAGTCTTATAGTGGATATTTGTGCTTTTATAGTAGGTTGGATGTTCTGTTTTCCATGGTATAAGAGTTGTTATATGGTTTAAACCATTCATGTTGTTCTATGCACCCTAGGGTTACCAATATGTATCATGACATGATGCATCATTATTGGTGTTAAGGTATCATATGGGTGATTATAGATTTTGTATCGTGGTTCTTTTCTTGTCATTGAATTAAGGCATATCACTAGAGACCTACAACATTATTGCATCCTTTACCTATTTTGGTATTAAGGTGGGTTGAAAATTAAATAGATTTTTTCATTGGATTTCGATGGACTCAAAGTGGGAAGGATGAAATTTGAGTGATCATTGATCAACTAATGAAATAAATGAAATTCCTACCTATCTGGGAGGTGAAGAAGGAGGAACAGTTTGGGGAATTGTATGTCTGAGAATTTGTGATAATTCATGAGGTTCCTTATATAGTTGTTTCTAATAGGGATATGAGGATCACATCTAGGTTTTTGAAAAATTTTCAGGAGGTGATGGGTTCCCAAATTAAATTAATCATAGCTTATCATCCACAGAAGGATGGATAGATAGAAAATAATTTTTAGGTTCTAGAGGATATGATGTGGGATTGTGTGCTTGATTTTGGAGGAAATTCACAAATGAATTTTACATTGGTTGAGTTTTACTATAACAATAGTTATCATAATTAGATAAATATGTCACCATTTAAGGTTTTTTATGGGTATCTATGTAGATCTCCCTTTTGATGGATAGAGTTTGCATATCCATCCTTGGATGTACCGAGTGTTGTTTAGGAGATGATGGAGATGGTGTAGTTGACCCAGAGGTGTTGTATCACAGAAACAATTCATCATAAATCATATTCAGACCATAAGTATCATATATGAGAGATTGATGTTGTTTATTGGGTATTTCACATTGATTTAAATTTCTTGGGACATCATTAGTTGGGTAAGAATGGTAAGTTGGCACTAAGGTTTGTGGGGCCCTTCGAGATCGTTGGACAAATGGGGAGGGTGGCTTATCAATTTAACTTTCTATATGGTTTGATTTTTATCCATGACATGTTTTATGTTTCCCAATTGAGAAGTTATATACCATATCCTTCCCATATGGTTATATGTGAGGATATTAATATTGATCCTAATATCACTTTGGTTGAGCAGCTAACTAAGATTATAGATTGTCTGGATAAGGTGTTGTGCAATAAAATGATCCCCTTGCTCTGGGTATTGTTGTAGTGTGGATAGGATAGTCACAAGATGTGTGAGTGGGAGTCATTGATGAGGTATTAGTGGCCTTATCTTTTTTAGTAATTCAGGATCACGAGGGATTTCTGGGGGAAGAAGGAATTTATGGTGGAGAGACTAAAACACCCAATTAACTTTCTATCAGGTATGTTTTAACCATTTTTTTGGTTTTACTTTTTCATTGGTTGAGTATTGTTGAAAAGTAATTGGGAGGAGACCTGTAATGGGGAAGTCAATGATTTTTTGCAATTTTCAATATAAAAGGAGTATTTTTTACTATTTACTTTGAAATTACATAATTTGTAATGGGAATACATGACATGTAATGGCCTCTAGACAACACCTAATAACTTGATACATTATGTGATCATTTTACACACCATGTAAAATTTACATTCCATGTAATAAAAAATATTGTGTTTTTAATAAAAGTTCATGGGTTTTCAGTGTATGTGGTAATCAAAGATTACACGACATGTAATCGGATTACACATTGTGTAAATTCCCAATGATTAGTTTTAACCTTTCATTTCGTATGAAATTTTCATTTCATTTGTATAGGATTCATTTCTCTCAACCTAGAGTATCTTCCTAGTTGAATTTGGGTTACTCCCCCCATCTAGATCTCATCATTCAGTGATTGATCACTATTATGGTTAGATTACTTCTCTCTGGGTATGTGATCTTATTGGTTCTTCTTTGGTTTTTGTTGTGGTTGTGGTTTGGTTGTGGATTTGTGATTAGATAGTGTTTTTTATCAATCCTTTTCAGTTTCATAGTGTGCCTCATCTTTTGAAGGATTCTATCTTGGTTAATGGTCACTGTTTTGGATGGAAAATAGGTTTATATCATGTTGAGGTAGGTGTTTCTATAGAATTGGTTAATTTTGTGAATTTATTGTAGTTCTTGATAAATTCATTTGGTTTGTATATAGATTTTAAGTGATAAGTGGTTTCAAATGATTTCCTGGAAAGTAAAATGATTTCAAATGGGGGTTCTACTTTGAAAATGGATTTTTATTGATTTAGAAATGGTTTTTTCAAACACCAAAGTGGACTGGCTGTGATTTGAAATCATTTTAGGAAATTGTGAGCATGGTTTTGAAATTTTATTATATAATTGTACATTGTAAAAGTAGGGTGTATCGTGAAAGAGACATTGGTAGTCTTAGTGTGTGTTTCACCACTAAGAGGTAACCTTTTGTGATATTGACTGGTAGGACTCGATATCTACTAGATACAACATTTCTTGATTAGGATTATGAGTGTATAGTATATAGTTTCCCATAGGCTAAATCCCAATATGTGAGGATATTTTTCATTTTTAATTTATGTTTATTTATCACATGATTGTTTTTATCATGGATTATTGCTCAGAAATTTTTATATGGGGATGTATCACATTGATTTTCATGACATATTGAACATGGATATGTGTTTACCTATTTGCCTCTTGATTCATGGATATGCTTCCCTGTTTTCCTCACTTCTACATGTCGTGTTTTTTATTTGATAATATGGATGGTTTTTATGAAAACCAAAGGAAGAAAACGGGGAAATTATTTATAAATGGATAATATTTATAAAAATGTTTTGTAAAACTATTTTGTTTTAAAAGATAGAATTGTTGAATTATAGATATTATAAATTATATAGAAACTTTGGTGGTATCATACTCTGATTTTTCTTACACCCAACTTGTTCATTTGGTAATTTTTAGATTTATTTTTTGTAGGATTCAGATAAAGTTAAGAGCATCTTGTAGTATGTTGGTCCTTCTTGTTGCTATTTATTTTGGTATGTGTTGGTTTGGAGGTGATTTTTGGTCACATGGGTACTTGAATGACTTTTTGTTTTAGCATATTTTTCTTGTATTGTATATATTTTTTGGTATCTCATTTGTTTCTACTTCGTAATATGGTTTTATGTCATGTTTTTCTTATATTTATGACTTGTTTTTGTTATCATGTTTTACCCATATCATGTGAAAGGATGGTTTGAGTGGATTGTCTAGTTGAACTAGGTTAGTTAATTAAATATAACATAATAATGATTCTATAAAGGTTAATAAACATTTATTTTCTTTTAAATTTATCCTTAAAGAAAAATGGAAACAATGATACTGGGTATGTACAGATTACCATCTCCGTGAATAGTGTAATCCATTTTCTATATATAACTTTTATAAATTACTATATTTAAATATATAATTAATAGATATGATATTTAAATAATAGTTAACATTCTGAAGATGATGGAAACCATGATCAAAAAAAAGTAATGAAATTACCAAACCAAAACATACATTAAAAATGAATCAATTGTCACCCAAAACAGTGATTTTAACAGAAAAATATAATGAACGGGTGATAAAAAACTATAAGTAAATAATATATAATATATAATATATTATTATGGTTATTTAATAGATTTATAATAAACCTATATTTATTATATAGTAGTTTCAAATGCATATAAAGGAAATTAAACATAAGGTAAGAGTTTTCTCGTCTCTCTTTTACTTCTAGGATACATATGTCATATTCAACACTTATTCCTTTATGTGGTGAATATACTATCCCTTTTGGTATTTTATATGATTAATATATTTCTATTCATGGTATTTAATGTTTTATTTTATTTTATTCCTTTCATGTGTCTTATGATTTAAAATTTACCAATGTGATAAGAGATTTATGTTTCAATCTCATTTTAATCGGGATTATTTATACTTCAATTTACATTGAACAATATTTTTTGATCATTATCTAATAAACCACTTTAATTTTATTATCATATGGTTATTTATAACTTTATTCAATTAATAGTACCATTTTCTTCTCTTTGATACTTAAAATGATTGATAATTTTTTAAAGAAAATATGACTTTATTTATCTCTTCAATCAAAAATCATTTTTCATCATAATCCATGTTTTTTTAAAATGTTTTCAATAATAGTTTTAAAATTTTCTAAAAGATTTATTAAATAAAATTTTAATAAAATTTTATTTTTATAAAAAATATTTAAAGTAATCTTCATGTCATTTCCAAAATAAGGTTTGTCTGGCTTTTGCCAAAAATTTGAAAGTAATCTTTGTTTTAACATTTACTACATGAATGGAGTTTCTCACCATCATGACCACTCAATGTTTTAAATATTTATTTATAAGTCACAAAGGTTTTTTTCAAATAAAATTATTTTCAAAATATTTTTTTAACTTTTAGTTATAAAAATATTTTGAAACTGAAAATGTTATTTTCCATAAAAAATTTCTAATATGAAATTTTTGTGATATTTCTATTCATCAATGACATCTACCCTTAGTTGTAATTATAATACACTAAGAATGTATTATATTTATATCATAATTATTATTTATCTAGTTGTTTTATAATTATTTTGACTATCATTTTATAATTTTATTACTCGTCACCATTTAACTCAGGATGGTTTTTGATTATGTTTATTGATTGGGGTAAGTATTAAAATTTCATATGTTGGGTTGTCAATATAAATTTTTATATTGAATATGTTTCAATATTTCATATAAGTAATTAATTGAACTTATTAAGTGGTGTTTAGGGTCTAGAATTGTGTAGCCCCTTGATGCATTAATAAGTCTCATGATACAAATGATTTGGCCAAATTAAATGTGTTTTTACCTATATATTTAAACAGTCTTGTGAAAGTTCTTGATAGTATGTTTCAAATGTATGAAATTATGAATTACATAAATATGAGATCAGTTATTTATGGACATTTTATTATTTTATTAGTTAAAATATCCATGGATAATTTTTAAACGCATGTGATTATATATTTCGATTTATTTCACCATCTGTTTTTCCTACCATATTATTCTCAAGTTATTGTTTAAATGAAATGTGTTTCATTTATTTACCTTTCCATATTGATAATTATTATTTATTAATGATATATTATATTGTATTATTACCCTTATTGGGTATCTAAGATCACTCCTTCCTTATGTTTTATTTCCTCAAGATACAAGGAAGTATTATGTGGTTGATATGCAGGGATATACTAACGGGAAATATAGTGTTATGAAAGAAAACCCATTTGTATATTTTATGTTTTCAATTATAATGTGAATGTAAAGTATGCATCTGGTTTATCAAGACTACTAAACTATTTCATTCTTCATTATGTGATTACCTGTATCTTATTCCAATGTAATAAAGTAACCACTGACCCTAGGCTATTAGGGTCGGGGTCTTTACATACATGATGGATCATTTCTTATTTAGATGCTCATTTTTATACCTTATAGTATATATATGGATGTTTTTTCTTATGACTTCTTATTATATCACATTTAATTCATATATTATTGGTTTATATGAATATGGGATTATTTTATGAAAAACCAAATGATGCTTGACAAATTATTTTATCTTTTAGAATGATTTTTAAATAAAACTTTTTTTAATCCAGAGCTAACATTTTCCTGAAATTGTATGTTGTATAGATTATTTAGTGAAAGAATTTTGGGAATTGTTCTAAAATCCTACATTTAAATTTGGTAATTTATAAATGTGTTTTATAGGACTAGGGTAAAGGGAATCACAACATGTATTTCAATGGATTCTCTTAGTTTTCATTATCTTCTTAGTGAGGAATTTTTTTAGTGATGTATGGTCACAAAGAGACTTGTTTTTTCATAATTTATTTTTTCTAGATTATCCATTTTGGATTGACTTTGTATGTATCATAGTTGTATACTCTTCTTCCACTTTATAATCTATTTTTTTACTACTTTCAAATATTCATGAGACTTGGTTTTCTTATCAATTTATCCAATTAAATTATGTCATACCTTCTTGGGTGACATGTTGGGTTAACCTGAGTTGGTTCGTTATAGTGACCTGATAAGTAACATATTCTATAAAGTTTCTCTAGGAAACCCAAATTACTTCTGTATTGGAAAATTTATAACATATGATGATTTATCCTTTCTTTTTTCCTACATCTTATAGAATATTATCTATTTTCTTGAACTATTTCCCACCCTTTATTCATTTATATTTACAAGAAGATACTTATTATGGAAAAAATTATATTCCATATGCAAATAAATAACATATCACCAACAATATCCACTAAATCATGGTATTATTTAGAAGTAGGATCCTTATCTATAGTATGTTTGTTGAGGTTTGTACCATCTTTTTTGTATTTTTCCCCTACCATAAAAAATCTTTTTTTAAAGTTATTTTCAAAATTTTATATTGTTATGTATTTTTAAAATCCTTTATAAACCCATGATTTCTCAAATTGTTTCTCTAACACCTTCATAGTTATAAATATCAGATGAACTTTTATGTTTAGTGGGTAAAGATATCACTTGATTCTTAGAGAGAGTTTTCTAAGAAGTTGAAGATACTTAATTTTTTAATAGTGAAGCTTTGTTTAAATTTTCAATCTTATTATTTATGGTACTTTCGACCTAAATAAATTATTATTGTGTTTCACAAACCTCGTATTCCTTATTATAAAGTTTTTTATTAATATGTTTCACCATCCTTCCATGTCCTACAACTTTCATTTTGAGGTTCTTAATTTCCTTTATATACAAATATTCATTTTTAAGAATATCTCTCTTTCCTAAATTATTTTCCAAACATTATTTCTTCATTATTTTGATTTATTTCTTGAGTTTTATGTTTTTCTCAAGACATAATATAAATTCTAACCTCAGTAGATATTCTATGTAACATTCTTCACCTTCTTCTTCATCACTATTTGACGAATCTTCCTTTATCTCAATATTTGAAAATAAAGTCTAAAATTATTTGTATTTTCTTCTTCTAAAGAATTTTTATACTTATATTCATACTAAATATACTTATTTTGTTTCCAAATAACTTTTTCTTATGTTTTTTGAATTTTTTTATATTCCTTGTAATTTTTTCTCCACTTTCAACACTGAGGTATTTCTTCAAAATCCTCTACATATTCTCCAATATTATTCCCATGGAAATTCATAGAAAAATTCCCAATTCCTCCACACTTGAAAGAGTTAAGTGGTATTTTGACTCTACATTTTACTCTACCTATTTCATAATTTTTGGAGATAATATACAATATTTTTTTCATTCATTTCATTATATTTTGTATTATCCAAATAACTAAGGTCAATAATATCTATATATTAGATTTTCATCTTTCTCATATATGAAAAAGTAATTTCATCCTTGATATTTTTTTGAATGTTTCAGATTTCCCTATCACATATTCAACAAGAAATTTATGTAATTCACCAAGAGATAAATAAATTTTATCTTCTAAAGCAATGAATTTAGAATAAAACCTATCTGGAAATCTTCTCATTAGTTTATTAAAAATATTAGAATATTTGAATAAATCATAAAATCCACTGATTCTTTAAACAATTTTATTTGATTTAGTGAATTACTCATCAAAAAAAATTTCAAATTCCCTTCTGATATCTCTAAAATTTTTACATCAGTTTTGTAGCTTTGCCACGTTCACTTTCTTATTTTCTTCTATAATGATTTCATATTTTTCTTAATTTTATTTATATATTTTGAGGCATGTTATCTTTATGAAAATATTTTATAATAAATAAATAAGAATATAATTTCTATATTTCCTATCTACTTTAATATTTATTTTTTCATAAATTACCATAATATCATTTTTTTAATGGGTGGAAGCCCAACTTTAGTTTCATTAACTTCCTCCAGGACAATTGACAGAAGATAGGGTATCATTCTATTTTTAGAACCACGATAATGTTTTCCATAAAAGGTAGGAATACCTATGTTGTTCACTAAGTTTATATTTTCCATGATAAATATCCAACAAGTGAACCATATCTTTGATATCAATTAAAGTTCCTTAGGATGGTAAGAACCACGATAAGGGGGTGCTGAATTAGTGGTGATATTTTTAAAATTTAAGTTTTCTTAAAATTTACCCATATAACTTGTTAGTGTAATTACCTTTATCAACTTTATATAACAAACTCACAATAGAGAAATGAAAATAAAGAAATTCACACAAGATTTATAATGTTCAACCTTTTTGTGAGAACTTATATCTTTTTCTGGGAAACTCTCATTGTTCCATGGAATTCACTATACTATAGAACTGAGTATAATGATACAAATCCTATTTTTTTAAAGGTTGGGGTCAAAGACTCATTTATTATTAAAGCAAAGAAATACCTCTTTAACTGGGTAGAGGGAGACCCATTACATAGCCCGAAGGCCTAATGGGCATTTAGCCCATTATATAGCCCATAAGCCTAATTTTTTAGCCTAAGGCCTGTTCTATGAATAGTATTTCTATAGTAACCACCTTCTAAAGTACCACACATTACCCGCCACTGCTATAGTGCCCAATGATTATATTGACTCTTGTTAGTTACAATTTTTGTATTTTGAAAAATAATCCAACACAACTATGAGAAAATTTGCAGCACGACTCTATAAAATTCATCTGAAAATATTTTTTCTAGTAAATGTATATATGGTGTTATTTTTCTTCATATGATGCAATCTATTTGATGTTCCTGACTAATACTGAACTTTTTTTTCTAACCGGTGTTTTTTGGATGATGAAACCATTGTTCCTAATAATATTCTCAGAAACTCTATTTGATGACTGTATCTGGTTCTCTATTTGATGTCACTTATTGGTAAGCATCTTTCTGGTGATTATACACTAAAAATTTGTCTCATGTATCATAATTGATTCTTTTGTTTAATAAATATGACCAGTATTATCTTTTCCTCAACAAATTTAGTTAGAAATCACTACTTCCAAAAAAACTTTAGTATCTTATCTTTTTAGCATGGATGAATAGTGTTAGTACATATTGTACTTCCACCCCATTTTGTAGGTTTTCTTAAGGGAGAATAGGTGGGAACTAAAATTTATTTTCTATATTAACTGAAAATAAATTTTGAAACTCCCTATCATCATTAATTTTGTTGTATTCTTCTCGAGTATTCTAGAGTCTTCTTGAAAATTATTAAATCTTTTAGAAAAATCGGTATCTGTATAATTTCCTCAAACTTCCTTAACCTCTATGTTAAGGAACATTTTAAAAAATTCTAAAACTCATCAAGATAAAAAAAATTAATAGACCATCTCATCATCATCAAAGTTAAGGGGATTTATATATTTATGTAAATCACCTCAAAAACTCTGTATGGCATATTTTTAACTAATGACTACATTAAGAACATCTGACATGGATTTCTTTTTATTTATTATTATTTATCATACTACCTCAACCCAAACTTCTTATAATCATACATATGATTAAATCATGATTTCTGGTATTATTTTTTTCATCTAATGGATCTTTATACAATTATAAATATCATTCCATGACTTTTACAAAACTAGGTGAACCCTTGTGTAGGCTTTGAAAACTTCTGGATTCCCTTAAATAAGCTCACGCATACCTTTGCACATCACCTTTAATAACTTTAGTTAGGTAACAAAAAATAAAATCTATCTTTATGTATCCTTCAAAAATTCATTCGGTTGGTTCTTTATCCAGTGGAATCAAATCAATTCCTTTATACCTCTATTCTCATTATAACTTTGAACTTCATACAGTTTGTGAAATAAAATATTTCCCACTTGAACTTTGTAAAAAAATATATTAGGTAAACTCAGCTTCATATTTCTAGAAAATTCATCTACCCTATCCTGTAAAACATGATTTTTTGGTGTGATATAACATTTTTTAATTTCTAAAGACTTATGTCTTAAAAAAATTCCCTTTAACTACTAACACATCATTACTCTATCCATAAACATTGCGCTTTTTCCATCCAAAATTTTTTTTATTCTTCTCTCCCAAAAGAATTCATACAACTAATTATTAATATAATAACATTTATCTGAAGATATATGTCTGGTATCCCTAGTATATCCCCCTTTGTACTTCTTTTATTACTTAGACTTTTATTTTTTCATCTGGTAAAAATGTTTATTGTCTATCTGGTGATTCTTGCAGGTAAAATGGTTGTACTTAATTCCCTTTACATGAAAACATACAACTTCATATTGAATCATGGATTTCTTTATGATCTTAGGAACTTTGAGAATATCATAGAATCATCTAACTTAATGAAAATTTTTCCTAACATACTTAAAAGAAAAACAGCATTCAACTCCTTCAGTAATCCTTTTAGGAAATTTTTTTAAACTTCATAAGGAAAACATTCAAAAAATTTCTAGAAACTATTTCTCACCTAATTCACAATATAATTCACAAAAAAGTGTGTTGAAAAAAAAAATATAATTCATAACAAAAAAAATAAAAAAGAATCATCAACTAGGAACTATCACATATATAGCGTTAATAAAAAAATTCATTTCCCATAACATGAGGGTTATGAATTTATGGGTTATCATTTTCTAAATAAGTAATTTTAATGTTCCAATATTTACTTTCCAACATATTTTAAAACTGATCCATGTTTATATAACAATTTTAAACCAAAAGACATGAAATATTCTAATAGATACATTGCTTAAAGAATATACTTATTTTCAAAAAATTAATAACTCTCTTGACCCTTAAAACAAATCGTAACCCCCATTTTAGATGTTATTAATGATTTCAAATATCTGAAAGGGAATTTATATGATCACTTGGGGTGTGATCATTTTTAAAGTTGTTATTATACTTGAATATAATGTGAAATACCTTTATATTTTGATAAAATAAAAATAGAAACAATATTTTTTTTGAAAAAATATACTAATTATAATTTATAAATTTATTTGATAACATAATATGTGTATTTTAACGGAAAATAAATCATATTTTTTCATTTAATGTTTTATGAAAAGGACTGCCTTCCTTTAATATCATTTCTTTTAAAACCATAATGTTAATCCACAACAAATAATTTTTAAAGAGCCATGTGAGACCAAGAAGAATCCACATGAACCCTAAAATCACAAAACTCCCAAATCAAAATCAAGTGAATGAGAACCCTGTATTTCCAAGACCATGGTAGGGTAAGAACAGCTGAAAAAAAGAAAGGGGATAAGGAAGGTGGTCTAATGAGTTTACTTTTAAGTATAAAGTATAAACCATAAGTAACAACTAAAAAATACTAAAAGTAGGAGGAGATAATGAGGGATATTTGAATGTTTATAGAGAGTTGGATTGGTGGAAATCAACCCCTAAGGTATATATTTAAAGAATGAAAAAAATGGAAAATTATTATCTTCAATGATTCTGGGAACTGCACACATTTTAGAAACATGGTTAGAATAATTATGCGCCAACCATGTGAGCCTCAAAAGAGGACCTAGAGTATATATCATGGGCATGCCATATAGTTAACAAAATTATGAAAATCATGACATTTTTCACTATTAAAGTTATAGTCCTTTCACATGGTTTTCGTACAGTTAGTACTAATTCTGAACATCAATCATGCACCATGAATTGTGCCCCCAAAAACCAAAAATCTCAATGATAAAAGAACTAATACTCAAGTACAATACTAATATCCCATAAATAGATAAAATAAAAGAAGAAAGTGATATTAGGGTGTGATAATTCTCCCCACCATAATGCTTTTTACCCCTAAAAGCACCTAAAGGATTTGTTGATTAGGAAAAAGAATCGAGATTTATCTTTCAAAGAAAATTCACAACTTGAGAGATAAAGACTACATAACCTAACAGAATATCCATGAATAATAATTTGAAAAATAATCAAATTAAAATTTAATATACCTAGAAAACTCAATTTACCATAAAAATATCATCCCAAGAGACTAAAAACATATACATCGATTTTTTATAGTTAATGAAGCAACGACTTCTAAGGGGGAAAGGATAACTCCCTCTCATAAGACCCAAAAAATAAAGAGTTCCCCAACCTAATCACAAATAAGCTAAAATGACATGTTACAACATGAACCAATCTCTTGTACAACTCATAAAAAATTTCATAATGAAAACTAGACTAGTAACTAAAAGAGACGTTGGGTTATGCAGGGTCAAGGGACTAACTCATCAGCCAAGGACCAAACTCTAATAGGAAAATAAGAATACACACACAATGGGCCCACCAAATTATTCCTATATGGTGGCCTCCTCACTATATTAGTAATTATCATCCAATCCCAACCTTTGAAAATGAATCGCAAAAACCTCAACAAACTAAAGAACCAAAATAAAAGAGGTAAGATAAGAAAAAATCACTATAAAATGGTATAAAAGTTCAAAAACAACCACATTTCATTTAAATTATTAATATATAACCATATATCCATAAGTGATCATCATCCAAAATAACCCAATAATATGAGGACTTTAAATGGGAGGTCGAGCACAACCATAGAAAATGAAAACAATAAGAAAAAAGGGGATATGACAAGTAAAAAACCATGAATAAACATAGAATCAACATCAAGTCTTGTGACAGGAACCTAGGTATTTTTTGGATGAAGTAGATTTTAATTAACCTATTTTAAGATAAACACCCTAATAGAAAGTTTATAGGTGACACAAATGGTCACAGGTACGACAAGTTTTGGGATTATCCAAGTTTGAATACTTCTTATGTCCTACCTTCCCATACTTTTGTAACACAAAGGAATGCCTCCAAGAATAATTAGGTTTGAATAAAAAATATGTTCACTTGATTATACTACAATTTTAATGTGACTTGTCTTACTTATCCATCCCTTGACTAATTCTCCTCTTCATTTTTCTCCAAAATTGCATCATTTCCTAATAAAAAAAGTTAATAAAAATGATTCTTTATAAATATTTATAAATTTATAATTCTATTATATGGTAGATTTTCTTATGATTCTTATAGATGAAATTGGAGACAATTGTGTTTTAGTGATTTTTAACAATCAAATTATGGTATCTTAATTAATGAGTTTTTTATTAATGTTATCATTAAAGAGATAAAATAAAATCTTTATTTTCTTATTTATATCGTATATTATCAATAATTAAGTTATTATAGTCATATAATATATTATATTGTAGAATTTTTCAAGTAATTGATGCAGGTGTTTAGACAGTCCCAAACATGAACATAACATAATTAATGGATGCATATGATTATGAAACTAGTTTTTTTTAATAATTTAATTATTATATAATAATAATGATATTATAAAGGGATCATATGTTAAACATTTTTGGTGGGTCTAAAAAGGGACAATAATGGAGTATAGGATAATAGTATACTAATAATACCTCATAAATACATATGTATACATGTTTTTAAAATGTTTTTGGTCCCTTACTCATATAATTTTCACTTATACCATTTTTGGTTTTACCGTGATAACTAGTCTTTACATAAGTAAATAATTTATATGGATAAAAATAAAATGAATCTTATTAAATAATGTAAACCTAATAATTATAAAATTTAAATACATTTTATGATATAAAATTTCCATTTTTGAGAAAAATTAATTTTAACCTTAGCGCATCTAATGTATAAAAAGCGTTTTTAGAAAAGGTGTATTTTTAAGCATAAAATTTATGTTCAGAGTGAAATTATCCATGTATTTTATTTTCATTATATTTATCATCAAAAAAATAAATTTATTTTCTTTTTAAAGCAATCAAAAAGAAAATATTTTAAAAATATTATTTAATTAAAAAAATACTAAAAATATTTTTTATTGGAAAATATTACTTATGTTCCTAAAATATTAATCATAGGTATCATAAATTAGACATAGTATTTTTTTTAAAAAAATTACTTATTAAATATATTTTTTTTCAATTAAAAGGTTTTATAAAAATTTAGGTCTTTTTAAATTCATAAAATCTTATGTTTTGGTAAAAATGATATTTTCACTATTCGCCTAAAAATATTTATTTTAGAAAAACCAGAAAATTTTATAAGAAGATAATATTTTTATGCTAAATCCAAAAATGAAGTTCAATTTATCAAATTCAAATTCTAAAATTATAGAATTTAAATTTTAAATAAAATCATACCATATAATGAAAAACGTTTTTATAGAAAAATAACATTTTAAAGTGTCATCCATTCTTATTATTATTTTATATCAATTATTAATAAACATTTTATTAATTAATTATTCATATAAACTCTATAAATTATATATTTAGTTTCTTAAACTAAAACATATAAAAAATATAACTTTAGTGGAAAGTATATTTTTAGCATAAAATGATATTATTAGTTATTTATCCATGTTAATTTTATCAATGTAATAATATTAAAAATAAATTTTATTTTCTCTCAACATTTATTTCAAAATTTGGTTACCTATATTTTTACCCATAAATTTAATAGTTACATTTTAATTGTTATATAATGTTTCACGGTTCATTTTTGTTTGGTTTTTATGTGAAGAAATCTATCAACATGGTGTTTTTAAATGAAAATTATATAGTAAAATATTAGTGAGTTACATAGAGTGAAAAATAGCCAATCCCATTTACCTTTCTAGAGAAGGAAAAATCCTTCAGGACGGTCAGTTGTCTGACCTCAAGTCCATCTACCTAGGGATACTTTACTCGAGATATAATTCAACTCATTTTAACTCTAAAACCTAATATTCATAAACTATATTCAACAACTAAATTCAAGTTTATAACTTCAATTAAAAATCAATGTCTCGATGGATGAAAAACTAAATTCATTTTTATACCTAGAATTTAATATGATGCTATATTTCCTACAAATATTTTAACATTTAAACTAAAGTAAGCTTGTTTTATAATATAAATAGTTTATAACTATGAGTAAAATAGGAAATAACCTTTAAAAATATAAAAAATTAAAATATTTAAACATGAGATAACCATTTATGAAAAACTCATAACTAAAATCTGACTATAAAAATTTTATAACAATTTTTATCAATATGTACATTGCATAATTTTCAACATAAACATTTTATATCCATTTCAATATGAACTCTTTCATATTCTTCATTCTATGGAATTTTATTTTAAATATATGGTATTTATGAATTATAACAAAATTAATATTATATAAACTATGGTGATCCAAGATAATAATACATAATTAATACATTGATTATATGGTTTAATTAATACATCCTACGAATAGTTTCACAACCCAAGGACCTAAACATTTAGTTTCTTGGAGTCTAGCTACATAGAAAACTTATATTACAACAAAGTTAAATATTTCTCCATAATTGTGCTCCTATGAACCCTTTTATAGATATATCATATGATATGATAATCTTTTCAGCTTAAGTATTAGAAACATAAGAAAAGAGTGTGCTTGAATACTTACTAAGGGAAAATTATTGACTGATCATAATGATTAGATCATAAACATTAAATATAATATGAGTAAGGGATAAATATCAAATAAAGAGATCATGGTATAATTATTTAAACTCATCAAAGTTGATTGAGAATTAAGGATTATGACATATTAAAATAATAATAAATAATGGATATTAAAAACCTAGATTAGAAACACATAATGAAAATAAAAGACATGAAAGAATAATATAAGAAAGTATAATATATTTATTACATGGAATAAATAAACATTTTTAATGGATTGAAAATTAAGTACATTTTAGAGAATGTTTATAAGAATAATCATAATAAAACATTGTGAAAAATCCATGCATTTCCACCCTTTAATTTCAATAATAAATCTAAATATGTCCACCCTTTAGTTTCTAAAAAAACCTAAGTATGCCCACCTTTTAGATTTTGAAAAAAATACAAATATGTTCTTTATTCATTATATCATGAGATATAAAACCTTAACCAATTCATTTTATGGAGATATAGGACCCTAATATTCATCATAAATACATATTGGTGCCACTTTAAATAAAACTATTCATCTTATCGTAAATAACCCACAAGAATAAATTGGATTTCATAAAATTTCCATATACTATCACATCAAAAAACATGATAATTTGATACCAAAAAAATAATATCCCAAAATTATTATTTAATAATAGTGTATATATAGTGATTTATAAACTAATACTTTATTGGATAATAATCCTTTTAAAATGGAAGAGAAGTCAAAATAAATATGTTTCTTGAAAATCATTTCTTAGTCTCATCTTAAAAATACATGGTTTTTCAAGTCACTTTACAAAAAACGTTTTTTAAGATAATTATAAAACTTATTAAAATAGTAATTTAAAATAAACTCCAATAAATTTACCTTGATAATAAATAAATCAAATGTAAAAAATTTTATGCATAAGGGAACAATATAAGATCATATAAAATAAAATCCTTTTAAATATGTTAAAAATATTTTATCAAAAACCAACTTCATTAAAAGGATAAAAAAAGTTGCTTAAAAATTAATAAATAGGAATAAAAGTATTATTTTAGATAAAAAAAAATTAGCTTCCAGTAAGGAAATTATAACATTGGTGAGAAGTAAAATCATTGATATAAAAGAAAATCGATTGAAATAAATGGGAATTTCACTTCACAAAAATACATTTTCACATAATTATATAATCATAAAGTAAGAAGAACATGGTTTGATACATTATGTACTCATAAATTAAGGTTTAAATACAATATAACATCATCTTATTTTATAATATATCACTATTGAAATATAATAGTTAGAGGAGTGATTATGACCTGAGGAAAGTATTTAAGTAATGGAAACCCCTTACCTTTATTCATGATTAGTAAAATTTGAACTAACCTACTATAAATAATACATAACTATATTAAAATATTATTTTAGAAACATATGAATACCTAAAAATAATATAATTTTTATTTATAATCATCATCTTCATGCATATTAGTTAGTTTTCCTATATTTTCCGACTTCATGTGTTTAGAGTTTTAACTATTTGTACTAGTTTCATAGGATCAGTTTTTGTATTCATTCTTCTTAAAATTTCATCATTAAAATATCATTAGTGTTACTATAATGAAATAATTTTAATTATTTAAGAGGTTTAAATTTCCCTTTATGAGTGTTTCACTCTTTATCTTTTAAGATAAAATCGATAAAAACATACTTCAATTATTTTTCTTAACCAGTGAATGGTGTTTTATTAATTATTGAGTTAAAAAATGATGAATCCTTTTAAAAAACATTATTTAAATATTTATATCATATTATAACATTAATTGTGTTTTTTTATTCATTCATGGTATAATTTCAAATCATTGTTCAAGTAGGCAGTCAAACGAATCCAAACATGAACATACCATGATTATTGATAATTATGAGCTGATTTAGTTGAAATATCATTAAACTAGTATTATAATGATATTATTTAGTGTTTATTAGTGTGATATATATCATAATTATAAATTATTTATAATAATAATTAATGGATATGAAAATATTATATAATTTGAATAAAATATTTTCCTCTTAGTATGCTTATTTTGAATGATTGAATTGCATATGACTATTTATTGATCATATCATTAATAGTTTCTCAAATTTTTTATAAAAAAAGATTAATAATATCATAAAAATAATATTTATCTATTAAAACTATTATCAGTTCCATCCATGTAATGTGGTTATTAAAAGAAAAATGAAAATCAATTGTTCTATGGAGGTGGTATTACACATGTACGTGTGATTGATAATAACATTTTCTATGGAACATGAGGAATTTATAATATATTTTACCATTTAAGAATATATAATATTTTATAAATATAATAATTATTTATTAAATTCAACATTAGGATCAAATGGGTAAGGTGGTTAAGAAAAATGAAACATGATTCTTTTTGGATATGGTAGTCTGCACACACACACGAATATCATTTCTTCTTTTCTAAAGGGAAAAAATAGGTTTGGTTAATTATTGTAAAATAATTATAATAATATATAATTATAATAGTGATAATTAGGTCATAATTTAAAGATTTATTATTGGAATTTGAGGAATAATAAGTTCACAAAAATAAATAGAAAAAGGAAAGAGAGGTTAGGTACTTATACATCACTTCTTGGATTATCTCATTTGCAAAAGAGATTAATCCTTTGAGTGATGGTATAATGAGAAGAGTATAACCTATTTTAAGGTTTATATAATTCATTAGGAGTGTTTTAGGCTCAGTTTGGGATGAAATTAGTGTGTTTTGTAGGGAAGAGGAAGTGAGGAGAGAATAGCCCCTCTTATAAGAGAAAAAGGATGGATTTTTTTGTAAATACCCATAACTTTTCAATAATGGGAAGTCACTCTCAAGGAAAGTGGATCTAGAATTCTAGAAATAATGGGTTATAGAATATATAAGGCTGATATAGCCTCAAAAACAATTTACATGCATGTTTTAAACAATTTTCAACCTCTTTACCCCATTAATTATTACCTTTCCCATTTTATCTTTTATCATAGTAACTAGTTTTTACCCAAGGTAACATAATATTTATGTTTAGAAATGAAGAGGTATTTATTAGATTATTTATAAATACTGATAAAAAATTTAAAATCTATTTTCTATAATTCAATTTATAAAATATTTAAAAATTAATTTAAATATCATAAATGTATAATGAATTAAAATAATTTTGAGAAAAATAATAGTTGAAATATAAAATTAAAATATAGGTTTTTATACATAAATTAATATTTCAAAATTTATAATTTAAATTATAAAATATATTTTTTTAACAAAAATATTTCATAAATTTGTAATTCATGCTTATATACTAATAATGGCATAAAAAGTCAAAGTATTAGTAAAATCAATATATTATATTATTCACCTAAAAACAATTTTTTTAGAAAAATATAAAATATATATATTAATTTAATATCACCATGATAAATCAAAAAAAATGAAGTTAATTTTTTATAATTTAAATATTAAAATTTATAAACCTTATTTTTAACTTAAAACATAAGATATATTGAAATTTTGTTTTTATAGGAAAATGAATTTTGAAATATTAAATATTCATATTCCTATAAATTACAAATTAATATAGTATTAAATTATTATTTATACAATCAATATATCTTTTTATTATTTTATCATAATAAATTAATTTCCTTGAAATAAAAATCCAACTTCCAGAAATTGAATTTTTTAAGCATGAAGTGGATTGAGAAAAAATTACCTTTAAAAGGTATAAAAATTCATGATATATCTCTACATATAAATAGTTTATTACATATTGATATAATACTAATATCTATTTACATAACCCAATATAATCTCCATGTAATACCTAATAATCAGATAAGCTCTCATTTAGGTTTTGATTAGCGATTCAGCTAGCTTAGATCTTGTGTAAATATCTACGATCTTGAACTTCTCTTGTATATGATTTTGATAAAACCATAATTTATCAAGTTCATATTAGTTTTGGTCTAAGTAAAACCATAGTAAAGATACTTCCTTTTATTTATTTTTCAATATGGTTACTTAAATTTATTCTAGTTAATTTAATTAACAAGTTTTAACAGCTACATTTATTATTAAAAATATATCAAGTTTTTTCATTTTAGTTTGGTATATTGTGTGAAACATGCTATTTGATATTTTATTTTTTAAAAGAAAATATACATTGAAATATTGGGTTGTTACATTCTCCCCCCTTAAATAAATTACTTCATTGTGGTTTTAGTTATTATTTAATAATGAAGCTAGCTAAGGGTATCTATAAGATGAATAGAGATTTAATTTTATAGTTAATTTTCGATCATATCTATTCACTTATAATAGGAATAATCCCAATATAGTGTTAGTTACTAACAATTTGAGTTAAATACCTCTAATAGTTTGGCGTTAAGACCTTTTTTATTTTTATTTTAGTTCAAAATTAAAATCTATAGTGATAGATTATCATAAATTTTTTTAAGGTGTGAATTTAAATTCCATATTTTTATAATAGCTACACCACACACTCTTAACTTTCATCACTTGCGGTTTTTCAATATAGTGTTCCTAGTGTAAATTTCAGGTCAAATGAAAAAGGTTGTGAAAAATTATCCTCCTCCTCAAAAGGATCATTGAAATCCATATTCAGGCCCCTCTAATCCCTTCCCGTAGTAGCCACCTTCACCACACCAGCTTGTTCCCACTCCAACTTATCCCTTTTCTATAAATATTTCATCAACAGATAACCACCCATCTCCTCTGTAACACCCCAACCCCAGCTACCCAGAGTCGGTGCATTACTTTGTAACATTGGCATGATCACAAAAGATCAAGTCTCGAAAGACCGTTTAGTTTAGTAGCCTTGGAAACACTAGATACATTCATAAAAGTTACATTACATCATAAAGCGAAAAACTAATAACAAAGTCTTCATAGTCCACACTCATATCCTCTTCTGACTATCCCTGCAGGTCATTCATAAAATACATCTTCACATCCTGGAAAATATTAAAACATTGAAAGGGGTGAGATCAGATGCTCAGTAAGGATAACAATATTGCAGAAGCTTTCATAAATAAACATAAACATTTAAGGCAACATATAGCTAAAACAAAAGCCTTCTAAACATGAACATCAACATAATATGGAAAAAGTAAAATGAGATAATGTCATTTACTTCTTCACATGGATATTCTACTGGTCGAATAATCACATGCAATATCAATAACCACTTTCATAATGATGGAATGCATAATGCCAGACTATCATAACCACGTAGCCAAGGCCCCGTGCCAAGACCACAAATAAGATTTTGTCAAGACCTCGTGCCAAGACACTAGTTTGTCTCATGAGACCTACCGATGCATCGAGGTGCTATAGCGGGCTCCACCCGTCACTTATTAAGTCCAATGCATTCCTCATATGAACAGGTTTAAACATATCATAAACCATAACTTAATCATATCACATAAAACATGCATAGAGGAAACATAACATTTCCACATTTCAATCACAAGATATCAATACAACACATTGATATAATAAAAACACTTTCAAAACCATTTTCAAATACCAAAAATAAAATAAAATTAAAACATGGAATTTATTTTTCATTTTAAAAAAGTTATGGCTTGTAGAGGAAGCCGAAACTCAAATAATGGTCATGGCGGCGGAGAAGTCATTGTCGCTGCATATGTACGGAAAGAAAAACATTCCCTTTTTGTAATTTAGTAAAACGCTTCGTATAAAAAATATTCCTTTTGAATAAACGTAAAAGTCAAAGGGGTTTATACACCGTATAAAAGAAAGTTGTTTATAAAACAAAATATGCCTCAATGAAAGGAGATTGAGACGAAGACCCTTACAAAGATCATTTTTTAAAATAAATTAGGTCTATTATGTATATTAACTATAATTACACATAAATAAATTACAAATACAAGATAGGACAAAATAATATCATGACATAATTTAAAAGTAGGAGATTAACCCAAAGAATAGAAATTGGGTTAAGAAGTTCCCTTACCTTGCGTCTTGTCTTGACTCGACCGTTCTTTAACATCCTGAATAATAAACTAGAGTTAATTTATAATTTCTTAAGAACCATTTTCAAGTTTTTTATTCCTTTTATATCACTTATCACCATGTCATGAAGATTATGTAATTATTTAAGTTAATAACGGTCGTTTTGTCGATCTTTGGTACTTGAGTCAAAAAATAGACTTCTTATAATTAAAAGTTTTTCATGTGGTGAAATATCCATTATATCCAGAATTATATTCATGATTTAGATATTATATATATCATATATATCCAGTATATACATTCATTTATAATATTACATAACATTTAGAGGTAATAAATGAAATGCACCGTTCATGGAGACGGTAAGTCGTACGTACGCATGAATGCTACTTACATTTCTATTTTGTATTTAATGGAATGAAATAATAATAGTATAAAGGTGTATAATAATTCTATTATAATATCATATATAATATCATTTACTTCATCCTTTATACATCCCACATATGGCATTAACGATTCAAATCACTTTGAGGGGGCGGTAGTCCGCACTTCCTAAAATGAAAATATCGCGTTTACCCATAATGGAAACAATAAAGGTATGCCATAAATGAGAAATACAGAAGCATAATGAAAACATAAAAATAATATATATATATCATATATGAAAATAGTGTCATCAAAATGGTCACCATTAGAGGTGTTAAATGAATATTGAACAATCATCGTTTCATGAGGCAGTATTTCTCCACCCACAGAAATAGTATGTTATTTAACCATTAGACGAAGGTGTGTGTAATTGTAAACCAAATACTTATCATAACAAAATTATAGTATATTTAGGATACTTTTTTTGTTACAAATGAAATGAATAAAAAGAGTTTAGGGGGTTGGAGAAGAAAAATAAAACAAAATAACATAAGAGAAGACATTACCTTAAAATCGGGTAACTCTTTTGATTTGAGCCAAAGGCTTCCTTGGGAAGAATTATGCCCAAAGTGAGGCTTCTAGGAGTAAGTTAGGGTAGTTGGGAGAGTATTTGGGCAGAGGTTGTCCGAGACCAAAGGCTTTGAAAGTGTGAGTAAGGTGGTAGTGGTGGGGGCCTTTTATGAGAGGAGAGAAGGGGCACTCTTGGAAAGATTGAAATGTTACTTTATTATGAAATGCTTTTTCGGATTTTAAAGGTCCCACACTTATATATTTCGAGGATAAGGTGATAAGGGTTCTAAATCTGCTCATCCAATAGGTTTTATACAAGTGTAATCCTTGGATTTTACATTATCTTTTCATTTTATTTAAATCATTAATTAATGAGGTAATCGCTGCATCATCATGGTGTCATAAATAATTTAATTTATTTAATGTCTAAAAATTATAAAAAATATATCATGATGTAGGAAATATTTTTATCTTTCTAATGAATATTTATAGTCAAAAATATGACTTGTATAACCCCATTTAAAATTGTTTTAGTAAAACAACTCTTGTTTGTGACCTTTTTATTTTAACATTAAATAAAAAGTTATTTATGTCCTTTTCCTACCAAAGTGGCTCCATGGGGTCCCCAAGTTGACCCATGGATTTTATTGGTCGGACATGACACATCCAATAGGGTTAGGACAACTGTAAAGGCCATTTCATATTTTTATAATATCATTTTTACCTTAAATTTCACTAATTACTTTTAATCGCGATTAATTAAACTTAAAAGTTACTATTCACCAAAAAATTATTTTAATCCCATTGAACCACATTTTACTTCCTCATGAAAACCATGTATGCTGGATTTTTTTAAAATCAAATTACAGAAGTGGTAATATTTCATTTAAACGAAAAATCAGTTATTTAACTACCACTTAGTGGTTTCACTATTCATCAAAAATTGAAGTTTTTCAGAACAATGCCAAAATTTCACCCTAAGCTATAATTGATATTCCGAATCCAAAAATGATGTCTATTTTACAAAATTCCAAACATATAAGTTTCATTAATTAATTTTATAATTAATTCCCGCTGTCACAACCAATAGCGTGTTTTTAAGAAACAATATATATCAAAAGATTGACAATTCTTTATGTCCAATTTCAATGTTAAATTAATTCTAATGAACACCATTGGATAAAATGGTAAAAATATATTCTAATTATAATTTTAAAACACTCAATAGTATAATTTATCACTATAAATTATTTTTATTAAAAAATTTGTTTTTAAGTATTTTTCACTATTCATAAAAAATTGGAAGTTCTCAGAAAATTACAAAAAATTCAACTTAGGATAATTTTGATATTATGAATACAAAAATGAAGTCCATTTATAAAATTTCTATAATTTTAAAAAGTGGGTATTACTATTCATAATGGCTACTTTGATTAGCCGCGGTGTATTAGAACTCGAAGTTGCGTACAATGCAAGCTATTGCATTATTGAATGAGAAGCGTATCATGGAAGCTCGGGGTGTTACATTCTCCCCTCCTTCAATAAATTGCATCCTCGCAATTTGAAATTTTTCTTTGAAAATAAATGGTTGAAAATAGAAAATACCTTTGTGGAAAACCCACATCGGAAATAAGGTTAATAAAAATATAACATTAAAAGAATGAAAAAGAAGTACAAAGGTCACCCGAGATAGCCCATACTAGGATTCTATGAAAATATGGATATGCAAGAAAAACAAACCATCAAGGTCTGATGGAGAGTCATAGAAAACTGGATTAGGAGAAAGTTAACCATAAAAAATCACAAACTTGTGATTGGTTAAATAGTCATTGAATCCTTAGTTGGAAAAGTTAACCGGCAAAATTTTTGTTTTAAGTTACCATTTATAAAGTTGAGGAATTTATTTAGGATATTTACTAAGAATGTAAGGGAATATACATACTTGTTATGTAGACTTTCATTCTTTAATAAATTTTTACCACAAACCCATCTTTCACTCTAAAAGGTAATAGAACTCAAAAATATTCTATTTATCCTAATTGTATAAGGTTCCAAATATTAACACATACCATTTAGATTAGTAAAACTATTTTGTAAAAACCAGGGACTTCCTGTAGGCTAGTGGTAGGTAATAAAGGTCTTTCGCACTATGGTTGTGGGTTCGATTCCTGCAGCTTTGTCCGACGCGACGGGTTATGCCCCACCCTGCAGGTTGTCCTTTTCCTAAAAATATAGTATTATAATATTCCAAAAATAATCCTCATAAATGTTTTAACCTTAAACAATACTATCCAAAGTTCATCTTAATCCATCCCAACCTTTATAGTTATCCAAAATACCTCTGTCCAAACTTTCTCTAAAATGTCTCTTAATTCCAAAATCAATTTATCAGATTCCCCAAACAAAGTAAAGTTTCTCTTATTGTCACATACTAAAAATATAATTACCTTCATCATATTAAAACCTTACTGAAACAACAAGTACTGTAGTACAATCCTTATATATATATATCACATTATTCTAATAACCAGAATATAATCCATGAGTCCAAAATCACCAATACATTAATTATTCTGCTTCAACTGTAGTAACAGCATAAGATTGGCCTTGATCCCTTGGCCTTTTCTGAGGTAAGTTTCCCTGACGCATAGGACATTCATTTGCATAATTCCCCATTTCCCTACAATTGTAGCATTCAACATTGATAGCCTCTTTCTTTCCCTTACAATCACGAGCCTGATGACCTTTTTCTCCACATTTATAACAAACTCCCATTCCTTTATGGCAAGTACCAGGGTGATTCTTCCCACATTTATCACATAATGGAAAATCCTTATTTCCCTTTTTCCCTTTATCTGTCTCTTGTTCCACTGTTATCTTCTTATCTTGCTTTACTTTATTGTCATAAGATTTAGAGAATTCCTTTTCTGTCTTGATAGCACATGAGACAATATCTTCGTATGACGAGAAGGATTGTGAGACTAAGGCTCGATGGAGAAATGGTTTTAACCCATCAAAGAAACGATCAATCTTACTTCTTGGGTTACGTATATAATCTGCAGAATGCCTCGCTAGCCTTGTAAAGTTGGCCTCATACTTTGCGACATTCTCATCCTCCTTTTGTCTCAGACTCAAAAATTGTCTTTCCATATCTGCTCGATGGTCATGCGGAGAGTATTTTTCTAAGAAAATTTCCTTAAACTCCCTCCACTCCATACTTGATACTTTTTCATCTTCCTTTGTGTTTTGAAATAGCAACCACCATTGATCGGCATCTCCAGTGAGGTGGTAGACTGCCATGACAACCTTCTCCCTTTCGCTACTCCCCAAGGCATGGAATATTTTCTCTAAGGAGTTTATCCATTGCTCAGCTACTAATGGATTTGTACCCCCATTAAATGTTGGCGGTTTTTGCCTCATGAAGCGGTCTAACATTGATCCTCCACGTTGCGGATTAGGGTATTCCATACGAGTAAGGTTATTATTCATAACCTGAGTGAGTTGTCCCAATATGGTAATAAGTTGATCATCACCAGTTGTATCTCCAGATCCACAATAATTATCTTGAGCAGGAGGGCAATCCCTACGCGGAGTGCATGCATTGATACGGTTTCCATTCCTTCCTCTAGGCACCATTTCTAAACAATGGCATAAACTAGATTAGTTTATGAATCAAAATACATAATTACATACTTGTAAAATACGTAACATAAATTGAACTATTTATGGAAATAATCCATAAAAGTGTTTTCTTTGAGGAAGTATATACTCATAACCCTTCATAGTGGTTTGTAAAGAAAATTAGAATTATCCTAAGCATATCCCCCGGGAGTGTCGTAACCAAGAGTGCAGCAAGGCCCATTGTCATGCACCAGTTCTCGTTCGAGTCTAGATCAATGTGGTGTTTTCGAGTTTTACCCCTAGGTACATCTGTGCCAGAGCCACCTCTACCTGCTCGTATCCAGACAGGGATGTATTGCTTGGAAAACTCACAAAATAACTATAATACCAAAAGTCTAGGAAGTTCTTCTATACTAATCCTTAAAGTCTATCTTCAGGCTATGTGCTCTAATCAGAGTTTATCTAAATCTAGCTTCCAAGGTTAGTACTAAACTGCCTCTGATACCAACTATAATGCCCCAACCCCAGCTACTCATAGTCAGTGCATTACTTCGTAACATTGGCGTGATCACAAAAGATCAAGTCTCAAAAGACTTATTAGTTTAGTAGACTTGGAAACACTAGATACATTCATAAAAGTTACGTTACATCATAAAGCGGAAAACTAATAACAAAGTCTTCATGGTACACACTCATATCCTCTTCTGACTATCCCTGTAGGTCATTCATAAAATACATCTTCACATACTGGAAAATATTAAAACATTGAAAGGGGTGAGCTCAGATGCTCAGTAAGGATAACAATATTGCGAAAGCTTTCATAAATAAACATAAACATTTAAGGCAACGTATAACTAAAACAAAAGCCTTTTAAACTTGAACATCAACATAATATGGAAAAAGTAAAATGAGATAATTCCATTTACTTCTTCACATGGATATTCTACTGGTCGAATAATCACATGCAATATCAATAACCACTTTCATAATGATGGAATGCATAATGCCAGACTATCATAACCATGTAGCCAAGGCCTCGTGCCAAGACCACAAATAAGATTTTCTCAAGGCCTCGTTCCAAGACACTAGTTTGTCTCATGAGACCTACCGATGCATCGAGGAGCTATAGCGGGCTCCACCTGTCACTTATTAAGTCCAATGCATTCCTCATATGAACAAGTTTAAACATATCATAAACCATAACCTAATCATATCACATAAAACATGCATAAAAGAAACATAACATTTCCACATTTCAATCATAAGATATCAATACAACACATTGATATAATAAAAAAAACTTTCAAAACCATTTTCAATACCAAAATAAAAGAAAATTAAAACATGGAATTTATTTTTCATTTTTAAAAAAGTTATGGCCTGTAGAGGAAGCCAAAACTCAAATAATGGTCACGGCGGAGAGAAGTCATTGTCGCCGCATATGTACGGAAAGAAAAATATTCCCTTTTTGTCGTTTAGTAAAACGCTTCATATAAAAAAGATTACTTTTGAATAAACGTAAAAGTCAAAGGGGTTTATACACCGTATAAAAGAAAGTTTTGTATAAAACAAAATATGCCTCAATGAAAGGAGATTGAGACGAAGACCCTTACAAAGATCATTATTTTAAACTAAAGTAGGTCTATTATGTGTATTAACTATAAGTACACATAAATAAATTTCAAATAAAAGATAGGACAAAATAATATCATGACATAATTTAAAAGTAGGAGATTAACCCAAAGAATAGAAATTGGGTTAAGAAGTTCCCTTACCTTGCGTCCTATCTTGACTCGACCGTTCTTTAACCTCCTGAATAATAAACTAGAGTTAATTTATAATTTCTTAATAACCTTTTTCAAGTTTTTTATTCCTTTTATATCACTTATCACCATGTCATGAACATTATGTAATTATTTAAGTTAATAACGATCGTTTTGTCGATCTTTGGTACTTGAGTCAAAAAATAGACTTCTTATAATTAAAAGTTTTTCATGTGGTGAAATATCCATTATATCCAGAATTATATTCATGATGTAGATATCATATATATCATATATATCCAGTATATACATTCATTTATAATATTACATAACATTTAGAGGTAAGAAATGAAATGCACCGTTCATGGAGACGGTAAGCCGTACGTACGCATGAACGCTACTTACATTTCTATTTCGTATTTAATGGGATGAAATCATAACAGTATAAAGGTGTATAATAATTCTAGTATAATATAATATATAATATCATTTACTTCATCCTTTATACATCCCACATATGGCATTAACGATTCAAATCACTTTGAGGGGGCGGTAGTCCGCACTTCCTAAAATGAAAATATCACGTTTACCCATAATGTAAACAATAAAGGTATGCCATAAATGAGAAATACAGAAGCATAAGGAAAACATAAACATAATATATATATCATATATGAAAATATTTTCATCAAAATGGCCACCATTAGAGGTGTTAAATGAATATTGAACAATCATCATTTCGTGAGGTTGTATTTCGCCACCCACAGAAACAGTGTGTTCTTTCACCATTAGACGAAGGTGTGTGTAAGTGTAAACCAAATCCTTATCATACCAACATCATAGTTTATTGAGTATACTTTTTTTGTTACAAATGAAATGAATAAAAAGAGTTTAGGGGGTTGGAGAAGAAAAATAAAACAAAATAACATAAGAGAAGACATTACCTTAAAATTGGGTAACTCTTTTGATTTGAGCCAAAGGCATCCTTGGGAAGAATTATGCCCAATGTGAGGCTTCTAGGAGTAAGGTAGGGAAGTTGGGAGAGTATTTGGGTAGAGTTTGGCCGAGCCAAAAGGCTTTGAAAGTGTGAGTAAGGTGGTAGTGGTGGGGGCTTTTTATAAGAGGAGAGAAGGGGCACTCTTGGAAAGATTGAAATGTTACTTTATTATGAAATGCTTTTTCGGATTCTAAAAGTCCCACACTTATATATTTCTAGGATAAGGTGATAAGGGTTCTAAATATACTCATCCAATAGGTTTTTGACAAGTGTAAGCCTTGGATTTTACATTATCTTTTCATTTTATTTAAATCGTTAATTAATGAGGTAATCGATGCATCATCATGGTGTCATAAATAATTTAATTTATTTAATGTATAAAAATTATAAAAAAAATATCATGATGTAGGAAATCTTTTTATATTTCTAATGAATATTTATATTCAAAAATATGACTTGTATAACCCCGTTTAAAATTGTTTTAGTAAAACAACTCTTGTTTGTGACCTTTTTATTTTAACATTAAATAAAAAGTTATTTATGTCCTTTTCCTACCAAAGTGGCTCCATGGGGTCCCCAAGTTGACCCATGGATTGTCTTGGTCTGCCATGACACATCCAATAGGGGTAGGACAAGTGTAAAGGTCATTTCATATTTTTATAATATCATTTTTACCTTAAATTTCACTAATTACCTTTAATCGTGATTAATTAAACTTAAAAGTTACTATTCACCAAAAAATTATTTTAATCCCATTGAACCACATTTTACTTCCTAATTAAAACCATGTATGTCATATTTTTTGGAAATCAAATCACAGAAGTGGTAATATTTCATTTAAACGAAAAATCAGTTATTTAACTACCACTTAGTGGTTTCACTATTCATCAAAAATTGAAGTTTTTCAGAACAATGCCAAAATTTCACCCTAAGCTATAATTGATATTCTGAATCCAAAAAGGATGTATATTTTACAAAATTTTAAACATATAAGTTTCATTAATTAATTTTATAATTAATTCCCGCTGTCACAACAAATAGCGTGTTTTTAAGAAACAATATATATCAAAAGATTGACAATTGTTTATGTCCAATTTCAATGTTAAATTAATTCTAATGAACACCATTGGATAAAATGGTAAAAATATATTCTAATTATACTTTTAAAACACTCAATAATATAATTTATCACTATAAAATATTTTGATTAAAAAAGTTGTTTTTAAGTATTTTTCACTATTCATAAAAAATTGGAAGTTCTCAGAAAATTACAAAAAATTCAACTTAGGATAATTTTGATATTATGAATACAAAAATGAAGTCCATTTATAAAATTTCTATAATTTTAAAAAGTGGGTATTACTATTCATAAAGGCTACTTTGACTAGTCGCGGTGTATTAGAACTCGAAGTTGCGTACAATGCAAGCTATTGCATTATTGAATGAGAAGTGTATCGTGGAAGCTCGGGGTGTTACATCCTCACTAGATTACACCATACCCTACTTTTTTCACTCCATGAATCCCCCTAAGTAAATGTTGTCAAGGGATATATTCCTTTCCATATACACTCTAGGTGGATCTTTATGTACCCAAATAAAATTTTCCAAGACCCAAACTATTCCTTTCACATGCTGCATGTGCTCACATTCTACGTGGAATCAAATTTAATTCTCTAACTACTCCCATCCCCACGGTCACTTGGTGGCCTTTTACTTTTTATCCTAACCAGTGTATCATATTTCACTAGTGGTAGTGGTGGGGTTGTATTCTATATACACCATTGGCATGGTGAGTTAAAATTATCTAGAAACATAGAGGCCTACACACTTCAGTGGTACATTGATGGATGATGATAAATATAATTTTTTGTTTCCATCTACTATTTTAGTGATGTTAATATCTCACTATTTTGGTTGATGTTTGTTTTTTACACCCCCATCCATTTTTTTCAATAGTGATGTTGTTTTGGTTAATCTATCCATGATCAGTGAATATGGAGTCTATATTGAAATATTTAATCCATTACCAAAATTATAACAAATAATTCTAAAGGATCCATACTAGGATTTATATTATAATAAACTCAAATTTCAAAATTAAACCATCATACAACTAAAATTTTATTTTATAAACAAAATATATGAGTAGTACACTTAGAAAATATTCTAGGAAACTTAGAGTGGAAAGATTAAATGTTCCCTTCTCGTAATTCTAAATCAGAATATTTAGCTATCATAATCCATATCATTGGTAGTCATTTAATAGGGTCCACCTTATACCCCTAGTAATGGTGGTTATTAATTCCTTACATCCTTATCATCCCTTTTATTATGACACCAACTTGGATAGTGTCCATGTTTTCCACACTTGATGCATTAAACTATTATTGGTTCTTTTGGATGAAAATTTTGTACTCCCATCATGCTAAAATACCTCTTTATTTTCCAATGGAATTTTGATTCTTGGTGACCCCCTCTTCTATAATTAAAACATATTATATTCCCCTTGAGGTAATTCCCTTGATGAATATTTTCACATTTTTTAAAAATAGGAAGTTTAACATAATTTCCTTCATAGTCTTCATCACTTGATCTTTCATGAGACTACATCCATATCGTCTTTGGTTTTGTTTGGGAAATCAAATATATTCACATTGTCAATAATTTTTATGATAGCCTATTTGGTATAATAATAATATTTCTCACTCCAGATCCCATTATTATGGGTTATTTTTTGAGGTAATCTCAACATTATCCCTAATTCCCATGGTTCCTTCTAATTCTAGGAATTACTACAAACATTAGTTTTGAAATGAGGAATAAAAAATTAACAATATGGGAGAATTATCATTATCATAAAATCAATTCGCCCTTAAAATATCTTGTTCTTTTATATTATCACATTGGTTTATAGTTCCTTTAGTTTAACCTATTTTAATATTAGTTTGACATATGTTTCTTTAAGTTGGGTCATCTTATAATTCTCAACCTAATCCACTAAATTAACTTCGAAATCAATTCTTTATAGTAGCTCATAAAGAGCATATGATCAACCCAATCATATCCCTTTGGATTTCCTATATAGGTTTTTAGTATTAATCCCACTCATTGTGCATCAAAATGATAATCAATTCAATGATCATCCAAACTTTTTATGGTGATTACCCCTATATACATTTTTACCATAGTCATATTGACTTTCCAGTATACAAATAGGAAAGTATTTCTAGGTTGACAACATACTCCAAGATTTACGAACATTTCCAAATATCATATTATACTTAGGCCCATATTTAGGTATTTCACGAAGCTTATCTAACCTTAATACCAAAGGCAAACAACCTAATCTCCAAAAATAAAAAAACATCCCTTTAATACAAACTATAGAAAACCAAAATAAACATACAAAATTAATACATTAATTATGTAGTATAATTAATACATCTCACAAATAGTCACACAACCTAAGGTCCTAAAGGTTTAATAACTTAGATACCAGATACATAAACATATTATTTTATATCACTTATAAACATCTCTAAATGACTATGATATTATAGACCAAATTCAAGAAAATCATATGATATAAAAATATTCATAACATAGATAATGGAAACATAAGAAAAGGGTGATCCTGAATTCCTGATAATGGAAAATTATCAATTGGTCATTATGGTTAGATTATAAACATGAGGGATAATAGGAATAATTGAGAAATATTATGTAAATATATCATGGTATAATAAGTGAAAATCATAAAAATTGATTTAGAATTAAGGATCATGGAATAGGAATATAAGAACCAAGAAAGGTCGTAAAAAATAGCTTATAAACACATAATATAAATAAAAAAACATGAAATCATAAAACAGGAAATTTAAATATATTTATAACATGGAATATCATAAAAATATGGCTTATCTTGGAAATAAGGCACATTTTAGAGAAGTGGAACAAACATAAGTATAGGAAAACATTATGAAATAATCCATGTATGTACACACTTTAATTTTATAAAAGAATACATTTATATCCATACTTAATTATATCATTAGATATAAAACCTTAAAAAATGAATTGGTGGGAGATATAGGACCCCACATGTCATCATTCGTGCATATGAATTCCACTTAAAATCAAATCATTCATCTTATAATAAATAATATATAAGAAGAATCCTAAAAATATTATTTAAAAAGATCACATATATGGTTATTTAAGAACCACCACTCTATTAGATAAGAATACTTTTAAAATAAAATATAAATCAGAATAAAAATATTAATAATAATTTTTTAGTATCATCTTAGAAATACATAGTTTTTCTAGTCACTTTACAAAAAATATTTTTTTAAGATGATCAGAAAACATGTTAAATAAATACTTTAAAAAAACTCCAATAAAGATATATTGATAAAAAATAAAACATATGTAAAAAATTTAATTCCTAAAGTAAGAATATATGATCATGGAAAATAAAATCCTTTTAAATATTTTAAATTTTTTTTATCAAAAACTAACATCAATAAAAGGATAATAAAACCTTAGTTTTAAAATAAATAAAGGGGGATAAATAATCATTAGAGATAAAACCAATTTTACCTTCTAATATGGAAATTATATCATTTTTTATAATTAAAAACATGGGATTGGAAAAAAATCCATTAAATAAAATTGGAATTACTCTGAACAAAAATGTATTTTCATGTAACAATAAAATCACCATGGAAGAAAAAATTGGTTTAAAACATGATTTCTCTTGGAAATAAGGTGTAAATATAACATAACATCATTATATGTTATAATATATCAATATTGAAATATAATATTAAATAGGAGTGGTTATGACCCGAGGAAAAGATTTGAGTCATGAAAACACCTTACCTTTTTTCCTGCTAAGTGGAATGTGCACTATCCTCTTATACCTCAAAATTAAATATCTTAATATAATATTTGAGAACTATATCCACACCTAAACCAATTTATAATTTTTATTTGTAATCATTATCAAAATGTATATTAGTTGGTTTTTCCCTATTTTCCCACACCATGGGTTTATAGTTTTGACTATTTGTACTATTTTAATAGGTGTGATGTCAGTATTCATTCTTATTCCAAAATTTATCATTAAAATTTTATAAAAGTCACTATATTTGATGAAATATAATTATTTATAAAGTTTAAATTTCCCTTTATTTTTATTTCACTCTTTATCCTTGAATATGAAATCAATAAAAAGGTGATTTTGATAATTTTCTTAAACAATGAATGATGTTTTCTTAATTATTAAGATAAAAATTAAGATAAAAATTAATATATAATTTAAAAAAATAGGTATTTAAATATTTATATCATATTATATCATTAATTATATTTCTGTATTCATTTATGATATAATTTCATAAATTTTTTCAAGTAGGTGGTCAAACCAACCCAAACATGAACATATCATGGTTACTAATAATTATGAGGTGATTTAGTTTCTATGTCATAAAACTGGTAGAATAATGAAATCATTTAGTGATTTTTGTGTTATATATCATAATTAAAAATTATGTAGAATAATAGTTAATTTATAGGAAAATATTTCATAATTTGAATAAAATATTTTCCTCTTAGTATGCTTATTTGGAATGATTGAATTACCGATGATCATTTATAGATCATATCATTAATAGGTTGTCCAATTTCTCAGAAAAAAACTTAATGATATAATAAAAATCAAATTTATACATTAAATCCATTATTATGACCATTCATGTAAATTGGTGATGAAAATAAAATTAAAAATCAATCATTATATGGATGTGGTAGTCCACATGTATGTCTAGATAATGATTTTAATTTCCATAGATCATGAGAAATTTATAATATGTTTTATCATTTTATAATATATAATATGTTATAAATATAATACTTATTTATTAAATTCAACATTAAGATCAACTATTTAAGGTGGTTATAGAAAAATAAACATGACGCTTTATGGAGGCAGTAATATGCACACACACACACAAATGTAATTTTTTCTTTTCTAAAGGGAAAAGGTAAGGATGGTTAATGATTATACCATAATTATAATAATATATCAATATAATATTGATACTAATGTTATCATTTTAATATTATGTATTTGGATTTGAGGGAGAATAAGTGAAAATAAATAAATAGAAAAGAGGGAGAATAATTGAAAATAAATAAATAGAAAGGTTAGAAAATTATAACTTACTTCTTGGAATATATCCTTTGTAGAGGAAATTAAGCCTTTTAGGGAAGGTATTTTTTAGAATAATATAACCTATTTAAGTTTTATAAGAGTGTTTAGGAGAGGTTTGGTAAAATTTTGGGCTGATATTAGGGTTGTGTTGTGAAGGGTAATTGAGGAGAGCAGATCCCCTTTTATAAGAGAAATGGGATGAAGTTTTTGTAAATCCCTAAAACATAATATTAGTAAGTCATACTCAAGGAAAGAGGGTCAAAATTTTGAGAAATAATGGGGTGGGGAATAGATAAGTTTTATATTTCATCGACCATTTTTTTCACACATGTTTCAACACCTTGAATTTTTACTTTCTCCACTTTAGCTTTTACCATGGTAACTAGTTTTTACCTAAGGTTGCTTAATATTTATACATAAAAAGAGGTATATATTAGATAATTTAGACCTTATAATTATAAATATTAAATACATTTATCTGATTAAATTTATAAAATTTATAAAATTTAATTTTAAAATAATAAATGTATAATGTATTGAAACAATTTTGAGAAGAATATTACCTGAGTATAATCGTGTTGTGGGTTTGATTACCAATTATACTTATTCCTCTATATAACCCCACTATTCTACATTTTTTGGGGAATGATCTAGTGTTCTTTCCTTGCTCAGATTTGGATACTCAATGTCTTCAGTCGGTGTCATGCCCATGCATCTGTGTTGAGCTAGATCAATCTTTGAAGATTCATTCTTGATTCCTGATCAAATCTAGAGAAATATTTTTCTGGTGGAAATGTAGCCTCTTTCAGGAAATTACCAGTTTTTTCATGGAGCATCATCTCCATGAGAATTTGGTGTATATTTGTATTAAAAATAATATTGGTTTCAAGGTGTTAAATCCTTTGGGTGGCTTGATCCCTGGTCATACACACCTCTCTAATGGTGAGACCACTCCATGAGTCCCCAAGAATGAAGATTCAAATTTTATAGAATCATCTTTGGTAGTCCCCATTGTTTCTTTGTGTGTTGGAATTTATTTTCAAAGCATGTTATGATGTTCAATTTCAGATAAGGTGTCTAATATTGATGATGCATGCTCTGAGACCTCGAAAATTGAGATGTCTACAGCTCTTGCCACAACCGTTATGACTTCCTATACGAATCTAGTGATTCTTGAATATTACGCTCCCTAAAATCATGTTATCCCATCTACTTATGTTCCCACATCCTCACTTATCTCCCAACCCAGTTTCATCACCTCATATTTGTGAGTCCTATCTACTTCGACGAGCCTCCTTCTTAACAAAAATGTGTTGAAGGAGTTTATGGAGGAGATTTTTTCTTCTCATAACTCACTATAGAGGATGATTATTATTTATTTTTTTCTAAATTGGGTGTTGTCGATGTCTTAGTTTTAGTTGGATTATTTTCCCAATAGTTTTTTAGTTCTAATGAAGGTGTAAAACATAGAGAGGGAATGGTTTTCTACATGTTTCAGTGATGAGAAAAGTGTAAAGACCAATTATTCTATGGTGGATAGCAGGTGCATCACTTGAGCCATGGTAAGAGGAGAATCATTAACCATTTTTGTTTCTAGGATAGGTTCTCTTAACTATTAGTCTATACAACCTACCATTTAATGATATCTAAACTTATCTGGAAATATCTGCATATGGGAGTGAAATTGTAGACTTCCTTCATTACCTATGAGTCTCAACAACTTCATAACTCTATCATCACTATTTTGGAACCAACAAAAGGCATCAATAATATTTCATTTTTTTCTAATAACTTTGTTTTATTAATTACAAACATGAAAATCCATAAAAAATTAATATTTGGGTTTTCTTGAAATAATGAACCTCAATGGAGTTTTTGGTTTCCTCTACGTAGTATGTTACCACCATAATAAATGAAGGGGGTAAGAGTTTTTATTCTCCTTTTTATATGAAAATTTTTAATTCCCTAGTAGAATGTATTTATGGAAGAACTTATCAACATTTAATCCAAGAATATCATCATGGTTTTTAGGGGGAGACTTTGATACTATTTTTTAGGCTTCATAGAAATGTAGAGGAGCAGTATTCTCTATCAAATCCATGCAAGAATTTAATGATTTCATGGTATCAAAGGACATTATGAATATGATACTATTTAGAAGTAAATACACATGATGTAATAATTTAAAATGGAACATGAGGATCTAGATAAGGCTCAACTGGTGTCTCTCTAATATTTAGGGGTTTGACACTTCTACGTAGTCCATAGTTACCCATCTCACCAAATCACTTTCAGATCACTCTCCACTTTTAGTGATATTAAGGGAGGTGGATCATAGGTATAAGAAATTTTATTATTATACCAACTAGAATCATATGGATGGCATTATGAAATTTATTATGAGGTCCTAAGAGAAATTGTAAAGGGTTACATCATGGGTGGGCCTAGGGCATTATCTACATCAACTAAAAAAGGGTGTATAGGAGTGGTTTTATAAGAGAATAGTTGGGGACCTCATCCTAGAAGGGTTCCAATATGGAATTTAAATAATTGAGGAGATCCTTCATTCCTTCAATAATGATGAAATTTTTATTTCTATGATTTTGAAAAAAAACATATTAGCAGAGAAACTCTTTAAGTTAAAGAGGGTGTGTTGGGAGAGGTCAAGAGCTCTCTGTCTTGAAGAGGGGGGTCATACTTAAACTTATTTTATGATGTTTCTAAATGAGAAACAAGTGAAAAAAGGATTAACTTAAATCTTATGGATGTCTCTTACTCCATGTATGTTGAGGTAGCAAGATTGATGCATTTTAATTATTCTAAATCCTTCTAGATTGACTGAATAACTATAATGCAGAGAGAAAAAATAGGGTTAATGAAGAGGATACTATCATGAGATACATTCCAAAACTGGTGGACGAAAAAGACAATTTTGTGTTTAAAGCTATATTATAGGAGGAATAAATTAAAGATACTATGTTCAATATGAAATAAGAAGGTTCCCCCAAACCCGATGGATTACTAAGAACCTTCTATGTAGCAGCATGGGATATTTTCAGCTTCTAGATAGAGGAGTTGTGGGACTTATTTAGAGGTGGATCTCGGAATAAGGTTGTTTTTTACTCAAAGGTGATTATTGAAAAGTTAAAATATACTACCTCTAATAATTAGTATATTCCAATATTCCTATGCAATGTTTCTTTTAAAATAGTTTCCAATATAATTAATAGAATGATTAGTTGCGTTATTCCAAGGTTGATATTGATAGATCAACATAGTTTTGTGGATGGTAGAAGTAACCAAGATGATATTGGTACTGCAAAAGAAATGGTGGAAGATTTGAACAAAATAATTCTTGGGTCCAACATTATTATCAAGGTGGACACAGACAAAGCCTATGATAGGATATAATAGAGTTTCATTATAAGATCCTTGAGATAATTTGGATTCCATGAATGGTTCTGTGATTTTTGTTTTAGATTTTATGATTCCATATGGATTACTATATTCTTAAGGGGAAGGTGATTTGGATTATTTAACACTATACATGGAGTAAGGCAAGGAGACCCTTTATCTCCTAACCTTTTATCCTAGCTTAGGAGGATATTTCACATAACATAAATCAATATTTGGAATATGGGAGGATTGTGCCTTTTAGAAATGTGTCTAAGAGTGGAATTTTTTACCACATTATGTTTGTTGATGACATGTTATTTCTTATTAATTATAGGAAAGGATAAATTAATGAGTTCATTAAATTTATGAATATATATAGAAATATGAGTTTCTGACATATCAATAAGAGAAAGATAATTGTTTTCATCTCCAATAAATGTTTAAGAATTAACAATAGTAAAATTCAAGGTAAACTTAGCATGAAAAGGAGGAAACATCCAATGGATTATCTCAAATACCCGATATCTATTGGAAGAGTTAAAAATGACATATTTTATAGAAACACTATCTAGATCATTAGAAAAATACACAACTGGAAAAAAATCCTCTCATTTTGCGGATATATTACTTTAATTAACAACATTCTTACTTATATTCCAATGCATGTAATCACTATCATAAATCCTTTAAGGGTACATTCATAAGGATAGATAATATCATAAATTTATTTTAATTGGATGGAAACTAGTTCATATGATGTTTTAGTGCATCAGGGAAATGATTGGTGAGGCTGATTAATGAAAGTGGTATTATGTACTGTTTTGGAAACCATGCATGCGAAGAAGTTGATATTGGTGTTGGACATAATTGAAGGTAATTTTTTATGGGATAAATTTAAGAGAGATGGATATGGGTCTAAATGGGAGTAATGTCCTAGAAAAAACAAGAAACATCCAAATTTTACACGGTGCCTTTTTGATATCTTGGATAAGATGAAATATAATGTTTAGTGGGTTGTCGAGTGTGGGTATATTAATCTATGTAATACAAACTAGGATAGATAATAAATTTTTTTGGGTTCCCATATCTAGATATATCATTTAAGGAGGTATTAATGATCCTATATTTTATCAATACCAATCTTAATCATGATCTGAAGACAATTTATGAGAATATTTTTCTGGTTGATGATCGAATAAATGTGTTTTCTCAAGTTCAACTTTAGGTTTCTTAAGAATTCATGATTTTAACAACATGGTGCATAGAAGAAGTAGGATGGATGACTTGGAATCAAATATTTTGTTCAATGATCTTCTAGGTAATTTCAAATTTATGTTTGGGATAATAATAAATCATGCACTTCCTACAAATCAGAATGTGTACAAAAAGGGTGTGATCTTTTCCTTAAGATGTTAGTATTTTGAAACACTGAAACATTAATCAATGTGGAACATATTTTTTGAAGGATACTAGGAAAATGGGATCTGGAATTTTATGGAGCATGGTATAATATACATGCACATAGAGATTCATTACAAGAATTTGTGGTGGCTTGGTTCCATGGAATTGGGCAGGAATGGGTGGAGGTGAAAGTTCTTACAATGGAATTTTAAGCTCTATGTTAGACCCTTTGGGTGGATATGAACAAATCAAGAGAAGGATGAAAGTATTCCCTTTTTCTTTTATAGGTGTGGGTGAATTCTCTTGTATTAGAGCTGGGTGCTTTAATCAATGTATTTTGGTATTCTTCTGTGCTAAAAAGGTTTCTACCAAGTCTTTTCTATAATACAGATGGTGGACAAGAAAATCAGGGTAGATGGGTCAAATAGAAGACTCCCAACATGGGTATGAAACTAAATTTGAAAATATCATTTATTTCATGAGAAATGAGAGTGCGTGGTCTAGTGAGAGATATCATAGGTTCAATGATTATGGGTTTTAGCTCCTTTTATAGGCCATGTAATTATTTTGGGGTGGAGATAAGAGCTATGGTAATTGGTTTTATTTTGTGTAGGATTTATAATAATCATATTATAGAAGTCAAATTATATTCCACTTTGCTGGTTGGTTTCCTTAAAGGAAAAGATTTATCACCATGGGAGCTGACCAACTTTGTCAGAAAATGTAGACTTTTTATCAACTAGGGAATTGAAGTTAGCCATACATGGAGAAAATGGAATTTTATGGCTGATTCTCTAAACAGTAAAGAGAGTCTAGGTGAGAAATTGTTTTACACACTGGTTTGGGGTCTGTACCTGATGATTGTAAGCTCATTGTCAGGGGTGATTCCCTTGTCCTCCACCATTTCTATCCTAATTGAGTTGGGAGTGGTTTTGTTTATTTTTTCCCTATAATAAAAAAGTTAATTTTAGTTAGTAAATATATTTTTTTAAATCATTCATAAATTTTTATTTCATACTTATATACCAAAAATGGCATAAAAAGTCACAGTATTACTAAAAATGATATATTTTACTATTCACCTAAAAATCAATTTATTAGAAAAATAAAAAAATATTAAGTAAATATTTCCATGATAAATCTAAAATTGAAGTTAGTTTTTTAAAATTTATATCCTAAAATTTATAAATTTTATTTTTAATTTTAATCCTAACATATATTGGAAACCTATTTTTATAAGAAAATGAATTTTGAAATATTAACTATTCTTTTTCTTATAAATTACTAATTAATCTAGTGTAAATTTATTATTAATACAAAAAATATTTCTTCTTATTATTTGATCATAATAATATTATTTCCTTAAAATAAAATTCCAACTTCCATAAAATTCATTTTTTAAGCATAAAGTTGATTGAGGAAAAATGACCATTCAAAAAGTATAAAATTTAATGATATATCTATGCATATAAATATTTTATTACATATTGATATAATATTAATTTTTTTATAACCCCTTATAACATCTATGTATGACCTAATCACTAGATAATCCCTCATTGTAGTTTTGAGTGGTGGTACAGCTAGCATGGATCTTGTGGAAATCACTATGAGCTTGAACTATTCCCATATATAATTTTCCCCAAACCATAATTTCTCAAATTCATATTATGTTTGGTCCTGTTAAACCTCAATTGAAGCTATCTCCCATTCTGATCTCAGGAAAAAGGGCTTTGTATGGAAGTCATCCTCTTTCAGTTTCTATTTCTTCCTAATTTCTTTATTGATTTTGTAATATGATTACATTAATTTATACCAGCAAATTTAGTGGCTAAATTTTAATGTTCATATTTACTATTAAAAATATATATCAAGGTTTTTCAATTTAGTTTGGTATAGTGTTTGAAACATACTATTGGATATATTGTTTATTTAAGGATAATATACTATAAAATCTCATGTCATTATATTCTCCCCCTTAAATAAATTATTTCATCGCAATTTTAGTTATTATTTACTAATGAAGTTAGCTAGGGGTATCTATAATAATACTTAATATTTAATTTTATAATGAATTATAAATAATATCTATTCACTTATATTAAAAATAATACTAATATTGTGTTTTTTCCTAACAAATTTTAGTCAAATACATCTCATGGTTTGGTGTTAAGACCTATTTTGTTTTTCTTTGAGTTCATAAATAAGATCTACAGTGATGTATTATCATAAATTGGTTTAAGGTATGAATTTCATTTCTTTATTTTTATAATAGTTATACCACACATTCCTAACTCTTATCCCTAATGGTTCTTAAACTTGGAGGTGCTAGTGGAAAGTTCAAGTCTAATTATAAAGTCAATGAATAATGGTCCTCCTTCTCATAAGGATCATTGAGATCCTTATTCAAACCCATCTCATTTATTTCCTTAGTAGATGCCTCCACCACACCATCCAATGATCTTTCCATCTTATCCCTTGACTATGCCTCTTACCTCAATAGATAATCCCTCATCTCCCCGCCTACCTATTACACTAATCTCTACACTTCCTACACTATGAATACCTCAAAGGTAAAGGTTGGTGGTGGATAGATGCTCTATCACATCTATTCCAGGTGGCTCTTTATGTAACTAGATAGGGCCTTCCAAAACCCAAAATTTTTCTTCCACGTGCTTCATGGGATCACGTGATCTAAGGCATCAAATTTAAGTCTCAAACTAATCCCTACCCTGGGGTCACTAGGTGGCCTTCCTATTTTCTCCTAACCATTGTATCCTATTATAGTAGTGGTAGTGGTGGGGGATTTTATTATATATCCACCATTGGAATGGTGCTTTCAACTTCTCTATAAATATCGAGGCGTACACACAGTAGTGGTCCATTGATGGATAATGATGAAATTGATTTTTTATTTACATTTACTATTGTAGTGACATTAATATCTCCATATGGTGGATTTAGGTTTTTGTTTACACCCCCAACCATTTTTTTTAAATAGAGAGGATGTATTGTTTAATCTAACCATGATCAGTCAATATAGAGCCTATGTAAAATAGTTGATCGATTACTATAATTACATTAAATCATTCTAAAGGATCTATATTAATATTTATATTACCATAAAATTAAGTTTAAAAATGAATACATCATAAAATTAGATATATTATTTTATAAACAATACATCATTGTAGTACACTTAGAAAACAATCTAGGAAATATAGAGTGGAAATATTAAAGGTTTATTTTTCAAAATTCTAAAGTAGAGGATTTAGTTACCATAATACATCTCATGGTTAGTCATTGAATAGGCTCTACCTTATTCCATTGGTCATGGTGGTTTTTTATTCCTATCATACTTATCATCCCTTGTATTATGACATTAACTTAGATGGTGTCCATGATTTCTGAACATGAGGTATTGGACCATTAGAGGTGATTATGGATGCATGTTTTCTACTCCCATCATTCTAAGTAGACTCTTCATTTTACAATAGCATTTTGATGCTCAATGACCCCATATTCCTCAATTAAATAATCTTATTATTCCCTTGAGGCAATTCTCTCAGTGCTTATTTCCACATTTTTGACATATAGGAAATTTCACATTCTTTCCTTCATCATCATCATCAATTGATTGTTCATGAGACTTCATCCTTCTCTTGTTTGGTGTGTTTGGGACTTCGACTATATTCACATTATTAATTATATTTCATGGTAACTATTTTGTCATAATAATAAAGTTTCTAACTCCAATTCACATTTTTAAGGGTTGTTTATTGAGATAATATTCACATTATCCCTCGCACTCATGGTTCCTTCTAGTTCCAAACATTAATAAATCCAAGAGATATTATGCGATTGTTGAACCATTAATAATACAAGGGAATTATCATAATCATAAAATAAATTCAACCTTAAAACATCCTATTATTTTACATTATCACATTGTCTTGTAGTTACTTTAGTTCAACCTATATAAATATTAGTTTAACCTAGGTTAATTTATGTTGGGTTATCTTATACTTGTCAACATAATCCCAAAAAGTAACTAGGAAATAAATTATTTATAGTAGTTCATAAATAGAATATTATCAACCAAATAATATCACTTGTGATTGTCCTGATAGGTGTGTATTATTAGTCCCACTCATCATGCATCAAATTAATAATCTAGTCAATTCACAAATAAACCTTTTTGGGGTGATTAACAATAGGTGAGTTTGTACCCCATTTTTATTCAAATTATAGTATACAAAATGGTTTGTATTTCTAAGTTATCCATATATTCCAAACATTAACAACATTTCAGGATATCATATCGTACTTAGACTCATATTTAGGGATTTAATCAACATTATCTAACCTTAATACCAAAGATAACTAAACTAATCTAAAAAAATTACTAATCTGTACCTTTGATACCAACTATTTAAAAACAATCTAAACATATATAATTAATACATTAATTCTATATTAAAATTAATACATCTCATAAATAAGTGTGTAACCTAAGGTCATTAAGGTTTAGTATCTTATATATTAGATACATAAAAATATTATTTTATTGAACATGTGAACATTTATCCATAATTGTTCTCCTCTAGACCCTCCTATAAACATATTATATGATATAATGATCTTTATAACCTGTAGAATAGAAACATAAGAAAGGGGTGATCTAAAATTCTTAGTAAGAGAAACTCTTCAACTGATCAAAACGGTTAGATCATAAAAATTAGGGGTTACATAAGTAATAGATAAATATCCAATAAAAACTTCATGGGATCATAAGTGACCATCAAAAAACTTGATTGAGCATTAAGTATCATGTAATAAGAACATTAGACCAAATAAAGGTCATAAAAACAAATATTAGAAACATATAATGGAAATCAAAAAACCTGGAAGCATACCATAATAAATTGAAATAACTTTAGAACATATAATATCATAAACATTTGGAATATATTTGAAATTAAGAACATTTTAGATAAGTGTAACAAACATAAGCATAAAAAACATTATCAAAAAATCAAAGTATTTTCACCCTTTAATTTTTTGAAAAACTCAAAGTGTTTCTACCTTTTAGTTTGTGAATAAATACATGTATATCCACCCTTTAGTTTTTGAAAAAATACAAGCCTATCCATGATTCATTATCTCATGAGATATAAAGCCTTAACAAATGTATTAGAGGGAGATATAGGACCCACCTATCATCATCCATATATATGGCTTCCATTTATATTCAAATCATTCATCTTATCATAAATAAACCATGAGAATAAAATGGGTTTCATGATTTTCCAAATGGTGTCACATAAAAAATGATAATTTGATACCAAAATAAATCTCCAAAAAATATTATTTAACAAGACCATATATATGGTGATTTATGAACCATTAATAAATTATATAATAATCCTTTTAAAATAAAAGATAAATCCCAAAAAAATATTGAAAATAATTTATTAGTACCATCATAAAATTTCATGATTTTTCAAGTTACATTCCCAAAACTATTTTTTAAGTTGAAGAGAAAAAAGCTTAAAAAAAACTTAAAAAAATCCAATAAATATATCATGGAAATAAATAATGAATATTTCAAAAATTTAATGACTAATTAAAGGATATAAGATCATAGAAATGAAAATCCTTTTAAATATTTTAAAATTCCTATATCAAAAACCCACATCCTTAAAAGGATAACAAAACTTTTATTTTAAAATGAATAAACAAGACTAAAATAGTCCTCATAGATAAAAAAATTTATTTTCCAATAGGTAAAGGATAAAATTGGAGATATTTAAAAACATATAATGTGGAAAACTCCATTAAAATAAATGGGAATTACTCTCAGCAAAAATGTATTTTTACGAAATAATAGAATTATCAATGAAGAATTTTTTTTGAAAAATTATTTCCCTAGAAAATAAGGTGAAAATAATATATAACATAATCAGAGTTTATAATAGATCAATTTTGAAATATAATAGTCAAAGTGGAGTTATAATGACCCAAAGAAAATATTAGAGTCATGAAAACCTCTTGTTCTTATTCCCACATTGTCGAATGCACTCTAACATCATACATAACAAAAAAAATCTTAATATACTATTTATAAAACATATAATTACCTAAAAATATTTATAATTTTAATTTATAATCAATATCTTCATGTATATTAGTTAGTTTTTGAATATTTTTCCACATCAGGTTTTATAGTTTTGACCTTTTGTACTAGTTTCGTAGGAGTGGTATCGGTATTTGTTATTTATAAAAATTTAATCATTAAAAGTCAATTAAAGTTTCTTTAATTTATTAATTATAATTATTTGTTGATCATATCATTAATAGGTTCTATAATTTTTCATACCAAAAAAATAATGATATCATAAACATAATATTTATCCATTAATCTCATTCTCATGAGCATCCTTTCAAATTAGATATGAAAAGGAAAACATAAATCATTTGTTCCTTGGAGGTAGTAGTTCACATGTACACATTGTTGAGAATTTCACTTTACATAGAATGAGAGAAATATATGATATATTTTATCATATTATAATCAAAATTATTTTATAAATATAATACTTATTTATTAAGTTCAAAATTATTACTAGTTACATAAAGTGGTTAAAAAACAAAAAATTATGCTTTGTGGAGGCTGTAGTCCACACACACATAAATATCATTTTCTCTTTTCTTAAGAGAAAAAGGAAAGGGTGGTTAATGCTTGTAACATAATTATAATAATATATCTGTATAATAGGGATAATGATGTTATGATTTTATGATTTTGTATTGTAATTTTAGGAATAATAAGTTATCATAATGAAATAAAAAAGATAAAGGTATTTCATTGGTAGAAAAATGGTCTTTAACGTCGATATTTTAACATACATTCTTCAAGACCAATGTTAAAAGTATTACATGAGAATTTTAATATCGGTTATTCAGTAACTGATGTTAAAAAGCTCACTTTTAATGTAGGTTCCATAAAACCCGATGTTAAATTTCCTCATAGAAGACTTTTAACATTTTTTATTCAGTAAATGGCATTCAAATCCTTTTTTTAATGTCGGTTCATGGGAAATCGATAATAAAAGTTTAAAAAGAAGGATTTTAATTTTTTTGTTGTTAAAAGTCACTTTTGATTTCACTTTTTCGAAACACTAACTTTAAAAATTATTATCAAGTTTTATTTAATTACAAAATATTTTATTTTATTATTTATGGAGCTAAAATTAACTTATGGATCAATAGTTAATGATGTTGTAAGTTGAACATTAGAAGACCTTTAATGTTAGGTTTTTCAGAAACAGGCATTAAAAGTAACTTTTGACATATATTTTTCAAAAAATTATGTTAAAAATGCTTTACAAGTTTTATATAATTCCTTAATATTTGATTTTACTGGTTTTGAAGCTCTATCAAAGTTACAGATTAAAACTTATGTCCTTATAATGTTAGACTTCTCTAAGAATTCTCTTAGAGAAATTCAACTTCCAAGGTCTATAACTTCTGATTTGTAAGTTAGTTCTAGATCCAACAATAGTAAAATCGAATCTTGGGACATGAGATACAACTTATAATTATTTATAATGTATGTTTTTTAGAAAAATGATGTCAAAAGTGAATTTTAATGTTGATTCCTAAAAAAACCATTGTTAAAAATCTTCTATGAGGACTTCTAATGTCATTTTTTCATGAACCAACATTTTGAAGAAGTATTTTAATGTTGGTTACTAAATAAACAATAGTAAAAAATATTTTTGATACTTTAATGTCAATTTTACCAAATAAACAATGTTAAAACCTCAATACATGAAGGTTTTTAATTTCAGTTATATATTTACCCATCGTTAAAAGTAAAATTTCAAATACGGGGGATTGGTATTTTAATATTTTTTATCATAAACTTTTCATTTTTTACAATCCCACATAAATTTTAATATAATTCCACTAAAATTTGTTTCTTTTACTATATATAAATCCATATTCTCTTTCTTTCAACATTTTTAACCTCTTGGATTCAATTAAATTTTTAACCTGTCTTCAATCGATGATTTGGAAACAGTATATATTCCAATAATTTAATTTCTTTATTATTGTTTTCCTTCATTTCTAAAAAACTTGATCATTCTCCTTATAATGATGAAGTATTTTTCTGATCGAGTTATGAAGATAAAACATCCGCATTAGATTTACCAAATGAGGTAAAAAAAATTCATTATCAATCACTAATTTCATCACTACATGAGTTCTACCCTAAAAAAAGATAAATGATAATAAAAAATATATCAATTCAAAGAAAACGCCTAAAATAATTAAAATATATCACATTCCTTATATTTCTTTTTTATATTTGGTTTCTATAATTTTTATTCATGTTTTACTTGTTTTCTATAAAAGGAGTGGTATTTATCGAAACTTAGAGAATCCAACTTCCAATGCGCATAAATTTTGATTTGTAACTCCATTTTATATCTATGATTAGTTAAATCAAATATTGAGATATGAACTAATCAGTTTTTTGAAAACTTGATGAAAAAAATGACTTTTAACATTAGTTCCTTAAAACTCATAATTAAAAGTCTTGTTTAAGGACTTTTAGTGTCATTTTTTCATGAAATGACATTAAAATAAGGATTTTAATGTCGTTTAATGAATAACTGATGTTAAAATCCTTCTATGAGGACTTTTATCATCTTTTTTTATCAAAAATAAAAATTAAAAACATTATGGAATCATAAATTCTACATCGGTTTTTCCAAAAAAACTGACATCAAAAGTTCAATATTTTACTTTTTGATGTTGGTTTATAAAAATCAACATGAAAAAACCTTTTTATACTAGTGTGTTAAGAACTTATGACTCACTTCTTGGATTATATCCTTTGAAAAAGGTGGTTAATCCCTTGAAAGGTTGTATTTTTAGATGACCATAACACATTTAATGTTTCTAGGAGTATTAAGATAATTTTGGGAAAATTTTAGGATAAACTAAGTGTGTTTTGGTTTGAGGGGTAGTGAGGAGAGGAGATCACTTTTTATAAGAGAAAAGGGACGCTACATTTGTAAATACCCATATCTTCTCAATAATGGAAATTCACTCTAAAGGAAAGTGAATCTAAAATTTGAGAAATAATGGGGTGGGTAAGAAATATGGTTGAGATAGCCCCAAAAAATCAAACATGTTTCAACACCTTTTCCCCTTGAATTATTACCTTTTCCATTTTATATTTTACCATCGTAACTATTTTTTACCAGAGGTTACTTAATATTTATGAGTAAAATTAAATTATATTTTATTAGATAATTTGGACCTCTATATTCAAAATTTAAAATATGTTTTTCTTGATTTTATTTCTAAAAGTGTTAAAAATTAATATTAATATGATAAATTTATAATGTATTAATACAATTTTGAGAAAAATATTACTTAAGTTTTAAAATATAAAATATAGTTTATAAAATATAAAAAATATTTTAAAATGTATAATTAAAATTATAAAATATATTTTTTAAGAATAAATGTTTCATAAATTTATAAACCATACTAATATACTAATAATGACATTAAGATCCATAGTATTAGTAAAAATAGTATATTACGTTATTCACTTAAAAATAAATTTTAAAAAATTATCAAAAAATTTTCTTAGGTTAATATTACCATAATAAGTATAAAAAATAATTTCATTTTATCAAATTAATATCATAACATTTATAAAAATTTTTCAATTAAAGACATAAAATATAGTGAAAATATATTTTTATAGGAAAATTAATTTTCATATATTAACTATTATTTTTCATAAAAATTAATAATTAATTTTTTGTTAACATTTTATTCATACATTCAATATTTTTTTTATTAAATCACAATAAACTTACTTCCTTGAAATAAAATGAAAATGAATGGAAAATGCATTTTTTAAACATAAAGTGGATTAAGAAAAAAATAATTTTTAAAAGGTATAAAAATTCCTGACATATATATACATAGAAATATTTTATTACACAATGATATAATCCTAATTTCTACTTACATAACTCCTAATGATATTTCCTTAATAACTAAGCATTAGATAAGCTCTAGTGGAAGTTTCAGGTGGTGTTTCAGCTATCATGTATCTTTTGGAAATCTCTTCGAGCATGACCTTCTCCAATATACTATTTTTCTTAAACCATAATTTCTTCAGTTTGGCTTAGCCTCAGTCGATGGAAAACTCTAGAAAATATACCTCCCTTCTGGTCTTAAAAAAATGGGTATCATAAGGAATACTTTTTCATTCAAATGTCATTTATTCTGACTTTTTTATTTTTATTGCAATATAATTACATCAATTTATACCAAAAATTTAATGACTAAGTTTTAACATCCATATTTACAATTCAAAATATTTCAAGGTTTTTTTAGTTTGGTTTAGTGTTTGAAACACACTATTTAATATAATATTTATTTAGGGAAAATATACAGTGAAATATTAAGTCATTACATAAACATTTTACATAATCGAAATATTATATATTTATATTTTATTTAAACCAAGATCAACTCTTTGATGTAATTAAAATAATCCCAAAATAAGGCTTCTTTAATTTGAACAATTCAAAATGATTGATTATGAAGAATACGTAATCTTAAATATAAAAATTTTATATTTTAGCCTTATTTTTTAATCTATAAACACTTTCTAAATTACCCTTATGATTTCTAAATAAATATTTATTTTAGATCATAAGTTATATCATATAATGTGTCAAAATGTATTTTAAATATTAATATTTAATATTGGAAATATTTTACCAATAAATGTTTCATGAAAATTTATATAATTATTTATAAAAAAATTATAATTAATTATTTCATAAACTCTTTATAAATTAAAATTTTCCCAAAATACCCATTTAGTTAAATTTATAAACAATTTAAAATCATTATCAAAATTAACAAAATATAAAAAAAATATGTTTTTTTGTTTACCTTTACACAATAGGGGTGACCTGCATAGAGGTAAAGACTTTTACCTTTATGCAAGCTATATGTGTAAAGGTAACTTAGTGGTTACATTTGTGATGTCCAACTACATAAATGTATACTATAATAACCCTTATGTAGACTTATCTACATAAGTTTAGGCACTTATAAATCTTAAATAGACCACTCTACATAAAGGTAAACTATAATGACCCTTTTATAGATCATTCTACGTAAGGGTAAGATGAGATAGTCGTTAAACAGAACACTCTACACAAGGGTACATCTAGATGACCCTTATACAGAACACTTCTAGGTAAGAGTAATCTATTTTACCCAAATTTATCATTCAGTGTAAAGAAATTCTTTATTTTTCATTATTAATTCATTTCATGAATAATTTCATAAAACAGGGACCATGGGTTGCTCTGATACCACGTAAGGGATTCATTGGGATCTAATAATTATTATTAGATCGAGTGGAAGTGATTAAATCCCTTGATCATGGATCTATCAATACATAAATATAAAACCATTTTAAAGCTAAAATTAAGAAATAATGTAAATGTGTGTTCCTTAATTTATAGAGAACTCAACAATGAATTTATCTTTATCATATTCATAGAGGAAGAAAAAATAATCCCACCTTTATAGGTATCCCTAGGTTAGACTAAGTCAAACATACTATGTGTGGGACTCTCCATCCTCAACAATGTGCTAGAAACTCATATTTTAAATGATAAAGGAGAAAGAGAGATTCTAGTGATGAGGAGTTTGACCAAGACATTGTGTAGGTCATCTACACACACTTTCCTCACATGGAAGTAGTTTATATAATCACCCGAATACATTCCTTGGGTTTTGTAGAATTGTTTCTTGCATTAAAATGCATGAATAAATTTTATATCATGTACGTTAATGCAATAATTCATCAAATAAATTTCCTACCTACCATTTCATCTCATAGAATGACTCTTTACTGATAGCCAATGTGGGAGAATAGATTGAGTAGAGCCAACGACATATAATTACATGCAATACATTATTGGCATGCATCGTATATAGGATAAATCCCATATGAGTCACCCATATGTATCATATACATAATATCCTTTAAGGAATATAGCAGTTTAAGTAATTTAGGAATTTTACTCAAAAATGAGGTGTTGTAATACATTTTTTATCATTATATTCCTTATGAGATAGTTTCCTCTACCAGATTAGAGGGAAAAGATTCATTTGAAATATATTAGAAAGATGAATAGGACATAAGATATCTTGTGAATAAACCATGGTTCCTAATAAGTACAATCTATATAAAACATGGAATCCTTAAATATGACTAAATGGATTGACAAGTAGTCAATGAATCATATGTGTAAAGCGTTATATGTTATAGAGATCAATTTATAAAGATCTTAATTATGGATATTAGATACCATATGTTTATTACATATTTATGGTAATGTGTATTCTTATAAATAATGGAAGAAATTTATTAAGGGAATTGTGTACCTACAAGTTAGTAATGGAATACGAGTTATTGCATTATCTATGGGAATAATGAATTCAATTCTTTCTTTTATATTTTTTTATTTCTAGAAATCTATTATCATGCACCATCTATGAATAAAAAACTTATTTCTATATATTTCTAGTATTATTTAGTTTTTTCATTTGTAATAAATATATATATATATTTTGTTTATATAAACTAAATTCTTTATGGTTTGTTTAAAATGTTTAACTATTTATAAATATTGGATATTGAAAATATCTATAATATAAATAATAAAAAGGTTAAATTTAATGATTTTAATTCCACTTAACCTTGTCATTGTTTCCCACATCATATAAATAAAAATCATATTCAATAACTTTATAATGATGAATTACTGGATTTTAATTATTATGAATCATTCAATGAATCTGAATATTTTCTATTGGGTAAAATAAATGAATAACCATTTAAGGGTAAAGGGTAAAGAGAAATTGATTTATTATAACCCAAACATAAAAATGTATTTGTCCATATATGTAATGTATATCAAGGTGGATTTCATTAAATCGTTAATTTTATTAATGAATTCAATTAGTATAGGTATGTGTATCTTATGAAAAATCACTATTAATCATTGTATATCATCAAAGTGTTCAAAATTTAAGTGAAAGTTTAACTAGAAAATTTTATTAAATCACATCGATCTGATTGGTGTGGAGAATATTTTATGTAAGAATTTTATGTCTATATTTTAGATTTTGGTATAGTATCACAACTCACTCCACTTAGTACAACATAGTTCAATTATGAATCTGAAAGGATAAAATAAATTAAGTTGGGTATGGTTCATTCAATGATGATTTATGTGAAATTTTTTATTTCCTTTTAGGGTTAGTCTCTAGAAACTAGTTCATTTTCACTAAATCACATACCATAAAATCATAATCAAAAGAAAACACATATTTGTTAATAGTTAATAAACCTAATTTTAATTTCATAAAAATTAGGGGATATGAGGAATATGTATGATGTATTAAATAAAGTAAACTTAAACCTGAATTAGATCAGTTCTAATTTTTTTAGTTATCCCAAAGATGGAGTTGGTTATTATTTCTATAATTCATCAAAGAACAAAGTTTTTTGTGGCTCAAAATTATATTTTTCTAGAAACAGAATTTATTTTCAAAATAATTCATCAGAGAAAATTTAAACTTCTTGAAGTTAAATTCCAACAATATCATATTATATCTATGATGGATGATTTATAAATACCAAGGGTTGTGGAAAATGAACAGAATCTATAAACACATGAACTATGAAGTTCTCATGGGTTTTTTCAAGAACTCAAGAGATATGGATCTTTCATTTATTATTAAGTTGATATAACGATCATAAAAGATTATCCAACATCTAACCAAGAGATCATTATGATTTTTAGCTCTGATAAATGGTTAAAATAAATGGAATTTTAAATGGAACTCATCTACACTATTTAGGTGTGGATCCTGATAGATACACATTATAGAGAAGCCCCCATTGGGTGAAGTTGGTATTTCATATAATTATTGATAGGTATGGTATTATGTTTATATACAAAGTTCACTTGGTAGATAAAGTTTTAAAAAATAATAGAATTTCTTATGAAGAAACCATTTCTCCAATGGCTATGATCAAGTCTATTTGGATTATTTTAGTTATAGTAGTAAATTATGATTATTATAAATATCATATAGATATTAAATTTTCATTACCTTATGAGAATTTATTTAAGATGTATATATGATACAGTCTGATGGTTATGAAGATATAAGAATTGATACCAAGAAATGTTATCTACGATTTTCAATTTATGGGTTAAAAATCTTATTAGCACTGGAATATTCATTTTGATTAAGCTATCAAAGCGCTTGTAATTATAAAAAATGAGGATTAAATGTGTTTTTGTGTGTGTGTAAATGGGTTATTGGGATTATAGTAATATATTTAATGTTATAATTAAATAACATACTTTCCTTTATAAATTCCATACTAATATCAATCCATAAAAATGGTAGGGACATTTCTTCTTGGTGAAGGATCTTGGTGAAGTAAATCATATACTATGAATAAAGATCTATAAAGAATGATTTAAATGAATTTTTGAACATGTATAAAACTTATACATTAATAAAGTGTTAAAATGGTTTAATTGGTAAAAATCTAAAATGATTTATTTACCAATGTTGTATTGAAAGAGTATTTCAAAGACAATGTGTCCTTAAACAGTTAAATAATAGGAGAACATGAGTAAGATTCCATATGTTTCAATTATTTCACCCATCATGTATGATATATTATACTCTTATTCTAATGTTTCTTATATATATTTTTATGATGGGTATATACTGATAACATCCTAGTGAAATTCATTGGGTGGTTTCAAAGAATATCCTTAACTACATTAGAATAATTAATGATTTATTTTTATCCATTAGTGTTTAATAAGATATTATTGTAAAGGGTTACACTGATTATAGTTTCCAAACTGAAAAAGAATACTCTAGATCTCATTAAAGTTTTTTGTTTCATATAAATATTGGATCAACAATATATAAAAGTTCCAAGAAACAAGTAGTTGAGGATTCTATTACAGAAGTGGAATATATCACAACATTGAATGTGGATAAAGAATATACTTGAATAAAAAAGTTGGTTACCATGATAGGGTAGTCCTAAGAGTTATATTTTTTATTAATATTTTTTCATATGATAGTTGAGTAGTTTCATAAGATAAAGAGCCCAAGTTTCACCTAAGATTCAACCATATTCTTTTTTAATTTCATCACATTCAAGAGATTATTGACAGATGTGATATTAATATATGATGAAATCCTATAGAGGATAATATTATAGATCACTTAATAAAACCCCCATAATATTATATATCCTTATTATGATATGTTATGATTAGTATGAATGAGATCACTTTTATATAGATAAAAATGACCATTCATAGAATATATATTGGAGAACATGTATATGTATTCACCCTAATAGAGTACACTACAAAAATATTCATATATATATATATATATAGTATAAAAATATTTGTATGATCCCTCCCATACTTTAGGTGTGTTACTATTTAGTTTTTGGGTTAACCTCATTTAACCTATGCCTTTAAGCATGTTTTAAAGGTATGAAGGGTGGTGGGAGTGTTTTAGGGGTTCAGGGCTCAGAATCTTTGTTTTTGGAGTTATAGCCTGGGGAACATGGATAACACATGGTTAATTATAACCATGATCCCTAACCATGTTGCTTTGTTTTCATACGTGCATTGTTTTTTGACTATATGAGGGTCTCTGAGAAACCATGAAAATGTCTATGAAAAATTGTAGAAAATTTTCACATTGTTGGAGCATGGATTGTTAACAGTGAACTATAACTATGTGAAATGACATCTCCTGGATAGTGAAAGTTAGCATTGTTGGCATATATTTTGGCCAAATATTTTCTCATTTAACAAGTGAAATTTTACAAATATACACTTATAACCCCTTAATCCTTAAACCTGGTTTTTGGTCCCTTTTTTACAAGAATCACTAATAATGCATGCCCCTATCTTATCCCTTGTTTCTTGATGAATATCCCTTGATTATTCCTAATTTTCACCACCGTTTAGTGTGATAAAGACTATGAGCTGAATCTATGACTCCACATCCCTCTATTCTTGTTTTCTCTCACCATCAAGTGGTGTTGTGTTAGGTTTATCCAAAATTACCCTTTCTCGGATCATTCATCAGTTTTATTGATTTCTCCCATTCTAGATAAAATCAATAGTCGATATCAGACATGTGGTCTCCTTTTTACCTAAGGTATAGGTTCCCCCAGTTTCTCCCAAAATCACACCTACTTTTCACAAGTGCTTTTATTGAGAATTATGCCAATATTATATGCATAACCTCAAATTTAATCTCTATGTTTTCAACATGATCTTTCCATGCCTTACACCCCTTTAAAAAGTGTTAAATGTCAATGGGTAGATTGGTCCCATGGTAATTATTTAAATAATATAATGTACTTCCATAATTTTCTATAAAATAGAAATCAAGGTGGATATATTTATATAAAAGTGGTAATTAGAAATAGTGGTTGTTTTTTCAGAAATAAAGAAAAGTGAATTAAAATGTTATTTTTTTGGAATTGTAAAAAAGTTTTAAAATGTGAAGGGGTAAATATAGAATTTTATTTCACATGTTTCAATTTTTTGATATTTCGAATAATGAAATATTCGTTAGTTTGAGATGTTATTATAAAGTGGTAACATGTAAAATGTTAATGGATGGATCATGTTTTGAACTATGAAAACCCCAATTCTTGGGTGGTCTATAATAACTATAAAAACACCCATTATTGGTTGGTCCATGATAACTATGTAAAAACCCATTCTTAGGTGGTCCATGATAACTATTAAAACACATTATTAGGTGGTTCATGATAACTATGGAAACACACATTCTTGGGTGGTCCGTGATAATTATGAAAACACTCACTTTTGGGTGGACCATGATAATACTAATAAAAATCATTCATGGTAGTTCCATGAAAACTGTTAAAAAATCCATTATTGGATGGCTTTTATTTCTATGAAAACACCCATTCTTGGATGGTCTATGATAACTGAAGAAAAAACCCTTATTATGATCACCCATATATGTTATAAAAAATCATTAAGGATTTATTACATAAATAAAAACATAATAAAATACCAATAGTTTTATATTACTAGTGTATTTGGGTAATTAGATAAATCAAACAATAAATTTAAATAGGGATACAAAAACATTATTTAAAATTCTTTAACATACTCATATATTTTCATCGCTCTTTTAAACTGTACGGGATAACCTAGGGACATACATAAGAAAGGATGAGCTATAAATCCTAGTAAGAGAATTATCAAAGCATAACATGATGAAATAAATACATGTGAGTAAAGTGGTATATAAAGTTAACATAAATTTGGGAGAATTAGAAACATGAACATTGAATCAAGATATAATATGATAACATCAAGGTAATGTAGAATTGTAAAAATAATATAAAACATGACATCATGAGAATAATTCAAGGAGAAACATCAAGACATCATAAAATAGTGTACTTAGGATAACCCCATGTTCACAACAAATGCTATATCATGAATAAAAAATTACCCAATTCATTGGAGGTCCGTATAATTTCAAACCCAACCATTATATTCATATCACGTACATACATTATAGTGCCACATTAATCATAGAGAATAAGAATGTTTTTCATAACTATTAATCCCATGGTTAAGGAGTATGGGATTAAATACATGGAAGTCCCTAATAAATGAAGGATATTTACATATATGTGAATATACTTTAGTAGAAATGCGGATGGGTATTCACAATACACAGTTTGGTATGGATAAATCGTAGGATAATTTTAGCAGCATAATGTATAAGGCCCCAGCCTTAAACCTTAATTAATCTTGAGTTATTACAAGATTACACATTGAGGATCTTTTCGGGTTTAGAGTTTTAGAGAATTAGATCATAAAACTTGCATTACATTCCACATATAAACAAAGTGGTTACATAAAGATAGTATTCTTCATTCCCATCAATGGAAACACATTTAAAATAAAACATGGATTATTTCTTGACACATCCTTGACTCTATCATCTTATCATGTACCTTTCCCTTGACCTGTGAAAAACATTTCAAAAACTTGGGATGAGCATAAAAACTCAGTATGGGTTATAAAAAAAACATGGAAAGGAAACCTGAGTTCATATATACATAAGAATGAAATCATACATTACCCATAAAACATAGGCACTTTAACATACCTCATAAAATCATGAATAAATCATAGAAATCATAAGACATAAAGGTAACTTGAGGCATTCATAACATTCTTACGTAGGGAGTAACCCACTTGGTTACGTTTGGAATACCCATCACAGTATATTCCCTAAAATCTCTTCGGAGAAACCTTAACGTTTCACTCCTTCGCATTACCCAATGCATTGGAGAGCTATAACGGGCTCACCCGCCCTTAGTTTATCACGGAACCACCCGTCTTCATAATAATGCCCAAGAACCATAACATAATCATATCACATAAAACATGCATAAAGGAAAAATAACATTTCCACATTTCAATCATGAGATATCAATACAACACATTGATATAATAAAAACATTATGAAAACCATTTTCAATACCAAAGTAAAACATGGTATTTATTTTTCGTTTTAAAAAAAAGGTATGGCTTGTAGAGGAAGCCGAAACTCAAATAACGGTCACGACGGCGGAGAAGTCGTTGTCGCCGCATACGTACGACAAAAACATTCCCTTTTGTCATTTAGTAAACGCTTCGTATAAAAAATATTCCTTTTGAATAAACGTAAAAGTCAAAGGGGGTTTATACACCGTATAAAAGAAAGTTCTGTATAAAATAAAATATGCCTCAATGAAAGGAGATTGAGACGAAGTCCCATACCTCGTATCCGACTTGACCCGACCGTTCTTTAATCTCCTGAATAATAAACTTGAGTTAATATCTACTTGATTAAGAATCTTTTTCAAGTTCATTATTCCTTTTATACCATGTTATGAACATCATGTAATCATTTAAGTTAATAATGTTCATTTTGTCGGTATTTGGTTCTTAAGTCAAAAATAGACTTCTTACACTTACATGTTGTTAATTTGGTCAAAGGTTCATTATATCCAGAATGGTATTCATGATTTAGATATCATATATGTCATATATATCCAGTACATACATGCATTTATAATATTACATAATCATTTATAGGTAAGAAATGAAATGCACCGTTCATGGAGACGGTAAGCCGTACGTACGCATGAACGCTACTTCCATTTCTATTTAGTATTTCTGGAATGGAATCATAATGATATAAGAGTATATTGTAATTACAGTATAATAACATATATAATATCATATTTCCATCCTTTATATGTCCCACATATGGTATTTAACGTATCAAATCACTTTCAGGGGCGGTAGTCCGCACTTCCTAAAATGAAGATATCATGTTTACCCATAATGGAAACCATAAAGGTATGCCAAAAATGAAAAAAACAGAAGCTTAAGGAAAACATAAACATATTATATATCATATATAAAAATAGTTACATCATAATGGCCACCTTTGAAGGTGTTAAATGAGTGTTGAACAATCATCGTTTCGGGAGGCAGAATTTCGCCATCCACGGAAACCGTATGTTCTTTAACCATTTGATGTAGTTGTGTGAGAGTGTAGCTCAAATAAATATTATAAAAACATCCTTGTATATTTAAGATACTGGTGTTGTTACAAAATAAGTAAATAAAAAGAGTTTAGGGGGTTGGAGAAGCAAAATAAAACAAATGAACATGAGAGAAATGAATTACCTTTAAAAGTGTAACTCCTTTTGATTTGAGCCTAAAGGCTTCCTTTGAAAGGATTATTCCCAAAGGGAATCCTCTAGGATGAGTAGAGGGATGTGGAGAGAGTAAATGGGCAGGGGTTGGTCGAGCCAAAGGCTTGAGGAGTGTTTGAAATGAGGTAGAGGTGGGGGCCTTTTATAAGAGGAGGGGAGGGGCACTTTTGGAAAGTAAAGAAATATTACTTTATTTGAAAATGTGTTTCGGTTTCAAAAGGTCCCACATTGATATAATTAGTGGATACGGTGATAAGGGTTCGAAATCTACTCATCCAATTGGTTTTGTCCATTTGTAGTTCATAGATTTTACATTATCTTTCCATTTTATTTAAATCTTCAAATAATGATGTCATCGCTGCATCATTATTATGTCATAAATAATTTAATTTATTTAATGTCTAAAAATCATAAAAAAAATACTATGATGTAGGAAAGCTTTTTCTCTTTCCAATGACTATTTATAATCAAAAATCTGATCTTTATAACCCCATGTAAAAATTGTTTTCGTAAAACATTTCTTGTTTGTGTCATTTTTACTTTAACATTTAATAAAAAGTTATTTATGTCATTTCCAAACCAAAGTGTCTCCATGGGGTCCCCAAGTTGACCCATGGCTTGTCTTGGTCGGCCATGACACAACCAATAAGGTTGGGACACGTGTCTAGGTCATTTCCTATTATTAAAGCATTATTTATACCTTAAACTACCCTAATTACCACTAATCGCGATTAAGAACTTAATAAGTTACTATTCACCAAAAAATTATTTTAATCTCATTGAACCACATTTTACTTCTTAATGACAACTATGTATGTCGGATTTTCAAAATTCAATACACATTAGTGGTAAACTTTTATTTAACTGAAAAATCAGTTTTCTTGATTACCACTTAGTGGTTTCACTATTCATCAAAAATTGAAGTTTTTCAGAAAATTACCAAAAATTCACCCTAAGCTATATTTGATATTCTGAATTCAAAAATGAAGTCTTTTTTAAAAAATTCAAATCATATAAGTCACATTAATTAATTTAATAATTAATTCCCACTGCCAGAGGAAATAGCGTGTTTTTACAAAACAATAAGTATCAAAAGATTGACACCAGTTTAAGTCTAATTTCAAAGTGAAATTGATTCCAATGACCACCATTGGATAAAATGGTAAAAATATATTCTAATTTCACTTCAAAACCAATTCAAAACATAATCTAATCATATAAATAAATTAGATTAAAAAGCAGTTTTGATGTAAAATGCAGTATTTTTCACTATTCATTAAAAAACGAACATTGTCAGAAAAATACCAAAAATTCACACAAGGTAAATTTTGATGTCCCAATCATAAAGAATAAGTTTATTTTGACAAACATAGTTTATAAAATTGTCAAAAGATAGATTCAAAAATGGTTTTCCATCAAAAGGAAGTAAAACAATCTTTTAAGAATATTAGTGTATTCCATGCATAAGATTGTATTTATTTTCATTTTAAGCCTCTATAACGCTATCTTAATCATTAATAGACATAGATAAAAATATCTATTATTCATTACTTACTGGGGATGTTACATCCTTCCCCCCTTTAGAAAATTGTGTCCCCGCAATTTATTTACTTATCGAATAAATGGGGGTACTTATCCCTCATTGCATTTTCAGATTCCCATGTTGCCTCTTCAATCATGTGGTTTTTCCACAAAACCTTTACCTGCTTAATCACCTTATTCCGTAACACTTGCTCCCTGTGGTCAAGAATCTGGACCGGTTGTTCCTCATAAGATAGGTTCTCTTCCAGCTGAACTACCTCTGGACTCAAAACATGAGATGGATCTGGCATATACATTCTCAACATCGAAATGTGAAAAACATTGTGTACCTGAGATAAACTCGGAGGTAAAGCCACTCGGTATGCAACTGATCCAACTCTTTCCAGAATTTTGTATGGTCCAATGAACCTTGGACTCAACTTTCCTTTCTTACCAAATCTCATCACACTTTTCCAAGGAGAAACCTTGAGAAAAACATTACCACCTACCTCGAAAGATAGATCCTTCCTCCGGTTATCCGCATAACTCTTCTGCCTGCTCTGAGCTGTTCTCATGTGTTTCTGAATCAGCGGAACTTTTTCTGCCATCTCTTCTACCAATTCTGGTCCCATCAACTTTTTTTCACCCACTTCATCCCAGAAAGCTGAAGTTCGACACCGCTTCCCATATAATGCCTGAAATGGTGCCATCTGTATACTGGAATGGAAACTGTTATTATATGAAAATTCAACCAAAGAAAGATATTGGTCCCAACTTCCCTGATAATCCATAGAACAAGCTCGTAGCATATCCTCCAATGTCTGAATTGTTCGTTCTGACTGCCCATCTGATTGAGGATGAAAAGCTGTACTAAAATTTAATTCAGTACCCAACGACTTCTGAAGGCCTTTCCAAAAGTTAGAAGTAAACCTGGGATCACGATCCGATACAATGGAGAGAGGAACTCCATGTAACCTGACTATCTCTTTAAGATACAAACGGGAAAGTTGATCAAGAGAGAAAGTATCTCGTATAGCAAGGAAATGAGCAGATTTGGTCAAGTGATCAACAATAACCCAGATTGCATTATTACCTTGAGATGTCTTTGGTAATCCAACAACAAAGTCCATAGATATATTCTCCCATTTCCACTCTGGCACTGGTAAAGGCTGAAGCATCCCTTTCGGTAACTGCAGCTCTACTTTAACCTGCTGACAAGTCAAACACTTCACAGTAAAATCAGCAATATCTCTTTTCATTCCATCCCACCAGTAATACTCCCGTAGATCACTATACATCTTAGTACTGCCCGGATGAACTGAAAACGGAGAACTATGAGCTTCACATAACAACTCTCTCTTCAACTGTGAATCACAAGGCACACACAATCTCTTCCCAAATCTCAAAACACAATCATTATCAATGTTGAATTCAGGCAACTTACATTTCTGAACCAGCTCTACCTTTTTCTGCAACTCACTATCTTGCTTCTGTGCTTGCTTGATTCTATCTGATAGAGATGATCTCACTGATACCTGAAACAAAACAGAAGGAATTCCTGCACCAACAACTTCTATGCCGAAGTTCATCAAATCCTTAACCAAAGGATCACGTTCTAAACACAACGTTGTTAATGAAGCATTACTTTTTCGACTCAAAGCATCAGGCACTTTATTTGCTTTTCCCGGATGGTAATGAATTGTACAATCATAATCCTTGATTAATTCCAGCCATCTCCTTTGTCTCATCTTTAACTCTTTCTGAGTGAATATATACTTTAAACTTTTGTGATCGGTATATACTTCACACTTTACTCCATACAAATGATGCCTCCAAATTTTTAAAGCAAAAACAACAGCAGCTAATTCCAAATCATGTGTAGGGTAATTTACCTCATGAGTCTTCAACTGTCGTGAAGCATAAGCAATTACCAGATCATTCTGCATTAGGACGCAACCAAGTCCTTTCAATGAAGCATCACTGTATATAATAAACTCACCATTCCTGGAAGGTAGTGCCAAAACTGGAGCATTCACCAATCTTCTTTTCAATTCCTGAAAACAATCATCACATTCTTTTGTCCAGATAAACTTAACACCCTTCCGAGTTAGCTTAGTCATTGGACTAGATAACCGTAAAAAATTTCTAACAAACCTTCGGTAATAGCCCGCCAAACCAAGGAAGCTACGAATCTCGGTTACATTTGTGGGTCTTGGCCATTCTTCCACAACTTTTGTTTTTGAAGGATCAACAGTTATTCCATCTTTAGAAACAATGTGACCAAGGAAAGAAATTTGTTGCAACCAAAACTCACACTTACTGAATTTCCCATACAGTTTCTTTTCTTTTAAGGTTTGCAAGATAACCCTTAAATGTCTTTCATGCTCCTCTTTACTTTTAGAAAACACCAAAATATCATCAATTAAAACCACCACAAACTTATCCAAGAACTCATGGAAAATTCTATTCATTAAGTCCATGAATACAGCAGGTGAATTTGTTATCCCAAAAGGCATTACTACAAATTCATAATGGCCATATCTCGTACGGAACGCGGTCTTCGGAATATCTGCCTCCTTTACCTTCAGCTGATGTTACCCCGATCTCAAGTCAATCTTTGAAAAAAACTGAGCTCCCTGGAGCTGATCAAACAAATCATCGATATGAGGCAAAGGATATTTGTTCTTAATAGTGATATTATTCAAGGCTCTATAATCAATGCAAAGTCTCATAGAACCATCTTTCTTTTTAACAAATAAAACAGGATCACCCCATGGTGATGTGCTAGGTCTAATGAAACCTTTCTCTAATAAATCTTGCAATTGCTCCTTCAACTCCAAAAGTTCAATTTGTGCCATTCGATAAGGGGGTTTTGAAATTGGCTTAGCATCAGGAACTAAGTCAATAGTAAACTCAACTTCCCGATCTGGTATTATTCCAGGCAACTCATTAGGAAAAACATCAGGATACTCATTTACCACTGACACATCATTAATCTGAATAGTTCCTTTATTTTCAACGATGTGTGCAAGGTAACATTCATTTCCATCTTTTACAAGTTTCTCGGCCTCTTGATATGTTATCAAAAGTAAGGGTTCATTCTTGTAAACAAACTGAAAGTCTTACTGAAAAGAAACTTCTTTAGCTCTACAGTCAATCTTAGCATGGTAAATAGAGAGCCAATCCATACCCAGGATAACATCAAACTCTACTAGAAGTAAAACAATAAGGTTTGCAAGTAGGTTCTTTCCACAGATAAGGATAGGAAGATTCTTATAAATTCTTTTTGCCTCGACACTTCCCCTAGGTGTTTTTACCAAAAGTCCAGGAGTCATTTCTTGAGATGGTATTCCCATTTTACTAGAAAATGTTTCAGAGATGAAAGAATGTGTAGACCCTGAATCAAACAACACACTGGCATAATCTGAAAAAACAAACAAAGTACCTGATACAACTTCATTTGATGGCCCGACATCTGCTGAAGTAGTTGCAAAGGATTTCACCACCCCTTTCTGCTTGTAGTCTAACTGCTTCCCATCACTCAAGCTCATTGTCGGACACTCGTTTGCATAGTGACCCATCTCATTGCACTTATAAAATTTCACTAACTGTAAATCAAATTTGTTCTTACCTTCACCTTGATCCTTTTAAGTGCAATCACGAGCCTTATGTCCCATCTTACCACATCGGTAGCACTTCCCAGAATTCAGAAGACATTCCCCAGCATGCCTTTTTCCACATTTATCACAAACTGGAAACTTAGTTCTCTTACCATCAGACTTTTTTGAAGAATTCTTACCTTTCTCCTGCCACCTCGGTCTCTTCTTCTACTGGTTGTTATAGAACACTTGGTCATCGGCAAACTCCATTTCCACCTTCTCAGCACATCGAACAAGCTTTTCATAACTTTTAAACTCACGAGAAGCTAATGCCCTTCGATATTTTGGCTTTAATCCTGAGTAAAAACGATTGATTTTACTATCAAGGTCCCGGATAAAATTTGGAGCATACCTTGCCAATCGAGTGAACCTTTCTTCATAGGCAGCCACTGAGTCTTCCTCTTGCCTCAATTCCGAGAATTTCTTTTCCATCCTAAGTCGAACAGCCTTAGGAAAATAATTCTCAAGAAACATACCTTTGAATTCATCCCAGTCAAGAGCATCAATCTCATCGGCGTCCCTGATATTTTTAACCATAGACCACCACTGATCTACTTCACCCTCCAAAATGTAAATAGCAAGACTAACGTTTTGATTGTCTGAACACCCCATGACATCAAAAATCTTCTCCAGTGCTTTAATCCACCCTTCAGCTAGCACAGGGTCAGATGATCCTCTGAATGATGGTGGATGTTGCCTCACGAAATGTTCCACCACTGACATGTTCCTCTGCGGTTGATCTGGCTGATCTCGTGCATGGATACCACCGCCATTTATCGCTTGAGTCAACTGCGCCATTACTGCAACAAACTGTTCAGTTCCAATTCCGACCATTTCTGGATGCTGATTCGGAAGGTTATTTCCTTTTGTATGCCTTCCTAGTACTGCTTCCCTGTTTCCTCTGCGGAAAACCATTCTGAACAAACATTTCTTAGATGAAGCAACATGGTAATCTTTAAATGCTATATCATCTCGAAAAAAAATATTTTTGGATAATAATTTAATAGAATTATAACTCCTAAAGTTATCTAAACCGACCTTTGATACCAACTATAAGGCCCCAGCCTTAAACCTTACTTAATCTTGAGTTATTACAAGATTACACATTGAGGATCTTTTGGGGTTTAGAGTTTTAGAGAATTAGATCATAAAACTTGCATTACATTCCACATATAAACAAAGTGGTTACATAAAGATAGTATTCTTCATTCCCATCAATGGAAACACATTTAAAATAAAACATGGATTATTTCTTGACACATCCTTGACTCTATCATCTTATCATGTACCTTTCCCTTGACCTGTGAAAAACATTTCAAAAACTTGGGATGAGCATAAAAACTCAGTATGGGATATAAAAAAACATGGAAAGGAAACATGAGTTCATATATACATAAGAATGAAATCATACTTTACCAATAAACATAGGCACTTTAACATACCTCATAAAATCATGAATAAATCATAGAAATCATAAGACATAAAGGTAACTTGAGGCATTCATAACATTCTTACGTAGGGAGTAACCCTCTTGGTTACGTTTGGAATACCCATCACAGTATATTCCCTAAAATCTCTTCGGAGAAACCTTAACGTTTCACTCCTTCGCGTTACCCAATGCATTGGAGAGCTATAACAGGCTCACCCGCCCTTAGTTTATCATGGAACCACCCGTCTTCATAATAATGCCCAAGAACCATAACATAATCATATCACATAAAACATGCATAAAGGAAATATAACATTTCCACATTTCAATCACGAGATATCAATACAACACATTGATATAATAAAAACATTATGAAAACCATTTTCAATACCAAAGTAAAACATGGTATTTATTTTTCGTTTTTTAAAAAAAGGTATGGCTTGTAGAGGAAGCCGAAACTCAAATAACGGTCACGACGGTGGAGAAGTCGTTGTCACCACATACGTACGACAAAAACATTCCCTTTTTTCATTTAGTAAACGCTTCGTATAAAAAAGATTCCTTTTGAATAAACGTAAAAGTCAAAGGGGGTTTATACACCGTATAAAAGAAAGTTGTGTATAAAATAAAATATGCCTCAATGAAAGGAGATTGAGACGAAGTCCCATACCTCGTATCCGACTTGACCCGACCGTTCTTTAATCTCCTGAATAGTAAACTTGAGTTAATATCTACTTGCTTATGAATCTTTTTCAAGTTCATTATTCCTTTTATACCATGTTATGAACATCATGTAATCATTTAAGTTAATAATGTTCATTTTGTCGGTATTTGGTTCTTAAGTCAAAAATAGACTTCTTACACTTACATGTTGTTAATTTGGTCAAAGGTTCATTATATCCAGAATGGTATTCATGATGTAGATATCATATATGTAATATATATCCAGTACATACATGCATTTATAATATTACATAATCATTTATAGGTAAGAAATGAAATGCACCGTTCATGGAGACGGTAAGCCGTACGTACGCATGAACGCTACTTCCATTTCTATTTCGTATTTCTAGAATGGAATCATAATGATATAAGAGTATATTGTAATTCCAGTATAATAACATATATAATATCATATTTCCATTCTTTATATGTCCCACATATGGTATTTAACGAATCAAATCACTTTCAGGGGGCGGTAGTCCGCACTTCCTAAAATGAAGATATCGTGTTTACCCATAATGGAAACCATAAAGGTATGCCAAAAATGAAAAAAACAGATGCTTAAGGAAAACATAAACATATTATATATCATATATAAAAATAGTGACATCATAATGGCCACCTTTGAAGGTGTTAAATGAGTATTGAACAATCATCGTTTCGGGAGGCAGAATTTCGCCATCCACGGAAACCGTATGTTCTTTAACCATTTGATGTAGTTGTGTGAGAGTGTAGCTCAAATAAATATTATAACAACATCCTTGTATATTTAAGATACTGGTGTTGTTACAAAATAAGTAAATAAAAAGAGTTTAGGGGGTTGGAGAGGCAAAATAAAACAAATGAACATGAGAGAAATGAATTACCTTTAAAAGTGTAACTCCTTTTGATTTGAGCCTAAAGGCTTCCTTTGAAAGGATTCTGCCCAAAGGGAATCATCTGGGATGAGGAGAGGGATGTGGAGAGAGTAAATGGGTAGGGTTTGGCCGAGCCAAAGGCTTGAGGAGTGTGTGAAATGAGGTAGAGGTGGGGGCCTTTTATAAGAGGAGGGGAGGGTCACTTTTGGAAAGTAAAGAAATATTACTTTATTTGAAAATGTGTTTTGGTTTCAAAAGGTCCCACATTGATATAATTCGTGGATAAGGTGATAAGGGTTCGAAATCCACTCATCCAATTGGTTTTTTCCATGTGTAGTTCATATATTTTACATTATCTTTCCATTTTATTTAAATCGTCAAATAATGATGTCATCGCTGCATCATTATTATGTCATAAATAATTTAATTTATTTAATGTCTAAAAATCATAAAAAAACTACTATGATGTAGGAAATATTTTTATCTTTCCAATGACTATTTATAATCAAAAATCTGATCTTTATAACCCCATGTAAAAATTGTTTTCGTAAAACATTTCTTGTTTGTGTCATTTTTACTTTAACATTTAATAAAAAGTTATTTATGTCATTTCCAAACCAAAGTGTCTCCATGGGGTCCCCAAGTTGACCCATGGCTTGTCTTGGTCGGCCATGACACAACCAATAATGTTGGGACATGTGTCTAGGTCATTTCCTATTATTAAAGCATTATTTATACCTTAAACTACCCTAATTACCACTAATCGCGATTAAGAACTTAATAAGTTACTATTCACCAAAAAATTATTTTAATCTCATTGAACCACATTTTACTTTTTAATGACAACTATGTATGTCGGATTTTCAAAATTCAATACACATTAGTGGTAAACTTTTATTTAACTGAAAAATCAGTTTTCTTGATTACCACTTAGTGGTTTCACTATTCATCAAAAATTGAAGTTTTTCAGAAAATTACCAAAAATTCACCCTAAGCTATATTTGATATTCTGAATTCAAAAATGAAGTCTTTTTTACAAAATTAAAATCATATAAGTCACATTAATTAATTTAATAATTAATTCCCGCTGCCAGAGCAAATAGCGTGTTTTTACAAAACAATAAGTATCAAAAGATTGACACCAGTTTAAGTCTAATTTCAAAGTGAAATTGATTCCAATGACCACCATTGGATAAAATGGTAAAAATATATTCTAATTTCACTTCAAAACAAATTCAAAACATAATCTAATCATATAAATAAATTAGATTAAAAAGCAGTTTTGATGTAAAATGCAGTATTTTTCACTATTCATTAAAAAATGAACATTGTCAGAAAAATACCAAAAATTCATACAAGGTAAATTTTGATGTCCCAATCATAAAGAATAATTTTATTTTGACAAACATAGTTTATAAAATTGTCAAAATATAGATTCAAAAATGGTTTTCCATCAAAAGGCAGTAAAACAATCTTTTAAGAATATTAGTGTATTCCATGCATAAGATTGTATTTATTTTCATTTTAAGCCTCTATAACGCTATCTTAATCATTAATAGACATAGATAAAAATATCTATTATTCATTACTTACTTGGGATGTTACATAATGAGTCTACATAATTATTCATGGATTTGTTTAATAAGAGTGAAATTTGGTCTCTCGTTAATTATAAATCATTATGATAGTAATGGTTTGTGTAAAAACAAAATAAAACATTAACAATTGTAAATAAAAAGATTAGTATAAAGAATCACTTACAATAAAAAGTAAGAGGAGAGGATCCCCTACTTCGGCATAGTAATAGCTTAGGTAAAGGTTATAATGAGATTGGATAAATGATATATAATTAATAAAATCTCAATTGGATTAAAAATGGATATTTATAAATACATTAGAACATAATAAATTTACATTCAATAGTGTAAATAAAAATAAGTCACTTGAATGGAAAAGAGAGAGAGAGATCCCTTACTTCAATATAGTAGCGGCTTAGGAAAAAGTTATAATGAGAGGGGATAAATGATATTTAATTAATATAAAAAAAATAAATTAAATTTATATTTATAAATACATTAAAATATAATCAATTTTTATTTAATATGGAAAATATGAATAAGGTGATTGAATGGAAAATAAGAAAGAGATATCCCTTACCTTCAGAGGTTGCTTATAAAAGATTGAGAAGAGCTTATTAAGAGATTGAGAAAACATTGGTAAGTATTTAGAGAGGGTTAGGTATAGTAAATTTATGATCAATGGGTTTTAAGTGAAGAGGATTGGGATTTTGGGTGGGTATTTATAGAAAAAGAGAGAGAAGTTATTTATAATTTTCTAAACATAGGTTTTGGACGCTATAGGATAAAATAATCAATACTATAAAATTTACCATTCCTTTTCCCCATGATTTCTACAAAAGAGTAGTGTTTTTCAGTATTTTATTTGTTTAATAACCTAAATTATTAAAATAATACCAGTAGTATTGTGGAAGTTAGTCATGTTCATAAAGAATTTATTTTTAAAACCATAAAATATACTATCGGTTTTGGAGGATTCATTTAAGACGTATAAAATTAATCAAATAAATTCAAAAATAAATTATTTTAAAATTTAAATATATTTTTTTGTATTGGGATTAGTTTAAAGTATTTATTCCATAACCTTTAGGCTATTATGATGTCATAATACAACCCATATATTTAAACCATATTTAATGTTTACCCGAAAATGAGTCTGTATCAAAAAATTATGAAAAAATCAACATTGGATAAATTCAAAAATATGATTTCAAGAATAATATTTATTTAATAAAAGTAATTTCATAAATACGCCAATTTTCCCTTTTAAATAAGAATCCTTACTTACTGAAAATTATTAGTTTTTACGATACTCACAACTTTCTGACCCTTATAAAAATTACACTGGACTTCATTAAATTATATTATAATTTATATTTAAATAAATATTATTTAAAAAATATTTTATTAAAATATAATTACTTTCATAAATTATTTAAATTTTCAAAAGAGTGTCTTGATTGAGAGTATATATTTCCAGAAAATATAATTTTGATTTCCTCATATCAAAATATAATTTTTATCAAACTCGTTATATAATAATTTATATAGTAATAATAATAATGGATAAATATAATCATTATTTTATTAAAAAATATAAAAAATCATATTACTAGGGTCTAGATACATAAACCCTTATTACACCAACATACAACCTAAGGGTAAGGTGTTCAATTGTGGTGCATTTTGGGGTGGTTTGGATAACATTGTTTCAGTAATGATCATGATAATCTTGAACTTCTCTTATAAATGGTTTCACATGAGCATTAATTATTAAATCCCAGATTGGGATTATCTAAGGGTAAATCTCAATGATTCCATCACCCTTAAAATATCTAATGGATGGGCTTCATCAGGTTTGATCCTACTAGTCGATGCCATTGCATCTTCTGTCTATGTTAATTAGACTTTACCAAATCCCTTAATATATACTAATATTAATGGTCACTATACAATGGAAATATTATTAATTATTAATATGATTAATGATCTTTTAAATCTAATAGGACATATAGTTCCAAAGTATTTCATGTGTTTTCAATAACTATAAGGCATTTACTCAATCAAAAATGGAATCTCATTTATAAAAGTTTTGGTTGTTTCATTCTTCCCCCTTCGTAAATTTAACCATAAAAATTTCATTTTTTATACTAGAATGAATGGGAATACATTTATTTATTCACATTTTTTGGTTCCCATGTTGCTTCCTTAAACTTTTGGTTCCACCATAACACTTTTACTAGGTGAGTTGTCTTGTTTCATATAATTTTTTCTCAGTGATCTATGATCTTCATCGAATAATCCTCATATGAAAGATCATTCTCTAATGGTTACACATATGGATTTAGTGCATGTGAGGGGTCTAGTATGTCTTCCTTAAGAGGGACACTAGAACACATTATGTACTTGCACATGAGCCTCAGCCCAGTTGGTGAGGTATCCTTAAGTGAATCAAAGAGACCCATGTTCAAAACAAGGTAGAGGAATATTTTCGGGGGTACTGTAGTAGTACTGTAGCAGCTACTATAGCAGACTATTCATTGTGTGGATACTGTAGTAGAACTATACAATGTACAGGTACTGTAGCAGAACTGTACACTGTGTGGGTCTGTAGCAGGCACTATAGTAGGTATTGTTCGGTACTGTAGCAACTGGAACTATTCACCTTGGGCCACTGGTTTGGGCTTGGAGTCCTTAAGGCTTTTAGGACACCCAGGTCTTTAGGTCAGTAGGGATTTTGAGGCACCTTTAAATCCTTTGGGCCACCTTATGGCCTTCGATCCACATGCAGTTTCCCCAGACAGACTCTACAAAAAAAAGAAGCAGCCCCAGAAGAGGATTCAGAGTGGGTGCACTCACCAGAACAGAGCCAAATGGATTTTTCAGAATGAGAGGGTATGGATATTCCATCAGGACCAGCCTTGGATTTCATGAGAATCCTAGCCAGACGACCATGTGAAGGTGGAGAGATAATATCATGATGCAGATGCTGGGGAGGGCAGTTCCTTATAGATAGTCTAGTTGAATTCCCTAAGACCTCCAGGTCATGTAATCTTCTAAGCCTATAGTCCATGTAATATCTGAGCCTATGGTCCTTGTAATGGTTCCCCCTCATCCCTTGAAAGGGGGTATCAAAAATAAATAAAAAGGAAGGCATTCAGGCCATTCGGGGGGGACACATTATGTACTTCAGATATGTTAGGTGGGAGTTCTACTCAATAGGTCATCGCTCTGATGCGATCAACTATCTCAAAGGGAAAAATGAACCTTGGAATAAGCTTTCCCTTCTTCCTAAACCTCATGAAATTTTTTCATGGTGATATACAAAGGAAAATTTTATCTTTGACCTCAAACTCCAAGTCTCATCAACAATTTTCTGCATATATTTTCTGATGATTTTTTTCATATTTCCTATGACATTGAATGGTTTGAATATTATCTATCATCTCTTAGATAAGATTATGTCTTATAATCTTCCTCACTCTAACTTCATCCCAACATGTTGGAGTCTGAAACCTATCCCCATACAGAGCCTCGTAAGGTTTCATTTGAATTATAGAGTGGAAACGTTTATTATAAGAGAACTCCACTAGGGGAATCTAATGATCCCAACATCCTTGGAAATTCATTGAACATGATCTCAACATGTCCTCTAGAGTTTGAATGGTTCCTTAAAACTAACCATATTTATGAGGGTCATAGGAATTATGTAAAATCAGGTCTATATACAATTCTTATTGAACGATTATCTAGAACCTCAAGGTAATCCTCAAATCTTGGCTAGATACAATGGAGAGTGGAAATCCAAGTAGTCTTTCCACTTCCCTTATATATATCCTTGTGAGTTATTTGAGAGAGAAATATTCCTTGATATCAATGAAATGTGTTTAATTTGTGAGGAATTCAACTAGGACCAATATGGAATTATTTCCTTTAGATGTCTTGGGGGGTCCAATGATGAAATATATGGTTAGGTTTTCCCATTTCCATACTGGTATGGGAAATCGTTACATCATACCCTTAGAATTATATCATTCATCCTTAAATTGTTGGCATACCAAGCATCAAGATACAAATTATAAAAGATCCATGTTCATGTTGTCCCCCCAGAAGTTTTTATTCATATCTCTATACATCTTAGTACTTCATAGAAGAATAGAGAAGGATGATCTGTGTGCATAATCTAGAAGTTCCCTCTCCATATCTGGTTTTAATGGGATGCATATTCATTTTCCAAAATGTATTACTCCATTTTTATCAAAGTTTATCTCTGGTATATTATTTACCTTTTTTACAGAGCCTCGTCAACTTTTTAGGTCTCCTTGATCCTCTATAGAATGGATGGTTGATAAGTTATCAAATCAATATAAGATGATGATCCTTTTATTATTACAATGTATATCCTTTATATGTCCAAGAAGATTGGGTCCCTTTTAATCCTCATTATGGACAGGGTTTAAGGATCCTTTCTAATCAGAGCATCTATCACTTTGTTCACCTTACCAATATAGTATTAGATTGGACAATCATAATCCATGATTAGCTCTAACCACCTTCATTGAAACATATTGATCTCTTTTTGTGTGAATATATATTTTTGGATTTTATTTCCATATATATATATATATATATCACAATTATCCCCATAGAGATAATTTCACCAAATAATCAAAAAAAAGATCACTATAGCATATTCTAGATCATGTGTTGGGTAGTTTTTCTTATGTATATTAAATTGTTGGGAAGTATAGGCTATCAAATTTTCATCTTGCAAGAGTACAAAACCCAACCCCTTTATGGAAGGATCATTATAGATCACAAATCCTTCTCTAATTTTGGTTAATTTAATCATAAGTGTAGTGATTAGCCTCGTATTTAAACTATTTATATCTATATTCACATTCATCATTCCATAAAAAATTCACTCCCTTCTGAGTTATCTTTCTTAATGGGATTGAAAATCGTGATAAGTTTCTCAAAAATCGATGATAGTACCACACTAAACCAAGGAAACTGTGGATCTCTGTCATATATGTTATTAAATTCCATCCTTCAATTGCCTCTATTTTTTTAATGTTCTACATATATTCCTTTTTTAGTGATAACATACCCCAGGAATGTTACTTTCTCCATATAAAACTCACTTTTAATATACTTCACATATAACTTTTCATTTTGAAAGTACTTGATTATAGAATTAAAATGATTTTTATGTTCTTACTTACTTTTAGATTAAATAAGAATATTTTTTTATAAATACTACCCCAAATTTAATAAGGTAATACCTAAAGACACTATTCATTAAGTTCATAAAGATATATGGAACATTAGTAAGTCCAAATGGCATCACTTTTAACTCATATTGTTTGTAACTTGTATGAAAAGTGGTCTTGTCTCATTCCCCTGTCCTCTGATGGCTTGGGGCATGGCCGCGACACTGACTCCCCTCCTCGACCCGCTTAGGCTTGGGAGGGGAGTCTCAAATTCTTCCTTGCACTGGAACCCTTCTCATATCCCTTCATTCTCCTGTTTCACAGATCCATCCTCTCTCCCTCTGTTTCCTTCGATTGAAATAAGTCCCAAGGTGCAAGCCTGCATGAATGATGCGATATCGGTCCCTATTTCTCCTTTAGAGTTCACGGATGCTTCCTCTCTACTAGATCTCACTATGGTTTTCTGATTCGGAAATAATCATCCATCAGTGGATGCGTTTGACCGGTATGTATTTTCTTCTTGGAATTTACAGGATCACACAATTATTGGCCATTTAGGTTCGATACATATTCAAATCCATTTCTCAAATGAAGAAGACCTAATCTATGTATGGTCCTCTACTCTGCAATATATGCAGGGAGAAAGGTTTTCTCTATTCTGGTGGACCTTTGATTTCCACATAAAGCACGACCCTCTATCCACAGTGCTCTGGATAACTCTATCAGGATTTCCTCTACCATTTCACAACCCGACCACCCTCCAGTTGATTGGTAATGTGTTAGGCCGATACCTATGTTCGGATGCTCATACCAAGGATATTTGTAATCCAGTCTCTCCTAGGATATGTGTCAAAGCTGATCTTTCTAAAGGGCCTATGAAATATATCATCATTGATATTGAGGGCGAGCTTCACTGGAACCAATCGGTATATTAAAAAAATGGATCCCTTTCTATTTTGGTTGCTGTCGAATAGGACATTAATTTTCCAAATGCTGTCGTAAATTTGGTTTCCAGAATATGCCTCTATTTTCTAAGAAGGGAGTTGCGATGGACGTTAATAAGGATACTAATTTTTAACCGGTGATGGGAGAGGTTTTTTTTTGGATTGCAATAAAATATAGATGCTTTGGAGGAGAATCAAGGGTAAACAAATCATTTGGCCACCATGTGCAAGGAGGAAAGGCCGAGTGACATTCTGAAGGTGGAGTATATTTCTAATCATTTGAAACAGGACCTGGGTATACACCTCTAGGTTGAGGATCTAGGAAAGAATGAGGGGAAATTCCCTAGACATCCTGTCTACAAAATCTCAGTCAATGGTCCATCAAAGGAAAAGGAATCGTTCACTAGGGATGTTACCAGAGTAGAGGTCGAGCCTTATGGATCTTTACTGGAGGCATATGCTACAATTGCATATCAGGAACAAGGGAGGCAGGGTGAGGTGGGAGTATTGGGTCCATTGGACCCCAACATTCCCAATATAGAACTCTCTTCCCATATGTAGACTTTGAGTAAGGGGAAGATAAAGGGCCCTAAAACAGGCAAGGTGAAGGCGCTGGTCAGACAGAGTCCTTCCAAAGAAGTCCTAGTGGTTTAGTTGAGCAATCACTTTGAAGGTATGGATGTTCAAGGACCAACACTTGATCAAGAGGAAGAGTATTTAGGTGATGATAGCTATATCCAATTATCTGTGGACAGTTTGGAAAGAATCCAAGGGAAAGGTCTTCACAGCCCTAGAAGGGAGAAAGGGAAAAAAGGAAATAGAGACTCTGGAAAATGTATTATAGTCAAGGGGAAAAACCAAATGGATGCAAGTATTATTCACACTTTCCTAAACCTATGGAAACTGGGTCGACTAATAAAGTAGGAAACAAGAAATACAAGACTTCTTAGAATGAGGAAGGTGGAGAACAGAAAAGGAAAACCGGAACAGTTGAGAAAGAGGAATGGGAGTGCTGAAGATCCTCCTTCATTCCAATGAAGAAATTCTTGAAAAATAGGTTAGGGTAAATTCTTCAAAAGAGGAGATTGAAATAATATATGAAAGAAGATTGTGGGTTGATTCCAAGGAATAGAAAGAGGCATTATTAGGTAAACAAGACTGAATACTGGCTCGTGGCTTCAAACAAGGTATAATAAACTCAGAGGAATTCATATACACAATGGACAGAATGGCTACTCACCTTGAAGAGCTCATTAGCGTGGATTCAGACACCCAGGTTAGTAATTTTCACTGGGAATTATATATATTTTCTAATTCTCATTATCTCAGTATTGTGTTTAATAAATTTGTAAGCTCTTTCAGCACGTAGCGGTACCCTTGTTTTGTGAACCCTGGTTTCCCACTTTTTCCTTAAAGTGGCATAATAAAAAATTATATTTGGAGGAGGTATGAAAAAGGTCTTTAGTATATCCTCCTTCACCTTTACCTGATATTATCATGGTCAAAGATCCACCTTATATAAGTATTAGGATCCATGTAGCTGAAAGAATAAGCCATCAATCTATAGTAATGGATACTTGTTCTTTATCATGGTCTTTTCGATCACACAATAATCAATGCATAGTATCATTAACCCATCCTTCGTCTTGAATAATATGACTAGTATACCCCATGGTGAAGAACTTGGGTATATAAAGCTTTTATCCAGATTATCCTATAATTGATTCTTCCACTCCTTATATACAATAGTGTACATTCTATATGGAGTCTTGGATATTGGTAATTCTCCATGTACAATATTAATTGAGGAATAAACCTTGCGGCTTAGAGGAAGACTAATAAATTATTCACAAAACACATCATCATATTCCTTATAATTCTCAGGTCATCAGGGATGGACCTTTACTTAGTCTCAATCATTTGAGAAAGATACGCTTACTCATAAGGTAATAATATCAATGCTTTATATGATCATACCAATGGATATTCATCCTCCTCTTTGAACTTGTTTAGAATTTTAGGGTGATTCATGATATAGAGGGTGATTTATTTCTCTATAAAATTTAAGTTTACTATATTTAAGAAAATACAATCCATAACTAAAATTGCATATAATCCCACTAAATGTACTATAATAGGGTCTACTAGGAAATTTAGCTTGCAAATATGGATTGGGGTGAGTTATATTCTTGGGATGAGATGATTGACCCATTTTATATCTTCTCCAATAACTCTAATTCCATTTTTTGAGTTGTTTCTTGAATAGTTATATTAAACATTCATGATATGAAATAATTCCAAGAACAATTATCTTATAGGATATTTGATGTTCATGAATGTATGATAGGCGTACCTTTACTTATTTCATTATGGTTCTAATCATTTACATCATCCAAAATTAAATGATGGATGATAATTTTAAAACCATTAAACATATAAAAGGTTAACTATGATCATTAAAGGGATAACTCATAAATTACAAACATTAATTAACCTGTGTATCTCAAGTATTCAATCTAAGTTATCCATGGTCTATTTGAAAACAAGAATATTTTATGGTAATTTCTGTTCCCTTCATAATAGTTCATAAAGATCTTGTAAATTTAAAAAATAATATCCCCCAAGAAGTTTCAAACTAGGTTTGAAATATGGACTAGGTGAAGATCGATTCAATGCTCCTTGTGTCGAGGTTATTTCACTTATGTACAATTATTCTAAAGCCACGTCCACTTGTAGTATCTAAACAGTGATTTGTTTCTAAAAAACCACTTACTCTATACTTTACCATAATTTAGGGATGTTCTATAACATTTAGTATTATCCTTAAGGATTTCACTAATGTTCTCTAATCTTAATCCTTAAAAATAACTAAACCTTACTCTGATACCAACTATAAAAAACCATATATTTAATAAAACATAATTCATGATTTATTACATAAAGACACACATAATATAATCATGAGATATTGAAATTCCTAGTGTATTTGGGTAATTATATACATAACTTAATAACTTAAAATATGGATACAACATCATTATTTAAAATTCTTTAACATGCTCATAAAATTCCATTACTCTTCTAAAACTTCATGGGATAACCTAGGGACATACATTAGAAATGGGTGATCTATAAATCCCAGTAAGGGAATAATAAAAGAATAACATGATGAAAGAAATACATGTGATTCAAGAGGAATATCATGGAGTCGTAAAGGGGTGATAATAATAAACATAAACATCGAAGCATGGTATAAGATGATAACATCAAGGCAACATAGGACTGTAGAAACAACATAAAACATGACATCATAAGAATAAGTCAATGCTAACCACTGAGACATAATAACATAATATGCTTATCATAACCTCGCATTCACCATACAGGGTATCTCATACGATAAAACCATTACCCAATGCGTTTTAAGGATATATAATTTTGTTCTTACCCATGAAATTCATATCATGTACATGTATTATTGTTCCACATAGATCATACAAAATAAGAACGCCTTTGATCACCTTTAATTTCATGGTTAAGTAGTGTAAGATTACATAAATGTAATTATCATATTAATAAATAATAGGCACATATAGTTTAATACCATTAATTGGAAATGGGGATGGGTATTCACTACATAAATGTTTGGCATGGAAAAACATAGAATAATTTCAGCAATATAACGGGTGTATATAACGATTCATGGAAGTCTTTAATAAGAGTTAAAGGTGGTATATCAATACTTTTAAATCATAATAATCATAAAGGGTTATGTTATAACACATTACAACATGAAAATTATAAATCAAAAGGCTTAGTACAAATAAAGTACTTCAAATAAAAAGAAATCAGAGAGGATTCTATACTTCATCATAATAACGACTAAGGTAAAGTTTATAACAAGGGGGTAAATGAAATATAATTAATATAAAACCCATTTTATAGTAAATTTATATTTATAAATAAATGATAATATAATAAATTTTTATTTAATATGGAAAATACAAAGAATGTTCTTGAATGGAAAAGAAGGGAGAGAGGTCTTTTACTTCGCCATAGTAACATATTAGGTAAAGGTGATAATGAGATAGGATAAATGATCTATCATTATTATATTATAAATTGGATAGTAAAGTTATATTTATAAATACATGAAAATTTGATTAATTGATATTAAAAATTATAAATACAAAGAATGAGATTTAATGGAAAAGAAGAGAGAGATATCCCTTACCTTGAGCTGATGATTCTAAAATATTGAGTGGTGCTTCTTAAGATAATGGGAACATCTTGTGAGGGTTTTAGAGAGGTGTGGGGATAGAAATTAGTGATAAATGTATTTTTAGTGAAGAGGAGTGGGATTTTGGGTGGGTATTTATAGTAAAAGATATAGGAATTCATTATTAATTTCTAAACATAGTTTTTGGAATCTATGGAATAAAATAATCAAAACCAAAAAAAAACCCATTATTTTTATCTATTTTTTCTACCAAATATGTGTGGTTTTCAATATTTTATTTGGTTGAGAACATAACTCCTTAAAATAATACCATTGGTTATGGGTAACATGTTCATAAATAATTGATTTTTAAAACCTTAAAATATAATATATGTTTTTGAGGATTCATTAAAGGTTTATAAAATAAATAAAACAACTTCAAAAATAAATTATTTAAAAGGAAAAAACTATTTTGTGTTGTGGATTCCATTTATAGTATCTGTTACATAACTCTTGGGCTATTATGATGTCATAATATTGACCACATATTTATACTATATTTAATTTTTACCCCAAAAATAAACTTTCTTAGAAAATTATGAAAAAATTAATATGGATAATTTTTACATGATGATTTAAAAAATAATATATATTTTTTCAAAATAATTTCCTAAATTTTAAAATTTTTAATTTTACATAAAAATCCTTATTCATGGAAAAATTCAATTTTTTACGATACTAACAAATTTTCAACCCTTATAAAATTTAAATTTCACTTCATTAAGTTGTATTAAAATTTATAATTAAATAAATATTATTTAATATGAATGTTTTTTAAAAAAAACATTTATTTCAAAACTTGTTGAAATTTTCAAAATAGTGTCTTAATTGAGATTATGTATTTCCCAAAAATATAATTTTGATTTGTACATATCAAAATCCAATTTTTATCAAACTCATTATATAATAATTTATAAAGTAATAAAAAAAGATAAATATAATAATTATTTTATAAAAAATAAAATATAAAAATTCATATTACTGGGGTTAATATACGTAACCAATTATTACACCAGTGTGCGCCCTAAGGGTAAGGTGTGTGATAGTAGTGGTTTCATGGGGTGGTTCAATGAACATTATTTCAATCATTATCTCAAAAAGATTAAACATGTCCTATAAATAGTTTCACTAAATGTTTTAGTTGTTGAATCGCATATTTTTTTGGATGAGGGAAAAGCTGGGTGATTCCATCCCCCTAGTAGGATCAAATAGATGGGCTTCATAAGTCATGATACTATTAGTTTAGGTGATTTCTTCTTTCTTCTATGACAATAAAACTTTATCACAGCCCTTAATATATACTAATATTAACAGTCATTGTACAATAGCTATATTATGAATGGTTAAGATGATTAATCGTCTTTTAAATCCAAAATTCTATATTGTTCCAAATTAATTATTATGTTTTTTATAACTATAAAGCATTTAATTAATCAAAAAGGTAATTTTGTTTATAAAAGTTCAGGTCATTACATTTTTTCCCTTTGAAAAATTTCACCCTAAAATTTTCATTTTGTACACTAGAAAAGGTGAGGATACTTGTGTTTCATCACCTCCTTTGGTTCCCATGTTTCTTCCTTAAATATTTTGCTTTTCCATAACATTTTGACCAGGTGAGTTTTATTGTTTTGTATAACTTTTTCTCTATGATCTAATATCTTCACCATCTACTCATTATATGAAAGATCCTTCTCTAAGGTTTCCACATTTGTATTCAGTACATATGAGGGGTCCAATATGTATTTTCTTGAGAGGGTTACATGGAACACATCATTTACTTGAGATATTTTAGTTGATAATTCTAGTTGATATGACATCACACAGATGTGATAAATGGTATAAAAGGGACTAATGTATCTAGGATTAATCTTTACCTTCTTTCCAAACCTCATGAATTTCTTCCATGGTGATATATAAAGGAACACATTATCTCTAACATCAAACTCCATGTCCCAATAATGTTTGTCTGTATAGATTTTCTCTCAACTTTCTATGTATTTCATATGGAATTTAATGGTTTAAACATTATCTATCATATCATAGATAAGATCAAGTCTCATATTATTTCTCTCTACGACTTCATCCTAGCATATTGGAGTCTGACACCTATACCCATATAGATCCTTATAATGTGCCATTTTAATTCTAGAGTGAAAACATTTCTTATATGAAAACTACACTAAGGGAAGGTGTTCATCCCAACATCCTTGGAAATCTATAGAACATGATCTAAACATGTCCTTTAAAGTTTTAATGGTTATTTTAGACTAATCATGTTTCTAAGGGTAATAAGTGGTACTAAAACTTGGCTCTATATCTAGTTCTTACTGAAGGATTCTCCAGAACATCAAGGTAAACCTCAACTCTCGATCATATAAAATAGAGAGTGGTACTCCATACAGTCTTACCAATTACTTTATATATATCTCATATATTTTTTTGAGAGAGAAATATTCCTTGATAATAATTAAATCTACATAATTTTTTAGGAAATTGAATATCACCCAGATGGTTTCATTTCCATTAGAAGTTTTGGGGAGTCCTATGAAGAAATACATGGTTAATTTTTTCCATTTCTATAATGGTATGGGAAAGTGTTACATCATACCCTTATACTTATTTTTTTCATCCTTGAATTGTTGGAGCACCAAGCATCGAGATATGAATTTTTCAATCTCTCTCTTCATGTTATCCCACCAAAAGTTTTGCTTCAAATATTTATACATCTTAGTTCTTCCTAGATGAATAGAAAGTATGATCTATACACATCATTTATAAGTTCCCTCTTTAGCTATGGCTTTCATGGGACACATTTTCGGGTTCCATACCTTATAAATCCATTTTAGAAAAGTCACACTCCAAAATATTAACTACCTCTTTCTATATAACCTCATCATCTTTTTGGGCCTCCTTGATCCTCTTATGAATGGATGGTTGATAATTTATCTAAGCAAGGTATGATAAACATAATTTTATTATTACCATGTCCATATTTTTCATGTCTAAGAATATTATATCCCTTTCAATCATCATTATTGATAGGTCTATAGGATCCTTTCCACTTAGAAAAAATGAAACTTGTTTTGACTTCCCATGATGGTAATGGATTGAACAATCATAATCTTTTATTAGAACTAACTACCTTTGTTGGTTCAAATTGATCTCCTTTTTTTGTGAGTATATACATGAGGATTTTATGATCCATATATATGTCACACTTCTTCCCCTTAAGATACTGTATCCAAATATTCAATTTGAAGTACATAGTAGCCAATTTGAAATCATGTCTTGGTTAGTTTTACTCGTGTATGTTTAATTTTTGAGTGGCATAGGCTATCACATTATTATCTTTCATGAGTATAAAACCCAATATCCTTTTGGATGCATCATTTTAGAAAACACATCCTTCCCTAATGGTGGGTAATGTAAGCATGGTTATAATTATTATCCTATTATTTAACTCATTATAGATCTTTTCATATTCATAATTCCAAAAAAAACATCACTCTAATTTGAGTTATCTTTGTTAGTGGGCTTGAAACTAATGATAAGTTTCTCACAAATTAACTATAATACCCGAATAGTCCAAGGAAACTAAATATCTACTTAACAAAATATTAGTATGGTCCATCCTTAAATTACCTCTATTTTGAGGATCTAAAGATATCCCTTTATTGATGATAACATTCCCTGGTAATGTTACTTACTCCTTCAAAAAATCACATTTATTGTACTTCACATAAAACTTTTCCTTTAATAAGGACTTCATTATAGCATTCAAATGACCCTTAGGTTCCTCTTTACTTTTAGAGTATATAATAATATCATCTATAAATACTACAAAACATTTTACATGGTAATACATAAATAAAATATTCATTAATTCTGTGGATATAGTTGGATCATTACTGATCCCAAATGGCATCACAATGAAATCATAGATCCCATAACTTGTATGAAAAGAAGTATTGGAGATATCCTCCTTTATCACCCTTACATTAAAATATCCCAACAAAATATCCACCTTATAGAAATATTAAGATCCATTTATCTGATCAGACAATTCATTAATCTATGGAAAAGGATACTTACTTTTTATTGTGATCTTTTCAATCTCTCAATAAACAATACATGGTTGAACTGACACATACTTTTTCTTGATGAAGAGGACTAGTTCACTCAATGTTGAAGCATTGTGTGTATAACCCATTTATCTAGATTCTCCTGCATTTTCTTCTTCAAATCCTAAAGTTCAACAGTGTCCACTATATATGGAGCCTTGGATATTTGAAATGATTCGGTTATAAGCTTGATTGAGAAATAAATCTCACAACTTAGAGTAATACTAGGAAACTATTTAGGAAACACATCATCATATTCCCTTATAATGGTCATTTCATCAAAGATAGTCTTTTCCTTAGTCTTAATTAAGCTAGATTTTATTTATCATAAGGAAATAATATCCATGCTTGAGATGATGATATAAAAGGAGATTCATCCTACACCTTGAACTTGTATAGAATTAGAGGTTGAGTTCATTATTTAGAAAATTTATGTTGGATATATATAAGAAAAACCAATCCCTACCATGAATTTTATTGAATTCAACTAAATGAAGTATCAAAAGGATAATTGGTAAAGTCAACCCATAAATATGGATAGGGGATGATTTATATGCTTGAGATGAAATGAGTGACCCATTTGTTGTCTTCATAGATAACTCAACCTCCACGAATTGAGTTGGTGTTTAAATAGTTCTACTAAACTTGTGTGATAATAAAGAATTCATATAACCATAATCATATCGTACATTTGAAATTTCATGAATGGATGATAAGACTACCGTTCTATATTTGATCCTGGTTTTAATCAATTACATCATCCAAGATCCACTTACGGATGAAAATTTTCAAACTATTAAACATATAATAGGGAAACTATGATCACTAAAACAATAACTCATAAATGACATACATTCCTTAACCTATGTATTTTAAGTCAACAATATAAGTCATCCATGGTCAATTTATAAACATACAAATTTTATGGGAATTTTTCCCCTTAATAATTTTTTATAAATATCTTGTGAATTTACCAAATCATATCCCCCAAAAGTTTCAAACCACATCTACAAGAAGGCTTTTTTATCATGAAATAGGTGAAAATCAATTCAATTTCTAATGCACCCTTTTCAATGTTATTTCCCCTAGGTACAAATGTGCCTGATCCACATCCACTTGTAGTATATAGATAGGTATTTGATACTTGGAAACCACTTACTATATAATTTACCATAATTTAGGTATGTTCTCCAATGTTTAGTCTAAACCCTAAGGCATTTACTAAATTTATTTAATCCTGAACCACAAAAAATAACTAGACCATGCTTTGATACCAACTATAAAAAACTCATGTTTTTATTCAACCTTAATTAATGATTTATTACATAAATACACACATAATATAATACCAAGATATTGAAAGTCCAAGTGTATTTGGGTAATTAGATACATCACATAATAATTCAAATAGTGGTACAAAAAAATTATTTAAAATTCATTAACATGCTCTTAAAATACCATCTCTATTCTAAAACTACATTGGATAACCTAGGGACATACATAAGAAAAAGGTGACCAATAAATCCCAGTAAGGGGATAGTAAAATCATAACATGATGAAAGAAATACATGTAGGTCAAGAATAATATCAAGGTGAAATAAAGGGGTGAGAATCATAAACATGAATATCATATCATTATATAAGATGATAACATCAAGTAAATGTAGGAATGTGGAAACAACATAAAACATGACATCATAATCATAATTAAAGTCTAACCATGGATAAATCATAACATAATATGATTAAGATATCATCCCATGCACTAAATATGTTGTATCATGAGATGAAAATGCTACACAATATATTTTAGGGATAAATAATTTTAGGCCCACCTATCACATTCATATCATATAAATTCATTATTATGTCACATATATGATACAACATAAGAATTTCTTTCATCATTTTTAATAGCATGGTTAAAAGGTGTTGGATTACATAAATTGAAGTCCCCAATAAATGAAGGATAGGTACATCTTTGTGAATACCCTTGAGTGGAAATATATATGGGTATTCACTACACACATGTTTGGCATGAAAAATCCTGGAATAATTTTGACAACATAACGGGTGTACATAAAGATTAATATAAGGTTTTAATGAGAGTGAAAAGTGATCTCTAATTACTTCTTAATCATAAGGACAGTAAAGGGATTTGTAAAAACACATTACAACATGAACAATTGGAAATCAAAAGGCATGGTACCAAGAAAGTACTTGAAATAAAAAAGGAATAGGAGATGATCCCTTACTTTAGAAAAATAGAGGCGTAGGTAATGGTTATAATGTTCCATTAGATAGTAAAGGGATATTTATAAAGATATGCAAATATGATAAATTGATATTAAATAGGGAAAATAATAATAAGGTGTTTTAATGTAAAACAAGAGAAAGAGATCCCTTACTTTGACATAATAACGGCTTGGGTAAAGGTTATAATGAGAGAGGATAAATGATATATAATTCTTATAAAATAAATTGTATGGTAAATTAATATTTATAAAATACATGAAAACATGATTAATTGATATTAAAAAGGTTAAATATAAAGAATGTTCTTGAATAGAAAATAAGAGAAAGAGATCCATTACCTTGAGAGGACACTTATAAAAGCTTGAAATGAGATTCTTAAGAGCTTGGTAAAACCAATGGTGGGATTTATAGGGGAATATGTATATTAACTTCCTAATCAATGGGTTTTGAGTGAAGATTAGTGGGAGGTTGGGTGGGTATTTATAGAAAAAGAGAGGTTAAATTCTTTAATAATTTCTATACATGGATTTTAGACTCTATATGATTAAATAATCAAAACCACAAACCTTTATATTTTTTTCCCATGGTTTCTAACAAAGAGGTGTGATTTTAAATATTTGGTTAGGATAATAACCAAACTATTTAAAATAATACCATCGGTTATGTGGAAGGGAGTCATGTTCATAAAGAATATATTTTTTCAACCTTAAAATACAATATAGGTATTAGAGGATTCATTAAAGATTTATAAATTTAATAGAACAACTTAAAAAATAAATTATTGTAAAGGGTAAATATATTTTGTGTCGTTTATTCCATTTATAATATTTATTACATCACTTTTGGGCTATTATGATGTCATAATATGGATTGTATATTTATATCGTATTTAATATTCCCCCAAAAATTTTATTATCTTAGAAAAATATGAAAAAACCACCATTGGATAATTTTTAAGTATTTATTTAAAAAATAATATTTATTTTCTTAAAATAATTTCCTAAATATGAAAATTTTTACTGTTAAATAAAAATACTTATTTACTGAAAAAACTAGGTTTTACAATACTTACAAATTTTTTACCCTTGTAAAAATTACACAGGACATCATTAAATTATAATATCATCTATATATAAATTAATATTATTTGATAATAATATTTTATTAAAATTAAAAAAAATAAAAAATTATTGAATGTTTCAAAAGGGTATCCTAATTGAGAGTATATATTTCCCAAAAAAATATAATTTTGATTTCCTTGTATCAAAATCCTATTTTTATCAAACTCATTATATAATCCTTTATAAAATAATAATAAAATGGGATAAATATAAATACTATTTTATTAAAAAAATATACAAATTCATGTCACTAGGGTCTAGATACCAAACCTCTTATTACTCCAAAATATTCCCTGAGGGTAAGGTGTGTGATGGTAGTGCTTTATTAGGGTGCTTCAGTGAACATTGTTTGGTCTGTGATCTCGATAAGCTTGAAATTATTTGATAAATGATTTCACTAAATAATTTCTTGTTGAATATTGACTTGGGATTAGACAAGGGGAAATCCTAATGATTTAATATCCCTCAAAAGATCTTATATATGGGATTCATAGGGTATGATCCTATTGGTTGAGAATATTTCTTCTTTCATCTATGTTAATCAAACGTTATCTTAACCCTTAATATATATTAATCTTAATGGTCACTGTGAAATTTATATATTATAAACATTTAATATAACTAATAATATTTTAAATCTAATAGTCTATATCGGTTCAAAGTAGTGCATATGTTTTCAATACTATAAGTAATTTACTCAATAAAAAAGGGAATTCCATTTATATGATTTTGGGTTGTAACACTTATGGGTGTTCATGATACTACTTAGGTACTTCTGTTTGCATGTTCATTGTGACACTCTTAGAAACATATTTCACTAGCTAAAGCATGTAGGTCTGAACTCGGGTGTCACCGTGGAGTTTGAGTTCGGAGTTTATTGTTATTTATTTTATCAGTTTTTAAAATTGGTTAGTTATAGAACTATTTGATGCACTTTTTCTTCAGAATGGACTTAATTAAGGACTTATTTAGTTGTATCCTACTTTTTATTACACACACCCTTCTCAATCCATATTTTTTCCCCAAAAAAACTTCAAATTTGTAGGTCAATACATGGTAAAGATCCTCATGACATATGATTGATTGCTCAGTTAGGACTAAGATAGGTGGTGGGTATCATTATAGTACTCATAAAACATTTGAGAGTCATTATATTTTCATTATTTTTACTTTTGTATACTTTTAGTTCCTGTTGGTTATGTTGGACATGTAAACATAAAGCTTGACTTGTATTTTGTATCATCGTGGTTGTTTATTATTTATGTTTCAATAAGGTCTCAACCTTAAATATTAAATATTCTAGTGAATTTGAAATATAATTAATTTTATTAAATTCCCAAATACCGTCTAAGATTATTATTTTAGATAATTAGTTCATAACTCATACCTAAAAAACCCATATATAAACAAAGTGGACACTTTTAGTCAGTATCCATTTTTAGAAAAATATAGAACTTTTAAAATAAAACTTGTTTACCTTTCATAAAAAAACCTTTATGACATTCAAACAGGATTATTCCTTCTTACCCATCCTTAACCTCAGTGAAAAACATTTCAAAAAATGGGTTGAACACAACAATATTATTAAAGTACATAAAATAAAATAAAGAAACTCATTATTCTATGATCACTTATAAAATTGTCATTTCAAAGTAATCTTTGGCCTCAAAATAAATAATTTATTAACCAAGAAATCACCTTCTTTTCCCAAATATTTTTCATAAGAAAAGTTAAAGGAAAAATAAAACTCATAAAGGTTTCTTTGAAAACATAAAAAACTCATGAATACTTTTTCAAAAATTTATAATTTTTACACTTAATATATAGTAAATACTTTATTCTGAAAAATAATCTCATTACATAACATTTTTTAAATCATAAAATTTCCATAATAACCCTTGACAAGCATAGATAAAACATAATGGTATATTGGGATATCATTTTCCAAGTCACTCTTAAAAATTGAATAACCATATGGTCAAATTCTATATACAATGCATTGGAGGTCTATAATGGACCCACTTATCCTTGGTTTATAATATAACCACCCATCCTTGGTTCATAAAATAACTACATGTACTTGGTTTATCACAAAACCACCCATAATAAAAATTAATTTCTAATAATAAAAACATAATCATAACACGAAAAATATTTCAATTTTCAATATTACACTCATAAAATATTCTTTTCACCTATAAGGAATCATTTTCAGATATTGAAATATCCACTCTATTTTAATACCAATTTTCAATACCAAAATACCTAGAAAAAAGTGAAAGAGGGATTTTTATTTTAATAAAACATGAAATCCTATAAAATAATACAAACTTTAGATAACGTTTACGATGGAGGAAAGGGACATTTTTACCATATACATTAAAATAGAACATTCCTTTGTCTTTTTGTCAAAATGTTCCATATAAAACACATAAAAATATTCCTTTTGAAAACCTTTGAAGGAAATACAAAAAAAATTATAAAACTTTCATTTCTATATAACTAATTTTATAAAATCATTTTAAAAAACATTTACATGGAATAAAAAGTTTTTTAAGGGAACTTTAAAAGGGTATTTTTAAAATACATATATAAAGTCCCTTAAAACTTTGGAAACATTTCCATCATAATCGCCATGAAATAATAACATTAAAAAATAATTTAAATATTATGATAATATATAAATTTATAATATAACATGTTAAATGGGATATATATATGCATAATAATAGAATATATGTGCCTAACATAAAAATATGCCTCAATGAATGAAAATTGAGACAAATTCCATTACCTTGAGTCTCACTCATCATGTATTTTTTTATCTTTCTGAAAAATAAACTTATGTTAATTATTTTTCTTCTTAATAAATTTTTCAATTTTATAATTCATTTTATTTTATCTCTTACCATGTTATACACAAGTAGTTAATTATTTATTTTAACTTTAGGAGTTTTGACGATATTCGACTTATGTGTCAAAAATAACTTTGGTAGGTTGACTATAGTCAAAGAGGTCATTATTCCATCATATATAGAATAATAATCATGGAATAATTATCATTTTTATACATAATTTTAAATTTTAAAACTAATCATTGAATATGGTTATGAAAAATGAATTTCATTGCAATCATAGAGATGATAGGTCGTACGTACGCATGAGTAATGTTTCCATTTTTCAATGATCCTTATAGAAAAAAGGTAAGTATTATTTTATATTTACATAATGATAATTGTATCATAAAAACAATAATATTTCATTAAATATACTTATATATATCATCCAAGTTATGTGGTTATGATAAAATAATCACATCACTTCATGGATTCAATAGTCCACACCTACACACAAATGGAATTATTGTTTCCTAGTGAATGAAAAATTAAAATTAAATGATATATATATATATATATATTATTTTTAGAATGAAAAATATGAAATTAATGTCATAATTATGTCTTTTATATCACATGTATTCATTAAATTTATCCTTATTACCTTCCATATAAATCGTTAGTGAAAAACAAATCACATCGCTTCACGAGACGAAGGTCCATCGTACACACGAGCGACGTTATCATATCCCCCGTGGAATGGAAAGTAAAATGGTATTTGTTGTATCATAATTATAAAATTATAATTATGTTAAAAATATCATATATATATATATATACTTTAAATCCATCATTATAACATTTCGTGAGAGGTGATGACGAAAAATGAATGATATCGGTTCGAAAGGTTGTAGTCCACCCTACACATGAATGATTATTTCGTTTCTCATTTCATAGAAGATGAAATGGATTTATGATATTAAATTAAGAAAATAAAATATAAATATATTGGAGATAAATTTTTTATTATATCATAATAATTTAAAAATATTTGAAGGAGGTGGAAGAAAAATAAAATAAAAATGCTCAGTTAAGCATAATACCTCTTCTTCAAAAAAACTCCTTAGGTTAGCATAAAAGAAAAAGGTGTACCCATGTTTTGTATATACCACAAGGATTCAAAATGAACCATTATATATAATTAGTCATTATAATTTATAAATATGGCTAACAACTATATTTTAGACTATTTTTTAGGCCATTTAACCCTTGTCATCTTAGTTTAACCCCCCAGATAAATCTATTTTTACTTTAACAGTGGTAAAAGATTTTATTATTTTCAATATTCATTATAAAAAAATAAGTTGAACTTCTTAGATAAAATAAATTATTCTAATTAAAAATATTAAATCCATTTTTCCAAATTAAATTAATATAATTGGAATAATTTGAAATAAAATTAAACCTACAAACATGATAAAAAGGTGGTTTTTCAATAAGTGTATTTTTTAAGAAAATGATGATTTTATATTAAATATAAGACTAATAATAATAATTATATGGATTTAAATTAATATTTAATGATATATACTAAATAAATTTAATTTTAATCAATCCTAATTAGGGTTATTTTAATTAATTAAAAATAAGAAACATTATTCACTTTAAAACAGTTTTCAGAAAAATTCCATTTTTAAAACCAAAAATAATCTTATACTAAAATCCAATATAAATTTGATTTAAAATTAATTAATTGAATTAATTATAAAAAAATACTTATTTTACCTTAAATCATATTAAAAACATAATGGTACTTTTAAATTACTTAATATGTTGAAAATAAATTTCATTTTTACAAAAAATCGGTATTTTTCACTATTTACAAAAGAAATCAATATTTTCCAAAAAAATCCCAAAATTAAACCCTCTATTAATTATGATATTCTAATTGAAAAAAAATAAATTAATTTTTTAAAATTAAAATTCTATAATTTATAAATTAAAATTTTAAATAAAACCTTATAAGAAAATGGTTTAGTTAAAATTATTTCCTTTTTATTTTAAAATCGCTTAATGTTTTTAAAATGAATATAACTATATAATTCATATTAATAAACATTAAAGTGAGTTATTCTATTATTACCTAGTTTTTTATATTCTTCTCGCATTTTTTAATTGTGTCCTCATAATTTTATTCACTTATTAAACAAGTGGGATATCCTTCCCTTATAGCATTTTCATATTCCCATATTGCTTCTTCAACCAAATGGTTTTTTCATAAAACCTTAACCAGGTGAATCACCCTATTCTGCAACATGTTCTACCTATGTTCAATAATATTAATAGGTTATTCCTTATTATAAATATTCTCTTCCAACTAAACTACTTCAGGGCTCAAAACATGAGATTAATCTTGCACATATTCCCTTAACATTGAAATATGAAATACATTTTGTACCTTTGAAAAACTCTAAGGAAGATCCACTCAGTAGGAAAATGATCCAACTTTCTCCAGGATTCCATATATTAAAATGAACCAAGAACTTAACTTTCCATTTTTACCAAAATTAATAACACTTTTTCATAGATATACTTTGAGAAAAACATGATCACCTATCTCAAAAAAAGATATTTTATATGGTTATCCACATAATTTTTCTTTATGATCTAATCCATCCTCATATGTTGATAAATAAACTGAACCTTATTATCTATTTCCACTACCAACACTAGTCCCATTAACTTAATTTCTCCCACTTCATCTAAAAAACTAGAATTCTACACTTATTTCCATATAATGCCTCAAAATTTTCCATCTGTATACTAGAATAAAAACTGTTATTATAAGAAAACTCAACCAAAGAAATATGATGATCCCAACATCCATGGTAATCCATTAAACTAGAATGAATAATATATTCTGAGTTTTGAATCATTTTCTCATACTTTCCATAAAATCGAGGATGAAAACATTTATTGAAATTTAATTTAGTACCCAATGACTTTTGAATTCCTTTCCAAAAATTTGATTTGAAACTAGGATATCTTCTTTAGATTCAATTTAGAAAGATGATCCAAAGGCATAGTATCTCAAATGGGAAGGAAATGTGTGTATTTAGTTAATCGGTCCACAATAAGAAAAATTGCATTATTACCTCAAGATGTCTTTGGAAATCCCACCATCAAATCCATTGATATATTTTCTCATTTTTACTCTAGAATTGGAAATGGTTGAAGTATTCCCTTCACATATTGAAAATTCAAATGTTTCATGGTAAATTCAGTAACATATCTTTTCATATCATCTCACCAATAATACACCTAAATGTCTTGGTACACCTTAGTGCTTCCAGGATGAATAGAAAATGAGGAACTATAAGCATCACTAAAAAATTCTCTCTTAAAATAGAAATCAAAAGGCACACATAATATTTTACCAAATCTTATAAAACCTTATTCATCAATATTAAACTCAGTAAACATAACCTTATTAATGGATTCTACCTTTTCCTATAAAGCATGATCCTCCTTTTAAGCTTCCTTAATTCTTTCAAACAAGGTCAACTATATTGAAACCTAAAAAAATATAGGATGTCCTTGCATATATAACTTCTAGACCAAAATTCATCAAATCATTAATCAATGGGTATTTTTCCAAACATAACATGGTTAATGTAGATATATTTTTTTGACTCAAAGCATTGTTCACTTTATTTTCTTATCCTGTATAGTAATGAATCATGAAATCATAGTCTTTGATCAGTTTCAACATTCTTATTTGTTTCATTTTTAATAATTTATGGGTGAAAATATAATTTTAACTTTTATAATCGGTATATATTTCACACTTTAATATATAAAAATGATGCCTACAAATTTTTAAATAAAAACCCACAACAGCTAATTCCAGATCATGTGTAGGGTAATTTAAGTTACATGGTTTCAACCGATGTGAAGTATAAAAAATTACCTAATCATTTTTATTCCTAAAAAAACCAAGACCCTTTAATTAAGATTCAATGTATATAAAAAATAATTATTTATGTAAAGGGAAAAAAAGATAATTATCCAATATTTTTTTAGTTCCTGAAAACAATCATTACATTATTTTGTCTAGATGAATTTAAATTCTTTTCAAGGTCAACTGGCTAAACAATTGAGAAAATATTTCCACGAACCAGCAGTAGTAACTTAAGAAACCATTAAAACTATGAATCTATATGATATTTCTAGGTCTTGGCCATTCTTCAGGAATTTTAGTTTTATTATGCTCAATAGTTTTTCAATATTTAGAAAAAATGTTTCCATGGAAATAAATTTATTACAATCGAAATTCAAACTTATTAAAATTTCTATATATATTATTTTATTTTAATGTTGGAAAAAAATCATTAGTTTTATTTAATGTTCCTACTAACTTTTATAATATACCAAAATATCATCAATAAACACAACCATAAACATATCCAAAAACTCATGGAAAACTCTTTTTATAAGGTCTATAGATACAGTAGGTGTATTAGCTGACCCAAAATGAATAACTATAAACTCACAATTCCCATATATAGTATGAAATTTCATCTTTAGAATTTCATCCTCCTTCATCTTCAGTTGACAGTACTCGAACCTCATATAAACCTTCAAAAAATACTAATCTCCTTAGAGCTGATAAAAAAAATCATCGATATGAGGTAAATGATACTTGTTCTTAACAATTATTTTATTAAAATCTCTATAAGAAATAAAATACATCATGGAAACAAAAAAAATAGTATTTACCCATGGTGAAGTGCTATGTCAAATGAAACCTTTATCTAATAACTCATTCAATTACTTTTTAAATTATAAAAGTTCAAATTGATCCATTTGATAAGGGGTTTTGAAATAATCTTAGCATAATGAACTAATTAAATAGAAAATTCAACCTCCTAATCAACAATAAAACTAAGAAAATCATCAAGAAATACATTTATATATTCATTCACTACCAGAACATCACTAATTTGAAAAGTTTCTTTCTTTTCAATAACATGATCTAGTTAAATTTCACTATCATCTCTAATAAATTTCTCTAATTATTAGTATGTTATAAAAGGCATAAAATCCTTGAATAAAACTTTCTTAGATCTAAAATCTGTCTTATCATTATAAAATTAAATTCAATCCATACCTAAAATGATATCAAACTCTATTATTGGTATTTAAATAATATTTTAAGGACGTACCATTCCACTAATAACAATAGAAAGATTATTATAAATCTTAATTACTTTAATATTTCCACACATATTTTTTTTAAAAAAAAGTTATATCCTCTTTTCATGTGGTGATATTCCCATTTTAATTGAAAATTTATTATAAATGAAATAATTTTAATATCCATAGTCAAATATGGTATTGGTATAATTTGAAAAAAAATAGCAACATACATGTCACCACTTCACTTGATAGCCCAACATCAACCATAGAAGTAGAAAAATATTTTTCTACTCCCTTTTTATTTTTATCTTTATAATTTCCACACTTAGTAACTAACTTCAGGAACATATTAGAATAATTACCCAACTCATTGAAATTAAAAAATCTTACCATTGGCTTTTCATTACTTTTCTGATTATTTTCCCTATAGTCAGGATTTATATAACCAATCTTACCACATCAAAATCGCATCCCGGAATTAATAAGATATTCTCCATGGTGATTTTTACCACACTTATCATAAGATGGGAACTTTATTTTCTTACCCATATACTTCTTTGATCCATTCCTACCATTTTACTACCACCTATATCTCTTTTTATTGTTGTTTTAATAGAATACCTAATCATTAACAAACTCCCTTTCTACTTTCTCAACACATCTAACAAGTTTCTCATAGCATTTTAATTCATGGTAATTTAATGTCTCTTTATATCTTGGATTCAATCATGAGTAAAAATAATTAATATTACTACTAAGATCACTGATAAAATCTTGTACAAACCTGGGAAATCTTGTAAAATTTTCTTCATACATTGCTATAGAATCTTGATTCTCTTTCTTTAATTCCAAGAATTTTTTATTCATCCTGAGTTTAATAGCCTTAGGGAAATATTTCTCAAGGGATAGATTCTTAAATATGTCAAATTATAGGGAATAAATCTTATCTCTATATTTGGTATTCTTAAACAAATACCACCATTGATCAACTTTACCTTCAAAATGATAAATGTAAAGGGATACCATTTGATCTTCTGAACACCCCATGACTTCAAATGTACTCTTCAGGGAATTAATCCATCCTTCATCTACCACTAGGTTAGAATATCCACTGAATTATAGATTATTTTGTCTCATAAAATTCCTTATTATCAACAAGTTCCTCTGTGGTAGATATGGCTTCTATCTAGCATAGATTCCACTACTATTTATAGCTTGCATCAATAGATACAGCATCGCAACAAACTATTTTCTTAAAATTCCAACCATATCGAGATTCTAATTTGCAAGGATATTTTTCTATCAGTTTTATCACACTACAACTTCCTTATTTCCTCGGTGGAAATCCATTTTAAAAAATAATAATTTAGACAAATAAACATTGTAATCTTTAAATGTTGCATCATTTCAACTTATACATATGGTAAAATATTTCAAATTCAAGCTATTAATATTTTCCTAACCTCTAAAATTATATAAATCTATCTTTGATACCAACTATAAGAACCCATCCTCAAACATTACATATTCTAGTTGCTTTAAACTATAATTCACTTTATTACATCCCTAAATACCATTTAGGTTAATTTTTTTATATAATTAGTTCATAACTCATTCAAAAAAATTATATATATTCAAAGTGGGCACTTTTGATCAATTTATATTTTTCCCATAATATAAAACTTTCAAAAATAATACATTTTTTCTTATCATGACAAATATTCATGATTTTCAACCTAACTTCTTTTTTATTCTTACCTATCCTTAAAATATTCAAAAAAAATTAAAATTTGGGATGAGAATATCAATCTCATTAAGGGATATAAAAGAAAATAAATAATCTTCTTAGTCCATGATCATATATCAAAATTCCCATTTCCATGTAAGCTTTTGGCTCAAAATAAAATATTCTTACCCAATAAATCAACTTCTTTTCCAAAATATTTTCATAAAATATTTTATAAGAAAACTTAAAGTAAAAAAATCAAAAAAAAATCTTCTAAAACATGATAAAATAAAGAACACTTTTACAAATTTTTACCCTTAAGAAGTATTAAATACTTTATTTTGAAAAATAAGCTCATTATTTAATACATTCGACTTCCATACCCGATGCAAAGGAGTGAAATCATGGACCCACCCATCCTTGGTTTATAATGTAACCACCTATCCTTGGTTTATAACATAACCTCCCATCCTTAATTTATAATATAACCACCCATAATCATAATTAATATCCAAGAACCATAATATAATCATAACATTTAAAATATTGAAAGTTTCAATATTACACTCATTAAATATTCTCTTCACCCAGAAGGAATCATTTACAGATATTGAAATATACACTCTATTTAAAAACCCATTTTCAATACCAAAATACCCATAAAAATGTAAAGTAGGTTTTTATTTGAATAAAATATGAAATCTTGTAAAGTAATCCAAACATAAAATATTTTTTATAGAAGTATAAAAATTCATTGTCATCATATATGTTTAAAAAGAACATTCCTTTTTTATTTTTATCAAAATGTTCCATATAACACATAAAAAGATTAATTTTGAAAACATTGAAAGAAAGACAAAAATTTCCTTGATAAAACATTCATGTTCATATAAGTAAACTCATAAAATAATTTTAAAAAAACATAGACATGGAAGAAAAATAGTTTTAAGGGAACTTTAAAAGATGATTTTTAAGAAAGACCCTTACCACTTTGAAAACATTTAAATCATAAACCCCGTGAAAGAATAACAAGAAACAATACTTTAAAAATTATGAGAATAGATAAATTCAAGATATAAAATGTAAAAGGGGATCTATATACACCTCATAAAATAATATAGGTGTATAACATCAAAATATGTCTCAATAAAAGAAAATTGAGGTAAATTCTCTTACCTTGAGTCCAACTCATCACGTATGTTCATTATCTTCCTAAAAAATAAACTTATATTAATTATTAAATTGATTAAAAAATCAAGTTTATTATTTAATTTATTTTTTTCACAATATTATATGTAACACCCTGATATTTTAAAATAACACTATGTTTGGTAGTATAAACAACATTCTACATCGATCTTAAATAAACCCCAAAATATCATTATTTAAATATAACCCTTATAACATAGCTATCAAATTGGAGGGTATGAATAGTATTTACCAAATTATGAAATATATATATATTTATTTATTTAGGTCCTACTCATTATAAATACAATGATTATTTCCTTTGAAATAATAACTCAATTTTCGGTAAAGTTATTTTATGCTTTAGAAATATGTTTTCTTCAAATATGATTTTTATTAAGAAAATATTATAATTAAATAATGGAAATTTTAGAAATTTTATGTTATTAAAATAATATAATTTTTTAAAATTATCACAATTATATTAGAGTGAAATTTTTGGATTTTTATAAATATATTTATTTTCCATTGAATAGTGAAAAATACCGATTTTTATTTAAAACTTTTTTTTGTTTTAACTATTTAAAATGTTTAATTTTATTTTAAAATGATTTAAAAGTAATATTAGTTATATTATATTATTAATAATCCAATTAAGTTCTTTGAATCAATTTCATCATTAAATTTGGTATAAAATCATTTACACATAAAAAGGTATTTTCCTGAAAAATAGATTTTCATTACGTTTTCCTAGTTTAATTTTAAGTTAAATTCTTACACTTATGTATTTTGAATTTTTAGAAAATAATTTCATATATTTATTCATGAGGTATAAATTTAGTAAATATTTCCATTTTATTTTTTTCCAATTTGAAAAGTAGTCTTAGTAATTTATGTTTCCACAAAAAGGGTAAATCGGGTAATTAAAGTTAAAAATAAAATGATATGGACTATAAAATGACCCTAAAACTTGACTTAATATTATTTTAGTAATTTATTTCATCCATAATAATCTTAAATTTGGTTATATTTAATTTTATATCCATTTTAACGATATTATTACCATTATACTATTTTATTTCAAGAAAAGTCAAACATGTCACACTCTTGTTTTTAATAACTATAATATTTTTAAAATGGGGTTATCTAGAGGATATTTTAAAATAAAAATGGTATTTTAAAATATAAAATATTTAAATTCATCATATTAGTTTATTTTTAATTCTTAGAGATGAAATAATTTTCAAAAATGTTTACACAATGTTAATGTAGTATTTATTCAATTAATGGAAAAATGAAATAATTGATATTTAAAATATCAAAAAATAATAATTTTATATAAATAATGTGATAAAATAATTCTATATAGTACCATGACATTTTATAGATATAATAAGAAAAATTAATGATAAGTTTTTTCATGATATTATTAAAGTCTATCTAAGGAATAGTTCTAAAAATTGACAATATTGATATTTTATAATAAATAATATTTTATTTAAGGACATAAAATTACTAAATCTTTAAATTGATAAAAATGGATAAAATATGGTTAATTAAATCTACCATATTCCATTTATGGGTCTTCTATCATTTTATTGTAACATTATTTACCCTTGGAGAGTAAAAAAGTTTAATAGTATGGTAATTGTCAAAAGGTTTAACATGGGGTTAAAACTAAAAGATAAGGGTTAAAATATGTCCAAAAAATGTCCAAATTTTATTTTATAAAATTATTTAAACTTATATTCACCGTATATTCTAATTATATCCAATTGGATCAATTTTTATATCAAAATTAATTTATATTAATTTAATATTTTAAAAAATTTCAAAGATACCCTTCACCTCAATTATAAAAGGGAACCTCCTTCCTAAATTATTTATATAAATTTGATCTATCTATATCGACCAACCCATACCCATTACTATTATAATGATCCTTATACATGTTTTATTTTTTTCCTCTTCCAAAATAATAACCCCAGTTCCCTTAAGAATATATCTAAATAAATTCCATCAAAGAAGAGGTAATCATACTTACAAACTCTTTTAAGATTATTTCTTCTTCTACATCCTCTCCATGTGTTGTTTCCAACATAAATTAATAAATACAGTATAATATATAACCTAAGATATTATTATGATTTTGGGACAACTATATTCCACAATATATCCATTCTATGAAAAATAAAAGTACTGCATGTGTGTACATACGGCTTACCATCTCCACGCAGTGGTGTAATTTTTTTTTCATCACCACTTTACTTGGATGGTTATAATGATGGAAATAATAGATATATAGGGTATTTATGACATGATATTGATTTTATAAAATTAATATATCATCTAACTCGTGATATAACAGCCTGAGTTAACTAGGTAAGCCACCCGAGCCAGCCCGTCGTAGTGGTAAGATAGAAAAAAGGGGGAAATAGGATAATAGAACAAGTCTCATATAAAGAAAAAAATACCTCCAACCATACTACAATATGGAATAAAATGGTACATATCCTAGATCTATAAAATACCAAAAAAAAACTAGCTAAACTATAAATTATGACTAAAACAAGACCAACAAGTCTCCATGTGACCAATAGTCACCTCTAAACCATCCCAAACTGAAGGCAGTGACAATAAGAGAATCTAGAATGCTATAAGATTCCCTTCCATTTACTTTAATCCTAAAATACAACATCTAAAACATCTAAAATTAAAAATTACTATGTGATTAAAATTCTTATTAGGATATATCCATAGATTATATACAAGTTCTAATATCAATAATGCAACAATTTTATCTTTTAAAACAAAAATAGTTTTACAAATAATTTTCATTAATCCAAACCCATTTTTAAATCATTTTCCTTTGGTTTTTTATAAAATTATTTAATATCTACCAATAAAGTAATATTACAAGTATAATTGATAAAATGGGGATTCATATCCATACATCATAAGGTAATAAAGTAAACACAAAATCATGAAATAATCCATCATGTGAGTTCATGTGATACAACCTCATTTGAAAACATGTGAACAAAAATCCATGACAAAATCAATCATTTGAGAAATAACCATAAATTAAAAATCACTATTTTTTAGTCCCTAGCTTATGGGAATACATATTAGACATAAAAGATCCTAAACTAGTCATATGTTGGTACCAACCAATATGATGTCCTACCACAGTCCATCGATATCCCAAAAGTAGTCCCCAATGGTGCCACACTCACTAAGGTTACCCAGGTTTATTTCCTAACACACTCAAGATTATTAATGTTCAAAGTTTGTAAAAATACATTTCAAACCCATGACCAAAATATATAAAACATTTTCAAATAAAAAATAATCTACATTGATGTTTGGAAACTCATTTCCAAATCAAAACCCCTATTCATTCATTTAATCAAACACTTGGTGTGAAAATCCCATTTTTAAAGAAAACCCCTTTAAAACATGTTTCCTTGTAATAAAACCAATGAAAATACAAATAACTTAAATTCAATGAATAACCCAAAGTAATTTTACAGGAATGATAATAAATTCATAGAATTAACCAATTTTATAGAAACACCTACCTCAAAATAGAGGTAGATCAAACCACCTTAAAAAACAGAGGCTAAGGAAATGTAGATCGGGTCCTCAAGATCCTAGATCCATAAGAAAAAATATAAATCCTCCATAAAACCCATTATATCTGGAATAATATCCCAAATTGGTTCCAATAATAATAGAGGATATGGGATCTAGTGTAGATCTACAAGGAAGATGGAAAACTAAATCAAAACCACAACATAACTCAAGATTATCTATCAAGAACGAAGAATTTCTACCTATAATCCAAGGGGATAGGTAGCCAAATAAATAGTTAAGGGTTAACATTATCTAAAATGAGATTAGTGGGTGATTAGTTTTAAAATTGAATAAGTTCAAAAGGGTAAAATCCTATTTTTTAACGGTTCGGAAGGGGGTTGCATAATTTCCTAGAGGAGGTCACACAGTTAAAATAATTATGCTCCTCGAACACGCAGACCTACTGTCCCTTTTTTCCAGGGGTTCACAGTTTTCATTGGAGGGTTTTAAAATTATTTTAACCATGTTCCATCCTTATAAAACCCATTGTAACATCATATATTCATATCACATGGTTACCACACGGTTAAACTAATTGATCGCCTTAACCATGGGCCTTTCTAGTTGTGTCCAAAAACCCTTATTTTCATACTATAGTCCCCCAACACTTCATGAACACAAAAATATAAAAACAAAGGCTTATCTAAGTCATACACATGACCCATAGGGCATCATAATAATCCCAACCATAAGCAGTTTCTTTCCCTAAAAATCCCTCAAGATCTTGGATCCATAATGAGAGGAGTCTACTACTTACTCGTCAATTATTCCAACTCCCATGTCATGTGGTTATCCCATCCACACTACCATAGTACCCATACTAAAGGAATCATTTTACTGCATAGTACTTTATCCTGGTGATCTATAATCTAAGCTATAAACTCAACAACAGTGGTATCAGGCACAAGATCAACATCCTCCCATTAAATCACATGGGAAGGATCAGAGTGATATCTCCTCAGCTGGGAAACATGAAACACATTGTGGATCGAAGTTGAATGAGATGGTAATTCCAACTGATATTCCACCTTTCAGATTCTCTCAATTATCTCAAAGGGACTAACACACCTCAATGCCAACTTACAATGCTTACCCAACCGACGATGTCCTAAGAGAGTTGCCTCTTTGAGAAAAATCTGATCACCAACCTCAAACTCTAGAGCCCAATGAGGTTGGTCCACATAAGATTTTGGATGTATTTGTGCTATGAACAACCTATTTTAGATCAACTACACCATTTATATCATCTCCTATATGAGACTCGGTCCAAAAAAAGGACTACTCTCCCAACTCTTCCAAGAACAAGAGAGATCTACATGGCTATCTATATAGTGCTTCAAAGTGTTACATATGTATTAAATCATGATAAATATTTTTATAGGAAAATTTATCCATAGGAAAAAAATCCCATGATCCACCAAAATCAAGCATGCAATCCTGAAGCATATCCTCAAGAACCCAAAGAGAACACTTTGTTTTCCCATATTTCTATAGATGATAAGTTGAACTCAATATCAACTAGTTATCCATCACCTCTTAAAAATCTTTCTGGATCCTATATGTGAACCTAAAATCCCTATTAGATACAACTACAGAGGGAACCCCATGAAGTCTCAAAATCTCTCATATATACAACTCATCGATTTGTACTACTATCTTCATCTCCATGATAGGCAAGAAATATGCCAATTTCATAATTCAATCTATGATCACCCAAATTGCATCCTTCCTACTAAGAGAATGTGGAAAACCAATGAAAAATTTATGCAAATATCATCCCATTTCCATACCAGAATGGGAAAAATTCACAAAACCCAACAAGTCTCTAGTGTTCTGCCTTAATTTTATGACATGTAAAACACTGGAAAAGAAAAAACTATAATCAATATCCCCATTCCTACTACAAATACTGACATCTCAATTCATGATATATCTTGATATATAAGGACCTGGACTTAAACATTACATAATTTTGAATTAAGTTAATAATTAACATTGAGGATCTTTTCAGGTTTAGTGTTTTAGATAATTAGGCCATAACTATTACATTTCATCTCAAAAATTACAAAGTTGAAACTTCTACTCAGTATCCATTTTTTCATAAAATAAAAATTCTTAAAAGAAAATAATAATTCTTTTCTTGATATAAATCTTCTTGAGTTCTTCCTTTATCTTACCCTGCCTTATACCCTGTGAAAAACATTTCAAAAACTTTGCATGATCATAAAAAGATCAATAAGGGTTATAAAATAAAGAAATAAAACATTAGTTCATCAATTCTTACAAAACATAAGCTCTTTAACATACCGCATGAAATCATAATATTTATGAATAACACATAGAAATCATAAATCATAAAGTTAACTTGTGGCATCCATATCAAACTTACATTGTAGCATTCACAGCTACATAGGGGATAACATTTTGAATACCCATCACAGTATATTCCCTAAATCTCTTAGGATAAACTTTAACATTTACCTCTGTCATGTTACCCAATGCATCGGCAAGCTATCTCAGGCTCACCCGCCCTAGGTTTATCACGAAACCACCTCTATCTGTGAAAAATACCCAATAATTATAACATATTCATAACACATAAAACAAGAATAATGGAAAGATAACAGTTCCACATTGCAATCACAATATATCATTTCAAGATATTGACATAATCAATGATTTATCAAACCATTTTCAAAAACATTTAAAACATTTAAAAAATATATTTTTTAATCAAAGTGTATCATACCACTTTGATGCTTTTGAAAGAAATTTTAATTTCAAAACATTAACGTCCATATAAATAAATCCTTAAAACCATTTTTAAAACATGGACATTAATGAGAAAGATTTAGAAGAATAAATTTTTAAATCATTTAAAATGATATTTTAGTTAAAGAGTTCATTACCAAATGAGAGATGATTGAATACAAATAATAGAGGAATAACATTAATCAAAGATTATAATATCATGAGAATAAAGAGATTCATGATATAATATGTCAAAGGGTAGTATATACACCATATAAAATTGAATTGGTGTATAACAATAAATAAGTTTCAATGGAATGTAAATTGAGACAAAGTCCCTTGAAAAGATCATATCCTTAGGATTAAGGACAAATAAATGACATAATTATGTGTAAAAAATAATAATACACCCAATATAAGTGGATATTAAGTGTAAAAATCATAGGTAATTCACACATATTCATAGCACAACATAATAAAGAAGTATAAGTTTAACCCAAAGAATGGAAATTGGGTTAAGAAGTTACCTTACATAAATTCGATAGCCTAACGGCATCACTTTAAAATTTAGAAAATGATTTCATGAGAGATAAAAGGTTATATCATCACATAGAAATAAAATGTACAATAATACTGATATATAAGAACATATCCCAACATTTGATAATTGAAAAATAACATAAAATAATTCTTTGACAAGAAGAGGAGGGTGAAAGGTTCCCTTACCCATTTGGTAACTTATGAAACATAAGCCCCATGAAAGAAGGATCATACCATGGACATGTAAAAACACATAAATTAAATTATATTATAGAAATAATACAATAATTTGTAGTACATACACCACAAAAAATGAAATAGTGTCCAATATAGCATGAGTCTCATGGGAATAAAAAGTGAGATGAAAACCCCTTACCACATTGTAATCAATCGAGTCATATGAAAAAAAGTTAATAACCACTAAATGAATCACATAATAACATGAATATAAAGAGTTTTATGATAATATATATCAAATGGAAGCACAAAATACACCACATGAAATAAATAAGTGTCGAATAATGGAAATGTCATGGAATTAAAAATGAGATAAGAAACCCCTTACCTCGTGTCCGACTTGACCCGTTCGTTCTTTAATATCCTGAATAATAAAATAAAGTTAATTTATACTTTATTAAGAACCTTTTTCAAGTTTATTATTCCTTTTATATCACTTATTACTATGTTATAAAAATTATGCAATCATTTAAGGTAATAATGGTCGTTTTGTCGATATTTGGTACTTGAGTCAAAAATAAACTTCTTATAATTACAAGTTGTTCATGTTGTCAAAATTCCATTATCTCCATAATTATATTAATGATTTAGATGTCATACATATCATATATATCCATTATATATATGTATTATAATAGTACATAACATTCTGAGGTAAGAAATGAAATACACTGTTCATAGAGACGGTAAGTCGTACGTACGTATGAACGCTAATTTCATTTTTATTTCATATTTAATGGAATGAAAACTTAATGATAAATAGGTATATTATAATTACATTATAATTCCAAATATAATTTCATTAATTACATCCTTTATATGTTCCACATTTGGCATGAATGAGTCATATCACTTTGAGGGGGTGGTAGTCCGCACTTCCTCAAATGAAATTATCGTATTTACCCATAATGAAACCCAAAAAAAGTATGATATAAATGAAAAATAAAGAAGTATAGAGACAATATAAATATAATATATATTACATGTAAATACAGTTCCATATTAATGGCCACCATAAGAGGTGGTAGGAGAATATTGAACAATCATCATTTCGTGAGGCAGTAGTTCGTTGTCCACAGAAACAGTATGTTCTTTACCCATTAGATAGAGGTGTGTGTAAGTGTAGTTAGAATAATTCTCATATAAAAAACCTAGTATATTTAGGATAATTTTGTTGTTATAAAATAAAGTAATAAAATGATTTTAGTGGGTTGGAGAAGTAAAATAAAAGAAAAGAACTTAAGAGAAGACGTTAGCTTTAAATCTGTTAACTCCCTTTGGTTTGAACCAAAAGGATTTCTTGAAGTGCCTTCTACATAAGGTAAGTCTTAAATGTGGAATAGAGGGATCTTTAGATATTATTTGTTCATATTTTGGATGAGACAAGGGTCTTGAGAGGTGTGAGTAATGGTTTATAGGTGAGGGCTTTTTATAAGGGGGGGCTCTTTAAGAAAGTTTGAAAACATTATTTTATTATATAAATATTTTTGGTTTCTAAAGGTCCGAAACTTTTTAAAGTATAAGATAAGATGACTCTTGTTTGAAATAAAATCATCCAATAATAATTTGACAGGTTTTTGATATTATTTTAATTTTTATAATCTTATTTATTTAAATCATTCATTAATGAGGTAAACAATGCATCATTTTTGTGTCATAAATAATTTTATTTATTTGATTTCTAAAAATTATAAATAAAATACCATGATGTAGGAAATATTTTTAGATTTATATTGAATATTTATAGTCAAATATATCAATTATATAACCCCACATTAAAATTGTTTTATCAAAACAATACATGTTTATGATTTTTTTTCTTTTACTTTAAATAAAAAGTTATTAATGTCAATATCTTACCCAAATGGATTTCAAAGGAAAAAAATATCACCCAAGGATTTTATTTTTCATCCATGACTCATTTAATAAGGTTAGGACAAGTGTTAAGGTAATTTTATGTTATTATAATATTATTTTTACCTTGATTTACCCTATTTACCTTTAATCGCGGTAAATAAAAGTCAAAAGTTATTATTCACCAAAAATTATTTTCATATTATTGAACCAAATTTTACTTTCCGATAATAACCATGTATGTCAGATTCTCAAAATTCAATTCACAGAAGTGATAAAATTTCATTTAAATGAAAAACTCGGGTTTTTAACTACCTACTCAGTGTTTTCACTAATTATTAAAAATTGAAGGTTTTCAGAAAAATACCAAAAATTCAGCCTAAGATATATTTGATATTAAAAATTCAAAAATGATGTCTATTATACCAAATTAAAAAACATAGAAGTTTCATTAATTAATTTAAAATTAATTCTCGTCGTTAAAACAAAAAACATGTTTTTAAGAAATAATAACTATCAAAAGATTGACACTTTTTTATGTCCAATTTCAAAGTGAAATTACTTACAATGACCAAAATTGGATTAAATGGTAACAATATAATCTAATTACACTTTTAAACAATTTAAAATGATAATCTAACCATATAAATAAATTATATTAAAAGACAGTTTTGAATTAAAATGCAGTATTTTTCACTATTCATTAAAAATGATCTTTATCAGAAAAATACCAAAAATTTACCCAAAGTAAATTTTGAGGTCCTGATTCTAAAGAAGAATTTTATTTTTTGAAATAGAACATATAAAAGTGACCAAAACTAGATTTAAAGATAGTTCTCCATCAAAATACGGTAAATCAACCTTTTAATGAATATTAGAGTATTTATACTTAAAATTAGATTCATTCACATTTTAAGACTCTGAATTTTATTGGATAAATGTAAAAACATTTAAAAAACATGTATAATCATAAAATGGTTAGTTCTATTCATTCCCTATAATAAAACAGATAGATGTTAACTACCATTTAAAATAATAATATTATATTATTATTATTTTCAATATGACTCAGCATTGTGTGTAACATAAGACTTCAGAGAAACCCATTGTTGCATGTCAGGTACGCCATTGAATATAGCATCCCATTTAAAATAAAATTAATATTTAATTCAAAAATATTAATAAATATGAAATTTTCATATTATTTATTTTCCTGGGCCATTGCATCCTTCCTCCCTTTTAAAAATTGCATCCCCGCAATTTGAAAAATGGTCTTGGAAACTTAATTGAAAGTCCCACATCAGAAAAAGAGTAAATAGAACTATAAATTTAAAAGAAATAAAGATAAGTAAAAAGGTCACCCAAGATAACACATACTTGGATTCCATGAAAACATGGATATGGAGGATAAACTAAGTGTCATGTTTTGATGCAAAGTGATAGAAAACATGATTAGGAGAAAGTTAACAATAAGAAAACCAAAATTTTGTGATGGGTTAAACGGTCATTGGTTTCCCAGTAAGAAAAGTAAACAGACAACGTTTTTATTTTATGTTACATTTCATAAGCATAGATAATTTATTTATGAGATTGAATAAGAACATATGGAAACGTACTTACTTGACATGTAGACTTTCATCATTTACAAAATTTCTACCACAAACTCATCTTTTCTCCAAACGATGAGTATTCAAGAAGACTTGGTCACATAAAAATTTATAGAATCAACTTATAGATAATATAATGATTTAAAAATATGAACCATATATTTCCCCTATCTTTATACATTAACCAAAACCAAAATTGTTTAGTACAAGATTAGGTAATCCCCAAAAGGATAATCCTTTATAAAAAGATATACTACTCTTAATATCCAAAATTCAACAAAATTTACCCAAAGTTCAAGAAAGACAATTCAATATACAATTGTCCTTAAAATTATTCAAAATAATCTAAACTAATATTGAAACCCAAAACTCAAAATTATTTAATCACATAGTCTTCCACAGTAAATCTTAAATTTTATCTCCGAAAACATCGACTACACTTAAAGTCTCATACTGAAGTGTAATTAACCTAATCACATATTCTCTATGATAGTTTAATCATTTCCATAAATAACCCAAATCACCTTATGTCCACAATAAAAACATATATTCTTCTAAAATAATATTTCAACCATTAATCCACAAATTAAATCCCATAGTATTATATTTTCCTTAAGCATATAGTGTTCCCAAAAGAGAGAATGTATTCCAAAATAACCTTTATCACTTAATCACCAAATAATTTTCCTATACTAATTATGTCCATTTTATAAAACATAATATCCCAAATAAATTTATTATTGATCCATAAAATCATTTAACTAAAAATAATTAGTCATACTAACCAGGGACGTCACGTATTCTAGTGGTAGGCGATAAATCAAAATCACACTTTAGTTGTGGGTTCGATTCCCATAGCTTTGTATGATGTGATGGGTTGTCACATGGTCTGTGTGTTATCCTTTTTCAAAAAAAAATATATAATGTCATAACATTCAAGAAAAATGAGACAAATTCATCAAAAATAACCATAACATATTTTATCCTCAAATTTTATCTAATGCCTTTCATTTTTCACCCCAAAATGTAATAACTATTTATCACCTCTAAAATAACTATAACTCTTTCTAATATGCTAACCATTTTGGTCATGTCGCTTATGTTTAAATAACACCCTAAACTCTAAAGTTATCTAAACCGACCTTTGATACCAACTAGAAGGACCTGACCATAATCATTACATAATCTTGAATTAAGTTAATAATTAACATTAAGGATCTTTTCAAGTTTAGAGTTTTAGAGAATTAGGACATAACTATTACATTACATCTCAAAAATTAAAAATTAGACACTTCTACTCAGTATCCATTTTTTTATAAAATAAAAATTATTAAAATAAAACAATAAAAATTCTAAAAAGAAAACAATAATTATTTTTATTGATATAAATCTTCTAGAGTTCTTCCTTTCTCTTACCCTACCTTATACCCTGTGAAAAACATTTCAAAAACTTGGTATGAGCATAAAAAGCTCATTAAGGGTTATAAAATAAAGAAATAAAACATTAGTTCATCAATACATACAAATCATAAGCTCTTTAACATACCTCATGAAATCATAAGATTTATGAATAACACATAGAAATCATAAATCATAAAGGTAACTTGTGGCATCCATATCAAACTTAAATTTTAGATTTCATAGCTATGTAGGTAGTTACATTTGGAATACCCATCACATTATATTCCTTAAATATCTTAGGAGAAACTTTAACATTTAGCTCTGTCATGTTACCCAATGCATTGGAGAGCTATCTCGGGCTCACCCACCCTATGTTTATCATGGAACCACCCGTATATGTGAAAAATTCCCAATAACCATAACATATTCATAACACATAAAACCGGAATAATGGAAACATAAAATTTCCACATTTAAATCACAATATATCATTTTAATATATTGACATAATCAATGCTTTATCAAACCATTTTCAAAAACATTTAAAACATTTAATAAAGAGATTTTTGAATCAAAGTGTCTCATGCCACTTTGAATCTTTTGAAAGAAATTTTAATTTAAAAACATTCACATCCATGTAAATAAATCCTTAAAACCATTTTTAAAACATGGTATTAATGAGAAATATTTATAAGAATAAATCTTTAAAACATTTAAAATGATATTTTAGTTAAAGAGTTCTTAACAAAATGAGAGATGCTCAAATACAAATAATTGAGGAATAAAATTAATCACAGCTTATAATATCATGATAATAAATATATTCCTGATATAATATGTCAAAGGGAAGTATATAAACCATATAAAAGTGAATTGTTGTATAACAAAAAATAAGTTTCAATGGAATGTAAATTGAGACAAAGTCCCTTGCAAAGATCATATCCTTAAGATTAAGGACAAATAAATAACATAATTATGTGTAAAAAATAATAATACACCCAATATAAGGGGATATTAAGTGAAAAACAATCATATGTCATTCACACATATTCATATCATGACATAATCAAGAAGTGGAAGTTAAACCCAAAGAATGGAAATTGGGTTAAGAAGTTCCCTTACAGAAAATTTGACAGCCTAAAGGCATCCCTTTAAAATTCAAAAAATGAGTTGATGAGAGAGAAAAAGGGTCTCTAATCACATGGAAATAAAATTTACAGCAATAAGAATATATAATAACATATCCCAACATTTGATAATTGAGAAATAACATAAAATAAGTCTTTGACTAGAAGAGGAGGGAAAAGGTTCCCTTACTAATTTGGTAACTTCTGAAACATACGCCCCATGAAAGAAGGATCATACAATGAATATGTAAATACCCATAAATTATATTATATAACATAAATAATATACTCATGGGTAGTACATACACCACACAAAAGGAAATAGTGGTCAATATAGCATGAATCTCAGAGGAATAAAAAGTGAGATGAAAACCCCTTACCACGTTGAAATCAATCGAGTCGTATGACCAAAAGATAATAACCACCAAATGAATCACATAATAACATGAATATAAAGAGAATAATTATAATATATATCAAATTTCAGTACACAATACACCACATGCAATAAATAAGTGGCGAACAATGGAAATATCACGGAATTAAAAATGAGATAAGAAACCCCTTACCTCGTGTTAGACTTGACCCGTTCGTTATTTAATATCATGAATATTAAACTAAAGTTAATTTATAATTTCTTAAAAACCCATTTCATGTTTATTATTCCTTTTATATCACTTATTACTATGTTATAAAAATTATTCAATCATTTAAGTTAATAATGGTCATTTTGTCGATATTTGGTACTTGAGTCAAAAATGAACTTCTTATAATTACAAGTTGTTCATGTGGTGAAAAGTACATTATCTACAGAATTATTTTCATGATTTAGATATCATATATATCATATATATCCAGTATATATATATGTATTTATAATAGTACATAACATTTAGAGGTAAGAAATGAAATGCACTGTTCATAGAGACTGTAAGTCGTACGTACGCATGAATGCTACTTTCATTTCTATTTCATATTTAATCGAATGAAAACTTAATGATACATAGGTATATTATAATTATAGTATAATATAATATATAATTTCATTAATTCCATCCTTTATATGTTCCACATATGGCTTGAAAGAATCATATCACTTTGAGGGGGTGGTAGTCCGCACTTCCTCAAATGAAATTATCGTATTTATCCATTATGGAAACCATAAAAATATGATATAAATGAAAAATAAATAAGTATAGAGATAATATAAATATAATATATTTTACATGTAAATATATTTCCATCTTAATGTCCACCATAAGAGGTGGTAGGAGAAGATTGAACAGTCATCATTTCATGAGGCAGTAGTCTGTTGTCCACAGAAATAGTATGTTCTTTACCCATTAGATGGAGGTGTGTGTAAGTGTAGTTAGAATACTTCTAATATAAACGACATAGTATATTTAGGATACTATTGTTGATATAAAATAAAGGAATAAAAATATTTTAGGGGTTGGAGAATTAAAATAAAAGAAAAGAACTTAAGAGAATAAGTTACCTTTAAATTGGGTAACTCCTTTGGTTTGAACCAAAAGGATTTCTTGAAGTGCCTTATGCCTAAGGTAAGGATTTTATGTGGAATATAGGGATCTTGAGAGCTTATTTTGGCATATTTTGGATGACTAAGGGGATTGAGAGGTGTGAGTAATGGGTTAGAGGTGAGGGCTTTTTATAAGGGGGGGAGGGGATCTTTAGGAAAGTTTGAAAATATTATTTTATTATATAATGATTTTCATTTTCTAAATGTCAAAAACTTATTAAAGTAGAAGATAAGATGAGTATTGTTTTAAATAAAATCATCCAATATTAATTGGACAGGTTTTGGATATTGTTTTAATTTTTATAATCTTATTTATTTAAATCATTCATTAATGAGGTAAATAATGCATCATTATTATGTCATAAATAATTTTATTTATTTGATGTCTAAAAATTATAAATAAAATACCATGATGTAGAAAATATTTTTAGATTTATATTGAATATTTATATTCAAATATATCAATTATATAACCCAACATTAAAATTGTTTTATCAAACCAATACATGTTTGTGATATTTTTACATTTACTTTAAATAAAACGTTATTAATTTCATTATCTTACCCAAATGGATTTCAAAGGCCAAAAATTACACCCAAGGATTTTATTAGTCGGTCGTGACTCATCCAATAAGGTTAGGACAAGTGTTAAGGTAATTTTATGTTATTATAATATTATTTATACCTTGATTTACCCTATTTACCTTTAACGGTGGTAAATAAAAGTCAAAAGTTACTATTCACTAAAAATTATTTTCATCTTATTGAACCACATTTTACTTATTGATAAAAACCATGTATGTTGGATTTTAAAAATTCAAATCACAGAAGCAGTAAAATTTCATTTAAATGAAAAAATTGGTTTTTTAACTACTACTGAGTGTTTTCAGTATTCATCAAAAATTGATGTTTTTTAGAAAAATACACAAAATTCATCTGACGTTATATTTGATTTTATGAATTCAAAAATGATTTCTATTTTACCAAATTCAAAACATATAATAGCATTAATTAATTTAAAATTAATTCTCATTGTCAAAACAAAAAATGTGTTTTCAAGAAATGAAACCTATCAAAATATTGACACTTGTTTATGTTCAATTTCAAAGTGAAATTACTTCAAATGACTAACATTGGATTAAATGGTAAAAATATAATATAATTACACTTCAAAACCATTTAAAAAATAATCAAACCATATAAATAAATTAGATTAAAAGGTAGTTTTGTATTAAGATGCAGTATTTTTTACTATTCAATAAAAAATGAACTTTATCAGAAAAATACCAAAAAATTACCCAAAGTGAATTTTGAGGTCCATGTAACACCCCCAAAACTTGAACTACATATATTGATAATTTTATGTTTTTTTTTTGAATTTCATCATAACTGAACAAAACATGTTTCTCATAAAAAGTAATAATATGGTTTTCATGTACTTTATTATGAAACTAAGTAAAAAACACACACAATGGACACAAGGAGTTTTCATTCAAATAAGAATATCGTAGGTTTTAAAATACACCAGGATCAAAAGGGAAATCATGCTTAACAAATATGCCTATTAAAAATCCCATCAAGATTACAGGGAGACCACCCAAAACAATGAGAACCCCAAGAAGATAATATGGGTCCTTAGTATCCATCATACTGAACATAAGAATGGCCAAAGTCACCACGGACACGCTAAGCACCAATGGTATGACAAGAACCATCTTCCTCCTTTTTAGTTTTAGAAAACCCTAAGGATTGGTTTTATAAGTCACTAATTTGATCGTTGCCTTGGGTGACTATGGAACCCTAACTACTATAAATATAGTCATTGGCCTTGTAGGAGAATTAATTGAAAATAAGTGAGTGTAATTTAGTTCTCCAAATAATCAAGTTATGGATTGGAAAATTATAAAACATCCCTAATCCTGATCTTTAAAAGCACATGGTGAAGTAGATTGATTTAAAATAAGTGATTTTGAAATGTGATAAGGAATTCAAAACACTTTTCAAATATTTCGATTATATTGTAAAGATTTTCATTTCTTAAACAGTATTTTAAAATATGTTAATTTCTTCAAATTAAACTATGATTTTTGTTAAATTAAGATTTGAATTCTATAATATTAGTATAAGAATTTCCATTTTTCAATTTAAAAATTTTTATGTTAAAGGTTTAGTGTTTATAAACAATTTTAGAAATACTTTTAACTAAGAATAAGTCTAATTTGTACTCATTACCCTTCTAATGTTTAATAAAATCCATGTTTAAAAAGATAATTTCTATATAGTTATAATTGATGTTTTTTTCTTTAAGACTTTATAACTTTGAAAGTTGGGCTTTTATAAAAAAAAATGGGGCCCACTAGGGCTATCCCTTTATAGTCAGGCTGAGGGAGGAAGCTCACACTAGGTGGATGATCCTAGCCCTCATTCCAAGACAAGGACGGCTCGAGCTTGGGCATAGGTTCCCCAAAGGGCGCATGGGAGCAGGAGCTCTTGAGCACGCCACCATGGGCACAAGACCGCGGCGGGGCATAGGTAGGCCAAGGCATGTGGGGCAGGAGCCCGTGTATAAGGCTCTCTAAGTGTGTGTTGTGTGTTTTGTAGAGCTATTAATAGGAGGATTGGGCTTATAAAGTAGGTGAAAACATCTCACCATTTCGATGTGGAATGTGTTTTTCTGGGCGAAATGCAATCTGGGCCATTGGATCGCGTCACGCACGATCTGGGTCGTCGATCCTGATCTCGCATTCGACCTTCAGCAATTGCATAGCACCGCCGCGTTCTTGGACCATTCGATCAACCTCAAGATCAAATCTTGAACATCCAATATTTTTAAAACATTGTGTTGATCTTGCACCATCTGATCTTGCCAAAAATCAATCTGAGCCATCCATCACCTTTAAAACCCGCGGATTCACCCTGACCATTAGATCAAAACCGAATTAAATCATGATCGTTCGTTATTTTCCCAGTATTCCTCTTCTGCGCCATTCTATTTTTCTCCGCTTACTTCGGACCAGTAACCCTACACCCTACTTTGCACCATTTTTTCCCACACTTTATAGTCACTGGTCCCCCACCTTTCAGAAGGTTTCCATAAGGACCTCCCTTAGTCTTTTTATAAACCATTTTTGCCTCATATTCCATAAAAATTGAATTAAAATAATCCGTATAGGATTGGTTTATAAAAAAATAATACACCCAAGGCACACCCAAGGATTCCCTGGCTCTTCCACAACCCGAACCTCCATCCCTCCAGCGAACTTCAGCTAATCCTCCTCAAGCTCTTCTCCTCCTCAGACCAATTAAGGGATAAAATATTCAATGTTTTCTTTTCTGTAAAACTCTTATATTCTTGTTCATATATATATCTATATATACACCTATATAAACATATTTAGTTTCTTCTAAACTCTAATTCATGTGGGATTTTCCAAATATATTTTGAGTATATAACAACATACAAGGGTTCTAGTTTATCACATTTTTTTGTGTATTCTTAAATATAATTCATGTATGTGTGGTTATGTGTAAAATATATATATATAAGTTTGGTAACAACTGAGCTTCCACAAAACCTATCCTTATTTGTTTTAAAAACATGATTATGAGAAATACAATGGTTGCAAGAATCTATTTAGTCTTGTTTGGGTTATGCAAGATCTCAAGCATACATCTGGTGTACATATATAAGAATATATAATATTTTCCCCGAGTTTCAGATTCACATGAATGCATATATTTTGAACATGATTTCTCAAGTAAGTGGTATGATGGTTTTCATGTTCAATCATAAAAATACATTCATACATGAGTACACATGTTTAATAATTTCTTCTATACATAAACATTTTTCAAGAAATAATCTATACCTTGTATTTCCCAATTGTCACAAGAGATGTTTCAAATCATTTATATTTTATGTTTTAATCTTTTTAACAATTAAATTTTCTTGGGTTAAATGAGTATCTCAATATCAAAACATGTAAACTTGGTTTTGGAATAAGTCACATTCTTAAGAGTTTAATGTTAATGTTGTTACTTCATGTGATATCCCATAACTTTATGGGTACTAGTTCTTACTACATGTGTAAGGGTATGTTGTTTTAGTTTGTGCATGTCATTGTTAAATATAAAATTAACAAAACTAGTTCTTTTTCACTCAATTCATAATTCAATTAAAGTATATGAATGTAAGAAAATGATTAGGTATTAATAATGTAATTTTATTAAAAAGTATAAACACTAAGGAAATGAGACCATACTAAGACATATGATGAATGTATTGGAATTAAATGATGTGACGGGTGTGCCCAGAATTATACATCTCTTTAATGAATTGGGTAAAGTGATCAAGTCTCATGAGTTAAGTAAAATGATGTGTGAACATGATTCTAGCTTTTTTCACAACTATGTGTGGTGGTTAAACACAATTATGTTGGGTTTCTACCCATATAGTCTTGGTGTAAGGCCTTGACAAAGTCTATCATTACACATTCCCTCATTATGTAATGGTAAATGATCAACCAAGGTATTGTTCGACAAATATAATAACCCTTGTCTAAGGATCTTCTGTGGTAATGGTAGTGAAGGTATAAATAATAATTATGTAAGAAAATGGCATGTTATACCAGGAATGGATATCTAATGTTATGGTTATATGAGTTTCTTTTAAATGCCAATAATTCATAATGTACTTATGTTTATAACTATGCTTTTAAAGTTGTAATTGATCAGATTTTGAATTATTCATGTCTCATGCATTTATTATATACACATGTGCACTCTGATTCATGTTTTATTTGAAGTTTTTATATAAGCACAATTATCTTGTATAAAAGAGGTCTTTCGGAAAAATGTTTGCAAGTAACCTATGAAAATATTGATAATGTTTTCCTCTTAAGAAAACATTCTAAGATTGCTTTAAATATTGTTTCTTTAAAATAAGAATTTCTTTAAGTGTTTTAAAAACCCTTACTGGGCATTTCTATGCTCACCCTACATTTTTATAAACAAATCAGGTTTCAGTTTGAGAAAATGAAGTATGAAAAAATTAGTTGGTTTCCCAAAACCCAAACCAAATTCAATCCTCTAGAAGGGACATGTTGTGTAATTATTCAGTGCATGTTTTGTTTAAAATGACACATCATGTTCTGGAGGCACCGACTCTGGGTATTGCAGGGTGGGTTCCTCACAGTTGGTATCAAAGGATTCGGTTTGGATAACTCTGGAAAACCATAACTGAAACAAAGAAAAATTCACTTAAGCATTACTAAATATGAGTTTTTATTAATTTTTAGATAGAAAAATAGGGTAATAATATTTTGTCTCTTCTGATAGAATCCCTAGAAAACATAATTTACATAGCTAGTCACAAAAATTTTATAAACTATGTCCATAATAAAATGATATGTAAACACCTCTATGAAATATCCAACTCTCCCTGGGTACTTAAACTCCACTGAAGAGCAGGTCAAGATTACATATTTATGATGCAAGACCAATTTCTATCCTACGTACGATGGGGAAGATACTACGAGGGAATTTTTAGATTCTTCACCACTGTGGAAGGCATCCCATCCCTCATGACCTTCCAAGAAGTTGCATCGGCGGGAGACCTCCGTGTAGCGTATATGTGTCAAGTCTTGTACTATGGCCATTACAGACAAGTAATGTACTTTAACATCCTTGAATAAGAAGCCTCCCATTTAGCGTACAGACATCAAGTTCATACTGATGTCTCTTAGCTACACACCCCACATGCCAGACTCTAGAGACAATACAAGTGCACCCACAATATCGAACCAGTCTGATCGGGTTGCATATGGTTCAGGGAGATCGAATGTTTTGAACTAGTTTTGGGGATTTGTGTATTAGGGAACTGGGGAAACCATTAGCCCTTCCTTTTTATAAACTAGTGGTTATATAAGAATATAATTTGTCATATATCCTTTTTTATATCTTTACTTTGTTTATACCCTTGGATGGGCATCAATGATTTAACTTTCATAAAATTTTTCATATGGAAGGATGGACTCAAATCCTACCACTCCCTACTGAGATACTAGAGACTATCTTGGTCAAAACCTGTGAAGAAGAGTACCTACCTTTCGCAAACTTGTGAAAAACGTGCAAGAAACTTTATGAATCAGAAAACAGTCCGGACATTATTCGTTCCTATCAGGATAATGCTTATATATACCACCATATAGCCACAGTTCAATTGGTCGAGTACATGCAGAGGGGAAAATACCATTAAGGACTCTTTCTATGCTTTACTCTAGGCTGGAACATCACAGCTAGAGAGAGATTTCAAGAGGCTGCTTTGGAGGGAAACCTTTGTGCATCTTATATGTACCAACTTCTCATTTTTAGCTTATAATACAATGACTACGACTTAGATATCCTCGATCGAGAGTCAGTCCAGTGAATTCTTTGAGAGTTGCTCCATTTGGACATCTTTGAACTTTCCACCGTTTGAGCATCTCTATGGAGGCCCGAATGCACTATGAAAAGGTTCAACCCTTTCTTCTCAAAATGTATATGGGCCAAGGAAGTAGATGAGTTGAACATAAACCTGGGAATTCACCTGGCCTCAGCAGAGGACCCTCCACTATGGAGGTTGTGGTGAAGTTTGTAAGGAATTCTTTTATCGAGGTTAGGAGAAAATAATTGTGAGGACTCAATTCTTTGTGGGGGGGGATAATGTAATACCCCTAGAACATGAACAACATATATTGATAATTTTATGTATTCTTTTTGTTTGAATTTCATCATAACCGAACAAAACCTATTTATCATAAAAATTAATAATATGGTTTTCATTTACTTTATTATGCAACTGAGTAAAAAAACACACACAATGGAAAAAAATTATTTTTCATTCAAATAAGAACATTGTAGTGTTTACAATACATTGGGATCAAAAGGGAAATCATGATAACCAAAGATACCTATTAAAAACCCTATCAAGATTACAGGGAGACCACCCAAAACATTAAGAACCTGAAGAAGATAATATGGGTCCTTAGCATCCATCATAGCGAACATAAGAACAGACAAAACCATCGAGGCCACGCTAAGAACCAATGGTATGACGAGAATCTCCTTCCTCCTTTTGAGTTTTAGGACTCTCTAACGGTTATAAATATAGTCATTGGACTTGTTGGATAATTAATTGAAAATAAGTGGGTGTAATTTAGTTCTCCAAATAATCAAGTTATAGATTGTAAAATTATAAACCATCCCTAATCCTGAACTTTAAAATGAAATGGTGAAGTTGATTGATTTACAATTAAGTGATTTTTAAATTTTATAAGGAATTAAAACACTTTGAAAATATTTCAATTATATTGTAAAGATTTTCATTTATTAAACAGTATTTTAAAATATGTTAATTTCTTCTAATTAAACTATGATTTTGATTAAATTAAGATTTGAATTATATAATATTAGTATAAGAATTTTCAGTTTTCAATTTATAACTTTTTATGTAAAGGTTTAGTGTTTATAAAAAATTTTAGAAATACCTTTAACTAAGATGAAGTCTAATTTTTACTCATTACCCTTCTAATGTTTAATAAAATACATGTTTAAAAAGATAATTTATATATAGTTATAATTAAAGTATTTTTTTCTTTAAGACTTTATAACTTTTAAAGTTGGTCTTTTATAAATAAAATGGGGCACACTAGGGACATCCCTTTATAGCCGGACCGAGGGAGGAAACTCACACTAGGTGGCTGATCCTAGCCCTCAGCCCAAGCCAAGGTCGGCCCGAGCTTGGGCATAGGTTCCCCAAAAGGCACATGGGAGCTGGAGAGCTTGAGCATGCCACTCTGAGCAAGAGGCTGCGGTGGGGCATAGGTAAGCCAAGGCCTGCGGGGGTGGGAGCCTGTGAATAAGGCTCCCTAAGTGTGTGTTGTGTATTTTTTTAAACTATCGATAGGAGGCCCATGATTATAAAGGAGGCGAAAACATCTCGCTATTTCGATGTGGGATGTGTTTTTTTAGGAGAAACTCTATCTGGGACACTGGATCGCATCGCGCGTGATCTGGTCCGTCGATCCTGATCTCGTGTTCGACCTTCAGCAACCGCAGAGCACCACCGCATTCTTGGACCGTTCGATCAACTTCAAGATTGAATCTTGACCATCTGATATTTTTAAAACACTGCATTGATCTTGGACCATCTGATCTTGCCACAGATCAATCTGAGTCGTCCATCACCTTTAAAACCCACGGAATCACCCCAACCATTGGATCAAACCCGGATTAAATCCGTACTATTCGTTATTTTCCCGGTCTTCCTCTTCTGTGTCATTCTCTTATTCTATACTTTCTTCGAACCAGTAACCCTACACCCTACTTTCCACCATTTTTTCCCACACTTGACAGCCGCTGGTCCCCCACCTTTCACATGGTTACCTCAAAGACCTCCCTTAGTCTTTTTATAAGCCATTTTGGCCTCGTATTCCTTATAACTTTCATTAAAATAATCAGTATAGGATTGGTTTATAAAAATAGAATTCACCTGAGGCACACCCAAGGATTCCCAAAATCTTCCACAACCTGAACCTCCAGCCCTCCAGCGAACTTCAGCTAATCCTTCTCAAGCTCTTCTCCTCCTCAGACCAAGTAAGGGATAAAATATACTATGTTTTATTTTTATAAAACTCTTATATTCATGTGCATATATGGATCTATATATATATATACCTATATAAACGTATTCAGATTCTTTTAAACTCTAATTCACGTGGGATTTTCAAAATATATTTTGTGTATATAACAACATTCAAGGGTTCTAGTTTATCACGTTTTTTTGTGTATTCTTAAATATAATTCATGTGTGTGTGGTTATGTGTAAAAGTATATATATATATATATAAGTTTTCGAACAACTGAGTTTCCACAAAAACTATCCTTATCGGTTTTAAAACATGATTATGAGAAATACAATGGTTTCAAGAATATATTTAGTCTTATTTGGGTTATGAAAGATATCAAGCATACACCAAGTGTACATATATAAGAGTATATAATATTTTCCATGAGTCTCATATTCACATGAGTGCATATATTTCAAACTTGATTTCTCAAGTAAGTGGTATGATGGTTTTCATGTTCAAGTATAAATATACATGAGTACATGAGTACATGAGTACATATGTTTAATCATTTATTCTATGCATAAACATTTCTCAAGAAATAATCTATACCTTGTATTTCCCAATTTTCACAAGAGATGTTTCAGATCATTTATAGTTTATGTTTTAATCTTTTTTACAATTAAATTTTCTTGGATTAAATGAGTATCTCAATATCCAAACATGTAAACATGGTTTTGTAATAAGTCACATTCTTAAGAGTTTAATGCTAATGTTGTTACTTCATGTGATATCCCATCACTTTATGGGTACTAGTTCTTACTACATGTGTATGGGTATGTTGTTTTAGTTCCTGCATGTCATTGTTAAATATGAAATTAACAAATCTAGTTCTTTTTCACTCAATGAATAATTCAATTAAATATATGAATTTAAGAAAATGATTAGGGATTAAGAGTGTAAGTCTCTTACATAGTATGAACACTACGGAAATGAGACCACACTAAGACATATGAGGAATGTATTGGACTTAAATGATGTGATGGGTGCACCCAGAATTATATAGCGCTCTAATGCATTGGGTAAAGTGATGAAGTCTCATGATTTAAGTAAAATGATGTGTGTACATGATGTTATCTTTGTTCATAACTATGTTTGGTGGTTGACCACAATTATGTTAGGTTTCTACCCATACGGTCTTGGCGTAAGGCCTTGACAAAGTCCAGAATTATACATTCCCTCATTATATAATGGTAAATGATCAATTAAGGGATTTTTCACCAAATAGAATAACCCTTGTCTAAGGATCTTCTATGATAATGGTAGTGAATGCATAATGAATAATTATGTAAGAAAATGGCATGTTATACCTAGAATGGTTATCTAATGTTATGGTTATATGAGTTTCTTTTAAATTACAATGATTCATGATGTACTTTTGTTTATAACTATGATTTTAAAGTTGGAATTGATTAGATTATGAATTATGCACATCTCATGCATTTCTTATATACACATGTGCACTCTGATTAATGTTATATTTGAACTTTTTATGTAAAAACAACTATCTTGTGTAAAAGGGGTCCTTTGGAAAAAAAATTGCAAGTAACCTATGAAAATATTGATAATTTTTTACTCTTAAGAAAACTTTCTAATATTTCTTTAAAGATTTTTGTTTTAAAAGGGGAATATCTTTAGGTGTTTGAAAAACCCTTACTGGGCATTTCTTTTCTCACCCTATGTTTTTATAATAAAAAATTCATGTTTCACTTTGAGCAAAGGAAGTATGATAGAAGGAGCTGGTTTCCCAGAACCCAAACTGAATTCAATCCTATAGAAGGGACATGATGTGTAATTTATTCAGTACATGTTTTTGTTTAAAATGACACATTAGGTTCTGGAGGCACCGGATCTGGGTATTGCGGGGTGGGTTCCTCACAGTCTCAATTCTAAAGAAGAATTTTATTTTGTCAAATAGAACATATAAAAGTGACCAAAACTAGATTTAAAGAGGGTTATCCATCAAAAGGTGGTCAATCCACCTTTTAAATAATATTAGAGTATTTATGCTTAAAATTGGATTCATTCACATTTTAAGCTTCTAAATTTTGTTGGATAAATATAAAAACATTTAAAAACACGTATAATCATAAAATGGTTAGTTATGTTCATTCCCTCCTATAAAACATATAGACGTTAAATACCATTTAAAATAATAATAATATATTATTATTTTCAATATGACTCACCATTGTGTGAAACATAAGACTTTGGAGAAACCCATTGTTGTGTGTCAGGTATGCCATTGAATATAGCATCCCCTTTAAAATAAAATTAATATTTAATTAAAAATATTAATAAATATGAAAATGTTATATTCTTTATTTTCCCGGGATGTTACATGGTATCCCCAGGGTGTATGGACTAACATAACTGGTGTCTATTATCCATAAAATTCTACGTCAGATAAATTGAAACAACCAACCTGTTGCGGAATCACAAATCTCCACTAGGGGATTGAGACCACCCACCTAAAGTATTCCCACCATAAAATCTTTTACCTAATAATTGGAACTCAGTGTCTATCACCTACTTGATCTAAAGTCTCTCATCCAAATATGATTCATATTTAATCAAATCCAAGAAAACTTTTCCACCAACCTATTCCACTCTCAATGTCATCTTAGCAAACAAAATCATTAGATCCCACCCTTCAACCAATTCCTTCACGAATTGTGTCGGTAATTTTCTAGTCAATACATAGGCAACCACGTCTATTTCCCAGGAGTTCATGAAATATAAAAATCAAAATTTTGAGGATACTCCACCCAGTATCTCTATCAAAAATTCATATAACTTTGAGTAAAAATATATTTCAGAAACTTATGATGATAATTCACTATAAACCTCTCCCCAAAAAGATTTTGATGCCACATTTTTAGTGTGTTCATAACTACTACCATCTCAAGATCGTGGGTAGGGTATTTCTTCACATGAGGTTGTAAATAGTGAGATCCATGAGCCACTACCTATTTTCCCTACATTAAGAAATATCCCAGAACCATATGAGAATAATCATAGAAAACATCATAAACTAAACTTGGTTTCAAAAGAATCTTAATTGGTGCTAAAGTCAACCTCACCTTCAGATCCTCAAAATATTCCTGACATTTTTTATTCCATTCAAACTTTACACCCTTATGGGTTAAATCTTTCATTGAAGATGCAATCTTGGATTAATCCTAAATAAACCTTCTATATTAACCAGCCAAACCCAAGAAGCTCTGGATCTCAAACATGTTTCTAGGATATTCACAGGTCATAATTGCCTATGTATTTTTAGTATCCACTAATATTCCCCTCTTATATATCAAAAGCTCAAAAAATTTACTTCCCAGAACCAAAGCTCGCATTTTTAAATCTTAACATCACGAATATGTTCTTTCAAGGATCAAATAATGATATCCAAATAGTATATATATTCCTCTAGTGACTTAGATTACACCAAAATATCATCCAAAAACACATAAAAAAAGTCTAATAACTAATAAAATATTTGGTTCCAAAAATCCATAAATACCATAGGAGAATTGGTGAGATTTAATGGCATAACCAGAAACTTGAAATACCCATATCAGCTCCTAAACAATGCCTTAGGTATATCCTCTTCTTAGAATCTCAACTAGTGATTCCCTAACCAAAGGTCAATCTTTGAAAACCAACATGCCCTTCTAAGCTAGTCAAAGAGATCATCAATCCTAGGAAAAGGATATTTATTCTTAACAGTAACCCAATTTAACTTTTGATAATCCATGAAAATTATAATACTCGTGTCTTCCTTCTTATCGGAGAGGATAGATGAATCCCATAGTGATATTCTAGGAAAATAAATCCCTTATCCTCTATAACATCAAGATAAACTTTAAGTTCCACTAACTTAGTAGGTTCCCTTTGATAAGATGGTATAGAAATGTGAATTGTACTAGGGAGTAGGTCAATAGTAAACTCAACCTATCTCTATAGTGGTAAACTAGAAAATCATCTATAAAGATGACAGGGTATGCACATAATATTGCAGGAAGCAGACTACCCAAGAAAAAGTCAACTGTATCAAGGAACATCTTTGAAAACTGGCATGATATTACCCCTTCATAAGGAACAATAGGCCCCAACCTTCTTGATCTAGATTCTCACTCACCCTTAAAACATGAGCAACCCCATCAAAAGATAAAAACTAAAATTAATGATGATAATAGTTTATCTGGGCCTTAACATTGATCATCCAATCCGTGATGATAATCAAGTTGAAGATTTCAAGATTGAACACTAAAAATTAATACTCCACCTCAAATTTGGTTATCATCACCTAACACATGAGACACTTGAAACCTTTTTCATACCACTTTCTAAAAGGCATGGAAAGATCCAAAAAGTATGAAATAATTTCCAAACATAAACCCAATATGTCAACTAATTTATATAAAAGAATGAATATCATCTATATAAAACAATTCTAGCACTATAGAAGATGAAATAAACATCATACCTATAACATTAGATGACCCTACTTCAGATTCATCTAGTGCATACTCAGTCACATAAATCCATCAGGTCTTAGCCACATAGACATCACCCTTTTCCTGATGATTAGACCCACTGCCCTTAGAATCATCGATATGAACCTATGAACCCCTGGTGAGATTGGGTCTAGCCTTTATACCCTAGGATATCCTTTCACAAAAATTCTTAAGATGTCCTGATAATCTACAATGATGACAAGTCTTAAGAGCCTCCATACATTTAGTCTTGGTATGACCATGCCTTTCATATTGAAAGTAGGAAAACTTTCTCTCTCCAGATAAATTCCCTGAAACTGGTCTTGATGAAATTTGACCACCCTTGTGTTTCCACTTATGTCCAGAAGGTACACCCTAGAAAAAAATTGTACTAACTGAAGATCCACCCAAACCAATATTTCTAGATATGTCTACCTAAGACAAATATTTCTTTTCAACTACCTTCACAAAGGTTGTAAGGCATATGAGAATAAAAATCAATGGAATATTTGGCCTTAATCTAACTCAAACCTCCAAGACATCTGGTACTCATTAGTGACAAGATCTAGTTCTAGATGCACTAACTTAGCAAAGTGGGTAGAATACTCAAGAATAGTATGGTCCCCTTGATTCAATGTCGAAAACTCATGATTATTTTACATAATAATTTCTCAGGTTAAAACTATTGATTTAATATTTTCTTGAAATAAGTATAAGTAAGTTACTCGTGCAACTCAGCTTACACTGTATAGTCCCACCACCTCCTTCCTAGACCCAAAGCATGTATGTGGAAGAACCCACCTAAGAGTCCCCAAGAGTCTTCAAGAAGTTGAAGATCCCCTCAATCTACTCAATCAAATTCCCATATTCTTATGGTCATTTATCACCATAGAATATGGGTGGATGCTTCTTAGTAAATTCATAGTCGTGATCCACCACACATATTGGGTTCCCGACACCCACTTGACCAAAATTCTAGATTGTATGGATTACAAATTAAACCAAATAAAGTTACACTAGTGTATTTTCCTGTGGATCCTATCTCATAGATTCCTCTCTGGGATTTGGAGGAGATGTTCTTGGAGGAATTTTCTATTAAGAACGATAAAATGACCAATAAACCTTAGAGCATATTCCAAAATCTTGGGATCAACTTCAAGAATTCCCATATATGATTTAAAACATCAAGAATTTCATGAAATTATGAATTACACAAATGAAAAAAATACTTTAATAAGGAACATGTCCATTTTAATAAAATTCTCATATATTTCATTCAAATAAAATAAAAATCCAAGTCTCAAACCTAGTAAAACGTTTCCAAACACCCTTTATAACTCGAGTTCATACATGGAAGTGGGCTAGACAAGAACCATCCCACACTTACTACCCAAATTCCAATGTTCCAAACTTCTTTTTACCCATTATATAGAACCAAAAATAGGTAGTTTTAACACACTTCATGATGATCATCTCTCTGATACCAAATTATAACAGACCAAATCGAGTGAACTAGGAAATCCACCTATGTTGTCCCATCATGGTGGTATGATAGAATGAAGGGGGAAATAATAAAATATAATAGGTATCATATAAATAAAAACAAGACATACAACAAGATTAAAATTATGAAGAAAAAGATATACATCCCAGATCTATAAAATCTAATCCAAACTTGATAAACTACAAAATATGAGTAAAATAAGACCAACAAGTCCCTATGTGATGAATATTTACCACCAAACCATCTGGAAGAAAAGGAAGCAATAAAAATAGAATCTATCATGCTACAAGATTCCCATCCATTTATCTAAATCCTGTAATGAAACACCTAAAACCTACCAAATAAAAATTTAGTGCATGAGCACAAATCCCAGTAGGAAACCACCATAGATTCTACACAAGTTCTAATATCAAGAATTCATAAGTTCTAGATTTAAAAAAAATAGTTTTACAAAGAATTTTCATAAATACAAGCCCATTTATAAATCGTTTTCCATTATTTTTTAATAAAATCCTTCCATATCGACAAATCTAGGAATATTTCAAGTATAAGTGATAAAATAGGGAATCATATCTACACACCTTAAGGTAATAAATAAAACACATAACTATGAAATAATACATCATGTGAATACATGTGATACAACCTCATATGAAAACATGTGAGCAACAATCCATGACAAAATCCATTATGTGATAAGTAACCATAAATGAAAAATCAGAATTTACTAGGCCCTAGCCTAGGGGAATACATACTAGACATAAAAGATCCTAAACCAAGTATACATTGGTACCAACCAATATCGAGTGCTTCCACAGTCCATCGATATCCTGAAATTAACCCCTAGTGGTTTTACACTCACAAAGGATACCCATGTATATTTCCCGACATTCAAAAGATTCCCAATGTTTCAATTTAAACAAAATACATTTCAAACCCATGTTCATAATTTATAAATCATTTTAAAATAAAAGCTAATTTACTTTGGTTTTTGAAATCCCATTTCCAAATAAAAACTACCATTCAAGCATTTAATCAAATACTTGGTGTGAAAAATCCCTTTTTAAAATAAATCCATTTTAAAAACATGATTATTTCCAAGAAATCACTTGAAAACACAAATAACTTCAAATAAATGAAAAATACAAATGAATTTTACAATAATGATAAGTAATTCATAGAATTAACCCATTTTATAGAAACACCAACCTCAAAATAGAGGTAGAATAAACCGCCTATGAAAATAGAGGTTGAGGAAGAGTAGATCGAGTCCTCATGATCCTAAATCAATAAGAAACAATGTAATTACTCCATAAAACCATTATATATGACATAATATCCCAATTAGGTTCCAAAAAAGTTATATGATTAGGGATTAAGAAAATATGTATAAAGAAGAGTGAAAACCATATCAAAATTGTAACATACCTCAAGATGATTCATCAATAACGAAGGATTTCCACCTAGAATCCATGGTGAGAGACCCCAAAAGTATTGGGTAAGGGTTAGTATGATCCAAAATGATATTAGGGAGTGATTATGATTAAAATTTACCAAGGATAAAATGGTAAAATCCCATCTTTTTAATGGTTCAAAATAAAGTCACAGAGTTTCCTGGATGAGGTCGCACTATTAAACTAACTATATGCCTTAATTGTGCACCCATACTATCCATTCTATAAAGGGGTTCATAGTTTTTTCTATAGGTACAAATTATTAGTTTAACTATGTTCCAACTATGAAAATTCTTGTTGAAACATCATATAGGCATATTTTTCGGTTATCAAATGGTTAAACTAACTGTGATCTTTAACAGTGCGCCTTGCCAGTTTTCTCCAAAAACCATTGTTTTCAACCTCATATCCCCCAAAACATCCTAGACTAAAAAATAGAAAAACCAAGGATAAAATAAGTAATACCTACTAAATAGATTTAATAACACACTTTAATACCCTTTTAACCATTTAGAAATGATATTGTCGCTCGTGAGTACGTACTGATTACCATTTACACGAAGTGATGCGATTTATTTTCTATATCCATATTTCAAGAATGATTATAAAAATGTATCTAATGAATAAATATGATATTTATGACCTTAATATAAATATTTATATTATGAAACTATATCCTATGCACAATAACCAGAACTTACATGGAAAAATATGCATGGGAAAATGAATTAATTAACACCCGAAACAAGGGTAATAATAAAATATTGTTAACAAAAAGATGATAAAATGATATAAAAATATTATATATGATATTATAAATATAATGGGTTTTGGTATAAATTAATAATATGATTAAAACAATTATATAAGAATTTAAATCATGTTCAATTAAAGGTAAGCATGAGGTAATAGATTTTGTCTCAATTTTCACTTCATTGAGACATATTTTGGTATTATGAACCTATTTAATTTTATGTGGTGAAAATAATTACCTTATAAGGAATTTAACATGAATATATATCTATTAGTGATGATTATTGATTCAATTCAAGATACTTTTTCAAGAGTAATGTTTAAAAGAAAAATTTAGTCTTATTTCTCTTTTTTTAGGTTATATTTTTCCTCTATATCCATATTTTTCAAAATAGTTTTAAAAAAGTCCATTTTATTTACTAAAATGCAGGAAATTTTATAATATCCTTTAATTTTTAAAATGTATGAAATTAATATTTCTAACATTTTCCAAAAAAAATTGTTTTTAACACTTTTTATAAAAAATCAAAAGGAATGTTTTATTTTAACATATATGGTGTTAAAGGATACTCTAACCACCATAACCATTTTACAATATTTATATTATTCTATAATATTTCAATATTTTTACAAATAAATATCTTTATAAAATATTATTTTAATAGTATCATTCCATTCTCCAAAAGACTTGATTTTACCAAAAATAGGTGATAAGAGGATCATATATGATATTATAAATATAAATATGGTTATGGTATAAATTAATAACATTTTTAAAACCATTATATATGAGTTTAAATCGTATTAAACTAAATTGAATCATGGGTTAAGGGATTTCATCTCAATTTCCACTTCATTGAGAAATATTTGGTATTGTGCACCGATTTACTTTTATGTAGTGTATATATTACCCTTATGAGGTATTTAACATGAATATCTATGTATTAATGATGATTATTTATTCAATTCAATTTAATATTTCAAGATTAGTTTTTAAAAGAAAATTTATATCTTATTTTTCTTTTGATTGGTTATATTTTTCCTCTATATCCATATTTCTCAACATAGTTTTACAAAAGTCTATTTTTTTACTAAAATTATTTATTAAGGAAAATTTATATTATCCTTAACTTTTTAAAAGGTATTAAAGTAATATTTTAAATGTTTTCCAAAAAGTTATTTTAAAATATTTTTATAAAAAAGTCAAAAGAAATGTTTTATTTCAATGTATACAGCATTAACAGATACTCCTGCCACTATAAATAATTTATACTATTTAGATTCTTCCAAAATATTTCCATAGTTTTAAAAATAAAACGATTTATAAAATATTATTTTAATATTTTGATTAAATCTTCCAAATGACTTAATTTTACCACAAAATCTATAATTATAATAAATTTAAAGTCATATTTCATTTATTTTTTGGTTGTTTACTTTCTCTTGAAATTCTTACTTTTTTGTGATCATTTTTCATTGGGCATTAAATTTTTCATAAATATACATACTCTTTATATCATGGATATGATTATTGACAAAAATGTATACAATTTCTATATATGGTATTTTAATTTTGAGGTTATTTGATTGAATGTAGAATTATTTAGAATCCAAATTCTTTACTCAATAAGGTCAGTTTTTCATAATTTATATTGGTTATAAATTGAATTGATCATTTAATATATGAGGACTACTTTTTACATTAAGTTATGTGTGGGGCCTAGTTATAAATATCCCCTTGATGCATCGATAGTCTTGTGAGATGATCAGTTGGATAGCCATAGTTAAATGGGTTTATTTTGTATACCTACACATTAGTTTTGTCTTTTGAATGATATTTACAATTGTGGTATCATAATTCTTGAGATTATGATGTCTAATAATTAAGAATTTCCTTCATCTAGAATTCAGTTATTATTATACATGATTTTTTTACAATGATATTATCTATGGATGAATTTCATTCTTAGTTTATTTATTAAATGACCTGTGTTTTTAGTTATTTATCTTACAATATTTAATATAACTTATCTAATAATTATATTCAAGTTATTGATATAATTAAATGTGTGTTCATATATTTACCTTGCGATGTTGATTATTTCGTATTGATTATGATTTATTTATTAATGATAGCTTTCGTTATACATAACCCGCACTAAGAATTTTATGTTGCCATTATTTTTTTTCCTTTTCCCAGTTTATGAAGAGGAAATATTTGAATGGGTTTCAAGGATTAAAATCATTTCTTTTTGATGTGTTTATATTTTATTTCCAATGTAAAATGGGGAGAATGTGTGTATCTGGTTCTTCAAGACTATTAAATTATACGATCATTTAGTATAAATTTTGCTTATATCTATGATAATTTAATAAATTGTACAAACTATCTAGGATACTATATTTGGGTCTGCTAAACTACACACAATTAGTTAATCATTTAAGTTTATATCATAATTTTTTACAGTATTCAGCTTATGTGTCAAAAATGACTTATGTAGGTTGAATATTTTCAAACTCGTAATTATTACATCATCTATAGAATAATAATCATGATATAATTTTAATTTTTATATAAAATTTATAATTTTAAAACCATTCATGGAATATGGTTAGGAAAAATGAACTATGTTACAATCATGGAGATGGTATGTTGTACATACACATGAGTAACATTTCCATTTTTCAATGATCATTATAGAAAGAAGGTAAGTATTATTTCATATTTAAAAATTTATAATAACATCATAAACACCATAATATTTCATTAAATTTACTTAAATATATATATAATCTATATTATATGGTGGTGATAAAATAATCACATCGTTTTATGTAGGCGGTAGTCCACATGAACTCACGAACGACGTTATCATTTCTTAGTGAATGAAAAGGTAAAAGTAAATGATATATATATATATATATATTTAAAAATTATAAAAAAAAATAATATCATAATGATGTATTTTATCACATATATTCATTAACGTAATCCTTATAACCTTCCATGTAAAGTTTTAGTGAAAACAAATCACATCGCTTTGTGAGGTGGTAGTTCGCCATACAAACGAGCGATGTTATCGGATCGCTCAAAGAATGAAATGTAAGAAGTTATATGTAATATAATAACTACATAAGTATAATTATGTTAAAAATATCATATATATAATTTAAATACATCATTGTAAAAATATTTGAGAGATGATGATGAAAAAATAATGACATTGGTTCGCGAGGCGGTAGTCTGCCATACACACGAATGATGATTTTGGTTCCCATTTGATAGAAGAGGAGATGGATTTAGGTAATTAAATTAACATAATAACATATTATTATATGTGAGATACATTTTTATTGTATTATAATAATTTAAAAATATTTAAAGGAGGTGGAATAAGAGACAAAATAAAACGGATCAGTTAAGCGTGACACCTATTCTTCAGATAAACTCTTTAGATTAGCACCAAAATTATTATTAGGATAAATTTATGATAAAAATGGGATAAAGGTATCTATTAGGAAATTTTGAAATATATTTTTCATGTTATTTTCTTATCCATATTTATTTTAAGTTGTGAACAAGAGAAGATAGTGGGTGGTGTTTTATAAGTGTGGTGAGTGAAACACTTGTAATTTTTTAAAAGAAAAAGGTATACCCACATTTTTTACATTATAAAAGACTCAAAATGGAATATTATTGATACTTATACATGATAAGGTCTAAATATTTCCATAAAATATATTTTATATAAGATTTTATGTGATTTTAATCCTTATAGTTTTAGTTTAACCCCTCTATAAGTCAGTTTTTACCTTAATCGCAGTAAAACAAATATTGTTTTCACTATTAATTATGAGAAAAAATTAATTTTAACTCATTAGATAATATAAATTATGATTATTCCAAATATTTAATACATATTCACAAATTCAATTCATATAAGTGTCGGAATTTAATTTAAAATTAAACCCATAAATGTGACAAAAAATTGGTTTTTCAAGAAGTGTATTTTTCAAGAAAATTATGATTTTATATTAACTATATGAATATTTATAATAATTATATGAATTTAGATTAATATTTATTTATATATAATCTATAAATTTACTTTAAATCATTCCTCATTAGTGGTTTTTTAATTAATTAAAAAGGATAAACATTATGCACTTTAAAACATTTTTTAGAAAAATCTTGTTTTTAAACCCAAGAATAGACTTATATTAAAATACAATTTAAAATTGATTAAAAATTAATTAATTTAATTATTAATAAATAAATAATACATATATTTCATTAAATCATATTTTAAATATAATTTTACTTTTAAATGACTTTATTTATTGAAAATAAATGAAATTTTTACAAAAAAAATTGTATTTTCACTATTCACCAAAAAATAAATATTTTCCAAAAAAATCATGAAATTTCACCCTGATTTAATTCTGATATAATGATTTCAAAAATGAAATTAATTTTTCCAAATTTAAATTCTAAAATTTAGAAATTTAACTTTTAAATAAAACCTTGTAAGAAAAGAGTTTCGTTAAAACTATTTCCTTTTTTATTTAAAAATCCCTTAAAATTTTTATAATGAATATAACTATCTAATTTTTATTAATAAACATGGAATTGATTTATTCTATCATTAATTGGGTTGTTACAGTTTTAGTTTTTGGATTTCCTAGATTTTTATCAATGATGTGATGTGTTGTATTATATTTTCTTTACTTCTGTTGAGTTTACACTCTAACCAGAGGTTATAGTCTCCTCGTAGTATTCACATAGACCCTCCCCATTGGTTGGAATCCTTTATAATATGGGAAAACATTCCTAAGGATATATAGAGACATATTTTCTTGTAAGTTAATGGGTGTCTTTTGGGTTAGGACATTACAAAATGGTATCAATGGGGATTTTATTTTATTTTACTAATTGGGAAAGGTATATTAGAGAATGGTATATGTCGAGGATTGGTAATTATCTCATACATAGGAGTATCTAACCTATGTATGGTGAATACCCCAAGTCACCTGGGGTGGGACTTGGTGTTCTTGAGATTCACTTATCATGGTTGTGTTATTTCACCTTGATTGAGACCCTTGATTTATGATGTTATTGGTTTATGGGATTTTCATTCTTGGTTGGTATGGAAAGAGGGTGTGTGTTTCTACATTATTTCAGGAATGTAGGGATTCATATGACATGCATCATGCTAGGTACATGGGATTCATATGTCAACTTCGTGTTGCTTATGATTTATATCAGCCTATGATTATATCTTTATAATTTATATATACTTATGATTTATAACTACCTGTCAGTAAAAGGGTGTTAGTTATATGAAATTTCAACAACATCTTATATGGTGGTTCCCATATAATACTATGGTGGTATCTTACTTGGAAAATTCAAATATAACCTCTTAATATAAATGAAAATATAAATTAATTTTTAAATTATAGTTTTAGTTAATTAAAATGTCGATAAACAACTTAGAGATGTGTATTTTAGGCATAGAGATTCCATTACAGTGTTTGGTATATGTAACGTAGTTATGGTGAAATGTTTGGGATTGGGTGTGAGGTGCCATGTGGGTGAGAATACCCATGAAAGGTTTTAGAGAAAAGTTACCTCATATTTTGGGATATAAACAACCCTAAGTTCTAGTGATCATGGTGTTGAGGTTAGATTTCAAGGGTAAGATCAGTGTGATCATAGCCTTGTGGTTTTTAGATTCATTATGGTACATGGTGAGAGTGGTCAAATGCTCTTTTTGGGATGATTCCCAGGTAATGGGTGATAATGTGGTGAATTATGGAATATTGTGATGCCCAGCCCTAGAAAGGAGTTCCAAGGATACTCCATGTTAGATGAATTCGGTATGCATGGAAGTGTGGTCAGATGCTTTTTTGGTCACATGAGCCTAGGATCAGTGATATAAAACTCATGGGATTTTGGGTTGATGGTTGTAAATGGTTGTAGGGTAGACTGCAACCCTTCTTTTTCGATGAGATCGAGGTGAAAAGTATATACTTGAGAGGCATGATACCACTTAGGTGAGGTGACTAGGTGACTCAAGATTGAGAAACTGCCATTTTCTTTGAGATTAAAGTGTTATGTATTGGCTACATGTGGGGCTTATTGGGTTTGGATTTGTGAAATGTTCCATGTATGGGTCCATTATAAATCATTTGAGTCTTATATTAGCTCAATTTATGTAGTGTTGGTGGTTTCATGATGATCATTGGTTCATGACTACTTAGAAGAGAGGCATGGGACCATAAAAGGGTCTGATCGATGAGTCCCTCTCAAGGTGTGGTGGATAAAAAATTAGTAATTCTTTTGGGTGTGGCTGGTTAGATCTTTTGATTTGAATTGAGATGACTTCTCTGGGATAATGGTGGCTTCATGAAAGATCAGGGTGTGCTGGGATCATCAATCCTAGTTGATCTGGATGGAGGTTTCATGGGTAGATGTTGTGGATGAGCCTGAATTGGGTAGAGTGACATTATTGTGTGTGGGTGATTCAATAGTTAAGGTTTCACTAGAGGATTAGTATTAGTAAATCCATGTAGTGGGTAGTTCACTATTGATCGAGTGTGAGCATAACCCTCTTTATGATTTTATTTTTGGTGAATATTAATAATAAAGTTCTTTTGATCTTGGAATGGTTTGTAATTCATTTATCAAGTCTAGTGTTGATATTTGAGCAGGGTGTCCATGTTTGGTCATTGTATTTAGTGACATATGATACATGGGACATTGAGATTAAGGGTTTTATTCATTGGGTGAAGATAAGGACACTCATATGGTGGGAAGTGTTAAAATGGTCAGGAACGTTTTTACCCTCGTGTTAAGTAGTCATTGATGTAGTGATATTAGCCGTTGGATGATCATTTTAGAATTAAGATATAATTGATCTAGGGGGACCAAATTATCTATATTCCTTAGATAACGACATAAGAAAATTAAGATATTACATCAAATGGTTTTTGAGCATTTATGTTGGGAATGGGGATTTTTAGAGATGATCTAAGGGTGACTTAGTTCAATATATTTTCAGTTCTTATGGTAGAAAATGATAGAGGATTCACTTTATTGATGATTCAACCTTGGGATTTCACTAAAGGTAAGGGTTGTGCTTTAGTGAGTGTGTTTGGACAATCATATAATTCCTCTAGAAATAAGTCTTTATGATCAAATTCGTAGTGAATCATTGATCAGTATAGTAGAGTGTTTGAAATGGTTATCTAATGGAGGTATGACTATCATTCTCTCATAAATGAAATTAGTGGTTTAGATATTGTTTAAGACACATAATGTTTGATATAAAGAGTTTATTTGAGTATTTAATTGAGATTATAATGAAATCTATCATGTTTAGAACTTATAAATGGGTGTTGGTGAGACTCATCAGATTTATTTATAATTAGGAATTATTTTCACCAGCTATTGAACAAAAATCTATTCAAAAACTGGGTGTTGTGAATTGGAACTATAAGGCCCCAGCCCTAAACCTTTCTTAATCTTGAGTTATTACAAGATTACACATTGAGGATCTTTTCGGGTTTAGAGTTTTAGAGAATTAGATCATACAACTTGCATTACATTCCACATATAAACAAAGTGGTTACATAAAGATAGTATTCTTCATTCCCATCAATGGAAACACATTTAAAATAAAACATGGATTATTTCTTGACACATCCTTGACTTTATCATCTTATCATGTACCTTTCCCTTGACCTGTGAAAAACATTTCAAAAACTTGGGATGAGCATAAAAACTCAGTATGGGTTATAAAAAAAACATGGAAAGGAAACATGAGTTCATATATACATAAGAATGAAATCATACTTTACCCATAAAACATAGTCACTTTAACATACCTCATAAAATCATGAATAAATCATAGAAATCATAATACATAAAGGTAACTTGAGGCATTCATAACATTCTTACGTAGGGAGTAACCCTCTTGGTTACGTTTGGAATACCCATCACAGTATATTCCCTAAAATCTCTTCAGAGAAACCTTAACGTTTCACTCCTTCGCGTTACCCAATGCATTGGAGAGCTATAACGGGCTCACCCGCCCTTAGTTTATCACGGAACCACCCGTCTTCATAATAATGCCCAAGAACCATAACATAATCATATCACATAAAACATGCATAAAAGAAACATAAAATTTCCACAATTCAATCACGAGATATCAATACAACACATTGATATAATAAAAACATTATGAAAACCATTTTCAATACCAAAGTAAAACATGGTATTTATTTTTCGTTTTTAAAAAAAAGGTATGGCTTGTAGAGGAAGCCGAAACTCAAATAACGGTCACGGCGGCGGAGAAGTCGTTGTCACCGCATACGTACGACAAAAACATTCCCTTTTGTCATTTAGTAAACGCTTCGTATAAAAAAGATTCCTTTTTAATAAACGTAAAAGTCAAAGGGGGTTTATACACCGTATAAAAGAAAGTTGTGTATAAAATAAAATATGCCTCAATGAAAGGAGATTGAGACGAAGTCCCATACCTCGTATCCGACTTGACCCGACCGTTCTTTAATATCCTGAATAATAAACTTGAGTTAATATCTACTTTCTTATGAATCTTTTTCAAGTTCATTATTCCTTTTATACCATGTTATGAACATCATGTAATCATTTAAGTTAATAATGTTCATTTTGTCGGTATTTGGTTCTTAAGTCAAAAATAGACTTCTTACACTTACATGTTGTTAATTTGGTCAAAGGTTCATTATATCCAGAATGGTATTCATTATGTAGATATCATATATGTCATATATATCCAGTACATACATGCATTTATAATATTACATAATCATTTATAGGTAAGAAATGAAATGCACCGTTCATGGAGACGGTAAGCCGTACGTACGCATGAACGCTACTTCCATTTCTATTTCGTATTTCTGGAATGGAATAATAATGATATAAGAGTATATTGTAATTCCAGTATAATAACATATATAATATCATAGTTCCATCCTTTATATGTCCCACATATGGTATTTAACGAATCAAGTCACTTTCAGGGGGCGGTAGTCCGCACTTCCTAAAATGAAGATATCGTGTTTACCCATAATGGAAACCATAAAGGTATGAAAAAAATGAAAAAAACAGAAGCTTAAGGAAAACATAAACATATTATATATCATATATAAAAATAGTGACATCATAATGGCCACCTTTGAAGGTGTTAAATGAGTGTTGAACAATCATCGTTTCGGGAGGCAGAATTTCTCCATCCACGGAAACCGTATGTTCTTTAACCATTTGATGTAGTTTTGTGAGAGTGTAGCTCAAATAAATATTATAACAACATCCTTGTATATTTGAGATACTGGTGTTGTTACAAAATAAGTAAATAAAAAGAGTTTAGGGGGCTGGAGAAGCAAAATAAAACAAATGAACATGAGAGAAATGAATTACCTTTAAAAGTGTAACTCCTTTTGATTTGAGCCTAAAGGCTTCATTTGAAAGGATTATGCCCAAAGGGAATCCTCTAGGATGAGGAGAGGGATGTGGAGAGAGTAAATGGGCAGGGTTTGGCCGAGCCAAAGGCTTGAGGAGTGTGTGAAATGAGGTAGAGGTGGGGGCCTTTTATAAGAGGAGGGGAGGGGCACTTTTGGAAAGTAAAGAAATATTACTTTATTTGAAAATGTGTTTCGGTTTCAAAAGGTCCCACATTGATATAATTCGTGTATAAGGTGATAAGGGTTCGAAATCCACTCATCCAATTGGTTTTGTCCATGTGTAGTTCATAGATTTTACATTATCTTTCCATTTTATTTAAATCATCAAATAATGATGTCATCGCTGCATCATTATTATGTCATAAATAATTTAATTTATTTAATGTCTAAAAATTATAAAAAAAATACTATGATGTACGAAATCTTTTAGCTTTCCAATTACTATTTATAATCAAAAATCTGATCTTTATAACCCCATGTAAAAATTGTTTTCTGAAAACATTTCTTGTTTGTGTCATTTTTACTTTAACATTTAATAAAAAGTTATTTATGTCATTTCCAAACCAAAGTGTCTCCATGGGGTCCCAAAGTTGACCCATGGCTTTTCTTGGTCGTCCATGACACAACCAATAAGGTTGGGACATGTTTCTAGGTCATTTCCTATTATTAAAGCATTATTTATACCTTAAACTACCCTAATTACCACTAATCGCGATTAAGAACTTAATAAGTTACTATTCACCAAAAAATTATTTTAATCTCATTGAACCACATTTTACTTCTTAATGAAAACTATGTATGTCGGATTTTCAAAATTCAATACACATTAGTGGTAAACTTTTATTTAACTGAAAAATCAGTTTTCTTGATTACCACTTAGTGGTTTCACTATTCATCAAAAATTGAAGTTTTTCAGAAAATTACCAAAATTTCACCCTAAGCTATATTTGATATTCTGAATTCAAAAATGAAGTCTTTTTTACAAAATTAAAATAATATAAGTCACATTAATTAATTTAATAATTAATTCCTGCTGCCAGAGCAAATAGCGTGTTTTTACAAAACAATAAGTATCAAAAGATTGACACCAGTTTAAGTCTAATTTCAAAGTGAAATTGATTCCAATGACCACCATTGGATAAAATGGTAAAAATATATTCTAATTTCACTTCAAAACAAATTCAAAACATAATCTAATCATATAAATAAATTAGATTAAAAAGCAGTTTTGATGTAAAATGCAGTATTTTTCACTATTCATTAAAAAATGAACATTGTCAGAAAAATACCAAAAATTCACACAAGGTAAATTTTGATGTCCCAATCATAAAGAATAAGTTTATTTTGACAAACATAGTTTATAAAATTGTCAAAAGATAGATTCAAAAATGGTTTTCCATCAAAAGGTAGTAAAACAATCTTTTAAGAATATTAGTGTATTCCATGCATAAGATTGTATTTATTTTCATTTTAAGCCTCTACAACGCTATCTTAATCATTAATAGACATAGATAAAAATATCTATTATTTATTACTTACTTGGGATGTTACATCCTTCCCCCCTTTAGAAAATTGTGTCCCCACAATTTATTTACTTATCGAATAAATGGGGGTACTTATCCCTCATTGCATTTTCAGATTCCCATGTTGCCTCTCCAATCATGTGGTTTTTCCACAAAACCTTTACCTGCTTAATCACCTTATTCCGTAACACTTGCTCCATGTGGTCAAGAATCTGGACCGGTTGTTCCTCATAAGATAGGTTCTCTTCCAGCTGAACTACCTCTGGACTCAAAACCTGAGATGGATCTGGCATATACTTTCTCAACATCGAAATGTGAAAAACATTGTGTACCTGAGATAAACTCGGAGGTAAAGCCACTCGGTATGCAACTGATCCAACTCTTTCCAGAATTTCGTATGGTCCAATGAACCTTGGACTCAACTTTCCTTTCTTACCAAATCTCATCACACTTTTCCAAGGAGAAACCTTGAGAAAAACATGATCACCTACCTCGAAAGATAGTTCCTTCCTCCGGTTATCCGCATAACTCTTCTGCCTGCTCTGAGCTGTTCTCATGTGTTTCTGAATCAGCTGAACTTTTTCTGCCATCTCTTCTACCAATTCTGGTCCCATCAACTTTATTTCACCCACTTCATCCCAGAAAGCTGGAGTTCGACACCGCTTCCCATATAATGCCTGAAATGGTGCCATCTGTATACTGGATTGGAAACTGTTATTATATGAAAATTCAACCAAAGAAAGATGTTGGTCCCAACTTCCCTGATAATCCATAGAACAAGCTCGTAGCATATCCTCCAATGTCTGAATTGTTCGTTCTGACTGCCCATCTGATTGAGGATGAAAAGCTGTACTAAAATTTAATTCAGTACCCAACGACTTCTGAAGGCCTTTCCAAAAGTTAGAAGTAAACCTGGGATCACGATCCGATACAATGGAGAGAGGAACTCCATGTAACCTGACTATCTCTTTAAGATACAAACGGGAAAGTTGATCAAGAGAGAAAGTATCTCGTATAGCAAGGAAATGAGCAGATTTGGTCAAGCGATCAACAATAACCCAGATTGCATTATTACCTTGAGATGTCTTCGGTAATCCAACAACAAAGTCCATGGATATATTCTCCCATTTCCACTCTGGCACTGGTAAAGGCTGAAGCATCCCTTTCGGTAACTGCCGCTCTACTTTAACATGCTGACAAGTCAAACACTTCACAGTAAAATCAGCAATATCTCTTTTCATTCCATCCCACCGGTAATACTCCCGCAGATCTCTATACATCTTAGTACTGCCCGGATGAACTGAAAACGGAGAACTATGAGCTTCACATAACAACTCTCTCTTCAACTGTGAATCACAAGGCACACACAATCTCTTCCCAAATCTCAAAACACAATCATTATCAATGTTGAATTCAGGAAACTTACCTTTCTGAACCAGCTCTACCTTTTTCTGCAACTCACTATCTTGCTTCTGTGCTTGCTTGATTCTATCTGATAGAGATGATCTCACTGATACCTGAAACAAAACAGAAGGAATTCCTGCACCAACAACTTATATGCCAAAGTTCATCAAATCCTTAACCAAAGGATCATGTTCTAAACGCAACATTGTTAATGAAGCATTACTTTTTTGACTCAAAGCATCAGCCACTTTATTTGCTTTTCCCGGATGGTAATGAATTGTACAATCATAATCCTTGATTAATTCCAGCCATCTCCTTTGTCTCATGTTTAACTCTTTCTGAGTGAATATATACTTTAAACTTTTGTGAACGGTATATATTTCACACTTTACTCCATACAAATGATGCCTCCAAATTTTTAAAGCAAAAACAACAGCAGCTAATTCCAAATCATGTGTAGGGTAATTTACCTCATGAGTCTTAAACTGTCGTGAAGCATAAGCAATTACCTGATCATTCTGCATTAGGACGCAACCAAGTCCTTTCAATAAAGCATCACTGTATATAACAAAATCACCATTCCTGGAAGGTAGTGCCAAAACTGGAGCATTCACCAATCTTCTTTTCAATTCCTGAAAACAATCATCACATTCTTTTGTCCAGATAAACTTAACACCCTTCCGAGTTAGCTTAGTCATTGGACTAGATAACCGTGAAAAATTTCTAACAAACCTTCGGTAATAGCCCGCCAAACCAAGGAAGCTACGAATCTCAGTTACATTTGTGGGTCTTGGCCATTCTTCCACAACTTTTTTTTTGAAGGATCAACAGTTATTCCATCTTTAGAAACAATGTGACCAAGGAAAGAAATTTGTTGTAACCAAAACTCACACTTACTGAATTTCCCATATAGTATCTTTACTTTTAAGGTTTGCAAGATAACCCTTAAATGTCTTTCATGCTCCTCTTTACTTTTAGAAAACACCAAAATATCCTCAATGAAAACCACTACAAACTTATCCAAGAACTCATGGAAAATTCTATTCATTAAGTCCATGAATAAAGCAGGTGCATTTGTTAGCCCAAAAGGCATTACTACAAATTCATAATGGCCATATCTCGTATGGAACGCGGTCTTCAGAATATCTGCCTCCTTTACCTTCAGCTGATGGTACCGCGATCTCAAGTCAATCTTTGAAAAAAACTGAGCTCCCTGGAGCTGATCAATCAAATCATCGATATGAGGCAAAGGATATTTGTTCTTAACAGTGATATTATTCAAGGCTCTATAATCAATGCAAAGTCTCATAGAACCATCTTTCTTTTTAACAAATAAAACAGGAGCACCCCATGGTGATGTGCTAGGTCTAATGAAACCTTTCTCTAATAAATCTTGCAATTGCTCCTTCAACTCCAAAAGTTCAATTTGTGCCATTCGATAAGGGGGTTTTGAAATTGGCTTAGCATCAGGAACTAAGTCAACAGTAAACTCAACTTCCCGATCTGGTATTATTCCAGACAACTCATCAGGAAAAACATCAGGATACTCATTTACCACTGGCACATCATTAATCTGAATAGTTCCTTTATTTTCAACAACGTGTGCAAGGTAACATTCATTTCCATCTTTTACAAGTTTCTCGACCTCTTGATATGTTATCAAAAGTAAGGGTTCATTCTTGTAAACAAACTGAAAGTCTTTCTGAAAAGAAACTTCTTTAGCTCTACAGTCAATCTTAGCATGGTAAATAGAGAGCCAATCCTACCCAGGATAACATCAAACTCTACTAGAGGTAAAACAATAAGGTTTGAAAGTAGGTTCTTTCCACAGATAAGGATAGGAAGATTCTTATAAATTCTTTTTGCCTCGACACTTCCCCCAGGTGTTTTTACCAAAAGTTCAGGAGTCATTTCTTGAGATGGTATTCCCATTTTACTAGAAAAGGTTTCAGAGATGAAAGAATGTGTAGACCCCGAATCAAACAACACACTGGGATAATCTGAAAAAACAAACAAAGTACCTGATACAACTTCATTTGATGGCCCGACATCTGCTGAAGTAGTTGCAAAGGATTTCACCACCCCTTTCTGCTTGTAGTCTAACTGCTTCCCATCACTCAAGCTCCTTGTCGGACACTCGTTTGCATAGTGACCCATCTCATTGCACTTATAACATTTCACTAACTGTAAATCAAATTTGTTCTTACCTTCACCTTGATCCTTTTCAGTGCAATCACGAGCCTTATGTCCCATCTTACCACATCGGTAGCACTTCCCAGAATTCAGAAGACATTCCCCAGCATGCCTTTTGCCACATTTATCACAAACTGGAAACTTAGTTCTCTTACCATCAGGCTTTTTTGAAGAATTCTTACCTTTCTCCTGCCACCTCGGTCTCTTCTTCTACTGGTTGTTATAGAACACTTGGTCATCGGCAAACTCCATTTCCACCTTATCAGCACATCGAACAAGCTTTTCATAACTTTTAAACTCACGAGAAGCTAATTCCCTTCGATATTTTGGCTTTAATCCTGAGTAAAAACGATTGATTTTACTATCAAGGTCCCGGATAAAATTTGGAGCATACCTTCCCAATCGAGTGAACCTTTCTTCATAGGCAGCCACTGAGTCTTCCTCTTGCCTCAATTCCAAGAATTGCTTTTCCATCCTAAGTCGAACAGCCTTTGGAAAATACTTCTCAAGAAACATACCTTTGAATTCATCCCAGTCAAGAGCATCAATCTCATCGGCGTCCCTGATATTTTTAACCATAGACCACCACTGATCTGCTTCACCCTCCAAACGGTAAATAGCAAGACTAACCTTTTGATTGTCTGAACACCCCATGATATCAAAAATATTCTCCAGTGCTTTAATCCACCCTTCAGCTAGCACAGGGTCAGATGATCCTCTGAATGATGGTGGATGTTTCCTCATGAAATGTTCCACCACTGACATGTTCCTCTGCGGTTGATCTGGCTGATCTCGTGCATGGATACCACCGCCATTTATCGCTTGAGTCAACTGCGCCATTACTGCAACAAACTGTTCAGTTCCAATTCCGACCATTTCTGGATGCTGATTCGGAAGGTTATTTCCTTCTGTATGCCTTCCTAGTACTGCTTCCATGTTTCCTCTGCGGAAAACCATTCTGAACAAACATGTCTTAGATGAAGCAACATGGTAATCTTTAAATGATATATCATTTCGAAAAAAAATATTTTTGGATAATCATTTAATAGAATTATAACTCCTAAAGTTATCTAAACCGACCTTTGATACCAACTATAAGGCCCCAGCCTTAAACCTTACTTAATCTTGAGTTATTACAAGATTACACATTGAGGATCTTTTCGGGTTTAGAGTTTTAGAGAATTAGATCATAAAACTTGCATTACATTCCACATATAAACAAAGTGGTTACATAAAGATAGTATTCTTCATTCCCATCAATGGAAACACATTTAAAATAAAACATGGATTATTTCTTGACACATCCTTGACTCTATCATCTTATCATGTACCTTTCCCTTGACCTGTGAAAAACATTTCAAAAACTTTGGATGAGCATAAAAACTTAGTATGGGTTATAAAAAAACATGGAAAGGAAACATGAGTTCATATATACATAAGAATGAAATCATACTTTACCCATAAAACATAGGCACTTTAACATACCTCATAAAATCATGAATAAATCATAGAAATCATAAGACATAAAGGTAACTTGAGGCATTCATAACATTCTTACGTAGGGAGTAACCCTCTTGGTTACGTTTGGAATACCCATCACAGTATATTCCCTAAAATCTCTTCGGATAAACCTTAACGTTTCACTCCTTCGCGTTACCCAATGCATTGGAGAGCTATAACGGGCTCACCCGCCCTTAGTTTATCACGGAACCACCCGTCTTCATAATAATGCCCAAGAAACATAACATAATCATATCACATAAAACATGCATAAAGGAAACATAACATTTCCACATTTCAATCACGAGATATCAATACAACACATTGATATAATAAAAACATTATGAAAACCATTTTCAATACCAAAGTAAAACATGGTATTTATTTTTCATTTTTTAAAAAAAGGTATGGCTTGTAGAGGAAGCCGAAACTCAAATAACGGTCACGACGGCGGAGAAGTCGTTGTCGCCGCATACGTACGACAAAAACATTCCCTTTTGTCATTTAGTAAAGGCTTCGTATAAAAAAGATTCCTTTTGAATAAACTTAAAAGTCAAAGGGGGTTTATACACCATATAAAAGAAAGTTGTGTATAAAATAAAATATGCCTCAATGAAAGGAGATTGAGACGAAGTCCCATACCTCGTATCCGACTTGACCCGACCGTTCTTTAATCTCCTGAATAATAAACTTGAGTTAATATCTACTTTCTTATGAATCTTTTTCAAGTTCATTATTCCTTTTATACCATGTTATGAACATCATGTAATCATTTAAGTTAATAATGTTCATTTTGTCGGTATTTGGTTCTTAAGTCAAAAATAGACTTCTTACACTTACATGTTGTTAATTTGGTCAAAGGTTCATTATATCTAGAATGGTATTCATTATGTAGATATCATATATGTCATATATATCCAGTACATACATGCATTTATAATATTACATAATCATTTATAGGTAATAAATGAAATGCACCGTTCATGGAGACGGTAAGCCATACGTACGCATGAACGCTACTTCCATTTCTATTTCGTATTTCTGGAATGGAATCATAATGATATAAGATTATATTTTAATTCCAGTATAATAACATATATAATATCATAGTTCCATCCTTTATATGTCCCACATATGGTATTTAACGAATCAAATCACTTTCAGGGGGCGGTAGTCCGCACTTCCTAAAATGAAGATATCGTGTTTACCCATAATGGAAACCATAAAGGTATGCCAAAAATGAAAAAAACATAAGCTTAAGGAAAACATAAACATATTATATATCATATATAAAAATAGTGACATCATAATGGCCACCTTTGAAGGTGTTAAATGAGTGTTGAACAATCATCATTTCGGGAGGCAGAATTTCACCATCCACGGAAACCGTATGTTCTTTAACCATTTGATGTAGTTGTGTGAGAGTGTAGCTCAAATAAATATTATAACAACATCCTTTTATATTTAAGATACTGGTTTTGTTACAAAATAAGTAAATAAAAAGAGTTTAGGGGGTTGGAGAAGCAAAATAAAACAAATGAACATGAGAGAAATGAATTACCTTTAAAAGTGTAACTCCTTTTGATTTGAGCCTAAAGGATTCCTTTGAAAGGATTCTGCCCAAAGGGAATCCTCTAGGATGAGGAGAGGGATGTGGAGAGAGTAAATGGACAGGGTTTGGCCGAGCCAAAGGCTTGAGGAGTGTGTGAAATGAGGTAGAGGTGGGGGCCTTTTATAAGAGGAGGGGAGGGGCACTTTTGGAAAGTAAAGAAATATTACTTTATTTGAAAATGTGTTTAGGTTTCAAAAGGTCCCACATTGATATAATTCGTGGATAAGGTGATAAGGGTTCGAAATACACTCATCCAATTGGTTTTGGACATGTGTAGTTCATAGATTTTACATTATCTTTCCATTTTATTTAAATCGTCAAATAATGATGTCATCGCTGCATCATTATTATGTCATAAATAATTTAATTTATTTAATTTCTAAAAATCATAAAAAAATACTATAATGTAGGAAATCTTTTTATATTTCCAATGACTATTTATAATCAAAAATCTGATCTTTATAACCCCATGTAAATATTGTTTTCGTAAAACATTTCTTGTTTGTGTCATTTTTACTTTAACATTTAATAAAAAGTTATTTATGTCATTTCCAAACCAAAGTGTCTCCATGGGGTCCCCAAGTTGACCCATGGCTTGTCTTGGTCATCCATGACACAACCAATAAGGTTGGGACATGTTTCTAGTTCATTTCCTATTATTAAAGCATTATTTATACCTTAAACTACCCTAATTACCACTAATCGCGATTAAGAACTTAATAAGTTACTATTCACCAAAAAATTATTTTAATCTCATTGAACCACATTTTACTTCTTAATGAAAACTATGTATGTCGGATTTTCAAAATTCAATACACATTAGTGGTAAACTTTTATTTAACTGAAAAATCAGTTTTCTTGATTACCACTTAGTGGTTTCACTATTCATCAAAAATTGAAGTTTTTCAGAAAATTACCAAAAATTCACCCTAAGCTATATTTGATATTCTGAATTCAAAAATGAAGTCTTTTTTACAAAATTCAAATCATATAAGTCACATTAATTAATTTAATAATTAATTCCCGCTGCCAGAGCAAATAGTGTGTTTTTACAAAATAATAAGTATCAAAAGATTGACACCAGTTTAAGTCTAATTTCAAAGTGAAATTGATTCCAATGACCACCATTGGATAAAATGGTAAAAATATATTCTAAATTCACTTCAAAACCAATTCAAAACATAATCTAATCATATAAATAAATTAGATTAAAAAGCAGTTTTGATGTAAAATGCAGTATTTTTCACTATTCATTAAAAAATGAACATTGTCAGAAAAATACCAAAAATTCACACAAGGTAAATTTGGATGTCCCAATAATAAAGAATAAGTTTATTTTTACAAACATAGTTTATAAAATTGTCAAAAGATAGATTCAAAAATGGTTTTCCATCAAAAGGCAGTAAAACAATCTTTTAAGAATATTAGTGTATTCCATGCATAAGATTGTATTTATTTTCATTTTAAGCCTCTATAACGCTATCTTAATCATTAATAGACATAGATAAAAATATCTATTATTAATTACTTACTTGGGATGTTATAGGAACCATAACAAACATGTTATTAAACTACTAGTGTTATGTTTATATATGAAATTCCTATGGGTAAATAACTATAGTTTGGAAATTACCATTATGAGATAAGTTCTATATAAGGGAGTACCGAATGCCTTGAAATAAATCAGTTTATGGTGTTGTTGTATCCTCGAGTAGGTAGTTATCATGAGTGCTTCTTCGATTGAGAAATATGAGACGGTCTAGGAAAGAAAAATTGTGGTATGAAACACATGAGTCATGTAATATTCAGAAAGGAATTGAATATTGATTTAATCTATCAGCACTAGGTGTTTGGTGATGCGTTAAATAAAGTTTTAGATTGTGGTTAGTGATTCCTTTTGGGAGAAAATACTTATGAACTCTAAAGTGTTATCAGGACTGGGGGAATCATGTTACAAGGGGTTGAAATAATCATTGTTTTTATTCATGGGCCAATGAAGTTTGAGTTAAAAATATGGTATGGTTATGTTCTAGAACAAAAATAACTAGTCAAATTCATGTGTTTGGTTCATGTTTTGAGTCTCAGTAAGGATCGGGTTCATATCTTAAGGAAAAAAATATAACATGGTGGGGAGGTTATAATATATTTTCCTTACTTGAGGTGAATTATTATTTAATTTTTGGGTTAAAACCACTTAATACCTACCTTTAATCATGTTTTATAGGTATTAATGGTGTCCAAATCATCTTGGGGGTTAACAGATTAAAATCTTGGTTTTTTGAGTTACATCCCAGGGTGCACAATTGGCACATGGTCAGTGCTAACCATGAACCACAATTTTATGGAATGGTTTTCATAATTTCGTGTTTTTATAACTATGTGAGGGGGTCCAAGAAACCATCACAATTTCTATATAAAATTACATAGTCATTTTACATAGTTGTTTCATGGATTTTTACCCATACGCCATAACCATAAAATATGAATTGTCTTGGATAGTGGAGGATAGCATAGTTGGCACACGGTTTATCCAATCATTCAACCAAACCAAACTCCCATTTAAAAAGTTAAATTAAAAAAAACATTTATGACCCCTTGATCCTTAAACCCCATTTTGGTCCCTTTTTTATATAATCCCATCTAATAGGTTACCCTCTCTTCTCCCTTAGTTATTGATGAATCTCCATTGATTCTTACACATTCATAGAATCATTTAGTACGATCAAGACCCTGAGGTAATTCTACATCCCCACTTCCCTCTATTCTTATATTCAATTACCATCAAGCAATGTCCTGCAATTTTTATCCAATATGACCTATTTTTAGGGATTTTGTTTGTTTTCATGATTTATCCCATTCTAGATTGAATCAACAATCAATATTTGATGTGTAGTCTTGTCTAGGCCTAAGGTAGTTGGCCCCTAATTTTCTATCATATTTTCACCTAATTTTCTTTAGTTCTTGAGTTATTCATTATAATGATATTATATACATAACCTCAAATTTAAACTCTATATTTTAAATGTGATATATACATGATTTATACCCCTTTAAAAATTATTAAATGTTAAAGAGTGGAGTAGTTACATGGGAATTATTTGAAAAAGATAATGGACTTACATAATTTTCTACAAAATATAAATTAGGGTGGATTTGATTATATAACATGTGTAATTATACATAGTAGTTGGTTTTGGGTAAATGAAGAAAAGTGTTTTAAATTTTTTTAATTGTAAAAATGGTAAAAAAAACTAAAGTGGTAAATGGAGAATTGTATTTTACATGTTGTAATTTTCTAAGCTAGTGAAAACACCCATTATTGGGTGGTCTTTGATAATTATGAAAACACCCTTTTTTGGGTGGTTCATGATAACTATTAAAACACCCATTCTTGGTTGGTTCATGATAACTAAGAAAACAAACATTATTGGGTGGTCTAGGATAACTATAGAAACACCCATTCTTGGGTGGATCGTGATAACGATGAAAACACCCATTATTAGGTGGTCCATTATAACTATGAAAACACCCATTATTGGGTGGTCCATTATAACTATGAAAACACCAATTCTTGGGTGGTCTATTATTATTAAATGAAACACTCTTATGTGTGGTTCTTATAATTATTAGGTTCTTGTGTTGGAATAGTCATCACCACGTGCTCGGAAACATCCTTCATTGGCCAAAGTAGATAGGTATGAACTATGGTGTCACTGTGGAGCCACAGTTTAGAGTTTATTTTTATTTATTGTATCATTATATTATATTATTTAATTAAAAAATAATAAATTCACTTTTTCTTTACACTATATTTAATTAGGTACGTCGTTGGTGGTGGTCTACTAAGTCATAATCACACCCTGCTTGGGAGGTTCTTTGGTACTCGAGTAGACTTCATGGTTACGAGTTTGGATAGGGTGATGAACACTATGATATATGTATTATTTCTCAATTAGTATGGATCTAGGATATGGGTATTGAGATAGAGCTCAGACCACTTTTTAGATTCATTTAGTTTTTAGTCTTTTTCATTTTGTATACTTTTGGTACCTGTTAGTTATGTGGGAAATGTGTGCATGATACTTGAATTTTATTTTAAATAATCATGTTTATTTCTTGTTGTTTTTTTATTTGTATTTCTTTGATGTTTATTTTTTATCTGATGTGTTGTATAATATTTACTTTACATCTTTTTAGTTTTAACTCTAACTAGAGGGTCTAGTGACCCTATGGTTTTCAAATAGACCCTGGTCATTTTTAAGAAGCCTTTAGAATATGGGAAGGAGAACCTAAGGTTAAGTGGGACCATTAGTCTGGGGCACTAATTGAGTGGATTATGGGTCGGTACATTACAAAATGAACATTGGTTATGGATCCTTCAACTTGAATTTTTCAAATAGATTCACCACTTATGAGGGTTTTTACTTGGGTTTATATTTAAATATATTCAATAATTTGGTATAATAATAGGTTATTCATTATAATACAAATCATGTGAATGGATTTGATTAACCAAGATAGGATTTTTCAACTCATTTGATGATTTAATGACTTCATGACCCTAAATTAAGATTTTACTGAGTAATTCCATGCCCACACCAAGATATTTACATGTGATATAATTACATATGTTTTAGTCAACTTAATAATTGAAAAAATAATATAATATGTATTCAGAGGCTCTTTAGTTCACCTTCATTATTTTTATATGAGATTATATTTTTTAAAGGCTATTGAATATACCTCATGTTATTAGTAAAAAAATAGGAGTGGTGTAATCATCGTTATATTTTGAGAAAGTAAAGGTGGTGTATAGTGTTCTCTAGTTTTCCATATTCAATAGAGTTTTTTAATTTTCTACATTTTAGAGGTTCTATAGTTTTTTAATCATATCTTAATCCATAATTTTCCTTTATACTGACTAGTATTGCCTGGATAGGAATAGGATCCCATAAAGGAATTAGTGATTATCATTATTAGTTGATAATAATAGGGGATTAGATTATTCAAATCAGGCTTGATATGAATATTACAAACTTTTTTAAAAATATATTTTTATTTTATATTTATATTATTAAGGTTTTAATTTATTATTTATGATCCTTGATGGGTTTAATTATCATTTCTACTATGTTAATGTTATTTATATCATTACTAAAACCCTACAATAAATTGGTTGGTTCGAGAGTTTTTCCATTTAATGTGTTTAATGAGTTATGTAATCCTACTTTTAAAGGTATTTATCCATAACTTATATGGTAGAAAAAAATTATAAATATTTTTAAGACAAAACATATTTATAAGAATATTGTTTTTGAAATATTTCATAATGATATATTTAATATCCTTTAAATTTAAAGGTATTCTCCTTGTATTCAAATCATTCTATTTAATTTTTAAATTTTCAAGACAATTACAATACATTAGATCCATATTTTTTAATGTTGTGTTCTATTCAACATTATCACAATTCAAGTATTTACTAATACTATATACCCTTAATGAATTATATAAATATCCAATTCCATTAATTGGGGGTATATATCTTAAAAACCACTTCCTTTTCTTTTGGGTTAAAAGTAATTAATTTACCTAATATATGAATCTATATTTATAATATAATATAATATAGTGGATGAGATACATGATGGGTGAGAAAAAAAATTATATATACCCCAATTAATTTTAGGTCACATGAAAAAATAAGGACAGGGTAATAGGATCATGATTAACCTATAAATATATTTTCTTATCATAAGTTCTTAATTTTAGGATTATGATGTTCAACATTCTGGAATCCATTATTAATTTTGGATTCATTTTTTCATTTGTATGACATCATGTTAATTGTTTTTTATTTCTATATTATGTATGTTGTGATCATATATTGATATACATATAGATTATATGATATATTAACTATTATAGGGAATCTAAAATTACTTCATTATTTATGCTTCCATATTTACCTAGGGGGCCAAGTTGAATTATTTGTTTTATTTTAATTATAGTTAACATGAAATATTTATTTTATAAATTAATGATTTTATATGTCACATTAACTTTATCTTATAATGTTTAAGAATGTATGTTGCCTCCTAATAAAACTAAAATATTTATTCTTATGGGTTATCTTATGTAATATTATTTTAATTAATAAAGGACCATCAACCTTTCATGATTGGAGTCAGTGGAATTAAAAATTACACAAAATTATACCTTCAATGATATCATTAAAACCAAATACAACATCACAAAAAAAATATTAAGTAGAATAGTATCCCAATTTATATATGTTGGGAATAAACAATCAACTAAAATAATATTTACAGTTTTTAGTATAAAATATTACAAGTGTTTGATATGATTTAAAATTTTATTTAAAAAAATAAATGATTCAATGATTTCCTTGATTCCAATTATGTGGTGGAATAAACATTTCATTTTAAAAAAATTAATACCAATTGAATGATGAAGAAAATAAAATATTTATTCATAAATTTGAAAAAAAAATCAACATACTACCTCTTTACTACACCATTATTTTTCAATTATAAAATAAAATAATGTTTTACTAATTAGAAAAATTAAATTAAATTTCCTTATTCATATAAACATATAACATTATATTTTAGTATTATTATTCCTAACTTTATTGAAAGAGGATTTATAATTGAGTCACATGCATTCTCCTTAGTGGGTAAATATAAATTTATCAGCATTAACCACATGTTTTATTAAATTGTACTTGATATTGATATTCTTTGATATTGTGTGATGTATGAGTTTTGTGCTAGATTTATGAAACACTTATTATCATATTTAGTTAAAAACAAAAACTATATTTATACATTAAAATCATTAATAATGTTTTTTATCAAATCCATTTCACTACATTCTTATATATGATCCACATATCTAGACTCTATGGTGCTTATAATAATAAAATGATAATTTTTGTATAATAAATACACCCAATATCTAAAAAAATGATCCATCGAAGATTAATCTTATATTATCATATTTGTTTAGCTAAATTAGCTTCAATAATGATAAATAATTTTTAGCTTTTTTCTCTTTAATCCATAATCTATTATTTATTTGACTTGTCTAAGGATCTTATTTTCTATAATCACATGATATTCCTTGGGATTACTCTAAAAATATTTCATATAAAATTAATACAATTATAATGTTACGGCATATAGTAGTTATGTATTATATGGTTTTCCTTGTATTTTTTCAATATTTTTTTATAAAAAAATTATATGTATTCAATTTTGTTCCAAAAACTACATGGTTACATAAAAATTTATACTATTATATTTCAATACTTCTAAAAAACTAAATTTCACACATTTTCTAAGAATTTCTTTTCTTTAAAATATTCATTTCTCTACTTGGATCTGGATAAATATGTTTATATCAAAAAGAAATAAAATTCAAAACCTACCCTTAATTTTATTAGTAAAATTTACTTATAAGTGTTAACTTCTATTTGAAAAGATGATATCATCAACATAAAAAATGAAATTTTATCCATACAATATTACCATTCTCCATGTATAAAACTTTCTTGTCCCCCATATCATGAAATTTGGATGAATTTAAGGTTTATTTAATATTTTAATACCATTTATTTAGATATTTATTTATCAAATATATTATCTTATTTTACTTTAACACATGATAGTCATAATTATTAAGAAAAACAGTTACTAGAATTCTCAACATATAAGTCATCCTTAATCTATCCATTTATAAATGTAGACTTGATATCTATTTGGAAAACTTTAATCCATTTTTTTGAAGAAGATTGGGATAATAATTATTTTCTTGAATATTAATATAATAAAAATATTTCCATCAGAATCAACTCCATCCACTATTTAATAGACTATATAAAACTAAAATATTATTTATTAATACTTAACCATTTTCATTCCACTAGTTTATTAAAAACAAATTTAAAATAATAAATTTCCTCTATTTTGGTTTTGGGACAAGTGGATATTTTTTATTTTGTCTTCATATACTTTAGATATTCATCCATATCTTTATTTTATTCATTATTATTCAATAATTATTTAATAAAATTTGAATTTATATTAGAAATTGAATAGCAATTTCTATATATTATAAATTCTCATTCAGTTTATATACCATAGTTTTTTTTCTAAAATTATATTCACTATAAATACTTAATTATTAAGTAATTTAAGGGAATATTTTTGAGGTTGAGTTTTATAATTAATTTATAAACTCACTATAAATAACTATAGTAGTGTGTTATCAATTTTTTGTTTTGTTATATTTTTCTTCAGTTTATTTATCATTTTTTATCACTATATTCTCCTACATTTTTTATTAAAAAATATTTGGTGAATCCTTAATAACAATTACTTTATAATAATAAAAAATTATATGATATTTGTTGTTATAGAATATAAATAATCTCACATTTCTTGCATAACCCAAGAAAATATTTTAATTAAATATCCAATGAAATTACCTAGATTAATTCCAGTAAATTTGATCAAGGAATATCTTTAAAACACTAGTTAGTTATTTATGCTAGGATTTTTATAATTACAAATTCATAAGGAGTATCCTTTAAATTGTTTCTCAATAATAACATATTTATTATTTGGGTGGATATTTTAAAATATTCTCTCAACCAAACATAATAAAAATAATTCTCATTCAACATGATGCCTTATTAAATGACCACTAATTATTTTTATTGTATTTTTTTCAATAAAGGAATATGACATGATATCATTGATCAAGGTGGATATTAAAGTATGAAATAAATATTTTGTTTGAGAATATTAGGTTAGTAGTAGTTTGATGATGTTATTTCATTACTAGAAATGTTTTTTAATGAAAAAAATATCTACTATTGATAATAGAATGAAAAATTATGATGAATTTGTTTTTTATTGTGATTAATATATTCAATTGAGTTTGAAAGTTTAAAGGTGTGGTAAAAATGTTTTTTTTTGAAGAAATTATAAATTTGGTAATAATTTAAGTTGTGTGAAGTATGAAATATAATTCCGCTACACATATTTATTTTTATTTAATAGGAGTATGGATTCTACCAAATGTATATGTTTTTGTTTTGAAAATTTTATAAACTATTATTTTAATTGGAAAAATATTTTTTGTAAGGAATAAGAATGTTTTTCATAGAAACAATTGTTTCTGTGGAACTAAAACTGAATTTTATAGAATAGAAAGTTGTATACTCACGGAAGTTAATTCTTAGTCTACTTTATACACTAAAAAAATATTTTACTCTATAAAATTTTATATGGGTCACAATTTAACTTAAATCCTTTAGAAAAAGAAATAATATTTTTATTTTATATAATTCCATTTGTTTTTTAGAAAGCACATATATTTGTTGTGGAAAAATTCTCTACTAAACATAGTGATAGTTATTATACTCTATGTAGTGTAAAATAAGTATACTAAATATTTTTGATAAATAAAAATGGGAAAAAATGAAAAGGATATGTGGTTATGTTATAGTTTTTAAATGAAAATGAGTATTAGTTTCTTTAGGAAAATAGATTGGGATATATTTTGAGAAAATTTATAAAGAAATATTATTCTAGTTTCAGTATAAATTTAATGCATTGATATTTTATTTTATATTCCTCTAAATGAATATTATATTTGACATTGTGTTCCACGCATAACACCAATCTTAAATGAAACACAACATTATTATTTAAATAGGCCCGTTATAACCTAGTTTTTAGATTGAACGGTATGAATAAAAGTAACAAAATTATGAAATATATTTAAAATATTTTTCCTAATGAAAATTTATAGATTAATTCTTAGGAAATAAGTACTAAATTTTAAATGAAAGGAATTAAAACATTTAAGGTTAAAAATAGTTGAAGTTTAAAAGGGTCATTTTTCTATAAAAGGAGGTTTTCTAATTATTTTATATGTTCCATTTAAAATATAAATTTACAATATTTATATTATAAAATTTATTTAAACTATTTTTTATACATGAAAAGTAAGTAATGATCATTAATACATTGATTGGATGTTTTTTAGAAATGAGGATAAAATCATTTAATGGTAAAAAGAGATATTTTTCATAAAAATGGTTTTAAGTTCATAATGTTTTATTATCCTAATAAATTAAATTAATCTCTATTTATTGATGATTTTTATTAAATTTATTGATAATATATTCAATTTAATAAATCAAAAATTATCTAATGGTTGTTACTTAGTAAGAAATGAGAATAAAATAATTTTATGTTTTTTAAATATTGGAATTACTTTTTAAACTTTTAGAATTTTTATTTGATAAAATGAACATAATTTTTGAATTCATAATTTAAAAATTAACTTAGTTTTAAATTCTAGGATCTTTCTGAGATGGTTGTTTTTTGAGTGAATGGTGGAAAATATTGTAACTTTTAAGATATTTTATATTATAATATTGATTTAAAAATTCATAAAACCTTTTTATTTACTAAAAATGTGTTAAAGGAGTAAAATAATGTATTTATAAACCTTATTTTTAATTTTTAATTCCATTCTTGGATTTTGGGAATAAAAGTTATATTTTATTCTAATTAAAAAATATTTTGGATCTTTGCATTTAATAGTGTGGTTGGAAGGTTCTATTAAGTTTTTAAATGGTAATAATGTCATATTACTTTAATTATTTAATTATAATATAATTAATTTCATGAAAATCAATAATATACATAATTTTAGTGTAAAATCATCTTTACGTTTAACACAGGTATTTTTCTAAAAACTGTTTTTCATTGGGTTATGAAAAATTATATTATAATTAATTTCTATCACTTCTAGAAATTTAATCATAAAAAATGTGTACCATATTTAGAATCAATATTTTAAAATTTTTAATAAATTCCATTTAATTTTTATTCGTAGTGAATAGTTACCCTCGTAATAGTTTGTTCATCATGGTAAGGGTAAAAAGGGTTAATGAGGGGGTTAAACTAACAGATAAGGCTTTAAATATCACTAAAACTTGTATAAATATGATTATTTGAATAAATTTTTACCCTTAAAAATATTATCTTCTAAATTTGGTTGTCTCAATTCCATTTTCTCATGAAAATGACTTTTATTTTAATGTTCTCAATATTTACAAGAGTGTCACTCCCCTCACTTATAAAAGAGAACATCCTATCTTCACTTCTCTACACACATTGAGCACTATACATAGAAAAATATCAACCCAAATACCTATATAACTCTCCTACCATAATCATAGAGGTCATGTTATAACCAAAATACTAATCCTAGAAGGATTAAGGTGAAAGCCCAAGGAATATATCTAAGTAGGATGTATAAGTTTTAACCGAATTCTTTAAATATTATTTCTTCTTATACCTAATTAAAATATATTATAAACATACTAAAATAATAAAATCAGTATATTTAATATATTTAAATTTTACTATGATGATGTAATAACTATTTTATACCTACTTTCCATCTTATGGGAAATGAAAATGTCGATCGTAAGTACATGTGAACAACCACCTCTATGAAGCGATGTGTGTATTTTTTCATCACAACCTCACATAGATGGTTATAAAGTTGTAATTAGTGAATATATATTATATTTATGACATAATTATGAATCTATATAGATAATATCTTATTTAACTACATACCCTTCATCCTTTGGAAAATGGAATCATCTCTTGTGTGTACTTAAATACTACCATCTCTATTAAGTGAAGTATTTTTTTCACTACCGTCAATCACTAATGTTAAAAAGGATAAATTTAATGGATAAATTTTATTATAATTCTATAAATTTAATCCTTCATCTACTTTATTTCATATTCTTATATTGTAAAAATTGAAACATCACTCATGTATATGTGTAGACTACCACTTCTAGGAAATAATGTGATTAATTTTTCATAACCATATTACATGGATAGTTTTAAAAATATATTAAATATATAAACATGATAATTATAAAAATATTTGGTTTTTAGAGATTATTGAACCATGAACCCTTTGACCATGGTCAATGTACCAAAGTTTTTTTGAGATGATGAACTGAACGATCTCAAAACATACAACATAAAGTTAACCAACTTAGTAACTAAATAAAACATTGAAATAAATGAAATAAAATGAATAATAATAAGGTTTTTAATATGAAAAGTTTATGAAGAAACTAAATAACTAATATAATTTTATTATTCCAGATTTATAGAATATATGAAGCTATACAAAAATGTAAGGGATTTATTATCTCAGTTTCATTTCTTTGAGGAGTATGACATTTTCACCACATGTTTTATATTGTGTAGAATATAAACATACATATGAATTTATTTATTACTTTTTTATTTAAATTTAATTTTTACATAAAAACTTTTCAATTTATCTTCTTCATTATTTTTTTATTCAAAAATTACTGAATTTTTAATATATTTTTCTTTAAAACATTGTTTTAAATGTTTTAAACTCTTTTTCCACCATATCCTTGTTATTTTATATGTTAAAAATATTATTATTTATATTTAAAAGATTTTTAAATGTTATTTTTAACAAATTTGGACTTTATTTTCAATGTTTTTATAAGGAATGTCTTTAATTTTTTTGGAACATGTTTTTTTAACTTTCTTTATTAAATGTATGAAAAGAATGTTTTTTAAACGATACATCATGAATGGATTTTCCTTCCACCGTGTCCTTAATTCATTATCAATATTCCTATATAATTTTTCATAATTTTTGAAATCATATTCTATTCCCATTATTATAGAAAATTTTAGTTTTAAAATTTTTTCAAAAGAAAAAGAATATTTTTCCTTATCTTTATGTGAAAATAAAAAGTGATTTTTCATATGGTTTCAATGATTTTTTCAAGGGTTTTATGGTTAAAAAATTGAATTATTAAAAAAATTATTCATAATATAATACTTTGGAATTATAAATGATGATGGTTGAGGTCGATATATCTCATGATGATGGGTGATCCCGATAAAACTCTTTCATGTATTGTGTAATGATTTATTCTTGAAAGGAAAAAAATGAGAGATATAATCACATAAGTTACAACTATGGAATTAAATGGGTATCATTTATTTTGACATAGGTTTAACACGAGTGAACACAGGTTATGAATATGATGCTCCAAGATACCTATTTTATGCCTGTAGAGGGTTTGTATGGGAATTTTTTAATTTCAGGAGGTAGGGAAAGATTATGAACCTTAAAATATGAAAGTTTTTTTTCAAAGAAATATTTTCATGAGTTCATATGTTCCTCAAGATTCCTTTATGGTTCGCCTATTCTTGATAATGGATTTTAATGATTTTCTTTAAAAAAATTTGATTTTCTCTGGTGGATATATTTTATTTATGTTCTCAAAGTTTTATTGTGAAAATAGGTAATCATTTTTATGGATTTTTATGTTTTTCACTAGAATAATGGGTTTCCTTTATTTTTATATCACTTACTGAGATTTTTTTTCATCCCAAATTTTAATTTTTTTTTAAAATATATAATGAGGTTTAGTCACTACATAAAGGTCAATATTTCATCTAAGGTGACTCATTTTAAAAGAAGGAAAATTTTCTTGAATGAAACAAGGGTGTAAATTTTAGAACCTATTTTTGTGGAAAAAAAATGTATACTGTGTGGAAGTGTCCACTTTTTTAGGTAACTATTTTATTAATTCTCTATAATTATAAACCTAAAAGAAACAAGAAAAATAAGAAGGTACAACCATTATTTTTAAACTCATAATTATGGGTTGTTTATGTATGAGTTGTCATAGTAGTCATCAAATCCAATATGTAATGTGTGTGTTTTTAGAACCAAATCTAGGTGTTCGGGTCTGGGGTTTTATAGTTGGTATCAGAAAAACGTTGTATATAACTATAGAGGTTAGGATGATTCATATATGTGTATTTAAGGGTTTTTAGATACCATTATGGGTTAATAAGTCTATTTTTGATCATAAGTTTAAAGGAATACATACCTTTTTTATGTTTTATGTGATGGGAGTTTAAGATGATTGAGGTTTTTTTGGGATACTTTTATTATGTTTTAGGAAGAATATATTATTGATTTATATATAACCATTACATTTAATAAAATATTTATAATGAATTATATTTAGGATGAATGTTATTATATTGAGTATAGAAGTTATTAATAACCTTTAGGGTTAATAATTTCTTTAATGTTTAGGTAATTATGGTTAATTGGATAAAGGGTTATCAATTAGTTTTAAAAGGAACATTATATGATTAAGGTGGATGGAAAATTAAGTCTATTCTGTGAATTTATTGGATAAATAAAGATTGAGTAATATTTTGGAAGCATATATGGTTTTATTATGGATTTATATTAATTTAGGTTATTCAAATAAAATATTATCATGTTTTAGAAAATATATTAAGAGGGAATAGACATTTTTTGTATGTGACATCATGATAAATTAATGTTTTTTAGAGATAAATGTTAGGTTTCTCTTGTAAGATTATGTGAGAAAATCTTTCTGATTTTTGGGTTTTAATTGTGGTCTCGAATATTTTGAATATTTTTAAGTTTTTTTATTTATGGAATGACTTAATTTGAAATTTCACTATTATTGTTGAATTTTTAGAAATTCAATTATCAATTCTTAAAATAATGGTTTATTTTTATTTATCCAAACCATTTTTTGTTTTATTAAATTTATAAAGATTAGATAAATTACTTTCTATCCTTTAATGGATCTTGTGATCTGTTGAAAGTTAATTTTGTTCTTCATGTGTGAAAATTTATCATGGTTATTTATTGTTTGGAAAATGAGATGGAATAGAGGTCTAAACTACTCAAAACATAATCGAGGGATAAAATTATGCTTTTTGTATTGAATGAAATCAAGTAAGTATATTTTCTATTATTATCTATATTTATTGTAAAATAATTCATCAACTCAAGTAAGAGGAAGACAAATCTATCAAGACTTATATGGAAAATATTGTACAACTATAATGGAATATTTTATGAAACTCATTCACAAGTATGAGTATCACATTGGTAAATACATGGTTTAATAAATATTAATTAATTAATAATTTTTCTATTTTAAACTTAAGAATTAAATTTATTTTAAAAATGAAATGTTATCAATGTGGATTACAAGGTATTTCTTACCTTATATATATATTTCTCTTCCACTCCTTGGAATTGATTTTAAAAATATTTTAAATCCTTTTTATTATACATGAGTTAAAATTTTGGGGATATAATTTATTTAAGGGGGAGAATATAACAACCAGATATTTTAATTTATATCCATTAAATTAATACTATATTTTATAGCATATACCACATCCAACTTCAAGCTTAAACGGACCAAAAAATTATTATTTAAATATGACTATTATAACCTAGTCGTTGGATTAGTAGGTATAAATAGGCGTAACTAAATTATGAAATATATGTATAAAATTTTTCCTAATAAAAAATTATTGATTAATTAATAAAAAATAAGTACTCTAGTTTGAATGATAATAATTAAATCATATAAGTTTAAGAATAGTTAAACTTTAAAAGGGTGGATTTTCTATAAAATATAAATTTATATATATTCTATATATTTTATTTAAAAGATAAATATTTCTTATTTAGAGTATTATATTTATTAAAAAGTTATTATTTATAAATTAAAACGAATTAATAATCATTCATACATTGATTGTAAATTTTTTAGAAATAAAGATAAAATCATTTGACAGTAAAAAGATATATTTTTCATAAAACTATTTTAAGTGTGCAATGTATTTTTATATTAATAAATTTAATAAATAATTTTTATTAATTATTTTTATGAAATTTATTAATAATATATTCAATAAAACAAATTATCAATCATCCAATGGTTGTTACTAGGAAAGGAATGACCATAAATTCATTTTATACTTTGAAAATATATTTTTCTAAAAATTATTTTTACGAGTTTTGGGAAAGGATGCTAAATTTTTTCCTAACATCTTCTAGAAAATATAATTGGTAAAATTATCTTCATTTTTGAATTCATAATTTCTAAATTTTCTTAAGATGAATTTTTCTTATTTTTCTGAAATGGTTGATTTATGAGTGAATAATGGAAAATACCATTTTTTAAAATACTGAAACTTTTATGTCATTTAATTATGTGAGATTGATTTAAAAATTCATAAATAATTTTTATCAAATAAATATGTGTTTAAGGTTTCAAATAAATAATTTAAGAATATTATTTTTAATTTTTTAACCCATGAATGACTTTGGGAAATTAAGTTATATTTTATTCTAATTAAAAACAACTTTTTGATCATCGCCATTTATAGTTTGGTGGGAAGGATCTTGTGATGTCCTAGACCTATTTCACTCAATAGTAACTAAACCTAGTTGTCCACATTACCTCAAGAGTTTCTTCCCATATACCATAGGCTTCCGAATAGCAGCAAGGGTCCATGTTGGAATAGTGGGGAGACTATACCCTCATGATCAGAATGTAGCATCATGGTATAATCATATTAATCAAAAAAAGAAGAATAAAATATAAATGAAAAGTGGAAGAGTAAAAATCTATCACATATATAAATATATAACTAGTAATCTCATCCATCAATATAATATAAAAAATTATTTTCATGACGTGATATAATAAAATAAAACAAGCAGACATAGAAGTAGGTAAACATACATATAAGTACATATAAAAGAAAAAATGAACAAAATACTATATCTAAGTAGCATCAAATTACATATCTCAATCCTACACACACTTCTACCATGATATAATAAATCAATCATTGGCAACTAGGTGTTTTCCCATGTCGCTACCAACATCCAAGAAGTTTTTCTAGGTACCAATCGACGGCCCGTACAAGGTGTGAGATAAACTCAGTAGGCCACCACCAATGGTGTATAATGTCATATAGTCCATGAATATATAACAAACATTGTACAATAAATAGTAAAAGTTGTAAATGAAGTGTGTTAACTAAATAACCCATAGAGTTCTGGGTTCTCATGGAATATATTTCCTCTACTACTAACTTCAGCCTAAGCTGTAATATCTCTGAGTAATTGGTCAATCATGATTTAATTTATAATAAAGTGTTAAGACCTATCTAATATCCTAATTTTCCCCCATGAATCATATCTAAGAAATATAGGTAAAATATGAACATCATAAAATGAAATGATCTGACTAAATTCAAGCTTATATTTTGGCTTGGCAAATAAATCATATAATTAATTCATTAAGATTGTAAATCAACCTGAGTCTATCCTTAACATTCCTAATTTGGAACCCAAGTATCACTCTAGGCATAACATAATCCAATCACCTTGTAAGCCCATCCTAATAATTCTTCACAGGAACCCTCACATTTCCCTAGGTTTAGTATAAAGTCACCACCATATGATTCTGTCCTTAATGGTCCACAAGGGATCCCCCAATGTCACTCCTGAAATATATAATTATCTACCCTCTAAGTCCATCATTGGCAGTCCACATAGGGATTCCAAGTATCAATAATGTAATACATAAGGATCTACCCTCTATGTCAGTCCTTAGTAACACATAGGGATTCCAAGTATCACTTAGGTGTATAAAATCTAGATAACAAGTGAGTATGTCCATGGAATTTATATGAGAACCCATGTGTCCCTCAAGGTGCATGATAATTTCATTCACAAATCATTTAATAAAATAATCCTGATGAGTCCATTGATGGTGTTTTGAGTCAGATACCATATCACTCTCATCAAGGTAATATGAATGATCTTGGGATTAAATTCAAACCATACCATTTAAGTTCACTTTTTATTCAATTTTACATCATATTCATATAATAATTTACCCCACCTCAGAATGTGGATCAAATCATAGGCTCGGCATAGAAGTCTCATCCCCATATAAATTCTCTCATTTATCTCAATTGGGAATTTTAGGTTTTAAGAATGTATCAATCCTTAGTGGTAAGGAATGATATCCAAGGTCATAGGGACATGGTATTACATTTCCTCTTTCATTTAATTCAATTTACACTTTAATCAATTAAGTAACATCCCATATGAAAGGGTAAAATAACACACCTTAAGAGGTGGATCACACTCAATGGGAACTCATGGTGGTATTATTCAATTTTGTGACACACCCAGGGGTGGATCAATTCATGGTCTTTAACCTTATTAAAATCATAAATAGGTCCCATGTGTCAAATAGGTTAATCCCATTCATTTAATTTAAGAACTAATCCATTTAAAAACATTCACCCAGAAAATATGGCATGTAGCCCAATGACATAATATATAAACACCAAGACTTTAATGGAAAAGTGTGAGACCACCTACCATAGATTGGCAGTCAACTCCTTATCCTTTTTTAGCCTCTAATATGGTCTAGAACAAAATAAATCAAGGAAAACTAAAAACTCCTTGAAAATATATCATATTTTCATGTAGAAAAATAACTCCATTTATAGGAAGATAAATGATAGAAGGATCAAAAATAATTGAGAGCTTACTGGTATTCATCCAATGAAACTGATAGTGACTCGATTAGAGTTTAGATGGGGATGATCCTTAAATTAAAATCTTTAAGTGTCTATTAAGATTTAAGAGAGGGATTCTATACATGTGATATAAAAGAAAAAGGAGTGGTGAGTTATAAACAATGATGGGAAAAGTCATTTCTCCCTAACATTAAAGGTCACATGGTTTGGATGCACGGTTGGCTAAACCATGCACCAACCGTGTGAACCCCACTATCCAAGGGACACATCCTACATGGCATTAAGTGCACGGTTATATAAACCATGTAAATCCAATGAACACCCTCTATCTCAACCCCACATGACCCAAACCCTCTTTTATGGTTTAGACAAACCGTGTGTCACCCTTATAGGTCCATATGGTTTGAGGTGCACAGTTATCACTAACCATGCACTAACCATGTTCCTCTATTGTTTCCTCTAAAAACTAGAACTTTGTACTCTGTCCAAACCCCAGACACTCTTGAACCCTTCCTTAAACCATAGGTCACATTTATAAGGATAAAAATAATGTTTTATACCAAGATTTATAGGATACATGCCTCATAGGAAGAACTATAATCTTACAATCTTTCCCCCTTAAATAAAATCATCCCAAAGTTTTCCTTCCAAGGGCGGTAAAGCATAATCTGAGAATAATTCCATCCACTGGGCATATATATTGGTCTCCCACTCCTAATTCTCATCCTCTGCACATTTTTTATGTCATTTCACCAAGAACAAAGTGACTAACTAGTCATGTAGAACCTTCATGCCTTGATCAACAATACGGGTAGGATTTTCCTCAAAGAATTCATCATCCTCCAATTCAACCTCCTTGAACTAAATAGTATGATATGAACCTGAATTATATCGATGAAGCTGAGATACATAGAAGATTTCATTAATGGCTGGATGCCTCTAAGGTAACTACAACTTATATACTATTATCCTGAATCTCTCCATAATATCAAAGGTCTCAACATAATGAGGTGATATATTCCTTTGTTTCTTAATCTGTCAATTCCTTAGTCTAGGAAAACTCACAAGAATACTTGACTCCCCGCATCAAACTCTAGTGGTCTATGGAAATTATTGGTGTATGACTTATGTATAGACTGTGCTATGGACATCCACTTCCAAATAGGATAAACCTATTCCAAATTCTCCTGAATGGGATGAGGGCCTAGTAGAAATACCTCTCCTGCCTCTAACTAGCATAGGGGTGAATAAAATGTCCTACCATATAGGGAATCATAAGGATCCTTGTGTGTGGTCTCTTGGAAGATATTATTATAATAAAACTTGGTGAGAGGTAAGTGTTTCTCCCAAGAACCATAAAAATCAAGGATGCATGCTGAGATAATGTCCTCTAAAACCTGTATCATATGCTCTGATTGACCATAAATCTATGGGTGATAGGTTGTACTCATAAGTACCTGTGAACTCAATTCCCTCTCCAACCCTTTCTAGAACTGTGAAGTTAATCGAGCATCTCTATATAATATGAGATAATGTGGAACTCTGTGGAGGCATATAATCTAATGAATATTGAGCCTCTTTAGTTCATCCATTTAAAAGGCCTCCTAAATTAAAAAGAAATGGGTTACCTTTCTCAACCTATCTAGTATTACCCATACAACGTAACTTTACCAAGGTGATCTAGGAAATCTGGTCATGAAATCCATGATGATGTTATCCCATTTCCACTCAAGAATAGGTAATGTCTATAAAATACCTATTTATCATTTCTATTTTTTCTTCACCTACTAATAGGTGGAAAATTGAGTAATAAACCCAGTGATCTAACTTTTCATCCCCAACCACCGGTATTGGTTGTGTAAGTCATGATACATCTTGGTAATATGAGGATTTTCTACCCGAATTAAGTCATGAGACTCTAACATCAACTCCTCTTGGATGTCTGTTATAACCCAGATGCATACATTAATGCACAATATCTCATTATTATAAATTAACTAACTAAGAGGTGGTCATCTCTTAAAATACTCTCTCATAGGACCAAGCCCTCAGAGTTTGATAGCTACCTCATATTCACTATCTACAGAATTAAATATGTCACTGATAATGATGCAATTAAAGACTATCCAAAATGGTCATAAACCTATATGTGCGTCTCAAAAAAGAGGTACATAAGATTCTACTTGCTACTGGCCTCCTAAACCACTTGTGTTTGAGGCCCCCTACTTAGATCATCAGTAATTTAATTTCCCTTCCTAAGTGTATAATCATGCTTGAAGTTATAGTAATTTTGGTATTTAACTCACATTAACTTCCTAAGATTCAATTAATGTTGTGTAAAGATATACTTGAGGATTTTTTCTTCCTTATACACCAAAAATGGCATCTCATTAAGTAATGGCTCCAATAGCAAAAGGCATGAACAATAACAGATAACTCTAGATCACGTGTCAAGTAGTTCCTCTCATGTGACCTCAACTAATGAGAACTATATTCCATGACTCACTCCTCCAATAGCAGAACTACTCCTAGAATGATACTTGATTCCTCACAATAGACTGTATAACTTCTGCCTGACTCTAGTAGAATCAGGATCAATGTTAAAGCTAGCCCCCCTTTTATCTTTTGAAAGGCTATCTCGCAGGCTTATGACCATATAAACTTCACACCCATATTATTCAATCCCATAAGAGGTACTTTTATGAATTATAAGTCTTACATAATGAGCTTATAATAACCAATTATCCCTATGAAACTCTATATATCAAAGACGTTTTTGGGATGCTCTTAAGAAACTACTGCTCTCATTTTTTATAGATTAACTAATACTCATATCTATTATATAATATGACCAAGGAATTTAAATTTATCCATCTGAAAAAGGCACTTTGTGATCTTAGAAAATAACTTATTCTCTCTCATGGTATTAAATAATATCTCAATATTTTTATAATGGTAGTGTCAAGTGTGAGAATATACCAAGATATAATCCATGAAGACCACCACAAATAAATCCAGATATAGATGAAAATATTGGTTCATTAATTCCATGAAATATATTAGTGAATTCTTAAGGTTGAATGGAATGACCAAATACTTGTAAAATCCATATCTACTGTGGAAGTTTTTACATGGTATATCTGATGGTTTAATATGAACCTGATATTTGCCTAATCTCATATCAATATTAGAGAAAACCCTTGATCCTTGGAGCTAGTTGAAGAGATCGTCTATATGAGGCAATGTATATAGGTTCTTAATCATAAGTAGTTTTGATCGATGATAATCCATGAAAATCCTAAGGGTACCATTTTCCTACTTAGTTAAAAGGGGTGGTGAACCCCATGATGAAGAAATGGGTCATATAAAACCCTTAGCTTAAAAATCCTCTAATTACCTCTTGAGCTCCTACAACTCAGTAGTAGCCATCTTTTAAGTAGGAATGGATACCAGTGTAGCTCTTGGACCTAGATTTATAGAGAAATATACCTCTCTATTGGGAGGTAGTCCTAAAAAATTATGTGGGAAAACCTACTTGAAATGATCTACCACTGGAGGGAAGTCTTCCTGATGCATTCTATGATCATTCAGATATATGATAGTAATTTGGGTTATCATCCCACCCATCCCACAATGCCCATATCCAACTCAACACACCTATCCATCCCATTCAACCTTGTGAAAAAAATCCAACCCTATGGTGATGTAAAAGTCTCCCTTTGGTGATGGATGTCAATATAATCATGATAGTTAACTAACCATTCTATCCCAATAATAGTGTAAAATACTTTCATATTAAGGGTAAAGAGGTCTCATATGCAGCGACACCCACCTATCTCAAGGGGAACTCTCTACACTAGTGTACACTCTCTAATAATATCCTCAATAGATTATCAAGTTTCATCACACCATAGAAAAACTGAACACCAAGCCCAAGGATCTCCATAATAGGCGTAGATATGAAGGAATGGGACGAACCTATATGAAAAAGAGTAGATACAGCCTAATAGAATAGTACCTCGCACCATAAAAGGTTTGGAACTCTACTCCTCTGGTATTAGTTGCACTATATACATATTGATTGATCTATGGACTTGAGATATATCCTAGATACCCAAAGTAGGTCCGCTATACTGGCACTATATATTTGTTGTTTGGCTACTCCGGCCATGAACACCTCCTTGGCTAGATTAGTTGGTTGCACTCCAGCTCCCCACCTGATGAGAAGCTGTTAATACCACTCCAGAACATGGAGTCAATGTAGACCCTCTCTCACTAGAAAATGAATGAAGATATCTTAAAAGGTGCTAAATATGTACCATATATCTATAAGACCAACACTCGACTAGGTCCCTGGTATACTTGGGTTTTGTATGCCTTGGTCTACCGCACTGATGGATCCTCCCATGGCAACCTGAGTATGAACTCTAGCTACTAACATCACCATGTGGAATCTTCAAATTACACTTCCTAATATTGATCGATGTAGTTATAGATCTAGGTTTATAACCACCCTATCTCTCACCCTCAACCTCTCTTAGGTTATGCTCATTGATAAGTGTCTAGTTTTCTACCCCAAATATGGTAATAAGATGAAATATATTCACCTATGATCAAATATGATACCTAAAACCATCCACAAATTTCCAAGATTTAGATAATTATTCACCTAAAAAATAGTTGTGTAATGTTGGGGCAGCATGAAATTGGTAGAAAAGTCCATGACTAATAAGGCACCCTACCTAAATTGAATAAACTCCCTATACTTATCGGCCTTCAATGTATATGGATAGAAATAATTAAAGAAGGTTGTCTGAAAATCCCTCTAATCCATATCTAGATGAATATCTATCTGGGTATTAATATCCCGTTATCTATTGGTAGAATCCTAAAGAATATACATAGAGAGATTAATTATACTCTTAGGAGATGTCTCAAGATTCTGGAAAATTGATATCATAGCTTCTATCCATGAATCCACCACCTGTGGACTTCCATACCCCGAAATAATGGGTGGATTATACTATTGAAACTCACACATCAACTCTTCCATAGTTGAGGTAGGTCACGAGGCTTGCTGAATAGTCTACATAAATCATAGGAAACCCTCTCAAAACTAGGTATTGACACCCATATCTAGTATAATTAGAATTTCTTCAAGAGAAACTACTGGAGGTTCTACTGGTGACCTAGGGATTACCGCCTTTGGAGAATGGTTGTCACCACCCATTTGTAGCATGACTCAAGGAAATCATGGTGGCGTGTCTCTATAAATTCAAAACACACACCTCGACATAAGATTTGATAATTGCTAGCAACATAGAAATAATAACAGGACAGGTAGAAGCCTTCCTATATAAGAGTTACACCCCTCTACTTACTCTTAAATCTAGGTCTGGTAAATGTAAAGATCATAAGGAAAGAAAGAGACATAGCCTACTATCCATTACTAAGGTCAGTTGAGGGTTACGTTATCTATTATAAGTCAAAGTTCCTGGTATAAAGAGTGTCAATTACAAGTTATAATGGAAAAAAACCTTTAAGTTGCAATTGGAATACCCATTTAATGGTGAACATTTCTTTTTTATAATTAAATTTCATTTAAATTCATACTAATTTAAAAAATAAATATCTTAAAATGGATTAATTATATAGATTTCCATTTTCAATTTATAAGGGATTATACACCATATAAACTAAAATTTATCATCCATTTAATCAAAACCAATGATTTTTTCAAAACCCTTTATGAAATGTTATCAAAATTTCATGGATATAGAAATAAAGGAACCAAACATGTTGTAATAAATGCACACTGTAATATAAAAATGGCATGGAATATGTAAGATATATAAATCCTGAAATTCCTATGATGATGCATGATGCAATAATTCCTTACTATATCGGTCAAGGGTAAAAATCCATTTCCATAAGGAACATAAAACATCAAGTGCATCACCCAATAGTTAAATCAAGGCAACTATAACAATCCCAATCCAGAAAAACATGTCCCATTCCATGTAATTTATCTTTTCACTGTACATGGGTGATCTACTCCCAGGTACAAGCTCATGAATAAATCCCTACATGTCCCATTTCTCTTTTATACCATCCCAATTAGTAAGGAAAGAAAATAAAATAAAATAAACACATCTGAGGCTACTTTATGAGATCCCAAACTTGATTCACTCAATAGTAACTGAATTTGTTTGGGCATATGACCTCAAGCGTGCCTCCTCATATGCCAGAGGCTGCTGAATAACAGTGATGGTCCACGGTGAAATAGTGGGAAGACTATACCCTCATAACTAGAGTGCAATATAGTGGTATAATCATATTAATCAATAGGAGAAGCATGAAAGATAACTAAATAGTGAAATATTAAACATACATCATATATAAAAAACTATCAATCTCATCCATCAATTTCATATAAAAAATGATGATCATGACATGATATAATAAAATAAAATAGGAAGACATGGAATTAGGTACACATATATATAGTTATACCAAAAATAACCAAGAGGGACAAAATAATATATCTAGATAGCATCATGAGCCATAGCTTAGTCCTGTGCTCCCCACTTCCTTGCTATAATAAATCAATAATTGGAAACTAAGAGCTTTACCTTATCTCTGCCTACATCCATGAAGTATTTTAGGGTACCAATATATGGCCCATACAGTTTGAGAGATAAACTAAGTCATCCACCACTAATAGTGTCTAATATCATCCAGTCTATGAATATATAATAAATAGTGTTTAGAAAATAGTAAAAGTTGTGATGAAGTGCGGTAAATAAATAACCCACATAGGTTCAAGTTCCCATGGAACACCCTTACTTTGATATATACTACATCCTAAGATAGAATATCTTTGATTAATCATTCAATAATGATTTAATTTATAATAAATTATTGGGACTTAGCTCATATACTAGGTTTCCGCCATGAATAATATCTAATGAAGATATGTATAATAAGGCCATCATAAAATGCAAGGCTCTAACCGAATCCCATATTGTGTTTTGGATTGGAAGATGAATCATATAAATAAATCATTAAGATTGTAAATCAATTTGAGTCTATACATGGAATTACTAATTTTGAACCTAGGTGTCACTTTAGAAATAACATAAATCTATCACCTTACAAGCCCAACCTAGGCATTATTTATTCGAACCCTTGTATCTCTCTTGGTGTGGTATAAAGTCACCAACCTATGAGTCCATACTTTGTGGTACAAAAGTGAGACCAAGTGTCACTCATGGAATATATAATTATCTACAATATTAGTCTATCCTTGGCAGTCCACATTGGGATTCTAAATATCACTCATGGAATACATAATCATATAACATATTATTCCATCCTTGTAAGTCCACATAGGGAGTCCAAGTATCACTCGAGCATATAAAATACAGCTTCTAAGTGATTTTTTCCATGAATTTCATATGAGAAACCAAGTTTCACTCAAGAAACGTGATAATTTCATTCATATTCCACTTAATTAAATAAGTCTGATAAGTTTGTTAATGGAATTTCGAGTTAGAACCCATGTATCACTCTCATCTAGGTAGTATGAATGGTCATGGTCCCAAATTTTAACCATACAATTTAAGTTCACTTTTAATTAAATTAAACATCACATTTATATAAGAATTTACTTCACCTAAAAAGGTGTCTCAAAATATAGGCTAGACGTAGAAGCCTTAGAGCCACATAAATTCTCTCATTTATCTCATTTGGGAATTTTAGTTTTTAAGAACATCTCAAGCCTAAGTGAGAATGAATGGTGGAAAAGATCATAGGGATATGGTCTTATATTTTATCTTTTATTTAATTAAATTTACACTTTACTAAATTAATTTAACATACCATATGAAATGGGTAAAATAACAAACCTCAAGAGGCAGATCACACTCAACGGCCACTCATGGTAATATTATTCAATTTAGAGAAACACCCAAGGGGTGGTTTAATTCAACATATTTAACCTCCTTTAAGTTATAAATTGGTCTTGTGGGTCACATAGTCCACACCCATTCATTTAATTTAACAATTAATCATTTTAACAAGTGTCTCTCAGAAAATCCAATGCATGGCACAAAGACATAATATATAAACACCAACACCTTAAGTGAAAATCACAAAACCACCTACCTTTGCTTATTTTTCGATGCCTCGTCCATTATTGGCAGATAATCCATGATAGACTAGAAAAAATGAATGAAAAGGAAAAAATACCAAACAAATTCATATTTTCTCACACCAAAATAACTTTTTCAATAGGAATATAAATTCCATAATGTATAAGAGGAATAGATAGATTACCAGTATGAATCCTACGATACTGATAGCAGCTCATTCGGAGTTTGAATGGGGAATATACTTCAATTCCTAGATTTATGTGTAGAGTAAGATTAAAATTTTAGAGGTATTCTATGCATGGTAGAGAAAATAAAAAGGAGGAGTGAGTTATAAAGAGTGAGGGGAAAACATTATTTCGCCTAAACTATAAAGGTTGCATGGTTTGGATGCACGATTGGCAAAACCGTGCACTAACCATGGACACCCCATGTGGCCTAAAGAACATGGTTATAAAAACCATTTGTGGGCCATGTACACCCTCTATCTCAACACTGAATGGCAACCCCCCCCCTTATAGTTTAGACAAACCATGTGGCACCCTTACAGGGCCGCAGGTTTGAGGGGAACAGTTAGCACTAATCGTGCACTAATAATGTGACACAATTGTTTTCTCTAAAAACAAGAGATCTAGGATTCAAAAAATCATCATATGATTCCGATCACTTACTTAAACCATTGGGAACATTTATAAGGATGAAAAATAAGAGTTTAAACCAAGATTTAAAGTATACATACCTCATATAAAAACTGGGTACTTATAGTTCCATTGAGTTTTTTTATGGTACTAATGTCATATAACTTTACATTATTTAATTATACTTCAATTAAAGTCATGATAATTTATAATATGCATAATTTTTGTTTAAAATATTTTGTAGGCTTAAAACAAGTATTTTTCTAAAAATAGTTTTATGTTGCATTTTTCTAACTTGTATTAGAATTAATTTCTTACACTTATAGAAATTGAATCATAGAAAATTCTTTCCAAATATGGAATAATCATATTCAAATTTTTTAATAATTTCCCATTTATTTTAAGTCATGATTAATAGTTACCATGGTAATAGCTTGTCACCATACTAATGGTAAAAAGGGTTAATGAGGGGTTAAATTAAGAGATAAGGATTATAATATCTCCAAAACTAATATAAATATGGTTTTTTGAGTGTATTTATACCATAACCTATATTATATTTTAAATTGGGTTTCTTTGGTTCTGTTTTCCCATGAAAATAACTTGATATTATTTTAAGGTTTTTAATATGTATATGAGTGTCACTCCCCTCTCCTATAAAAGGTAAATTTATATCATCACTTATCCACACACCTTAAGCACTCTAGATCAATAAATATCTACCCAAATACCTCCCCAAATATCCTACCCACATCCAAGTTGTCTTGGTCTCACCAAAATACAAATCTTTGAAGGCTTAAGGTGTAATCCAAAGAAAGATATCCAAGGAGGATGTAAATGTCTTAACCGAATTATTTCAAGATTATTTCTACTAATACATCCTTAAAATCTATTATAACAACCATAAAAAATAAAATAAGAATATTTAATATAAATAAATGTTATTATTATGAACTAACAACTATTTTATACCATATTTCTATTCTATGGGAAATGAAAACATCGCTCATGTGTATGTGTGGACTCACACCTCCACAAAACAGTGTGTTTCATTTTTCATCACTAACTCACATGGATGGTTATAAAGATAAAATTAATGGATATATATAATATTTAGGAAATAATTATCATTATATGAAGATAATATGTTATCTACCTTATTACCCTTCCATACTTTGGAAAGGGGAAACATCATTTGGGTATACATGTGGATTATCATCTCCACAAAGGCGTACATTTATTTTTTCGCTATTATCTCTAATGGTTGGTCATAAGGATGGATTTAATTAATAAATAATATATTTATAATATTATTATGATATTTTAAAGGTAAAAATTTATCAAATATATTTCCTTTTAATCCGTTATAAAAATGGAGACATCGCTCATGTGTATGTGTGGACTTCCACCTCCATGAAACAATGTGATTCATTTTTCATGACCACCTTACATAGATGGTTTTAAAATTATATTTAATGCATAAAAATTATAATTATAACATTTTTAGTATTTTGGGTATGATTCAACCATGACTCTTTTTACCATTCCCAATGCACCAAAGTTACTTTTAGATTATGAACTGAATGACCTCATAAAATATGACACAAACTTAAATGACTTAGTTACTAAATAAAATATGGTCATAAAGGAAATAAAAGGATTAATAATAAATTGATAAACATTAAAAACGTTCTTAATAAATAAAATAACTAATTTAATTTTATTATTCATGATTTATAGAACATATGAAGCTAGATGGTATTAAAGGTAAGATATTTCTCATCTCAATTTCCTTCTTTTGAGACTTATACCATTTTCATCACATATTTTATTTTTTGTGGTGTATAAACTACTATATGAATGTATATTATCATAAATTAATTAAATTCAAATATTTTACACATCCTTTTCAATTTATCTCCTTCGATTTTCTTTAGATTCAAAAGTTCCTAGAGTTATAAGGTATTTTTCTTTAAAGTATTATTTTAAATGTTTTAAACTCTTTTTATCCAAATCCATAATCTTTTAAAAAATTAAAGATAATCATTATTTATATTTAAAATATTTTTAAAGGTTATTTTCAACTATTTTTTACTTATATTTAATGTTTTAAAAATTAATCTCTTCAAATTTTTTATACAATTCATTTTTTAATTTCACTATAAAATGTGAGAAAAGAATGTTTTTTTAATATATACAACAAAAATGGATTTTCCCACAATCATGTCATTTATTAATTTTTAATATTACTATATTATTTTTCATGGTTTTTTAAATAATTCCTTATTCTCATTCTTCTGGTAATTTTTAATTTTAAAATGTTTTCAAAAGAAAATGATATTTATTTTTTTATACAACAATGGAAAGTGATTTTTCAGATAATTCCAAATGATTTTTTCAAGGATTTGATGATGAAAAAAGTACATGCCTTAAATTTTTTTATTCATGATATATTAATTTTAAATTATATATAATATTCAGTGATATATATATATCTCTTAAATATGGGTGGTCTTGATATAGATCTCCAATACATTGGTTAATGATTTAGTCTTTGAAGGAAAAAATGAGTGAGATAAACAAGTAGCTTACTCCAATATAATTAACTTTGAGTATATTATTCTAACATGGTTTAAACATGAGTGAACACAGGTTATAAATATGATTCTCCAATATACCAATTTTATGCTCATAAAGGGTTTTTATAAAAATCTTTTGATTTCATGAAGTAAGTAAAGTTTATGAACTTTTAAGATAAAGGTTTGTTTTTCAAGGAAATGATTTCATGATTTCACATGTTCATCATGATGAATTCATGGTTTTACATGCTTTTTAATGAGTTTTAATGGTTTAATTTGGGTGAAGGTTTATCTTCTCATGTGGATATGTTTTATTTATGTGTTCACAGTTTTTTGTAAATAAAGGGAGAACAGTTTCATGGGTTTTAATGTTTTTCACTAAAAATGGGTTTAATTCATTTTTGCATCCATCACTAAGCTTTGTTTTATTTATTACACATTTTAAAAAGTTTTTTATGGGATATAAGGATGTTTATAAACTATATAGTGGTAAATATTTCTACTATGTTGAATCATATTAAAAGAAAAAAAAGTGTCTTTAATGAAATAGGGGTGTAAAATTAAGAAACTATTTTTATGGAAAAATGTAAACTATGTGGAAGTTTCCACTTTGTTATGTAATGGTTTTCATAATTCTCTAAAATTATAAACCTAAAATATTCTTGAAATGTAATAAAATTAAATCATTGTTTTTAAACTCATAATTATGGGTTGTTTATACATAGGTTGTCATAGTTGGAACCTTTGGTATTGAGTATTTCATCTTTTTCACATATATAAGTGATCACCCACATCTCAAATAGAATTAATTAATTATACATGTGCATTAATCTCATTACTATTGATAAATTCAATGCCTCAAATACCTTATAGACTTGGGTTCTTCATTCTTCATGTAGTTGAGTCTCCAAATACACAAAGAATTTGGGCGATCTTATTTTTGTTCACTCTTGTGGAATGCCACCCTTTTTACATGCATGAATAGCATGGAACTAAAATAACCAAATGATATTAGGTAACCACTTCATCTCATATAAGAACAAAAACATATGCGGATCACCATACCTATTTACTCACATTGTAAACAAATTCCCTAAGCATAAAGCTTCTTCCCATAGTCTCATTATCACCCATACCCTACCTCATTTAAACACATAAAGGTTTCAAGTTCTCTTTTCTTCATTCAGAGTGTTTATTTTGAACACATGTGGATCCAAATCACATATACACTTCATTTATTCATTATTTTATGTTCACGCAAGCAATGAATATTTGCATGCATGACAAATTTTGATCATTCATGTTCTTAAATATCAATTTTTAAAATTATACAGGATGTTAGCTTCATCAGGTGACCATCACATTTTGGGGTTCTTTTTATATGAATTAAAGTTCATAAATATCATTAGAAATGAGTTCTGTGAACTTACCAAGATCTAAAAAGATTAATGCGACCATCTTGAACCAAGTATGTGGCTTATTCTTCATATTAGTGAATAGAAAATGGAAAAATTACCACTCTATAAAACCCTCAAGTGAAAGAGGAAGAAAATTCTTCCCACTTGATTAAACAGCTCAGATCTAGTGTATTGAATGGTTATAGTTATATCCATCATTTTAATAATAGATTAATAGTTCAGTAGCATCAGTTGCCCTACATCGATTTCACCTTAAGTTGGGGTTATGGTATATTAATAAAACACTACCTTTGAGAATCCATAACTAACTACAGGGGTGCACCCCTGAACCCCTACTGGCACCGCCCAGGGACAACTCTCCCTTCTGTTGTGCATGTCACCCCACAAGGTAGAACCACCACTTACCCCATGTGATCTGAATTGGTGCACTATCCTTTGTGGGCCTTATAAATAGGCCCATTTATCTACTGACTGTATTCTTACCCGAGTAGGTTCCCTTGGGCGTGGTGGACCCTTGTCTCACATGTGCCCTTGGTTAAGCTTGGCCTAGGAAGGTTTGTGGTCTGACTATCTTTTTTATATAATTACTTACCAAAAATACTATAAGTATAGAATTTATTTAAAATCCTTTCTCAACATATAAAATGGAAAACCATAACTCATCCTCACAAAATCTTTATGAAAAATATATATGAGCTCATGTTTTTTATGGACTCCTCTCCACATCCTCATGCATTAAAACAAAATTCATGGTCTTATTCAATTCTTATTCATGAAATGACTTTTACATGTACTTCACTTGTGGTAAACAATGTGAAATTCCTTATCACATGTCATTAAAATTTTAGATCACTTCAACAATCATAAGAGTTACAACATGGAGAATTGTTGAAGCATGACATCTAATGCTATTAAATGAATCCATAACAATTCTACAGGAATCACAACTTTATCTAGACTCACCAAACACATAAATACACATCATTGAGAATAAATGAAACACTAGGCCCAACAATATTCCCCTTTTTATTTTGTATTAAATATATCTTTACACATTTAAAATTCAATATGTGTGCTCAAAACTTTCTCCCCCTTTGAAAATAAAATGTAAAGGACATGTTGGGGTCATCTCATCTCATTTTTTCTTATGAAAACATTTTATTATACATTCTATGAAAATTTCTTATTCACTTCTAAGAGAGGAATAATATTGTGTGGTTCTATTATAAAATATCCCTTAGTTAATATACTCTAAGTCTATGTGGCCTATCCTAATATAGAAAACAAGAGAGATTCAACCAAGGATGTATAAGCTATCTATAAATTATCATGTATGAGATATAATTCTTATAATTTCTCAATTATCTTATTGGTTTGTAAATAATCATATTTATGAATTAAATTCTAAATCCTACAGACACTTTAACAAAAACATCAAAAAAGTTCAGGTTCATAAAAAATAACTCCCACTTTGTCTCATCTTGACATCAATCAATCACTCCCCCTTGATTGATATGATTAATAAATTTAAGACCAATAGAATAAATCCTAATTGGAATAACTAAACGTCATCTTTGAATATATACCATGGTTTTTAGATTCTTTCTTAACGTTTATTCCTCTTAAGGGATGAACATTTCTATTTCATGTAAGTCAGTAGACTCCATGAAGAAGTATCTATTTATGTTGTCCAGTAGTGATAGCACTAGAAATATCCTTCAATTCTCTACGTGTTAGCTTAAAACATATAAAATTATAGGGAATAATAAGGAACCATTTTTCTTCATGAGTAACATTCAGGATTAGAACAACCTCTTAACCTAGTCTATTATTTTCACTTAATTTTAGTGCACTTCTTATCAACTTCGGGTAGAATAGATTTTTCCAACTCTTTTTTTTGTAAATAATTTCTTTCCTTAATTTTTAGAAATTTTTTCATCTTCCTCTAATTACTTATCCAATTTTATTTGGTATGTACAAATAACTAGACATTCTTTCTTAGCCTTTTTAGAATATATATTTTATATAGGAGAGGGTATCTCACTTTTCTTTTATTTTATCCTATATTTATATTTTATCCCCCTTTATTGTGTTTTTATATGATTTTCATGAATTATCATGTTTTACCAACACTCCAATGTCTTGTGCCCAAATTTCTAACAACACCAACAATATCCTTTGATCTTTCTTTTTTTCTTTTTTGGTGAGGTCTGTTTTGATTTTTCATATTGTGAACTTTTATTTTTTTGAGTGAAACTACCACTCTTTGCGATACTTTTTTGGGGAACAACACTTCACATCAACCCTTGATATGTAGGGTTTATAATCATTTTCCATCATCCATACTTTCACAAATTTTGGTTTAAAACATGTACCATAACTTAAAACAAAATTAGTAGTCAAGATAGTTTTTGGGTTATATGATACCATCTTCTTGGAGGATATTTACATCTAATTAGAGAATGATCTCAAGATATTCTTGAAGTTATGATCTTTATAGAACACTTGTGTAGAAAAATTACTTTTTCCAAAAATGTTGGAATTTCTAGCTTGTGGTGATTATTGATTCTTTAATTTCACATCTAGATCTTAACACTTCATTTTAAGAGAGTTATTCTCATTCTCAACTGATCTTAGCTTATCTTCCCAATTCTCCTTCAGTTTATTTATTTTTTTCATGAATTTTTTTTGACTCTTATAAATAATTATAATCTTTGTGAAAATTTTCAAATACATGGAAAACTTCAACAAATAAAATCTCAAAGAAATCGTTCTCACAAAAATTTCTTTGAAATTATTCAATTTCTTTATCATTTATTTCATGTAAAAGAGATATAATTTCAAAAAAAAAAATCGGAAGTTTTTTGGGAGTGTTGTATATACTAATATTTTTAACTAATGCTTCTTCTATGACATTGGATTCTTCTTTCAATTATATTTTTTCATTATGAATAGAATTAAAACCTCCAATAATAAAATATACAATATTTTTTGTAAGTTTATTCAAATGATCTTTATATTATGAAGGATGATCAAAAAGTGATATATCATCATCACATATTGAGAAGGATTTATCAGAAGAATCATAATTGAAAGAATTATTACATGTTATTCCTTTCAGATTACTTTCAATTTTTGATGTCTTTCTATTTACATTAAGATTCTTCTTCGATATCATAACTTATCTTTTCTTTCTATTATTCTAAGTCTTGGATGAAATCTCTACCTAATGTATCTCACTAATTTCCTAACATTTGTACTTCATAAATACTCACTTTGATATTTAGAGGTGAACTACAATATGATACCACTTATAAATCCCCATTCCAGATTAGGTGCCACTAATAGAGGGGGTGAATCAATGGTACACTTGTTTTTACAAATTCCTTTTTAAATTTGAATTCAACCTCTTGAACTTGTTATGGTTCTCAATATATTTTTTTAAATATCACTCAATATCACTTCATGTGTAGTAATAAAATAAAAGATGGTAGCTCAAGATATTTATAGGGTACAAAAATGAAAGTCCTACTCCTTTCTATGTTGGTTAGACACCCTAATATATATTTTCTTCACTATCTCCACATGTGAATAAAATTTATTTTATCTATAACTAAAATACTTCTTCTCTAGTGTAAGAACCTTATTTTTTAATCAATTATGGATCCTTTAAATTTTCGTCTAACTCTTTATTTTGGACCTATTTCAGATTCCTAATGAGTTCACGAAGGTATCAGGGGTGTATGGGGCTTTTTTGGGGCCCAAAACCCATATTTTTTGGAAAATTTGTCATGTCATACAGTTAGTGTAAACCATAAAGGTAGGGCGCATGATTAGATATAACCATGAGGATGGTCTATATTTTTATGCATATCAATTTCAAATAGTTGGTTCATGGTTTCAAAGTCCATTTTTCCTAACCGTATGAGTTCCCCTCTTCTTTTAGTTACTCGTTCATGGTTGGCGCACAGTTTGGCAAACCGTGCGGCCAAATTGTGCACAGGCTAATTTTTGGGTAATTTTACCATTTTACCATTAATGATCTAATTAACTAAACCCTTATTCCCTATTAAAAATTCTATCAGGCATAACCTCCTTATCTCCCATTTTTTATCCCTCTTTTAAGTCTAATCTAGGGATTGAGAGATCTCCTTCATTCGAGGTCTAATCAAGATTTCATTTTCCATATTGGATACACATTGGTAAGTACTCAATTCCTTTTTATCCATTCTTCCTTTATATTTATCTGGATTAATTTATCGAGGTGTAGGATTATAAGACCTTTTTTCAGATCTACTCTAATCTAGGATGAATTAGATGTTGATGCTGGATGAGGAGAGTTATATGAGTATGAGATAGGTGGTTTATAACTCATTCCTCAATTTCTATCATTTTATAAATTGTCATGTCGTCACGCTGATTTCATCAGGTGTCATTTTTTATATTTATTTTTCATGTTTATATTCATTAGAACCATGTTCTAAGACTCATTACATATATGTGATTTATTATTGGTAGTTATGTCCACAAAACTTACCACCCCATGTAGGGTGTTATGCCATAATTGAGTTTTTAGTGTTTTGACACCTTTGAGTCATTGTGTGGGTGAGCTTGATCTTGTCCACGCTATTGGTAAGACTTCTCATATTAAATGACTATTGAATAGATTATTGACTAGTACCATAATCCCTTTCCACTTGACTTGCTTAAGGTAAGTTCTTCACTTGGTGAATTGATTGTAAAATGAATTGGAAAGTATGTTTTATAGGTATGACGTGGACTAATTAATGAAATCCAATTATTGGTTTCATTTTTTAGCACCCCTTGACACTTACGATGGAAGGTAGTGGAATGAGCCAAGTTAAATGATCATGAATTAAATGAATTAAAGATATGGTTTCATTCCACATAGCCTTTTCACACTAATTAAAGGAAAGGATTGAACCAAATGAGATTATTTAATGCTTACATGGCTTAATTAAATGTGTGATGAACGGTTTCATGCCTTGGAATGCCATGTCACTTGTTTGAAATACATTGGATGAACCTTTTACATATTAAATGGATTCATGATTAAATGGAATATTTGATTAAAATAATTGAAGACAAGTTTCCCAATTACATGTGTACCATGACATCATTATAGGAAAGTCCTAACTTTGGTTATCCTTTGGATTGCTGAGGGAATTCCTTGAGCACTCAAGAATTCCATTATGATTCAAGGATGTAGGTTCCCTTGGTTTAGACCCACCTTGGAAACTCATCCTCTTCTATTAGTGGATTCCTAGTATGACACTATAGGATCCCATATATATCATTATAAGATTCCTTAGATATACTCCTTGGATCCAGCATGGCTTCAACAGACACGAGGTGCCTTGGTTATATCCTTGGCCCTAGCCATAGATTATCCCATTTTACCTTAAATGTATTCCTTGGACTCGGTTATATCTTACTATTTTTGGAATTCCTTGGAAAATTCTCCTTGGATTACACTCTTACCCCTTAGCCAGGATACAGTTACTTATGAGTTGGTGACCCGCGAAGTATTTAATACTTTAGTTATTACCTTGGAACCCTTTCATTATTAGTATCCATATAGGTTTCCTTGTTACATCATGGAACCTTCACTGTTTCTATCATGAGATGATGTCATTGTCGACCATGCCTCACGTGACTTAAATATATAAACTGGAACTTAATTAATTAATGAACTTATTGCATTTTCATACACCATTCATGGCCTGAAGCATGTACTTGGGTATTTATTTTACTATACTTCTTTACTTTTATATATGCATGCTCTCACACTATTTCAGTTTATATTACATGGAAAGGTTGTCATAGAAACCATGGTGGTATCCTACTAATATTTATCTCACACCCTATTCAGGCTTCCGTTTGGTACCTGGGCAGACACTATGTATGCAGGTGTTGATAAAGGGAAGTGTAAGGCTTCGGATACTTGATTTATTTTTGTTTTAGGATGGAATTAGTAGATGATGACTGAACTAGATCTCAGGATGATTGGGATAGATTTTACATTCCATTGGATTCTTTATATAGAATGCTTGTATGCTGATTTTGTACCTATTTTACAAGATTTCAAATTACATGAGATATATCATCATCAGTTATCATATGTTATTCTAGTTATTTCAGATATTATGGATCTTTTTTTCTTATGTTGTGAATTATATTTACTTATATTTCTTCCATTATTTATTTACCTATTTTTATATGTTATCCACTATGATACACTCTGGTAATGAGGGAATAGTCTCCACATAGACACACCCTAGGTCCTCGCTTCTAATTGATAGACTCTAGCATTCAGGGAGATGCGATTGAGGACATGTGGACAACCGGGCTTAAGGAACTACTAAGCGGTATTTGGGTTTAGGACATCACATCCATCTCCAACCAAGAGACACCATTCGCTTTTGGATCCAACCAAAAGACTTCTTTCTCCATCTCCAACTGAGATACTCCTTCTACTCCTTGCTCTAACAAGAAGACTCCAACTAGTCTCAGTGCCAACCAGAAGGCTTCACCTTTATTTAAGGATTTGATCAATTACAAGTTGATCTTTGATCTTCCTCTATAAGCTTCTAGGATCTGACTTTCTAATCTATTAACACAATAAATTAAGAAGTGCTAGTATCAAAACTCCTTCTATATTTGGTTCAATTTGGGTTCTCTTCTTCAAATACTCAGGTACATGCAATTACTTTCTTCAAGAATTACATGGATTTGGATCACTCTCAAAATTATTCTTTCATAATGGAAGCAAGGTGTCTCAAAAAATATCTTGCAATTGTATATATTATTACATCACCAGTATGAACATATTTATAAAATAATATTATGGTGCATGGGGACTCAATAATTCCATGATTTAGATTACTTCATTTAAATCCTCAATTAAATATGTTAATAATTAAACACATTTAATTTTATTCCTCAAATAATAATACATGAATGTTGGTATTATATTTATTTTCTCATCTTTGAATATCCCATTATTTATGGGTATTAAATTTCTTCCTTTCTCATTTGAAATACCCCATATATTGGGGGTATTTTATTTCATTCATGTACATTCAATTTATGTGTGCATATCAAATACCCATTGCCTTTGGCAGTGAGTATTTCATCTTCTTCACATGGATAAGTGATCACCCATGCTCAAATAGAATTTATGCATTAAATATGTGCAAGAAACTTATTACAACTGAAAAATTTAGTGTATCAAATGTCTGAGAGACTCCGGTTCTTCATTCTTCATGTAGCCGAGTCTCCATACACCTAAATAATTTAGGTGATATTCTTTCTATTCACTCTTACAGCATTCCATCCTATTTACATGCAAGAATATCATACCACTAAAATACTCTAAGGATATCGGGTAACCTATTCATCTCATGTGGGAATAAAAACACTCATGGCTCATCATCCTTATTTACTCACACTGTAAACAAAGTCCTCAAGACTTGGGATTCTTCACGCAATCACATTATCACCCAAGACTCACCTCATTTAAACACTAAAAGGTTTTAGGATCTATATTATTTATATAGAGTATTAATTTTGAACACTCGTGACTCCACATCACATGGTTTCTTCATTTCTTCATCATTTTAGGTTCATATGTGTAATACAGAGTTGCATACATGACCAATTTTGATAATACCTATGCTCAAATATCAGTTTTTAACATGATCTATGAGGTTGTATTCATTAGGGAACCATCACGTTTCATGGTTCACTATATATACATGATAGTGCATAAATATCATTGGCAATGAATTATACTGACTCATCAAGATCTCATAATATTAATGTGTTCAGCTTAAATCAAGTATGTGGCTTCAGCATGATCTTCATATCTTTAAAATATAGAAATTACTACACTCTACAAAACCCTCAAGTAAAGAAGGAGGAAGAAAATGCTTCCCACTTGATCGGATGGCTCAGATCTACTGGATTGAATGGCCACGGCTTTGTCCATCATTTTAATGATGGTGTAACAGTGAAGAAGCATCAGTTGTGGCACAACAATTTTTCCTTATGTTGGGGTCATATCAACATCTACCTTTGATCATCCAGAAGCGACTACTGGGATGCACTCCCAAACCCCTACTGGAACTGTCCCATTATGGATCTCCTTGCTACTGTGTCACCCCACACAGTGGTTCCATTGCTGCTCACATTCACTCTGAATGGGTGAACTCTCCTTTGAAGTCCTTATACACTGTCCCATTTATTAATCACCCATGGTCTTTCCTGGGTAGGTTTTATTCATTGTGGTAGACCCTTATCCCATATATGTCCTTGGTCGATCCGAGCCTAAGTAGGCTTGTGGGATGGACATGTGTTTTATATAAGGCCTTACCAAAAATACAAAAGTATAAAATATATTTCAAATCATTTCCAAACATATAAAATGATAACCCATAAATCATCCTCAAAAAATCTTCATGAAAAATATATATGAACTCATATTTTTTCATGGCCTCCTCTTCACATCCCCATGAATTAAAACACAATGCATGGGATTCTTCAATTATTATTCATGTAATTAATTTTTTCATGGAATTAACTTATGGTAAACAATATTCAAACTCCTTAGTACATGTCATTAACATCTGATATCACCTCAAAAATTATTAGTTATAATGCAGAGAATCTATCGAGCATGACAACAATGCCATTAAATGAACCCATAACAATTATCTAGGCATCATCCCTTCATCTAAACTCACTAAACACATATTGACACATCATTAACAATAAATGAAACACTTTTCACAACATATTAAATTATAATTTTATCATATAATGGTTTATCCATGCTTGTGATAACTATTTTTTTAAGTAAATGTATAAATATATGAGAAATAAAATTTCATCCTTTTGTGGATCTTGGGGTCCATTTAAATTTAATTTTAGTGATTTGGGCATGAAAATTTCATCACAATTTTTTATCACTTATAATATGTGATGATGTAGAGGTGGAAAACTTCTCAAAAAACTGAAGGATAAAATTACGCTTAAGGTATGGAATATTTCAAGTAAGTATATTTTATATTACTCTCTATCTTGATGGTAAGATAATTATTCAACTCAAGAAAGAGGAAGATAAATCTATTGATTCTTATATGGAAGAAATTATGAAACTATAAAGGTATGCTTTATGAAACTCATTCCCATGCATGAGTCTCAAAATGGTAAATACATGGTTTAAGAAATATTTATAAAATGAAAATTTAACTAGTCTTAACATAATAATTAAAGTTTTTAGTACCAAAAGGGGACTAGATACCCTAATAGGGGGGTGAATCAGGGTATGGATATTCTATTTCAAAATTCTTCATGCCCCACTAGATCTTGACCTCTATATTATAATGGTCACTTTGTTTGCTCTTATGTTGTTAAAGTTTATCTTTTTCTTTCCTTATTTATCTGATAAGGATGCTTTGGATGCAATGTAGGGAAGAAATTAGGAAGACACATAGATTTTTACTTGGTTTACCCTCACTGGACTACGTCTAAGGAGCATACAACAGCGATGTCCCGCAGTACCAAATCCATTAAAGCTCACATCCAATTTACAATGTTCAGGATAGATCACTTATATGCCTAGGCTCACTGCCTTTACAATGTTTAGGTTTATCTCACTAATTTCCCAAGGGTCACTTCCTATTTCTCTCTCTCTCTCTGGCCCACTTCTAGTAGAAAGGACTGTCTTCTTCCTCTTCCCTTGCTCACTACTCTAGAAAGGATCCACACACAGTTTATGGACTTGTAGGTCCCCTCATTATCACTAATGAATGCATCCTCCACTGTATGTAGATAATCTGTTGACATCCAACTTTCGCCCACATATGAATCCCACTTTGCACTGGGTGCACTGGTAAACCTCAACTTTTACGTACAGCCTTCACTAGGTCGTGCGCGTAATTCCCTACTTTTGCACGAAATCCACTTTTCGTGTAACACCTATTTTACGTGAAACCAATTATTTTACCCACAACAACCTTATTTTATGTGCAGCTGACTTATTTTTCACACATCTATTTCTTTTATGTGCAACCTTTTATTTATGTGCAAATACTGATTTTACATGCAACTACCATATTTTACGCACAAACTTGTTGTTTACGCGCAACTCCTTTTCATACTCCAATTTCACGCGCCAGAGCTCAGATACTCTCTAAGTATTGAGCTTCGTTGAATGAGGTGGGGTCACTTCATATTTATAATAAAAATTTACCCCTATGAAAAAAACCTCCTTCTGCACGTAATCCTCTTTGAGCGCGAAAAACACACCTTCGCGCAACACCGTATTTCGTGCAATGATCCAATTTTTCACGCATCTCATGCCTTTTTCAATTTTTGAGCTTCTGATCTCGAACCACCTCTTGTGAAAAAGGCTACATTCTTCTATTTTGCGCATCACACCATTATTTCATGCACCACATTCTTTTTCTGTGCACCACTCTAATTTTACGTGCACCTCATGCCTTTGCCAATTTTCAAGCTTCTAATCTCGAACCACTTTTTGCGCAATAAACTTTTCATCACTATTCCGTGCACCACGCTAATATTTCTCACACCAATTTCTATTTCCCGCACCACTCTAATTTTTCATGAACCTCCTTTTTTCAAAAACACATCTCTCCATTTTCCAATTTTGAGGCCCAAAAATTTGGCAAACACTGCAAAACGACATCACCTTATATCTGCTCTTTTTGTACCGCCTCCAGATCATCCATTATTTTGTCGAGGTTCTTAAATAAAATATGGATAGCCAACAAAACCTCTTGAACCTGACAAATCACCATGTAAACCCCCTTTGTCCACAAATTATACATCGTGGTCTGCTTTGTGGACAAACACAATACGAGGCCCACTTTGTCAACAAACACAATCACCTCAAAAATGATTCAATGATACCTTGGGGGATTTTTGCCCAAAAAAATTTATTTTAAAAATTAAATTTTATCAATTTGGATTAAAATGTATTTATTTCCACTTTTATATATTTATCTTCAACTCCTTGGAAATGATTCTAAAAATGTTTTAAACACTTTTTATTAGGCATGAGATAAAATTATGTGGACACAATTTCTTTAAGTGGGGAGAATGTAACACCCCCTATATTTTAGCTTATATTTATTTGATTAAATATTATTTTCTATATCATATAGTATATAAAACACCAAACTAAAATCAATAAAAATATTATTTTTTAAATATGATTGGTATAAACTTGTTGTTGGATTGGTGGGTACGAATAAGAGTAAATGAATTATGAAATATATATATGTATATATAGAAATAAATTCCTAATACAAGTTTATTGGTTAGTTCCTTGTAACTAAGTACTCAATTTAGAATGATAATAATTAAATCATATAAATTTAAGAATAATTAAAGCTTAAAAGGGTGATTTTTATATAAAAGTGGGTTTTATTTATATTTTATATGTTTCATTTAAAAGATAAATTACACTTATATAGATTATTATATTTATTCAAAATATATTTTTATTAAATTAAAACTATTTAATAATAATTCATTTATTGATTATCAATTTTTTAGAAATTATAATAAAATATTTTTATGATAAAAAGCGATATTTTTTAGAAGATTACTTTTAAGTGTGTGATGTATTTTTATCTTAATAATTTAAACTAATCACTATTTATTAATGATTTGTGAAATTTATTTATATTATATTCAATTAAATAAATTAAAATTCATAAAATGGTTGTTACTAGGTGAGGAATGATAACAAACTCATTTTATTCTTTGAAAATACATTTTTCAAAAAATGGTTTTTACATGTTTTGTGCGTGGATATTAGAATTATTATCTACCAATTTTAGAAATTTTATTTGATAAAATTAAATAAAATATTTAATTTATCATGTAAAAAATTATAATAGGGGTAATTTTTAAAAAAATTCTAAAATGGTTGATTTTTTAATGAATGGTGGAAAATACAGTTTTTACAAATAACATAACTTTTTATGATATTTCATGATGTGATATTGAATTAAAAATTCATAAAATATTTTTATAAAAATAATATTTGTATAAGGAGTAAAATATAAAATTTATAAACATTATTTTGATTTTGTAAACTCATTCTTGACTTTTTTGAACTTAAGTTGTATTTTATTATAATTACAAACTATTTTTGGATATTTGTATTTTATTGTGTGTTTGGAACGTTCCATTCAGTTTTGGAATGCTAATAATTTCATATAAATTTCCAATTTTTTATTATAATTCAATTAATTTCATAATAATCAATAATATTCATAATTTTAGTGAAAAAACATTTTTACGCTTAAAAATGGTATTTTTCCAAAAACGGTTTTTCATTACATTTTACAAACTGATATTAGAATTGATTCTTGCCACTTCTATAAATTGAGTCATATAAAATAGATTACATATTTATAATTATAATTTTAAAATTTGGTAATAAGTTCTCTTTCATTTTTTCATAATGAATAGTTTTCATTGTAATAGTTTGTCACCATAGTAAGGGTAAAAAGGGTTAACATGGGCGTTAAACTAAGAGATAAGGCTTCAAATATCTTCAAAAATTGTCTAAATATCATTTTTTGAGTGTATTTAGACCCTAAACTATATTATATTTTAAATTATGTTTCCTTTTTCCACTTTACAATGAAAATTAATTTACATTATTTTAAATTTCTTAATATTTATAAGAGTGTGAATCCACTAACTTGTAAAAGGGAACATCCTCTTATCGCTTATGCACACAACATGAGAAATCAAGATTGACCAATATCTATGAACATAATTCCTAAACAAAACACCACACATCCTATAGGTCATTATCTCACTAAAAATGAATCCTATAAGACTTAAGGTGTGTTCCAAAAGAATATATCCAAGGATAAGGTATAAGTCTTAACCGAAATCTTTATAGATTATTTCTTATTTTACCTCATTAAAATATATTATAAAAATCCTAACATAATTAAATAAGTATATTTACTATACTGAAATTTTATTATGATGATGCAGCAACTATTTTCTACCTCCTCTTTCATCCTATGGAAAATGAAAACATTACTCGTGCGTACGTGTGGACTATTACCTCCACAAAGCGATGTGTTTCATTTTTCTTCAACACCTAATATGGATGGTTATAAATATGTTATTAAAGTATATATATAATATTTATGATATGATTATTATTCTATCAAGATAATATGTCATATTTCTTATTACCCTTCTATCCTTTGTAAAATGGAAACATTACTTATGTGTATGTGCGAACTATCATCACCATGAAGCGATGCATTTCGTTTTTCACAAATGTATCTCATGGATGGTCATAAGTATTAATTTAAGGAATAAATATTAAATTTATAATACTATTATTATTATTTAATTTAAAAACTTTATCTACTTTTTTTCCTTTTCATCCATTAGAAAAATGTAAATGTTGGTCATGTGTGCATGCAGACTACTAGCTCCATGAAATGATGTGATTCATTTTTCATGATCGCCTTACATGGATGGTTTTAAAATTATATTAAATGTAAAAATATGTAATTATAAAAAATAAGGATTCTTGAGATGATGTAACCATATGCCCTTTTACCACTTTCAAGACACCTAAGCTTTCTTTGAGATTATTAACAGAACGACCCCAAAACATATGACATCAACTTAAATAATTTACTAAATAAATAATACATATAAAAAATAAAATAAATGGAATAATAATAAGTGAAAAAACAATAAAAAATTTATAATTCAAGTAAATAACTAAAATAATATTATTATTCATGGGTTATAGAACTTATGAAGTTATACGGGACTTAAGGTAAGGGATTTATCATCTCAATTTCCTTTCTTTGAGACTTGTTCCATTTTCACCACATGTTTTATTTTATATGGTGTATAAAAAAACATATTAATGTATTTTATCACTAATTCACTTTAATTAAAGTGGTATAAAATTCTTTTCAATTTCTCCCCTTTAATGTTATTTTGATTCAAAAGTTACTAAATTCATAAAAGGATTTTTCTTTAAAAAATTATTTTAAATGTTTTAAACTCTTTTTCATCCATATCCATGTTATTTTAAATGTTATAATAATGTTATTATTTATATTTAAAATATTTTTAAAAGTTAATTTCAACTTATTTTTTTATTTATTTTCCTGATTTTTAAATGGAATCTCTTCAACATTTTCCAAACAAGTTGTTTTGGACTTTATAAAATGTGTGAAAAAATGGTTTTTAATGTAAGAGGCATGAAAAATTTTTCCCTCTACCATGTTATAAATTATTATCATGATTAATATAAATTTTTTCATGGTTTTTCAAAATATATCATATTCCCATTATTCTATAAATTGTTATTTTTAAAATATTTTCAAAAGAAAATGATATTTCTCCTTATTTTTATATAAAATTTTCATATGGTTTTAAATAAGTTTTAAAAGGGTTTTATGATGAAAAAAGTAAAAATTTAAAAATATTTTATTCATAATATGGTACTTGGACATTATAGATGATGAAGGATGAGATTGATATAGCTTATAACAAAAGGTGAGACTGATATTCCTTTCCAATTAATTTGGTAATGATTTAGTCTTCAAAGGAAAAAAATGAGGGAGATAGTTAGATAGGTTACTCCTATGGAATTAGTTGGGAATAATTTATTCTAAAATTGTTTAAACATTAGTGAATATGGATTTTGAATATGATTCTCTAAGATACATATTTTATACTTGAAAATGGTTTTATGGAAAAAAAATTATTTCATGAGGTATATAAAGTTTAAGAACTTTTTAAGATGAAAGATTTGTTTTTCAAAGAAATTTTTTTATAAATTCTCATGTTCCTCGTGATTCCTTCATGGTTTTCCTATGATTTATAATGGGTTTGATATATTTAATAAAAACCCTTATTATTCATTGGATAATATATTACATATTTTTATGGATCCTTGATTATATCCTTTTTATCTTTTTAAAGGATTCATGAAGTTAGGGGAAGTTTTTAATGATTCATATATTCATAATATATTTTTCTTTTACAAAAAATCATCTTTTGATGTCATAAAAAGGGGGAGATATTAGGGAAAATGAGATAAATTGGATAAAAATTTATATGAGAAATTTGTAGGAGATAAATTTTGGAAGGTAAGATTATTAAGTTGTTTATGAAAAAATTATAAAAAAGAAGAAAAGTGTGATTATCATTGAAAAATGTGCTTATAATTTATTTATTTATATTTTTAATAATTCCTTGAATCTATTTTAGTTTTTGATATATATTTTATGGTTATATGGATTTTATGATCATCAAAAAAATGGGATATTTTTTAGCATGTGTTGATTCAATAATTTTGTTAAATTATTTTTTGGTTTTGATGCTCACAAATACCCAAATTTATGTTACAAATAATGTTTATTTTAAGTAAATTATGGTAAGATGATATTTGTTAGAATATTTATTCTTTATTATGGAATAATATGAATGTTTTTAATCCTTGGGAGTATATTTGTATAAATTATTTTAGGATGTGTTTGAAATTATTCTAGGAACACTATTCATACCCTATGTTTATAAGTGTAAAATATGTTTTGGGAAACCTATGTTTGGAATGAAATGTATGGATCATATACCCTATGTTATTGGAAAAGTATGGAATCAAAAACCCTATGTTTATAATAAACCCTACATTTGAGGAATAAATATATGGTTCATCATGTAACGTCCTGAACTCACGCTTTTGGGTTCAGTGCTTAAAATGTTGTGTATATATTTTTTAAAAATAATGAACAAATAAAAAACACTTATTACAATAGAGGAACTTTTTTGGTCTAGGTTTTGGAAATTAGAGAAACCTTACGTTTTTATCATAGCTATACAAGAATAAAATAAAACAACAAAATTAAACTATGTTCTCTAACTTCGTAGGCAAAGCAAAAACCTTCAGATAAATCTACTAAACATGTGAAAAATAAATTTAAAACATAGGGTGAGCATTGAATTTCCGAGTAAGGGGTTTAAAAATCTATGATAAGTACTTTTAAAATATTCTTTTGAAAATACTTTCAAAAAAACATTTAGAAATACCTCTTGAAAACATTATTTGAAATTACATACTCTCTAAAAATACTATATCACTATTAAAAATACTGACGTTTAAAAATTTATTTAAACATATTCCAGTGGTTTTTTTAAAAATATTAAGAAAAGTATTGAAAAAAACACATTATGACACTTGAAACATGGAAGGTTGTCTGGTCCTATCCACTTTCCTAAGGGACAGGTTTACTCCCCACTCCATATCTTGTTTAAAATGTTCAAGTATCGATTTTTATAAAACCCTTTTCAGCTTTCCTTACTTATGTATATATGTTTCCACTGGAATTTTTATTTTAAAAACATAAACATTAAATACACATACTCTTATATTTTTATATAAATGTATAAATATAACCTTCATAGAAAATCACTTGTTATACTTGGCACAACCAAATATCTTAATAATTGACTTTGCATATTTACATGGAATTTCAATTAGCATCCATGTACTTTTCATTCATAATCTCATAAAAATCCATTTTTTGTGGATAATTAAATTAAATGAGAAATTCATTCAATGCACATGTATACATGTATATACATATATAAATTTACATATACTAATGAATGAAATGTCATGGAAAAGTAATGATGTATGATAATTAATGATGTATATACATATATAAATCCCATTTTTAATGAAATAAAATTTCCATAATATAGTATTTGTATAATATAAGATATCTATAATATATAATCATAATTCACGGTTTTTATAAAAAAAATAATTTTATAATCTAATCATATTTTATAATTAAAAACTAATAATTATAATTTATATATATATATATGTATGTATGTATGTATATCATATTTTAGAAAATCAAATCTTATAAAACCAAATTAATTGAATTTTTATATTAATATAATTATTCATTATTTCATATGAAATAATTATTATCATAGTTAAAATATGGTTGTTTATATTGAGTACACTTAACATAATTTAGTATTTTCAATATATTTATATTTATAATAGTCATCAAATATATATATATATATTTAAATTGATTCATTGAAAATATTATATAAAAGTAATAAAATATATTAAAACATTCCTTTAAACAAAATAATACTATAAAATAGTATTTTTTCTAGAACACTAATTAATTTTAAAAATATAAATTTTAATTATAATTATTTATATATATTATTATTAACTTAATTAAAACACTTAATTTCAATTATTATTTTTCATAACTTAGTTAATTTAAAATAATAAAAACATTTCATTTAATAAGAAATAATTATTTTAAACTTTTTGGGTTGTCACATTCTTCTCCCCTTAAAATAATTACATCCTTAAAATTCGTTCATTAGACTAAAAATAATTCTAAATTTCCATCTTCAGAATTAAGAAAAACTAGGACCGGTAAACATCTATACTATTTTGACAACATTTAATCTTCAAATTTGTCTATAATGTTCCTCTAATACCAAATATAATTCCCCAAACTCACGCTTTCAGGTTCAGAGCTTAAAATCCTGTGTATATATTTTTTTTTTTAAAAATACTAAACAAATACACAACATTTATTACAATAGAGGAATTTTTTCAGTCTAGGTTTTGAAAAATTAGACAAACCTTAAATGTTTATTGAAGTTGTACAAGAATAAAATAAGAAACAAAGTGAAATTTTGTGTGCTAACTTTTTAGGTGAAGAAAACGCCTTTAGATAAATCTACTAAACTTGCAAAAAAAATTAAAACTTAGGGTGAGCATTAAATTTCCCACTATGGGGTATAAAATATTTTGATAAATACTTTAAAAATATTCTGTTGAAAATAATTTCAGAAAAAACATTTAGAAATACCTCTTGAAAATGTTATTTTAAATTACATACACCATAAAAATACTTTATCACTTTTGAAAATACTAACATTTGAAAATTACTTTAAACATATTCTGGTGGTTTTTGGAAAAATATTAAGAAAACTCTTGAAAAAAAACATATGAGGCCACTTGAAACCTGGAAGGCTATCTAGGCCTTCCCACTTTCATAAGGTATGGGTTCACTCCCCGCTCCCTATCATGTTTACCATGTTCAAGTGATGATTTTTATAAAACCCTTTTCATCTTTCCTTACTTATGTATATATGTTTCCAATGGAGTTTTTGTTTTAAAACCATAAACATTAAATACACACTCTTATATTTGTATATAATTGTATAAATATAACCTTCATTAAAAATCACTTATTAGACTTGGAACAACCAAATCTCTTGATACTTGACTTTTTATATTGACATGGAAGGTCAATTAGCATCCATGTAATTTTCATTCATAATCTCATAAAAATCCATTTTTTCAGATAATTTTGTTAAATTATAAATTCATTCAATGCACATTCATGCATGTATATACATATATAAATTTACGTATATTAATGTATGAAATGTCATGTACAATTAATGATGTATATACATATATAAATATGATTTTTAATGAAATAAAATTACTATAATATAGTATTTATATAATAAAAAATATCTATAATATATAATCATAATTCATAGTTTTTATAAAACAAAATAATTTTATAATCTAATCATATTTTATAATTCAAAACTAAAAATTATAATTTCATAAATATGTATTTGTATAACATATTTTCAAAAATCAAATCTTATAAAATCAAATTAATTATATTTGTATATGAATATAATTATTCATTATTTCATATGAAATAATTATTATCATAGTTAAAATAAATATATTTATATTGATTACACTTAACATAATTTAGTATTTTTAATATAGTTATAATTATAAAAGTCATGAAATATATATATATATTGTTTTTTAAAATTATTCATTCAAAATATTTTTATAAAAATAATAAAATATATTAAAATATTATTTAAAAAAATAATACTATAAAATAATATTTGTTTTTAGATTACTAATTAATTTGAAAAATATAAATTATAATTATAATTATTTACATATATATATTATTAAATTAATTAAAACTCCTAATTTAAATTATTATTTTTCCTAACTTAGTTAATTTAAAATTATAAAAACAAGTCATTTAATAAGAAATATTATTTTAAACTTTATGGGTTATTACACATCAACCCTAAATTTGTGAACAACCATACATTGTCAACCCTACTTTTGTAGTTTGTTGCTATGGGAAGGAACCCTACATTTGACTACTCTACAAAGGAGTTTTAAATTAATTATATTATCCATTTTTTCTATAATGGTCTCAATGAAAGTAAATATCATTTTAAATTCATTTCACAACCGATTAAAAGGATCGTATTCAATGGATAAAATCATTCCTATTTCTAAGGGAAGTTGTGATTCTTTTGAATGATTTTGAATTCAAATATTCATGGTTTATTATGTGGTATTTCTGAAATCATTTTACCTGGAGCTATTCGACTTGCAGTATAAATATTTAGATGTTGATATTATAAAAAACAACAGAATATATATATAGATATATATATATTCAAATTTATGTGCTTGTGTGTCGTCACCTTCGGAGCAACACTTTCGAGACATACATGTTTTGATCTAGTCATCATTATTATTTTCATTGATGTTATACCTTTTTGTTAAATCTTCTTCTGAAATTTTAAAAAAGTTTCTATCAGAGTTACACTTTGGGGAAATACATGTTTATTCATCTATCTTGAGTTTTCCCTACTACTTTTTAAAGAAATCATGTCCAACATTGAAGATTATTTTTTCTAATGTTGTATAATGATAAAGATTAAATGTAACTGTTAGTTGCTGTTATAAATGTGAATAAAACCTATGTTCTCAATCAAATAAATCTATATTAATTTATTATAGTATCATCTATTCAGACTCAGTAATTTTTGTAAAGAATTATCGAATTCTCAGACTATGTTGTGGATTTACGGTACCCTATGAAAGAACCATGTAGCCTTATAAAAGCTTTATTATAAAGGTGTCATCTATCTGTACTTAGTTGTTAAGGTCTTATGATAAGAGGAACTAATAAAGGTGTTAACTGTCTGGAATAAGGGACCTTTGTGTCCCAAACCACTATAAAAACTAATGTGTTTTTCTCTTTTATTTATTCGCTACTTAAATTACCAAATAAATATACACTACATATCAAGAGGGTTGTTTTGAATATGTTTAAGGTTTTAAATAATTTTAATTCACCCCCCCCCCCTATTTTTCTTCATCATAATCAAACTGACCCAGCAATAACATCATATATGATCCTTTTATAACATCTTATCACCTGTTTATTAATAATATTTCATTATTTTCATTGTTTCGAGTGTTAATTTCCTTGTTTTCTCATGCGTGTTTTGTCATGAAATATCTGGTTCTTATGCATATTATATAGTTTTATCATCTACAGAATAATAATAATGAAATAATTTTCATATTTATAAATCAATTATACTTTTTAAACCAATCATAAAAGATGTTTACGAGAAATGGAGTATTTTACAATCACGGAGGCGGTAGGTCAATGTAGTTCCCTATAATTCCATGTAAAATTTTTGAAAATTAAATGGAATTATTTCAAGACCAGGATCTAAAATAGGACATGATTTCGAGGCCTGAAGTGTCCGAAATGTATTTTCAAACTATTTTTAAAGTTTGTTAAATAAACATGTGAATGGGTTTTTCTAACATTCAATCTGGTGCTCAGATCAAAAATCAGAGGGCACCATTGAACTCAAATCATCATGATTCTCTTAGGAAGGGCCTAACATTGACCAGTGTGGGTCAACCAAAAAATATAGTTTTCATAATTTTCAGAAGAAAAATAAAATAACTTTAAAATATATTTTATTATATTTTCTTCTTCATTACGCAGCAACTCATCAGTGTTGTGGTGCGGTGACAAGGTGACATTGAATCCCATTAATGAACCTCATTAATGAATCATCATAGTGACACTACAACATGCATGTGTCTTCCCTCTTTAATTAAACATGTAATTTAGGGTTAACGAACAACCCTGGAATTCCTCTGATGAATGACGAAGAAAACCTCTCCAACGATGAATGTTAGTGAATCAGATGATGGTGAAGACACCCTTGGAGAGAGGGTTCAAGACAGGGGATCGAAGGAAGAAAATAAATGATCATCTTCAAGAAATCATCTTTCCTAGGTTGGGGTTTTTTCGAGTGATTTTCCTTTCCTCGTTCATAAAGATTAACAACAAATGCGGACCAACCCACGAATGAGTTGATCCACAGTTTGATCATTCATACAGGATCGTCAATGATGAAAGATAAAGGAGATATATATCTTAGTGATTATTTTACCTTATTTTGGTTCCTCGTGATCCTGCTAACAAGAATGAATCTAGGTCAATATGAAAAAAGACCTGGATCGTTCTTTTGGTGTTCTTGTGTTGTGACACCTTCCCCAAATTCTTCTTGCATTTTTCCCATTCTTCATGGTGCAACGGTTAGCGGTGACATCTTCTACGGTCCAGGAGGGACTGTAGTGGCGAATCAGCTCGTGGTTCCAGGTGACAAGAGCCTTGGCTAGGTAGGATGCATCATCGGTGAGAGGTCACAGCACCCAACCACGGTGGAGGCACCAGGCCGCAGCGGCAATAGAATCCACCAAGACCAAGTTCAACCACAAGTGGGAGGTGGAGCACCTCGGCGGCCCGCTAAGGAAATAGAGGTCGCGGCTGACCTGACCGTGACGGAGTAGGATGGTGTCACCAACTGGCACCGCATCAATGTAGTGAACCCACAGGTTGATGACGGTGTTGATTTGGACACACGGTCTGCGGACCGCGTGTGATGGTGGGAAGCGGGTGGGCTTAGCCAACTATGTGCAGCACAAACCGGATTCTAGCAGGCATCCGAGCTAGTAGAACGAATCATCTTTCCATTATGGGATGGGTTGGTAGAGCGAACCAGGATTTTGGGAGGCCTGATATGGAGAAGAACCGGCCCGCCATTGTGGGCTGGGCTAGATAGAAAATTGGGACACTAGGTGGCCCGGTGGGGCAGTACTTGTCTGACCAAGTTGGACCTAGCTGGAGAATGCAGACCGGGTCACTGGGTGACCCAGCGGGCTAGACCCACGCCCAAACCGAACCAGGTCCAGCAAACCCCAATGGGCTTGGCCAATGGGCTAGGCAAGACCGGGTATTTCCAGACCCATATGGGTTGGGTTGGGTTGACCGAACTACGTTGGGTCATATGAGACCCCCAGGCCAGATTGGTCGGGTTAGTCCAAAAAAGTCGGACCAGGCCCAGACACAACCAGCCCCCTGTTTACTAAAATTTCAATATCTTTCACACTGGGCATCCAATTGACGCACCTTATATGGAGTTGGTATACTTGCGACAAGACGGTCCTTTGGCTATACTCTATGTAAGGCTTTTTGGAATTTTAAATGTGAATGATGGCTTGAGGAGTATATTCCCCAAGAATTAAGCACACTATGAGCAGGAATCCTACAGCTGGTTGTGACATGAAGGATATGACGAGTGGGACCTTAGTGGTCTAGTATCCGAGCAGACTTCAATAGTCTAATTGCTTAGTGGACCTCAGTGGTACAGTATCAGAGTAGACCTCAGTGGCCTAGTAGATGAGTGGACCTCAGTGGTCCTACAGCCGAGCGGACCTCAGTGGTCCAGTATCTCAGCGGACCTCAGTGGTCCAGGAGCGTAGTGTACCTCAGTGTTCAAGTATCCGAGTGGAGCTCAGTGGTCTAGCAGTTGAGTGGATCTCTGTGATCCAATAGTGGAGAAAACCTCAGTGGTCTAGTAGCTGAAAAAACCTTAGTGACTCATCAGGGATGAGTCCCTCAGTAGTACAAGATGATTCATATTTATGATTGATAATTTTTCTTTTTATAATTTGAGTTATATCTGTTGTGAGCTATATTTTCTTGTGGTATTTCTTTATGTTCTTGCTTTGGGGTCTTACCTTTGTGTTTTGGGGTCCCTACTAAGTATCATCTTATTCACCCATACATGGACTTTGATTGCACCTTTCATGTCTCGTGCAGGTGATCGATGTTTTGATGGAGACCTTGGTGGTCCGGGACCAGGTGGTGCTTGGTGAGATGTGACAGATGGGAATACTTCTATGGATACGGGAAGCTACCCTTCACCTAACCTTCAGGTATGGTCTCGAGCAGACGGACCATGTAAGTTATACTTTCCTTTGTGGTTTTGGGCTTGTTTTCTAGACCCTTTTGTAATTTCAATTGTATTGTACTCTCAGTAGTTGTCTCAGTGAATGTTGTGGTTTACTTTGTGGTTACTTTCTGCAGTTTGAGCTTTGTATGTGTGTAAAGGTTTAAAAGAAAATGCCTTCCCTTTTGGGATATGCCTATTTTGTGCTAGTCTCTAACCCCTATCCTATGTAAGGTGGGATAGGGGTAGTCATGTCACGAGCCCTGGGGGCCATGTTATGAAAAATTGGTATCAAAAAAGGTCAATTATACTAGAAGAACTAAGAGTCTGAAATTTTTTATGGGGAAATATTTTTAAATTTCTCAAGTTCATATTTCAGGTTAGGGATTCCAGTGTTAGTGCGGTGGCCAACGTATCCATACACCATAACCTTGAGTTTGGATTTCCTACTAGGTAAATGAAAAAAACTAGTCGCATGCGCCTTTGAATGTTTTCTCATTGTCTTTATGAGTTAGATTCAACTCACCAGGTATAATCTATTAATCATGATTCATCCTGATCTCTTTCAGGATGCCTCCATGCAAACATCCAGCTAGGATTCTTATGCATGACCATTAGGAAGGTCCACAGAGTGATGGGGATTCAATATAGGGATAGTTTCCTAAGATGGTGCCTTCAGGCAGTGTCCTAGCGATACCACCGGTCATTGGTCAATATTTACTAACAGTGCTACCGGTAGAGGATGCATGTAAGCTCAGTGCCTTACACAAGTTCTAAAGGCAGAGACCTCCCCGGTTCATGGGAGAGACAGTTCCTCAGGTCACTGAGGATTGACTGGAGGTAGTGATGCAATTTTTCCTCTTAGTGAGGATGCCACTGGACCGGGTGATAGTCCTAGCTACGAGCCTTCTGTAGGGATCGGTGGGAAAGTGGTGGAGTTTGACAATCCAGATGCATGAGGAGGTGACCCTCACCTAGTTTGACATTGCGCAACTTTTTAGGTAGGATTTCTTCCCAAAAACTTTTCACTTAGTTTGCATACAGGAGCTGATTTACCTACAGTAGGGCATCCTGATACTAGTTGAGTACTCTGAAAAATTCATAGACCTCTCCCATTACTCTATAGATATGGTATGGGACCCTTTCTTTAGGGCCCTAACCTTTGAGTAGGGACTCCAACAGGAGATTAGGGCATCGATGATTTACCTTATTATACCTATGGAGGCTGGGGTTCTTGAGTGATCTCTTCTAGTGGAGATATTCCTCACAGAGTAGGCATTTATGGTGGGAGATACCATCGGGCGATAGGTGGCCGAGTCATCCCTAGCGGGTAGCTGATAGATGACACAGAGTCTCAAATGGGCCAGACCTTTCGGAGTATGAACCTAGGACTTAGGGTCGACAGTATGAGGCTCCTGGGGTAGAGGTAGTAATCATAAGAGAATATTGTGCTACGCATGCGGTGGGAAGGGGAAAATGGCTCGGTATTGCCCGACTCACCGTGAAGAGGATTGAAAAATGGTCGAGGGACAGCCGAGGCTGCAGTATAGATAGGAACAGGGTGGTCCACCATGCATCAGATGTGGAAGAGGAGTGGGATGAGTAGCAGGAGGTGGGCATAGGTATGAGGTACTACCACCACCACCCCCAGGTGGTCCTCCACAGGCTCTAGGAGTAGGTGGATTGGGGTGGGCTTAGATTTAGGCCATCAAGGCCTATGGTCCCAACATCCCAGAGATGATATGAGGTACGATCTATGTATTATTCACTTTAGCTATAGTTATTATATACATAGGTTCCAGTCACTGATTCCTTATCACGGACCTCATTCAGAGCTCATAGATTCTGATCGAGTCATTGGATCGATCCTTATGATTAAAGACTTCTATGGGAGGAGATTCAACAATCAAAAACTAGTGTTGATAGTGTGAGATTACTCTTGGAGGTGACAGCTTTAGTTGGAATATCCTAGTAGTGGCGTTGAGGCCTTATAACATCATCCTGGGTATGGACTGGCTATCTGCAGTTCATTCTTAGATCGACTGTTTTAGGCATAGAGCGTGGTGTGTCTGCGGAGATGGGACCAGATTTTCCTTCACCTATGAGAAAGGAGATCTTGTAGAGTGGGATGGAATCTCAAATAGTAGGGTGTATCTGAACACTCTCCATTTGGAAATCATGACCCTAAGTGTAGTGGATGAGAAGATTCCACAGTTTTCTACAGTGGTGGATGAGTACAGGGACTCCATTCCATAGGATGTTTCAAGACTACCTCCTCGCAGATAGGTAGACTTCTGCATTTATCTATACCCTAGGACAACATTAATATCTATAAAAAAATATCATATGGATATTTAAGAGCTCCAGGGGCTGAGGGTATAATTGGAGGACTTTTAGAGGAAGGATTTCATAAGGCCCAGTGTTTTACCATGGGCATCCCAAATGTTGCTTTCCAAAATGGTAGGTGGAAGCTTGAGGTTATACGTGAAATTCTGGTGCCTAAACCAGGTGACTATGAAGAAAAAGTATCCTTTACCAAGGATTGATGACCTCTTCAATCAGATTAATGGAGTGAAATGGTTCTTGAAGATAGACCTCAAATTGGGCTATCATCGGCTTCAAGTATGAGATGAGGAAATATCAAAAATGGCTTTCAGATGTTGATACGGCCACTATGAGTACTTATTCATGTCGTTTGGCATGAAAAATTCCCTATTAGTGTTCATGGGACTCATGAACAGGATCTTCCAACTGTACTTAGACCGATTTGTAGTGGTCTTCATTGATTACATATTAGTGTATTTAGCATCTGAGGAGGAGCACACGATACACCTGAGTATGGTTCTAGACACACTCTGAGAGCACCATCTTTACAAAAATCTCTCAAAGTGCGATTTTTGGATACTAAAGGTTCATTTCCTGGGACATGTCATCTTAGAGGCTAGAGTTGTAGTGGATCCAATGAAGATCGAGGAGGTTCTTTCTTGGTAACCACCCAAGAGAGTTACCGAGGTGCAGAGTTTCCTTGGGTTAGCTGTGTACTATCAAAAATTTGTACCTAACTTCTCTATAGTAGCAGAACCCATGACGGAATTGAAGAAGAAGTTAAAAACCTTCATGTGGACATAAAGATGTCAGTAAATCTTTCATCAGCTGAGGCAGATCTTGACGAGTTCTCCTATCTTGAGGCTGTTAGAGGAGGGAACTGACTATGTGGTGTTCTGTGAAACATCAGAAACCATGCTTTATTGTGTCCTAATGTAGGGACAAATAGTGATTGATTATGTCTCATGAAAATTGAGACTACATGAGAAGAACTGTTCAACTCATTACCATGAGTTGGAAGCGGTAGTCTTCACACTAAAGATGTGGCAACACCATGTTATTAGCGAATGATTCATCATCTACTCTGACCACAAGAGTCTAAAGTATATATTTTCTAAGAATGATTTGAATCTGATGAATAAATTTTTTCAAGAGTTCCTCTAGGACTATGACTTTGATATAGTTTATACTTCTAGGAAGGGGAACATGGTGTAAGATGCTCTCAGTAGAAGATTGAGTTCACAGCTGCTGAACAAGGCCTCAGAGTAGTTGGAATCGCTGCAGATATCCTTCATGGATAGGGAGAAGATAGCTTTTCTTTAATCTATGGTAGTTTCCGCTCTACTCTTATAGTGAGGAAGGGGTGTGGAACTTATATATTCCATCTACGAGTCTACACATGCCCAAATGTCCATAGGTCATGCCCCTGAGAGATATTAAAATGGTGGGGAGCACATCATCCTTTTCAGAGGATACACCATAGTACCAGTGGAATTGCGGTAGGAGTTGTTGAGGGAGTTCCATATATCCCCTTTGGTAGTACATCCAGGTGTGGTGAAGATGTACTAGGACCTCCAACATCAATACTAGTGGTTGGGGATGAAGAAGGTAGTGGAAGAGTTTATCTCGAGATGACTCACTTTGCATCAAGAAAAGGCTGAGCACCAGGTTCTGGTAGGTTTGAAAAAACACCTAGAGGTACCAGAGTGGAAATGGGATGAGATATCGATGGACTTTATGATGGTCTTACCACGTACATCCAGGGGTCACTATACTATCTGGGTGATCGTAGGCCGACTCACCAAGTCATCCCACTTCCTACCCATTCATGAACAGGGTTTAGTAGAGAGATTGGGATTCCTCTACATGTAGAAGATATTTTGACTCCATTGAATCCCATCTACGATATTCTCAAATAATGATGTGTGCTTTACATCCTGGTTGTGGAAGGTATTATAGACGGTGTTTGGGACTCAGCTATGCTTGATCACATCCTTTCACCCATAGACAGATGGTCAAAAAGAGCAGACCATACAGACCTTGTAGGACATGCTTCGTTCTTGCATTCTTATTTTGGTCGTAGTTAGGAGGACCACCTACCACTTGTGGAATTTTTGTACAAAAATAGTTACCACTCCACCATCAGTATGGCACCATTCGAGGCACTGTACGAATGACCATGTAGGTCATCATTATGCAGGATAGACCCAGGGGAGTCAGCACTCATGGGTCCATAGATGGTACGGGCTACCACTGAGAAGATGCAGGTCATACAAGAGTGGATGAAGACCGTATAGAGCTGAAAAAAGTCCTATATTGATAGGAGACTGAGACCCTTAGAGTTTGAGGAGGGGGACCACATATTCCTATGGGTCTCTCCTCAACGAGGGATATGGATATTTGGTTAGGGTGACAATCTTTCTCCAAGGTTCATTGGACCTTTTCTGATATTGTGTATAGTGGGTGAGGTGACATGCCATTTGGATCTACCACCATAGTTAGAGAGGTTTCATGATGTCTTCCAGATATCCTAGATGAGGACATACATGCATGACCCTTCTCATGTCATTGACCATAGAGAACTGGAAATTGATGATGAGGCAACATTCATGGAGTAGCCAGTGGAGATATGGGATCGATAAGAGAGGATCCTTCATGGATGGTCGATTTCTCTGGTGTGTATTCATTAGAAGCATAGGAATCTCCAGGAGATGACGTGCGAGTAGGAGGCTCAGATTCGTGCTCAGTACCCTCATTTGTTTGATTATCCCTTGTTTTGGCTTACAAGGACATAAATCCCTAAAGGTGGGAGTGATGTAATGTCCCATAATTCCATGTAATTTTTTCGATACATAAATGGGATTATTTTGAGACCAGGATCTGAGATGGAATGTGATTCTGAGGCCTAGATTGGAGGCTAGAATGTATTTTCAAACTATTTTTTAAGTTAGTTAAATAAAAATGGGAGAGGGTTTTTATAACTTTCAATCGGGTGCTTAGATAAAAAATCTGAGGTCACCATTGAACTCAGAGCATTGGGATTCTCTTAATAAGGGCCTAACATCTATTGGCATGGGTCGACTAAAAAAGATAGTTTTCGGAATTTTCGAAAGAAAAATAAAATAACGTAACAAGTTATTTTATTCTATTTTCTTCTTTGTTACATAGTGACTCATCAGCACTACGGTGCAGTGATGAGGCGACGTTGAATCCCATTACTGAATCTCATTAATGAATCTCTGTAGAAACACTACAACGCGCGCGCGTCTTCCTTATTTAATTAAATAGGGAATTCGGGGTTTATGAACAACTCTGTAATTCCTATGAAGAACAGAAAAGGAATCCTCTACAACAACGAATGATGGTGAATTAGATGATAGTGAAGACACCCTTAGAGAGAGGATTCAGGACTGGAGATCGATGAATGATGATGAACGATCATCCTCGAGAAATATCCTTTCCCAGGTAGGGGGGTTTTTTGAGTGATTTTCCTTTCCCTGTTCATAAAGTTTAACGATGAAGTCGGAGTAACCCATGAATGGTTTGATCTGTGGTTTGATCATTCATGAGGGATGGTTAATGATTCGGGATAAATGGGATATCTATCTTAGTGATTATTTTTCCTTATTTTTGTTCTCTGTGATCCTGCTAACAAGAATGCATATAGTTCAACACAAACAAATACCTGGATAATTCTTTGGATGTACTTGTGTTGAGAATCCTTCCCTAATTTATTCATGTTCTTCCCATTATTTGTGGCACAACGGTCGATGGCGGTGGCATTCGCAGTCCAGGCAGGACCGTAACAGCGCTTTGGCCAGTGGAATCAAGTGAGAAGGGTTATGGCCAAGCGGGCCATGACATCAGTGAGAGGTCGCAACACCCAAATGTGGTAGTGGCACCCATCTGTGGTAGCGGAACCCATCCATGGAAGGAGAACCTAGACACAATAGCATCACCCAACTGCGGTGGCAGAAGGATCCATCAGCACTAAGGCGGGCAGCAGGCGGGAGGCGGCATGCCCCGGTGGTGCGCTAAGGTGACAGAGGTTGCGGCCGGCCTGACCACGGTGGAGAAGGGTGGTAGCCCCAACTGGTACCACATCAGCACGATCAACCTGTGGATTGACTGTAATGTTGATCTGGAAACGGGGTCCACAAAACGTGTGTGATGAAGGGAAGTGGCTAGCCTTAGTTGGATCTTCATGCGGCATGAACCGGATGACAGCGGATGTCCGAGCTGGTGGAGCGAACCGTCCCTCCATTGCAGGTTGGGCTGGATTAAAAATCGGGTCGTGAGGCAGCCTGATGGGGCAGTACTAGTCCGACCAAGTCGAATCGGGCCAATGAATACTGATTGGGTCGCTGGGCGACCCGTCGGGCTGGACCCACGGCCGAACCGAGCCGAGTCCAGCAAAACCCAATGGGACAGGCCGAACTTGGTCATCCCAGACCCAACCAGGTCAGGTCCAGTCTGCCGAACTAGGTCGGGTCATATAGGATCCCTAGGCTGTGTTGGTCAGGTCGGTCCAACCAATTCGGACCAGGCCCCGACACAACCAACCCCTATTTACTAAAACTCCAAAATCTTTCAAATCAGGCATCTGATTGAAGTTCTGTCTGCGGTTTTGGGACCCTTGCGACGAGATGGTTCTTTGGGTATACTCTAAGTGAAACTTAGTGGAATTTGAGATGCGACCAATGTATTGAGGAGTAGATTATACTAAAATTAAGAATAGTATGATCAAGAATCATATGGCTGATTGTGACACACAAAGTTTATGACGAGCAGGACCTCAGTGGTTGAGTAGTCGAGCGAACCTCAATGGTCCTATAGCATAGTGGATCTCAGTGGTCTAGTAGTGGAGCAGGCCTCAGTGGTCCAGTAGATGAGTAGACCTTAGTGATCCAGTAGCTAAGTAGACATTAGTGGTTCAGTAGCTTAGCAGACCTCAGGGGACCAGTAGCAGAGCGGACCTCAGTGGTTTAGTAGCCGAGTAGACCGTAGTGGTCCAGCAGCTGAGCAAACCTCAGTGGTCCAGTAGTAGAGTGAACCTTAGTGGTACAGTAGCTCAATGAACCTTGGTGACTCATTAGGGATTAGTCCCTCAGCATTACAAGATGATTCAACTTTACGACTGAGAATCTTACTTTCTATACTTTCAGCTATACCTGGTATGAGTTGTCTTTGCTTGTGGTCTTGCTTTGGGATCTTTCTTTGTGTTATTACCTTTTTGGTTTTGGGTCCCTACTGATTATTGTGTTAATCACCCCTAAATGGGATTCACCCATACGTATCATGTCTTGTGTAGGTTATCAATGTTTTGACGGAGACCTTGGTGGTCTAGGACCAGGTGGTGTTTAGTGAGACGGGATGGACAGGCATACTTCTACAGCTACAGGAAGATACCCTTCACCTACCCTTTAGGTAGGGTCTTGAACAGATGGACCATGACATTTGTACTTTCCATTGTGGTTTTGAGCTTATGTTTTGGCCCCTTTTTAATTTCAATTGTATTGTACTCTCAATATTTTTCTCAGTGACAGTTGTTCTTTACTTTGTGGTTACTTTCCATAGTTTGAGATTTGTGCATGTGTATATGTTTAAATGAAAATACCTTCCTGTTTTGGGATATGCCTATTTGGTGATAGTTTTCAGCCCCTGGCCTATGGAAGGTGGGCTTGGGGTAGTCACAGCGTGGGTCCTGGGGGACGGGTCGTGATAGTCAAACATACGCATGAGTAACATTTCCATTTTTCAGTGATCATTATTAAAAGAAGGTAAGTAATATTTTATATTTAAATAATGATCATAATATCATATAAACCATATTAATTCTTTATATATACTTATATATATCATACACTTGTTGTGGTTATGAAAATTGAGTCACATCGCTTTGTGAAGATGGTAGTCCACACGTACATGAATAATGTTATCATCTTTAAGTGAGTGAAAAGGTAAAATGATATATTATATTTACATGATGATTAATGTTTTATTTATATCATAATTATGTAATGTATATCATATATAACCATTAAATTTATCCTTATAAACTTCCATTTAAATCATTAGTGATTGACGAATCACATCGCTTCACAAAGCGATAGTCCATAGTACACACGAGCAACGTTATAATATCTATTATGGTACAAAAAGTAAAAAAATTATATAATATATAATGAATCCAAAGGTATAATTATGTTATAAATATAATATATATAATTTAGATTCATCATCATACCCAACTGTGATAGGTGGTATTAGAAAAATAAATGACATTGGTTCACGAGATGATATTCTGTTGTACACATAAATGATGATTTCGTAACCCATTTAATGGAATTAGAGGTGGTTTTAGGTAATGGAATTAAAATAAAAATATCTAATTATATTTAATATACTAATTTTAATATATCCTCAGAATTTAAAAATAATTCAAGGTGGTGGAGTAAGAAATAAAATAAAAACCCTCGTTGAATAATGTTACCTCTTCTATGGGTATTCTCCTTAGTTTTATAGAAAAATCCATCCTAGGTTGGATTTATTTAAAAAATAAGTCTTCTAGTATGAGGGTATGGAAGTTGGGAGTTTATTTGGGTTTTTATTGGTTGAATAAAAAGGGTTTTAAGGTGTGAATAATATATTGGAAGGGGGTGGTCTTTTATAAGTGAGGTGAATGGAACACTTGTAATTGTTTTAAAAGATTCAATCATACCCACATTTTTATCATTCCAAAATCTTCCAAAATGGTCCATTATAGAACCTCTAAGATACAATATAGAAATATGGTCATGAAATGGATGTTGAAAAAAAATTAGTTTATTTTTAACCCTTATCTTCTTATTTTAACCCCAGGTAAATCCATTTTTACCTTAATCGCGGTAATTAATTTTTACGATTTTCACTATTCACTTAGGTCAAAAATTATGTTGAAATTATTACAAATTATAAATTATTATGATTAAAAATATGGAATAAATTTTTTCAGATTCAATTCACATAAGTGGAAAATTTGAATTTAAAATTAATCCCACATACATGATGAGAAAATGGTTTTTTAAAGAGAAAGTGTTCAAAATTTACAAATTTTTTATATTAAAATTCAATATAAAAATGATTCAAATGACCTAAATTTGATTAATTAATATATATTTGAACTAATTTTACGTTAAAACTAATTAAAAATATAATTTATCTTTATAAATAATTTAAACTAAATGATATTTTTTAATTAAAATTCATTATTTTTCACTATTCAATGAAAAATGAAATATTTCATAAACACCCAAAATTCACCCTAAGATAATTTTTATATTATGATTTCAAAAATGAAGTTAATTTTTTAAAATAAATTTTCTAAAAGTGGTAAATTTAATTTTAAATTATTTGTGTAAAGTTCTACTAAACTGTCTTTTAGAGAAAATACAGTTTTTCCAAAAGCATTTATTTTTCAATTAAATGATAATTATTTTTTAAAAATCAATAGATTACCATAATTTTCATATTTTATTTATTAATATTCATACTTTCCAATTTAATGGCTAGTTTATAATGGTATATTATATTATGATTCATTTATACTAAGAGTTTCATGTTACGCAAACTATACTCAGTGTTGCATGTAATGCAAGCTAAACTTAGTGTTGTGTATAATGCAAGCTAAACTCAGTATTATGTGTAATTAAATATATTTAATTTATTTAATTTATTTAAAAATAAATATATCATAAAGTATTAGGGTGTTATATATTCTTCTAATATCAGTGTCGCATGTCATACATGTTATCTAATATAATATTATTCTTTTATAAATTCATGGTGTTACACGTCTAAAATCCTAAACCTTGTGAAAGAAAAAATTAAAAATACCATAAATTCTAGAATTTATCTATATATTTGGGATTAATATAAAACAAAGATTAAAAATAGTGTACCTTTTACCATGTATATTCGGCCTATCCATGCTTGAAACAGGTATTTGATTGAGATCACTGAGAAACATCCAAAAGAATCATTCCTCTAGAGGTATCCTTGGACCATGGGAATCACCTGATTCTTGGTTAGTATCTCTCTTAACACTATGGTATATAAGAAACTTGAGTTCAAATTGGGTAGATATGTGATATTTAAGGATTAATCTCGTTTTTTATGAGTTATACATAGAATTTCAACATGGAGGATACCCACATACTTTCATAAGATTCAACTGACTTATATAGGCCATTAGGAACTCAAAATGTTTTTTCAATATTTATTGTAGAATTTTATAAATGTTTTATGAATTTAATAATATTGAAATACTCAATTGTGTCACTCAATTTATTGTTTAATAATTAAAAAATCATGAAAGATGTTAAAAATCCTCACATTTATCATCACATGATGAATAATCAAGTGTGATACCATTTAGTGTAAAAGCTTGAAGGATCAGACACATTATGGAATTATAAAATAATTTCATACACATAACACCATGGAATAATTACTTTCATTATTCCATGTAGCACCTTGACATAGACCATGACATACACTATATTGTGTTCATTCTTGTTTTAGTGAAAAACTCCATCAATCTCCCACTTTCACTAAATCCTTATATATTTACCACATATTCACCTTATTTTGAATCATATAGAAAAACTCATGAAACCATATCCAAAACTATTTTCAAAAATTTATAAAAGTCCATTTTGGAAATTCTATAAACATTTTCACCAAATGCTACATCATATGTAATGACTTGAAAAGGTCAATACATAACTTCTTTTGAATATTCTATAAAACACTTTTAGGGTAGCTCTCAAAGTTTCATAAACTTGATCCTCATTCATACAATCAAAAATTGTGAACCCATGGGACTTTTTAACATTGAAAACAATTTTTAATTATATAATCTTTAAATATATATAAAGATAAGCCTCTATAAAAGCATCAGTGATACTCAAGATACAAAGGGATATATCGTAATCTCAATCAAATGCATATACATCTATATCTATGTCCACAATTTGCATCATATTCTTGCATTATTTCTGATATGATACCTTTATCTAAGACATTGAGTTACTATGGGACATGAAGTATGTTAATCCCATATATATGACTCATATGCTCTCAATTATTTGAGTATAGACTAACCAAGTTGAGGAATACATCACATTTCATTCACCTTTATGGACGATCACATCACATGACCCTCACCCAAAATATAATCACATCATATGTACTAACTAGGTATGAATTTACACTTCCTCTATTTATCTCAATCGTGGTACTAGATGTCATACTCTTCATAGAAGAGGAAAATACCATCTTGGTTTAGTTTTAACTAATGAAATTATTAGAAAAATATTCAACCACCCCTAGTTATCTAAGCCTCAAGGATTTCATAAGAAAGGTATCAAAGTTTGAAGGTTCTCATTCTAGGTATATTTAAAAACTTATATATGGGGATTCAATATGAAACATTCACCTCTATTATACCAAAAAAATGGTGTATTAAACTTCATGTGGTATATATTTAGTGGATCATCCAATACACAAAACATGTTTTGTGCCTCATGAGCTTGTTTTATATCCCAATAAAATAGTCCCACTAATTCTGACCTTTAACTAATCCAATAATACTCCATGATGAACATTAGTTATAGATAACTTAAATTTTACTTTGAGAGGACAATTAGCATTTCACTTCCTGAAATATAACTATATATATAAAGGAAACTTAAAATAATGATAAAGTAGAGATTTAATTTTGTATAACATTATGCATTTTATATTCTTACAATCCTTTAATAAAAATTAATCAAAACATAAATAAGCATCTATATAACATTTTATATATGATAGACTACCATATCATCCATATGTTTATTTCTCTTTTAGGGGTTTTGTTAAACTTATTACATCTCTATGTGATTTTTACCACATCAATATGTGACCACCTCATAAAACCGTCCCACTAAACTCCTTAGAAATTAAAATCTATATGGAAATACTATTTGAATAATGTTGAAAATTAGGAATCATATTCCTAATTTTAAACTCCTTTGACAAAGTATTCTAACTCCTTTACTTTAAAACATTGAATATTATGATGTTAATAACATTTTTTTCTACATATAAATTTTTATAAGTTTATCATCATCAAATTTCATAAAATTATTCCATCAAAACTTTACCCTTGAGATTTTTTGGTAAATAATAAAATTGTTTTCATTAATCTTTTACCAAAATACCCTAAACTCTTTTAGGATATTAAGTGACATTTACTTTAACTAGACAATATTTTATTTGTTAACTTTGAATTTCAATAAGTCCAAATATACTTCCACTAGCCTCTTAGACACTATATTATATACATAATATCATGATAAGATAAAAACCCCTTTGTTTAGGATATAAATATTATTTCTATTAGTTGGAATATTTAACCAACAGCTATGATTTATATAAAATATATGGTATTCTATGAGTTTATAAAATTTTTCTGAAAATAATATTTTATTCCTTAAAATATTAGACTAATAATAGTCAGATAAAATCGTTCATATTTTAACAAAAAAAAACTGGATAAACACTTTTATCTTAGATAAAACATTTTTTCATTATCCTATTCTCAAAACATGTTATAAAATATTATGAATCATAAAATATGTGTATTTAATCCATCATCTCATATTGTTCATAAAAAATCTTTCTTAACAAAAAAAATCCCTTATCATATAAGTAAATGATATGAAAAATAGATCTTTTACTTATATTCATCTGATCTAGATATATTCTTTTACATTCAAATCTATGACTCAGTAACTATTTATTTTATAATTTAAATGAAAACTAAAAACTATTTTAATACTTTCCTTGATTTTTAACTCTTATATATTTAAAAGTCTTATGAAATATACAGTAAATATCATATACCCTTTCAAAATCAATGAATTTATTTCTATAACAATAGTACCTAATATGAGCATCCCATAGAGTTTATTAAAACCCCTTCAAATATTCTAGAAAATTATATCCAATGGGATCATTAATCCTCCTTCCTAATAACAGGTGTAGGTTTCAATAAGCCTTATACGTACTCTATGAAACATTAATGGACTTTCTAACTAACTTTTCTTCTTTTAGTTTGAAATTTTACCCACTTGTATAGTAAAAAACTAAAACCTGGATATCTCATACCTAATTGAACTATCATCAACACTTTGATAAAATATGGTAAAATTTTATTGGACTCATTCATATTTCTAGAAAATTTGAAACTAAATAATTTCTATAAAAAGAACAAGCCTTATAGAATATCTTTAGTCTCACCTAGTCATTGGCATATCCAATCACGTTGAATATATGAGTGGAGGCTAAAATTACTCCTGTAATCTTGAATATAATGAATTTGAAACCTTAAGTGAATCAATACATGATTCTCATAAGCATCTAGAATCCCATTTTTAACAACTTTAATAGTAGGTTACTCATAAAGGGTTTTCTTCATCACATATTTTTTCTTATATCTCTTTATTAAGAAATATTTTAACCTTTGTAGTAGTCTAAGAAGTTTTCTTATATTAAAATTATCCTTTTCCTAAATTTAGTCTCAAATTTATGTTTGATGGTGATGTTTTTATTATTATAAAAAAATCATTTATCATATTACTATCATGTTTTATGTTTATTTAATAAGGACTTTTATTAAATATTATCCTACTAAAATAATGACCCCTTACAAATTTCCATTATATCCATTAGTGGGAAAAGATTCATATTTTACTAATAAATGAATCCACTTTAGTGTTCATTCACCACCTATCTATTTAATAAATCCATGATTCTAATAATATCATATATGACTCATGAATAGTTGAGTGGAAAACTCCTTGTTTAGTCCATAATATGGATAAACTCACCACCATTCATTTATTATCCTTCCCAAGGGTTTATTAGATAAATGTTACCCAAAGAAAACACCAAAAACATAAACTTAATCTTATTAGGGTCACTCATTACGTTCTAGTATTATACAAGATAATATAGGGGCACCCAAATTTAGTATGAAACTACCCGAATAGATGATTGAGTCCATGATAAGTGTATGATTTAGAAGGAAGATAACACTTAGTATTTTTGAAAGGGGATTTAATCTCAACATCTTATCTCATATATTCCTTTTACATGTATTTATTCTTCAAATGATTTAGTTTAGAATTTTATTCTTTCCCCAAAATCAATATGTTCAAACCATATTTATGTTTAACTCTTTACAAAATTCATAGATCAAGTTAATAACCAAAATTAAAATCCAATTATATGTATACATATCCAAATTAATCTCATGCATAAGATGAAAGAAACAATTTCATATAAATTCTTAGAATCATATAAAATCAATAATACCCACAAGATTAATCCTAGAGTAACCAATTACCAACACCCACTTTTCTATAAAAGGTATAATCCTTTGGGATAGTAAGTAGTCTAACTCAAATTGCCTCTACCAAGGGATACTTTATGCAATATAAAATTAAATTCTATCATAATTCTAATAGTTGATATGTATAATCTAATTAACTACTTAATTCAAGCTTATAACCTAGTGAAATCTAAATTCATGGTAAAATAAAACTAAATCCATTACTATACCTAATATGTAACTCTTTATATACATGTATGATAATTTATGGAATCATTTTAACACTTTAAACTAAATCATACATCACAATTCATAAAATAACACTTTGTATCTATAAATAAAGTAGGGAACAAATAAATAAATGAACAGTTCATATATTTAAGAATGGGATAATAAATTTATGAAAAATTCATAAATAAATTATAAACACTGTAATTTGATAATTTATAAACTTATAAAATTTATTTTTATCCAATATGAACATTTCATATTATCATTTATATGGTTTTAATAGGAACTCCTTAATATTTCACAATATGAGATAACTTATGAACACTTTTATTATTGAATAATAAAAATTTCATATTTTTTATGAACAATTGACATAAAATGAATACCTCACATTATACTTTATTTAAACCATTAATTGTATCAACCAAAACTTATTTTGTAATGATTTAAATAATTTTTCAAATAATTCCTCAATATAAGCATTTTATATTTACCTTTATAAACCGTTCATGAATAAATATAAACACATTTATTTTTTTATCTTATTTTAAATTTATAAACACTTAATTAATTATTTAATATGTAAATACACATTGAACCTTAATCAAATATACCAAAAAAATTAGTACGGTTTATAACCCCCCCCCCCATCGAATTTAGCACAAACCCGATGGACTGTTACTGATAAAGGTTGTTTTGAGAATTTTAAAAAAAATTAAAATTATATAAAAAATTTATTGACAAATGATATAGTATAATAAATTTTAGTCATTTAAAATTTCATGTGTTCTGACCATTTTGGAAGTCTTTTCGAGTCGTAGTTATACCATGACAACAGGCATTTTGGGTATCCATTTTACATGTCTATGTCATTTTGAGCTATTATTTCAGGCCATGAAATAGTGTAACTATCAAATCACTAGCTCAAAAATAATATCATGTCACAATTGAGAAAAATCAAGAAATAAAATGCCTATTTTGAAGGGGCTACATTGTGGTACCTTCAAAACTTTTTCCCCAGTTTCTTTATTCATTTGTAAATTAGTCCAAACATTGATAGATCTACTCTGATACCACTAAAGAGTTTTAAAAATATTTATTAAATCCTAATCATAGTAAAATAATAACTGCAAACCACCATAAATCCCATAATATATCAATATATTTGGAATTAATATAAAATAAAGAACAATAATAGTGTACTATTCACAATGTCAATTCAACATTTCCATGCTTCAAACAAGCATTTGATCAAGATGACCAAGAATTAGTTTACATAATCCTTCCTCTATAGGTATCCATGGATAGTGGGAATCATATAACTCTTGGGTAGGATCTATCTCAAAACCATGGTCTACTATAACCTTGAGTTCAAAGTTAGAAGAGATATAATAGATAAGGAATGATCTCCATATCAATGAGTTGTACATGGTATTTCAATACAACGGATAACCAAAAACTTACATGAGATTAAACTAATTTATAAAATCCATAAATAACTCAAAAAATTTCACTAATATTTATTGGAATGTTTTAGAAAAAATTTATACATTTCAACACTTTGAAATACCTAGAATAATCACAAAATTCTTTATTTAACCTTTAAAAAATCATGTAATACGTTCAAAATCCTTACATTCATCATCGCATGATGAATAACCAAGCATGATAACATTCATAGTATAATTTTGAAAGATCCAACATGTTATCACATTATGTTATAATTTCATGCACATATAACCATGGAAAAGTGACTTTCACTATATCGTGGAGAACCTTGGCATAAATTATGACATACACTATGTCATGGTTATGCCTTTTTTAGTGAATAACTATATCAAAAAAATGTTGGGTGGGATAATATTAACTCATGAGCATTAGTTTTCACAACTTATGATATGGCCTATGTGAGATTAACCCTTCAGTGTATGACGTATTTAACAATAACTTAGCATTGATCTTTGTAATGATTATCACTAGTTTTGTTAGCCTATATGAGATTAACATATAGTGCCTACCTATCATACATTACAATATATGTTATATATTATTGGATAAATAACACTCTATTTTTCAGTTAAGCACAATGTTATATTTGGTAATGATAGGTCCATGTCATACATGATGATATACCATCAACCAAAGGATTACTTTTTAGTGTTTTTTATGATAACTCATACCATACAAGATAATCTAATTACATATTACAATAACATAAATTATATAACCATACATAATACAAATTTTCAATCATTTTTAATGGTTTATAATATGATATCAATGTGATATAAAAAATTTTTCATTTTAAATATGATATCAAGAATCATAAATAATATCGAAGCTCATATAGCACTAATAGGTTTCTAAGAATTAAATAACACTCATTCAATGTAGCATGAGACATTATAAATCTTAAAACCTAAGATTAACCATACATGAAACCAAATCCATGTGAAAATAAAATAAATAACATTATGTACCTTTCACATAGGTGTTACAGTTACAATCTTAAATAATAGTGGTTTTATAAAGATCTCTTAGAGGAAACTAATGGACACCCTCCTCCATGGTGTATCCATGAGATGATGTGAATCACCCAACGCTCAAGTTGTATTCTCCTTCTCTATAAGATGTTCTAGTATCTCTCATGGTAAATTAGTAAGTATAAGAGAGATTTGGGAATGAGGGAATCAATAAAGAAAATATTAGTTGAGGATCACATAAATGAACTCAATGCCTTGGACTTTCTTATATAGTCCTTTTGACACTCCCATGACTTGCATTGTATTTACTTTAATTTTGAATAACATTCAAATAATTCATTTAGTTATGAATAGTTCATAACCAACAACCAAATTAACTCCCCATATATTTTATCTTATGAAAGTCTTAACAATTTTGATTTCCAATGTGGAAGAATACTCTTGAGATAACGCTTATTATTCAACTTCCAATCTATCATAGAATGTTAGAGTGAATCATACCGTAGGATTTTACTCATAATACTACCCTAAAATATAGGGAAACAATACATTGTGATTAGTTAAGGTAGTGACATGATTTATCTAAATAATTCCTTATGATATACCCATATTGTATCTTATGATATAGCTAATATACATTGTATATATATATGTGGATTTAGGGTATTTTTTTTAAAAAAAATTGGTGACATGAATTAGTAACCCAATTCATGCCACAAATAAATATATTAAAAATAAAAGTAGCAGTACAAACATGAGGTGTAAAGAGCTTACACCAGTATGAATGATGGGAAAACAAGCTGAGAAAACCAAGAAGCTCAAGTTACAAGAATGATCAAGTTGACCTGTCATCATTTAATCCATGAATAACATAAGCAGTTGCATGGAGGGAGCTGTCCAAGAATCTAGTAGGTATCTTCAGATCTGGAGGGAAGCTTGAGAGTTAAACTTTGAGTTCTAGGTCAAAACAGCAATGTCTTCTGATTTCAATTTGATAAGTTAAGATGAAAACAAACACTTCATGGACTGTTGTTAGAGAAGCGAGCATATGCCACTAGGGGAGACACCCAATGAGGCCGAACTGATGGAGACTCCAGCCTATGAATTCCAGAAGAACTAGCTGGCTACTGGGAAACTGAATAGGGAACTCTTCAGCATTTGAGGATCCATAAACTATGGATCATCAAGTCTTGTGTCCTAGGAATCAAATGATCACAGCTGGATTCCACCTCCACTGATTCCACCTAGCGATGATGTATTTCCACCTCTACTGCAACAAGCCAAAATCTCCACAAACTACATAGACCTATTGGAAAAAACCAAACCAAACCACATATGTCCAACAATAGAAAGCAGGAAGGATCAGAAACAGCTTCTTGGATAAAACAGAAAATCCACCAGACAACTAAAGTCAAAGAAGATTGAAGGAATCCAACTATTTAGAGCAAGAAATAATCATTTCCATGGAATGTCCCTGTAGTTAAAATTAGGTTTTTTTATATTCCTCCACCATCTTAATAAACATTCGTTTTCTAATTTGAAGGTAGGTATCTGGAGTGATTTCACCAGATTTGTATCTATGGTAAAAAATTGTATCTTGTTCATCTAACCATGAATCCAGTTCTTCCTCCAAATCCTCTTTGACTTGATATACTTCCCTCATAACAGGATCAACTTCATCATCATAATTTATTCCTTTCAAATCAACAAGGAACTCAACGGATATGGGTTATGGTGGGGTGACAGTATTTTCAATCCTAGAGGCCCCTAAGGATCTAGTGACAATTGTTCTTTCAAGATTAGAGTAATCTCTACATTTTCAAGTCTTATTGGGGTTCAGAGAAATGAAACCATCTTGATCAACCATTGCTTTTTTACCTTTTCTCACCCTCGAATTCAATTAATCCTCCTCAATTTGATAAATTTGCTCATCATTATCATGTAATACTTCATTGGAATAAAATTGAACATTTTTATCCTCTTCTTGTGATGGTTTTACAACACTTGTGGTATCAATAATAGGTGGGCCATGCTTGTCAATATTCTCTTTTTCCTTATAAATGGATTGATAATTATGAACAACATCCACTCCAGGGGAGTTTACAAGAAAGAGCTGATTTTTTGAGGGTCCAGCTATATTCTGAACAAGATTCCCAAGACAATCAGAGGAGACAAACTTCATCCTCTTATACTCCCCTTTTTTAACCCAAATTAAAATATAATGTTTAGGGGGTATGGAAGAAAAATACCTCTTTCCACATTCCTTTGGGGAATGACCAATTCTGAGGCATTTTTTGGCAATAATATGGAAGGTTTTCGAAAACTACATCTTGTAAAAAACCAGAATCGCCATTTTGAATCCAAATGTGGGAGGGTAACAGTTGTGAAATATCAATTTCAGCACATAATCTAGCCACAGAAGGTCTTGAAATATTTTTAGTGGCATAATCTAATTTTATTGGTTATCTAATTAAGCCGGAAATTGAAAAGAGAGCCTCTCTTTTAAAAAAATGCAACGGAAAACCAGGGAAATCGAGCCAAATAGAGGAAATAGGAGGCTCAAAGTTAGTGCTAAAATATGTTGACCATTTTAAAACCTTCATTGAAAATCCACCAAATGACCACAAACCTCTTGTACAAAAACTATAGTAGTCATTCTCATACGTGAATCAGAAAACCACATGAGAGGAATTAAGTAGTACCACATGAAAAGACACAAATATGATAGATTCCAGGGTCTTTCTAAGGAATAATAGGGAGGTTCTTCACTTGAAAAATTTCCTAACAAGCATGAAACGCAGATCTGAAGAATGTAAATGTACTTCTTCTTTTGAAAAGGAGATCGCAGCGAGACCTCTGTGACGATATCTCTTCAGTTCAATGCACACCGCAACCTTTGAGTTGATATGAGCATGCAACCGCTGATGCCCAGCCACAACGTTCGCGAAATATCGATGGTCGTCATTAGGGTTTCTTCTCTATTCACCTAAGATCGTGTTATCCGATATACCCATCTTCCATCACCTCCCATCATTTAGGGTATATCTCCATCAATTTTCACCATATAAACACAATTATTTCACAGTTCTTTTTATTTGGAAATCTCTTAATAATTTTTAAGAATCCATTAAGTGCTCGCCTTCTCTTATATTCAAACCTTCATTATTTCACTACCTATTATTTTGTATATGTTTATAAATTATATTTTATAATCCTTTGATTATGTATCTAATCAATATTTGGCACCATTTTTGAGGAATTATTTGTCATATTCATTATATTTTTACATCTTCATCTATGAAAAATAAAACTTTCACTATTTTAAAAATTAATTAATCCTGAAAACTATTAAAAAATTCCAAATTTTCACAACCTTCATGAAAATAGAATATTTTAAGGGTTGTAATCAATAAAATTTTTACTTTTTCACGTGATGTGGTTGTTAGGGGAATATTGTATGGTAGTGATATTATTTCAAACAATGAAAGTCTCAAAAATATGAAGGGAACCAAAAAAATATTTATCCAGGGAATGAAAATTAGTTACTCTTGGAATAATACATGACAATGTTTCAAAATTATTTTGATAAAACCATATAAAAATTAAACATGGATCAAGATCAAGAATATATCATTTAAATATTATAAAATAAAATGTAAGAACTTCATGAAAATATAAAAGAACAAAAAAAACTGAAATGAAAAAAGCACTGGAAAAACAATAATAACTTGAATAGAATTTATAAGAAAATTAAATGGTAAAATGTGATAATAAAGTTAAAGAATAGGATTAAGATAAGGATTTTTCATTTTTTTACTTTTCCAATTTTAAAAAAATTATAAGGGTTTCAAGAAATAATTTTTTGAGATAGAACATGAATTCATAAATAATCACTCACTACTTAAAATTACCACTATTGTGGGCAGTGTTCTGAGGTAGTACAAAAGAATGACCAAGATTAAACATAATTATAAAACATGTTAAAATTTGTATAGATAAATTTTATTTTATTAAAAAATAGAAATAAAATATTGATAAAAATATCATGATGAGTGCACTATATAAAAAAAAGAGGGGGAAATAAAGACATTGGGTATTTACATGATCCAGCCCAATTTGGACTTACAAATATGAAAAGAACACCGCCTCATAGATCTATTTATTATGAAAAATAAAACAAACAAAATAGATAAGACCTAAAATAAGTAAATAACCAAAGAATCTATTTAAGGAAACATACCTAGTTATACTTGGTGGTGGTGATTAAAACCCATCACAGGGAGTTAGAATCCTTTATTCTTGGATGAACACTCACTACATTCCTAGATCATAAAAGATACAATAAAATAAATTGAAAAAAAAACAAGAAACAAAAATAAACTAGTTTATAGTGCTAGGTCTAAATACCAAGACTTGTTAATGGTTGAAGAAGATGTAACTAATGCCTCTGAATTGACTTCATGTGATATAGACCATCCTACTCCAAAGATCAAATGTGACTCCTAAGGAACAAAAATAGGATCTCAGATATAGAAACACTTCAATATTTCCTTCTTGGAAACTCTCTCAATAAACTAGGGTATCTCTATGAAATTATCACTCATCAGATCTCTCATCAAGTAATAAAAATCCAATAGAATGCCTCCTTCAAACAAATGGATAATAAAATCATGACGGGTGGTAAAAGCAAAGGAAAATCAATTTAAAATGATGGGTGTGTATGCATGGATTACCTAGATCAAATGGGCAGTTCAATATCTCTAGTAATTTTATAACCACATAGACATGCGGCCATAACTAATAGGGTATTGAGACTTAAACAAAAATCAAGAAAAATTGTGATAGGTAACAAACACAATCAAACAAACACAATGAGGCATGAACATAGTCATTTGATTAATATGATTAATGGATATGAGATACCCTATAAATATTAAGCATAGATTCAATAGTAAATTACCGATGACTCAAAATCCTATAAGTAAATGATGGATCCTACCTTAACTAAGATCATAATCAAGGAAAATAATAATAAAATGTAAAAAAAAGATATTTCATGGAAAATATAGTATTACATACTATGTAAGAATAGAAAATAATTCTAAATAAGATAAAAAAAATTAATTAAAAATAGGAATAGAATATATCACAAATCTACACCTTTATAATAAAAATGATTATTCATGACAGTGTTCTTATAAGCCTAAGTTATTGTATTGAGATTGTATTTATTAAACCTAAAAATACCTAAATTTTGATAATGAAACACCATAATAAAAACTATCATCCAAGTTATCACAATTTTGTATCTTATTAACACATATAATCCCAATATTAATAATTTCCCTAATAAAATACATTTTTAATTCTATATGATTTAATCTACCATAAAAACATGATTTATAGAAAAATGAAGGGAAGAATAACTATCACAGTACACATAAATACTACCAATAGATAAATATAATTTATTTATCAAGACTTTTGAAAAAATATCCTCTTTAATGTATTTGGTTAAGGCTATGTATTATGTATTATTAGTGGACAAAGAAGTAATTGAACGCATGATTCATTTCTATAACACAGATCCACCAAAGATAAGGAATGCATATTCAGTAATTTATTTATATATGGAACATTAGTATTATATTTAGAATAAAAAAATTGACAATTTTATTAATATGAATATTTTTATTGACAAAATAAATGCATAGATCAGAGGACATAGACACATAACTAAGGATCCATTTCAATTTATTCCAATTCATCCTTATAGGGTTACACATGAACTTACTAAGAGTAAAAATGAAAAAGGTGATATTCATCCAAGAATAGACTAAAATATATATATACTACCACAATATTATCATAAAGTATCATATTCATAAAGTCTATATGATCGCACTGTGATTCATTATTTTATTTCACCCTTACACCGTTGTATTAAACTAATTAAGTATTGTAAATTCCAATTATTATAAAAAATTGGACTTCATATTTGATTTAATAATTTAATTTTTATCACTATTAAAAAGGTATATTTCACTTGTTTTGATGTTTTCAATGTAGTTGGAAGTAATTTGGAGGTCCCAGGATGAAGATGAATAAAAATGGGTCAAACTGTACAAGATTCCAATCACACTTGTGGACTCAAATGGATAATTCAGCTAATAAATGCATCCAATTGGGATTAAATTTTGTAATCTAATATAAAATTTATTTTTCTACAACTCTTATTAATAAACCCAGTCCCAATTCATGCATTAATTTTCCCAACTAAACTAATATATCTAGGGAACTGAATATTCTCAAAATTAAAAATTGTGTTTTTCATTTCATCCATATCTCAAGATGTAGTTTTCAAAATCATGAAAAATATTAGGTGGAGATATCAAATAGGTGGTTAAATTTTTTTTTAATTTTTTCTAAAGTGAGAAAGACTTTATTGACAATCAAAACCATGGGCCAAGTTATTTCTTTAAATTTGGGTGCCCAAAACCACCTTCCACTTTGCCTATAAATTTGCACCTTAGTCACCCCATTTATAAGTTAGAAAAAGAGTCAATGTGATGCTATTTTGGAGTAAATAAGGATTCATCTAATCTTTTTTGAGGTTTTAGTGCTCCCTATCCTCATAAGTATAGCTAAAATGAATAAGTAGATCCACCCGAGCTTCCACATCCTCTCGATGGCGGGCTAAATGTTGGGCATTCGTTGTGAGGGAGATACACACATGTCAAGGGAGTTATGCCACTTATGATAGCTACTAGTTTGGATTAATTTTAAAAAAAACATATAATTCCATTTATCTTTCATTTTTTCATATTTTAATTCTTTTCTTGATACATGTGATTGGTATTCTCTTAATTTCTAATCGGTCGGTGTGAGGTTTTGACTGTGCGACTTTTGTTGTTCTAATTGGACAACATAAGGATCCTTTTATTACCCAATTTATTGAAATTTTAATATAATTTGGAATATATTATCCCATGAATAATTATTGGACCTTGTAAATACTATTATTATGTCAAGGTTTGGTTTTTCAAGCATTGATATAAAATCTTAGGAATTAATTGGGATTCTGATTAATTTCAACTAAAGACTTACTTCAAACCTAAATTAATCCATAATAAAAAAGAAATTTAAAGGTGTGTAGTGAACTCAATATGAACCCTTTTTCTTATATTTTTTAAAATACGCTTGTTTTTTAACTATTAAACTCTTTAAATTAATTCATTTTATTTTTAAAACTATTTTCAAAACCACCCCCCTCTTTTAGTGCTTTTTATTAAACAAAATCATGATATAAACCACCAATTATCCTTTATATATGACCTAGGGTATACCCTATACTATAAAATAATATTTAAATCATAATAAATATGATGTTTCACAACAACACGGTCAAATTTTGGCATCATTTTCAGAGATCACTTTGGTTTTTAGTGGGCATTTTTTCATAAAAACATTATGTATTTTGTAAATATTTGTGTGATTTTTTTATTACCTAATTTTTTTAAGTTTATTTATAAAATATTAATTTTGTAGGCCTATTGGATGATGTGACATTAATAATAGGTCCTACTCTCTTTTGAACACGAACCAGATATGATTTTGGATCATCGGAACCAAGAAGCACCAAACAATCCCTTGAAGGAGAACACACAAAACATCAACACTCTTCTTGATCCTTATTCTTATTATGAAACCAATGTCAATACTGAAATAAAATTTCATAATATGGATGAAAATTACCATAAATTAAAATAAATAACCTCTCTTGATGCATATATTCATCCTGCATACATTCAAATACAAGGTAAAGCACCTAATTTTGAACTAAAATCTGGTTTAATTCACTTTTACTAAGATTACATGTACCGGTTGAAGAATTCCCACATAAGAATTTAAAATAATTTAATATTGTGTATTCAATATTAAAACCTGATAATGTGGTTTAAGAATAAGTAAATCTTGGGTAATTCCCTTTTTTATCAGAATACACTGCAAAATATTGGTTGTATTATGTTATCTTTCCTATTAGAGGTTGGGTGGACATGAAACTTCGTTTTCATGAAAAATAATTCCCATCCTCTCAAATTGAAACTATAAGGAAATAAATTTTAGGTATAAGAAAATCATAAGGGGAAACACTTCATAAATATTGGTAATGATAAAAAAGTCTTTGTTCAAGTTTCCTAGACCACCAAATAAGTGATCAACTTTTAATAAAATATTTTTATGAAGGTCTAATTCCAATTGATCTTAGCATGATTGATACTACTTTAGGTGGTGTTCTGGTTAAAAAATCCCCAATCACTACAAGGTACCTCATTGATAACATGGCATAGAACACTCAAAAATTTAGTTCAAGGTCCAATGTACCCATTCTAGTTTTCCACGAAGTGTGAAGTTATGAATTTGAGAAGAAGTTGGATACGAATTTTTAAGAGTTAAGTACCCTACCCTGGAAACTTTCTCTTTACCAAGTGAAATCCCAACCTCCTACTCCCATAAATTTTGTTATATGTTCTATTGGTACCTATTATTCTAACCAATTCCCTCAATTAAGAGAAACTTCTAAGAGTTGTGAGGAAATCTTCTTAGGAAACCCCTATAACCAACCCATTAGATGATAATCATACTATCCATCCAACCCTATGTGAAAAGACAACCAAGATTATAGGCAAGGGGGTATTCAAACCAACATCATCAACCATGGAACTAACCGGGGTAGGGTAGTCATCCCCCACCACCACCTAGAAATTCTCAACCACCATAAAGTCATTTCCAACAACCCCCTCCAAAACCTAAGCCAAATATAGAATAAATGATGAAAAAATGGATTTAAATAATATCCAATCCCAGCAAACCACTCAAGAATCCATACAAGACCTAAATACCCAATTAGACCAACTCACATACTCAGTGGAGGAAATCCAAAGTCATGGTTCAGTAAAACTACCTTCTCAACCACTAGTCAACCCTAGGGATAATGAAAATGTTAGTTTCATCACCATTAAGAGTGGAACACAACTTAAAATCCAAATGAACCCTATATTAGAGTTATTCCCTCTTGAGAAAACCAACATCCCAACCACTGTAAATGGTCCAAATGAGGAAAAATATTATCCTGAGAGAAGCCCTGCCAAATGAAAGAGAGTTTCATTTGATGAATCACCAAGACAAACCATTCATATTCCATTTCCATAGAGGACCACCCAACCAAGGAAACAAAAAAACTGAACTTGATAAATAAATCTTGGAAACTTTTAAAAAATGCTAATTAGCATCCCCTTGATTGATGTTGTGAAGAAAATTCCATGATATTCCATGTTTCTAAAGGATATGTGTACATGCTTAAGGAAACTTCAAGGTTATGAAAATGTTAGCTTGGGGAGGAACTTCTCAGAATTTATAGATCCATCACTTCCCACAAAATGAAACAATTTATGAATATTATTGATTTCATGAACCATTGGGGAGTATTTCATTTCTGATGTTATGCTTGATTTGGGTTCCTATATAAGTGTGATTTCTCACTCTATTTTATCCTCATTATAGGTTTGGGAACTGAATCCTAATGGAATTTTTGTTCAACTAACAAACTAGAGTATATAAAACTCTACTAGTGTGTTTTAGGATGTTATTATAAGGGTGAAAATTTTAATTTTCCCTGCCGAATTTTAAGTGCTTAAAATGGAAGATGGTAGGATGAATGGACACGCATCAATTATATTAGGAAGGAATTTCCTAAAAACTTTGAAAAACATAATTAATTTCCACAATTTTACATTATCTATGGAGTTTGGCAGTGACATTGTCTACTTCAACATCATTGAGGCCAAGAAGAACCCCTCTGATGAACATTTCCCCATTTTAGTTAATTCTATTAATGTACTCCCTTCCCTTGAAAAAACTTATTTGATTTCCACTAATCCCCTTTCCAAGTTTTCATCATTTATAGACATGTTAGGTAATGATTCATGCATTGAATGTTTTACTGGTTTAGAAAAATCTCATTCATATTTTTTAATTGATTATTTCTTGAGTAGTGAGGATCCCATGACCATTGATGATACTGCTAATCTTGTATAATATTATTCCTCATCTGAGAATGTTACCATTTAGCAGTTAGATGAGATCATTGACCTATAACTTTCAAATTCACTCCAATCAATCCAAAATCCCCCTAAAATGGAACTTAAACCACTACCTAAAAATTTGAAATATTCATATCTTGATAATGGGAACAATATTCCTATCACCATTGCTAGTACACTCCATCCAGAGCATGAATTTTGAATGCTTGAACTTTTGAGGGAGTATAAACAATCATTGGGATGTACACTTGCATACATTTATGTTATTATCCCATCAATTTGCACACATCATATATTGTTAAATGATGAGGCTAAACCAGTGATGTGGGAACAATGTCAACTGAACCCAAACCTCCAATGTAACCACCAAAACTTTAATTAATGAAAATACCTCTTGATATAATTAAATGTATTATTATGTAAAATGGTTATATAAAAACATATTCACTTCTTTGGTTTTATGTTTTTTGATTTTTAAATACCATTAAGAATTATTACCATTGCTAATATATTTGTTGAACAATGATCACATGATTAGTATAAATATAGGGCATTAACAAAACCAATTTACTTAGACAAAGGAATTGATGGCCTCATCCGGTAGAATTGCTCCGTACGAAGCCCATTTTTTCAGAGCTCGAAAAGGTGGTAGCATCACTAGGCTTCGCTCTTGACCAATCCCAATCTAAGTTTCAACACGTTAATATTGAATTGAATCACCTACGGGACAAGTGGAAGTAAATAGAGATTACCACCCAAGCGATGTTATATGTGCCTCCCCAAGAGTCTTTCACAATCGTACACCTTACCCTTAGGTCATATGTGGGTGTTTTAAGGGTTTATGTAACAAGACCATAACACTATGATTATTTTCATTATTTTTGTATATAGAATATACATTCATTTTATTATTGTTACTTTATAAATAGATTTTAAATCATAAATAGTATTTTTAGTTAATATTCAATTAAGAAATATATTTTGATAAATTAATGGATTTTTTAATTAAATAATATTTTAATAAAATATTATTAAAAATTAATTTTTATTAAATATAAATTATTACATAATTTTTTATGAATACAATTGTAATATTTATTAAGATTTGAAAGTTGTTTTTTATCAAAACCCATGACATTTCGATAAATATCAGTTTTTATTTTAAAAGTAAAAATTAACAAATTTAGAAAATTATTTAGATAAAATGAATATTATTTTTAGAATCAGGATGTCAAAATTATCCAATGGTGAATTTTTCATAATTTTCTGAGACATTCAAATTTTTGGGTAAATATTAAATATCGTTTAAATATATAATTTGTTTTATGACATCATAATGACCCAATAGTGATTTAATAAAATACTATAAAAATGTTTTTTGGAAAATATATGTTTTTCCTTTAAAATAATTTGATTTTAGATTTTTTTTTGATTAATTTTATTGTATCTTAGTGGACCCTCCAAGACTTATAAAACATTTTAACTTTTAAAATGATTTCTTTGAGAGTGTGACTCACCTCTACATAAGAAAGACTAATATTTTAAGAATTTCTTCCATTGGACGTATAAAATAATGTTTTCCACTACCATTTGGAAAAAACCATGGGCAAAAACCATGTTTTGGTTTGTAGTTTTGATTAGTTTAATGTGTGGTGTCCAAAACCTAAATAATAAAGAATTCCCTCACTTTTTCTATATAAACTCGCCCCATCACCCACTTATCTTCACTAAAACCCTTAGAGTACGTCCCTAATCTTCCTTCCTCTCTCTATTATCCTCCCAAGTCTCCCCAATATCCCATGAATCCTCTCTCAGGCCTCTCCCAAGCCTTTGGATCACACTTCCAAGTAAGGGATTTCTTCCTCTCTCATTTTTGTCCAAGTTTCTTTACGTTGCTATACATTTGTATTTTCAATTAAAAATGTTAGGGTATGATTTCTAAACTCCCATATACTTTCCTATTTATGTTATAATTATTATATACCCCTTTCTCTCTCATTAATTCCTCTCATATACACCCATTACCATGCCGAAATTCCATATGGGATTTCTCTCTCCTCGTTCAAATTCAACAAATTCTTTTGTATTATGAATCTAAATTCCATTATGTATGTTGGGACATGTATATATATGACCCCCTTAATTTAAATTTCATGTACATATTATTATACACCCCTTTCTCTCTCATAAACCATTTTTATGAATTCTTATGTCACACCTTTATGTTGTCGAAATTTCACTGGGATTTTTCAAGCCAAAGTCATTGTGTAGTGAATACCATACCCATTTCTCTCTCAAGAGTATTAAACTTTATGAAAATTTACTTATTGATTATATAGTTTCATGTATTAATTCCACATTCCTTTATCATGGAATAAATTATAATGTTTAATGAATCCATGTTATATGATCCATGTGGCACACTTATGCATGAAATGAAATGATTAAGAAGGGTGTGCCCTGATAGTGCTCCAATGCATTGGGTAAAGATTAATATCATGATGTGTCAAGTGAAATAAGGTTTTAATCATGATAATACAAGTTAAATGAGGTTTTAATCATGCTCCATGTTCAATGAGCATTGTCTCATGCTAATATCATGTTAAATGTTGTTTTTAATTTCTATGTTATGATAATCATGCTATATCATGCCTTTATGTTCATGTTTCTCTTATGATCTGTTGATATGCCTATTTCCTAACATTTATTGTATTCTTCATTTTATGACTTATTTACTACATTACTGGGATTTATAGCTCACCCTTTTCATATGCATGTCCTCAGGTTATCTCATGAAATGCTAAGTACAAAGGAATGTTGTGGTCATATAAAAGAAGTTTTCAATAAAGATGTTGTGTTTCATATTTTAAGTTGTTATGTAATGATCCTAAGCCCCAAAGACACTATAAATCTAGATCTTATGTTTTATCAATTGAAAATTTTATGTAATAAATTATTTTTAAGTGTGAAATAAAGATCAGGTTTGTTATAGTTGGTATCAGAGGATACATGTAGTTATTTTTGGGATTAGGATTAGAAAAACCCTAGTGAAATCCTTAGGGATAAGACTAAGTATAATAAAAACATCCCCAAATTTTGATGATTATTGAGTAAGTTGTTTATCAATAACATACATCCATGTCTGGATACAAGCTGGTAGAGGCGTCTCTGGTATAGATGTATATAGGGGTAAAACCTAAAAATACCACTTTGAGCTAGACTCGAATAGGAACTGGTTCATGACAACAGGCCTTACTGCACTCTTGGTTATGACACTGCTAGGGGATATTCTTTGGTAAATTCATAAGCTTAGTATTAACCATTATTAATGGAATTAAAAAAATGCCCCTAAGAATATATGTTTTCAAGTAGATCATGGATAACATAGATAAGTTAAAGAAATAAATATAATTTATATGTTATCCCTTTTTATCATTGTATTTCCCTTTATGTTTTAACCCTAAATTTCCTTTTATTCCAGCCAATATCCAATAATATGAGGACTCAAGCTAAAAACCGATGTGAAGATCAAAGTGACACCTGTTCTAATGAGATGCCCAATCCGATGGGAGTGGGAATCGTAAACTTTGTCATGATACTCTCTCAGTTAACTCAAGTTTCGAATAGAAACATGGGTAAAGAGGAATGTTCAACCCCCCTAGAAATAATAAGCTGCAATCGAGAAATTCCTAAGACAAGGACCTCCTACTTTTAATGGATCGTCCGATCCCTCAATCGTCGAACAATGGATCAACTCCATTGAGAATATCTTCTCCATCTTTCATTGTTCTGAAAAATATAAGGTACTTCTAGATGCTTATTGTATGGAAGGTGAAGCTGATCAATGGTGGAAATTGATCAAAAATACAAATCCTAAAGAGGATATCGAAGCGTTGGAATGGAATGATTTCCAAAAAATGTTTTTCAATAAATATTTTTCTCGCACCCTCCAACTTAAGATGGAAAGGGACTTCTTTTCCCTCAAGTAAAAAAGTTGACAAATCTATTGGATCTTATGAGTCAAAATTCCCAAGGCTTTCACGATATGCTTCTGACATCATTTTTACCCCTGGATGTAAGGTTGACTACTTCTTTTATGAGCTAAAATCTAGCCTACGGAAAGCCCTAACGATCTGTGACTTTGATAGCTATGAAGAAATTTTTTGATGTGACCTCAAGGTTGAAATGAATATCGGTGAATCTCAGGGTTATCATGGAGATAAGAATCCTAAGTTGGACTTTAATTCTGGTGGTCTGATGGATAAATCCAACAGTGTTAAGAAAATCTATCACCCCACTTTCAAAAGGTATGGAAAGAAGCACACTGGAAATTTCCTGAAGTGGGCGAAGAAATACTTTAGGTGTAGAAGAGAAGAGAACCTGGATATTAACTACTGACAAGAAAAACTCGCAGCTATGACAGAGGAGAGGAACGCTTCATTAGAACCCCAACGCATTGTTCATTGCTTCAATTATAAAGAACTAGGGCACTTTCCAAAATAGTTCCCTAAGCCAATGGTTTTCAGAGGCAACCAATAACCTCCAAGGCATAAAGGGTGATCTTTTTCTATCACTATCGATGAAGTGAACCCTGAAAACAAAAAGGTTCTAGGTATGATAGTTATTCATTCAAGAATAGTGAACATTCTTTTTTATTCTGGTTCTATGTATTATTTTATATCCTGAAATTTTAGTACAACAATCCCAACACCACCATAAATCATGGAAGTAAAGATATCGGTGAGAACAGAAAATGGGGAAATCATTGCATCCCATGAATATAACTCATATCCTATCATAATTTGTGGATTTAACTTTCCGAAGAACCTCATCATTCTCCCTCTAGTGTAATTTGATGTAATCCTTAGCATGGATTGTCTTTCCTTATATAGAGCCAACATAAATTTCTGTGAGAGGTAAATCACCCTCCATGTGGAGAATTGACCCTCGATTCTATACAAGGTCAAGGAAGAGTATGAATCTTATTTAGAACCATCATCTTAAGTGTGGATATTACTTCCCTATGAGCACATATATCTTTCTCAAATGATTGAGTCTAAGGAAGAAACCATCCTTGAAGACATGCATATTTTGAGGTAATTTGCTGAAGTGTTTCCTGAGGAATTGCCTGGTCTTTATCCTAGAAGAGATGTTGAATTTTCAATTGATCTTATACCTAAGGAATTTATAATATCCAAGACACTATATAGAATGGTTGTTGTAGAGCTTGAGTAGCTAAAGAAACAACTATAGTAGAATCTGTATAATGGGTTTATACGCCCAAGTGCTTCACCATGGGGTGCAGCAGTCCTCTTCGTCAAGAAGAAGGATTGTTCAATGTGTCTTTGAATTGATTATCATGAGCTCAAAAAAATCACGATAAAGAAAAAGTATCCTATTCCATGAATTTATGACTTGTTCGATCAGCTATGTGGAGCACAATACTTCTCCAAGTTGAATTTTTGGTCGGGGTATTACCAATTAATGGTGAAGAAGAAGGATACCCCCAAGACTACTTTTCGTACAAGATACGAGCACTATAAATTCATAATAATGCCTTTTAGACTCACTAATGCACCAAGAATATTCATGGACTTCATGGATAGAGTCTTTAGATATTACCTTGACAAATTTTTGGTAGTCTTTATAGATGATATTCTAATATACTCCAAAACCAAGTAGGAGCATGAGGAGCATCTAAGCACTATACTAGAGACCTTGAGAACGGAGAATCTCTATGAAAAGTACATCAAGTGTTATTTATAGTTTAAGGAGGTCTCATTATTAGGTTATATCATCACAATAAATAGGATATCTATGGATCCCTCCAAGATAGTTACAATTGAGGGATAGTTGAGGCCAACATTGGTAATAGATATCCATACCTTCCTATGGTTAGCTAGATATTATGGCTGATTTGTGAGAAATTTATCACGATTTTCCAACCCTCTTACCAAGATAACTTGGACGGGAGTAAAGTTTTCTTGGAGTGATGAATGTGAAGATAGCTTCAAAGAGTTGAGAAAGAGGCTTATCACTACACCCATGCTCTCACTACCCATAAGTGGATAACTTTTTGTGGTATTTCGTGATGCTTTTAAGAAGGTAATGGGTTGTGTATTGATGAAAAATGACAAAGTCATTGCCTATGATTCAAGGCAATTGAAATTTCATGAGAAAAACTATCCAACACATGATCTGGAGTTGGCTTCAGTAATCTTTTTTTAAAATTTGGTGACATTACCTCTTTGGGGAGAAGTGTGAAATATATATGGATCACAAAAGCCTAAAGTATATATTCAAATAGAAATAGTTGAACATTCACCAATAAATATGGTTAGAGATAATCAAAGTCTATGACTGGTTAATCAATTACCACCCTGCAAAAGCAAACAAGGTGGAAGATGCTCTAAGTATAAGGGACCCAATGATTTTATCATTAATGATAATGGAAAATGATCCAATCTTCTTCGATTTGATGAAGATAGAAATGGGAATCATAAATAATGGAAAATCATAAATCCTTTCTCAAATGATTGCTCAATCGTCTCTTTTGGAAATGTTAAAGGATGCTTAAAATGATTATGTGGGAATTCAGAAGAAAGTGGAAACTATCAGAAAAGGTAAATCCTTGGAGTTCAATGTTAATGAAGAAGAAATTGTGAAATTTGGGATAGGACTATGTGTTCCATAAAATCCAAAGTTAAAGAATGAACTTTTGGATGATGCACATAGTTCAAATTTCTCTATTCACCCAGGAAACACAAAGTTGTATCAAGATCTCTGAGAGAATTATTGGTGAGATAACATGAAAAGGAGATTTTTGAGTATACATCAAAGTGCCTGGTATGTTAGAAAGTGAAGGATGAGAGGAATAAGTATAAGGGTATGATGCAACCATTACCTATACCATCATGGAAATGGGAGAACATAACCATTGACTTTGTCACCAGACTTCCGAAGACATCTAAAGGAAACAATGTTATCTGGGTTTTTTTGGATCATCTTACAAAGACTACACACTTCATTGAAATTCGAGAGGATTTATCATTGGATCAACTGGAACATATATATATCAAAGAAGTGGTGAGCCTTCATGGAGTACCATTATCTATTGTATCCGATCAAGATCCAAGATTCACCTCTAAGTTTTGGAAGAGTCTTCAACATACTCTGAATAATGAGCTAAACTTCAGTACGGATTATCATCCTCAAACTGATGGCCAATCTGAGTGGACTGTTCAAACACTTGAGTACATGTTGAGAGATTTCTCAATGGACTTCAAAGGAGGATGGGATCAAAATCTTCCTATGTTTGAGTTCTCTTACAATAACAGTTTCCACTCAAGTATACAAATGGATCTTTATGAATCCCTTTATGGGAAGAGGTGAAGAACACCGGCATATTGGGATGAATTTGGGGAGCGAAAACTCCTAGTTCCATAAATGGTTGAAGAAATTTTGGAGAAGGTTAATACCATCCAGCATGACAATAAAGTTATTAAGAGTCGATAAAATAGATATGTCGATAATCCTCATCGAGACCTAGATTTTGATGTCAGAGACATGGTATTCCTCTGTATATCACCATAGAAGAGAGTTATGATATTTGGGAAGATGGGAAATATTATTCCAAGGTACATTGTCCCTTTTGAGATCCTTGATCACATTGGAGTATTTTTCTATCAACTAGCACTCCCATCGAACCTATCTCTAGTACATGATGTATTCCATGTATCACTCTTGAAGAAGTACATACCTGAACCATCGCATGTACTTAATCCAGAGGTGGTAGCATTGGAGAATGATCTCTCATATGAATAGAATCTGTTGAGGATCTTAGATCATAGGGAAAAATTTATATGAAATAAGAAATTTCCCCATGTCAAGGTGTTGTGGTGAAACCACAAGTTTGAAGAAGCTTTGTGGGAATCAGATTAAGTGATGAAGTAGAGTTACCCTCATCTATTTTAGTGTGGGAAAAGGAAATTTCAAGGGTGAAATTTCTTAAGGGGGGAAGATTGTAACAACCCAAACTTTTATTAATGAAAATCCATCTTGATCTAATTAAATGTATTATTATGTAAAATTAGTATACAAAACATATGCACTTCCTTGGTTTTATGTTTTTGGATTTTAAAATACCATTAAGAATATTTACCATTTCTAATATAGTTATTGAATAGTGATCACATGATTAGTATAAATATAGGGAATTAACAAATCAAATTTACTCATAAAAAAGAAGTGATGACCTCATCTAGTAGAATTTCTCCATACGAAGCCCATTTGTTAGATCTTAGAAAGGATTTAGCGTCACTGGGATTCACCCTTGACCAATCCCAAGACAATATTCAACACGTTAAGCATGAATGAAATTTCCTATAGGAGAATTAGAAGTTAATAGAGATTAACACCTGAGTGATGTTATTTGAGCCTGCCCATGAGTCTCTCATCATCGCACACCTTACCCTTAGGTTTTATGTGGGTGTTTTAAGGGGTTATGTAACATGACCCTAGAACTATGATTATGTGAATTATTTTTTTTATAGATAATATACAATCATTTTATTATTTTACTTTATAAATATATTTTAAAGAAAAAATAGTATTCTTAGTTAATATTCAATAAAGAAATCTATTTGGATGCATTAATGGATTTTTCAATTAAATAATATTTTAATAAAATATTATTACTAAATTACTTTTTATTAAATATAAATGATCATATATTTTTTTATGAATACAATGGTAATTTTTATTAAGATTTGAAAGTTTTTTTGTTAAAACCCATGAATTTTAGATAAATATCGGTTTTTATTTTAAAAGTAAAAATTCACATATTTAGAAAATTATTTAGATAAATTAATATTATTTCTTTAATCATGATTTCAAAATTATCCAATGGTTAATTTTTCATAATTTTCGGAGATAGTCGATTTTTTTGGTAAAAATTAAATACTGTTTAAATATATAATGTGTTTTATGACATCATAATAACCCAATAGTGATGTAATAAAATAAAATAAAAAGTATTTTAGGAAAATATATGTTTTAACTTTAAAATAATGTGATTTTAGATTTGTTTTATTAATTTTATGGTACCTTAGTTGACCCTCCAAGACTTATAAAACATTTTAACTTTTAAAATTATTTCCTTGAGAGTGTGACTCACTTCCACATAAGAAAGCCTAATATTTTAATAAGTTCGGTCATTGGGATTATAAAATAATGTTTTACACTCCCCTTTGGAAAAAAACATGGGCAAAAACCATGGTTTGGTTTGTGTTTTTGATTAGTTTAATGTGTGGTGTCCAAAACCTAAATAATAAATAATTTTCTCTCTTTTCCTATATAACCCCACCCAAACTCCCACTTATCTTCACTCAAAAACCCTTGTATAACATACCTACTCATCCCTCATATCTCTATTATCCTTCCAAGGTTCCCTAATCTCTCAATAATCCTCTCTCAAGCCTATCCCAAGCCTTTGGATCACACTTCCAAGCAAGGGATTTCTTCCTCTTTCATTTTTGTCCAAGTTTCTTTATGTTGTTATACCCTTGTCTTTTCAATTAAAAATGTTGGGGTATGATTTCAAACCTACCCTATACTTCCTTCCTTATTTTTTAATGATTATAGACCCCTTTATATCTCATTAATTCCTCCAATATACACCCATTACCATGCCAAAATTCCATAAGGGATTTCTCTCTCCTCATTTACATTCAAGAAATTATTTTGTATTATGAATCTAAATTCCATTAATTATGTTGGGACATGTATCTATATTTCCCCCTTACTTTTAATTTCATGTATATATTATGATATACCACTTTCTATCTCATCAACCATTTTTATGAATTCTTATGTCACGTCGTTATGATGCCGAAATTGCACCACGATTTTCCAAGACAAAGTCATTGTGTAGTGAATACCATGCCCATTTCTCTATCAAGGGTATTCACATTTATAAAGATTTACTTATTGATTATATAGTTTCATGTATGAATTCCACATTACTTTATTTTGGAATAAATGATGATGTTTAATGAATCCATGTTATATGATCCATGTGGCACACTTATGCATGAAATGAAATGATTAAGAAGGGTATGACCTGATAGTGCTCTAATGCATTGGGTAAAGATTGGTATCATGATACATCAAGTGAAATGAGGTTTTACTCATGATAATACAATTTTAATGAGTTTTTACTCATTCTCCATGTACAATGATCCTTGTATCATTCTAATATCATGTTAAATGTTGTTGTCACATTTCCATGTTATGATAATAATGATATATCATGCCTTTATGTTCAATTTTCTCTTATGCTCCATTGGTATGCCTATTTCCTAAAATGAATTTTATTCTTCCTATTATGAATTTTTAACTCCCTTAGTGAGATTTATAGCTCACCCTTTTCTTATGCATGTCCTTAGTTTATCACATGCAATGCTAAGTATGAAGGAATGTTGTGGTCATATAAAAGAAGTTTTCAATAAAGATGTTGTGTTTCATGTTTTAAGTTATTATGTAATGATCCAAAGACCCAAATACACTATAAGTCTTGATCTTCTATGTTGTATAAAGTGAAAATTGTATATAATAAATTAGGTTTAAGTATGAAATAAAGAGGAGGGTTTTTATATACAATATTTTTTTTAAAAGGAGGTAACAAAATTTTTGACTACTAGAATCATTTACCCCATATCTGATATCCAATGGGTCAGTTCAGTGTAGGTAGTTCCTAAGAAAACTATTATAATAGTATTAAAAAATGAAAACAATGAATTGGTTCCAACCCATGTGCAGAGTAGTTGGTTTTTCTGTATATACTATCATCGACTAAACCAACACAATAGGAAGGACTATTTCCTATTGTCATTTATTAACCGGATTCTAGAGTGTTTGGTAGGGAAGTCACATTAATATTTACCTAATGGGTATTATTGATACTTTCATATCCATATTGACCCTGATGATTACAAAAATACAACCTTTACTTTCCCCTCTGACACATTTTCCTATAGGAGGATGTCATTTGGTCTGTATAATGCTCTAATTACTTTCCAGTGATACATGGTTGGTATTTTTTTAGATTACTTGTAGAATTTCATGGAAGTTTTTATGGATGATTTCACTATATATGGTTCCTATTTTGATTAGTGTTTGAGTAGTCTTGGTTCTTTACTACATTTTTTATTTAAAATAATCTTGTATTAAATTATGAGAAATTTCATTTCATGGTGAAATAAGGTATAGTACTTGGAAATGTCATTTATTGGGATGAAATCCAAGTAGATAAATCAAAATTGGATGTCATTTATCCCCTACAATTCCCAAAAAAATGTGCGGGATGTGCATTATTTATTAGGTCATGTTATATTTTATCATCATTTCATTCATGAATTTAGTAGGATTTCACTCCCCCTCTCCCTATTACTCTAAAAAGTAAAAGAATTTTTATTTGATAAAAATTGTGAGGAAGACTTTAATAAATTGAAATAGAGTCCCACATAACCCTCGGTAATCCAACCACCTCAGTGGGATTTACCATTTTAGATCGTGTGTGGTGCCTCTAACTATACAGTTGGGGTAGTCTTATCACAAAGGGTCAATAAAGCTTCACATGTCATAGCCTATGCCTCATGCATACTGGACCATGCCCAAGAAAATTACACCATAACTGAAAAATAATTAATTTCCATTATTTTTTTCCTTGGATAAATTTAGTTCATACCTTTTTAGGTCTAAATTCATTATGTTCTCAAATCATAAATTCCTCTGGTATCTCCTTAAGAAACTGTAAGACAAACCATGTCTCATTTACTGGATGCTCCTACTTCATTAATTTAATCTAGAAATTAGGGATAAAAAAGAAGCAGAGAATGTGGTGGCTAACCATATTAGAAATATCCACCCATCCAAAAACATTAACTAATCCTCCTATTTTCCCATAAATGACATGTTTCCTAATGAGAAATTGTATCTAGTTCAAGATTTTATTCCTTGGTATGCTGAAATTGTAAATTATTTGGTAGTATCTTTCATTCCTGCTGATTTCAACAAGAACTAAGCTGATAGTCTGAAACATGAGTCTCATTAGTACATTTGGGATAAATCCTACCTTTGGAACACATGTAGTGATAAAATCCTTTATCATTGTGTTCCTAATAGATATTTTTTAGTTTATCCTTAGGTTTTTCCTCACACATGCTTATGGGGGCCACTTTGGTCCCCAACAGACTGCTCACAAGGTCCTTGATTCTGGTCTCTTTAGGACAACACTATTTTGAGATGCCCATGATTTTTTTAAATATTTTTCTCACTATCAAATAATGGGGAATGTATTTAATAGAAATTAAATATCACAACAAACATTTCTCTTTCATGAAATTTTCAATGTTTGTGGCATTGACTTTAAGGTTATATTTCCCAATTTCTTTGGAAACTTTTAAATTCTTCTGGAAGTTTATTACATGTTAAAATAGGTAGATGCATGAGCCACAAGTACATATGATTACAAGAAATTTGTTTAATTTTTTAGTAACCAAATTTTTTGTAGGTTTAGATTACATAGGTTCATCATTAGTGACCAGGGTTCTAATTTCTACAACCAAACAATGTAATCACTTTTATGTCGGTATGGGGCCGGGCATTGAGAGTCTACTTAATATCACCCAAAAACCAATGGTCAAGTCAAGGTGTCAAATAGAGAGGTAAAAAAATCTATAGAAAAAATTTCAACCCAATAGAAAATATTAAAGTCCTAGAATTGATGATTCATTATAGACTTACGGTAATGCCTTTAAGACTCCCATTGAAATGTCACCTTATCAGATTTTTTTGGAAAGAGTTGTCACCTCCCTATTGAGATAGAGCAACAAACCTACTCGGAAATTAAGTAATGAAATTATAATCTTTCTAGTTTAGGTTCTTAAAGAAATCTATAGATTTATGAGTTAGAGAAAATGCATAGAGACCCATATGAGAACTCCTAGATTTATAAGGAGAGAACCACGACTGCCCACAGATGCCCATATTTATAAGGAGATAACCATGGTCCTCTTTTTCACTAAAAGGAAAATGTTGTATCTAGGAAAGCTTTATTCCCACTGGTTTGGCCCATCCACTATTACTAATGTTTATCTATTTGGTTTTTTTCAGGTTACAAATGAAGAAAAAAAACAAACCTTCAATGTTAATGGGAAGAAGGTGATGCACTTTTATAAAGCCATTCCAGATTCACCAATAGAGGAACTCCAGGTTCAAGAATAATCCTACGAATGAAACTCACTAGGTTTTATCCATCCTTCCCACATTCAATTTATTACAGTAATGACACTACATATTCTAGGTGGGGGGTGAGTACATTCATGGGTTAGTTAGTAATTTTCATCATCTTTATTCTTTTTCTCTTTTTTTCTAGTTGAATAATATTTCTACCCCCCCCCCTCATTTTCAACCTCACTTTTATGCTAGAATATTCATTTTTTATTCCCGCTGAATCATGTAAATTATTAAAAATACAAGAGTAATTTTCTTATTTCATGTTATTTTAACATTTAAAAAATTCATTGATAGAATGTGTGTTTTGGAATGAATTTAAAATTGAGATGTGAATTTTTCTAGTAAATTGGTTGTTTTTTCAATAATTTAAATGGTTGTATCATTTTAAAACCTTTGAGAATAATGGTACCCTTTGTGTGAGTAGTTTATGGGAAAACATTTTCACTTAATATCTCCACACATCTTTTCACCCAACTATGAAGTGTGAATTTTTCTTACTCAATGGAAGGTAAATATAATTTAGGTTAAATTTTATCAACTTTACAAAATGATTTTTCCATATATTTATTCCTTATGTTATTTTTTCATTACTATACCAGATTGGTCTATGCGTGTGTACCTGTTATCCAACTATTGTACGCTCTCAAAAAAATAAAAATTAAAAAAAATTAAAAAATTAAAATAAATCAGAAACATGAAAATATGGGTTTTTTATTGGGAATTTCAAAAATCACTCTTCTTCAACCTTTGATCTTGTTATAACAATTACAGTTAGTTTTGTGATGAGATCAAATAAGGGAGGAGTGATGAGTGTGATATTTGTTCTAAGTTAAAATTTTTGAGGAAAAAAAATAAATAAGGGGAGTGATGAAATATACAACATATGGAGATATCTAGGTTGGGAGATTAAGGTTTGACTTCTAGGAGTTCTTAATTTAGTGGGTCTTGAAATTTTATTATAAAGGATGCAGGGAAGGTTCGGTGGATAGAATCATTTAAGTAGACATTTTTTAAAATAACCTATATTTACTGGATAGAAATTGAAAATAATAGAATGAAATGGTTTTCACACACACATTTGGATATTTAGGGATATTTTTTAAATTTTAATTATTTACTCAAATTGGTATCATCTATATCCTTGAATCTCATTCTGATACAATTTATAAGACATTTGTTTCATGATCACTGAGAATAACTCTTTGGTGTGATTTTTTTATTTGATCACATTACTATCTAGAATTAAATTTTTATTTAATGTTAAATCTTCACAAATTTGGGAACATATCGATGAATAATTTTTGGAAATGTTACTTTTCCTAGGAGTGAAAAAATTTAGGTGTGGGGGTGTGATCACACCGTGATTCACTATTTTATTTGACCCTTACACCATTGTATTAAACTAATTTTTTATTGTAAATTAAAATTATTATGACAAATTTAAATTCATGTTTGATTCAATAATTTAATTTTTATCACTGTTAAAATGGGATATTTCAATTGTTTTTATTTTTTCCATTGTATTTAGAGGTGATTTGAGGGCCTAGGATGATGTTGAAGAAAAATGGGCCAAACTATAAAAGATTCCAAGAACACCTATGGACTAAAATGAATAATAAAGTTAATTAGTGACTCCAATTGGGATGAAATTTTGTGATCTAGTACAAAATTCATTGGGTTAAAACTATTTTAAAAACACCCAATCCCAATTTGTCAATTAAGGGGACCAACCGAATTGATCTATCCAAGGAACTAAATCTGCTTAAAGTCAAAAGTTATGTTCTGTATTTCAACCAAATCTCAGGATTTATTTTTCTAAATGGTGCAAAAAAATTAGTGGAGATATTCAATTAGTGGGAAAAACTTTTAAATTTTTTTCAAACTTAGATAATATTTTCTGGTTACTCAAACCATGGGCCAAGTGGTTTATTGAAATTCGGGTGCCCAAAACCACCTTCCACTTTGCCTATAAATTTGAACTATGGGAACCCCATTTGTAAGATCTACCAGGAGGAAAGTTTTTGTAATTTTAAATTCCTAAAGGATTCCTCTATTCTATTTTGAGGTTTTGGATCTCCCTATCCTCATAGGAAGATATTAAATTAATAAGTAGATCCACCCGAGCTTCCACCTCCTCTCAATGGCTGGCTAAATGGTGGGCATTCATTTTGAGGGAGATACACACATGTAAAGGGAGTTATGAAACATATTATAGCTACTATTTTTGATTAAATTTGGTTTAAAAACATATCATTCCATATATCTTACATTATCTTATATTTTAATTATAGTCTTGATTCATGTGATTGGTATGCTCTTAATTTCTAACTGATCGGTGTGATGTTTTGAGTGTGTGACTTGTGTTGTTATGATTGGAAAACACAAGAATACTTTTATTACCTGATTTATTGATATTTAAATGTGATTTGGAATCTCTTATTCCATGAATAAGTACTGGACCTTGTCAATATGATTTTTATGTCAAGGTTTTGTTTTTCAAGCATTGATATAATAGCTTAGGAAGTAATCAGGATTCTGATTGATTTCAACCAAAGACTTACTTCAAACCTAAATTAATACCTAATAATAATGATCTTGAAATGTGTGTAGTGAACTCATAATGAACCCTTTTTCTCATATTTTTCAAAATTCACTTTTTTCAACTATTAAACTCTTTAAATTAGGTTATTTTATTTTTTAAATTGTTTTCAAAACCTCCCCCTATTTTAGTCCTTTTTTTAAAAAATTCACACTATAAACCACCAAATCTCCTTGATAGAAAACCTAGGGTCTTCCCTATACTATAAAATAATCATTAAATCATAATAAATTTGACATTTCATTACAAAATGGTTAAATTTTTTCACCTTTTTTTGAGGAGCGCTTTTCTTTTTAGTGTGTGTTTTTTTATAAAAACACTAAATATTATGTAAATATTTGTGTGATTTTTTTAGTACTTTATTTTTTAATTTGATTTATAAAATATTCTTTTTGTAGGCCTATTTCATGACATGATCTTAATAAAAGGTCCTACTTCCTTTTGAACATAAACTAGAGAGGATCTTACATCATCGACACCAAGAATCACTGAACAATCCCTTGCAGGAGGACACACAAAATATCGACACTCTTCTTGATCATTTTTATTCTTAAAAATACAACATCAATACTGAAATCAACATGAATAATGTGGATGAAAATAAATATATATTAAACTAAATAGCCTCTCCTGGTGTAGATATTCATCCTGCATTCATTCAAATACAAGGCAACCCACCTAGTTTTGAACTAAAATTTGGTTTAATTCACTTGTTTCCAAGATTGCATGGACTAAATGGAGAATACCCACATAAGAATTTAAAATAATTTCATATTTTGTGTTCAAAATTAAAACCTGATAATGTAGATGAAGAAAAATTAAATATTATGGAATTATATTTTTTATTTTAAGACACTGTAAAAGATTGGTTGTATTATGTTAACTCCCCTATTAGAGGTTGGGCAGACATAAAACGCCTTATTCTTGAAAAATAATTCCCATCCTATCAAAATAAAACTATAATTAAATAAATTTTTATTATATGGTAATCACAAGGGGAAACACTTCACGAATAATGGGAATGATTTAAAATTCTTTTTTCACATTTCCCACATGAGTAAATAAGTGATCGACTTTTAATAAAAAAATTATGAAGGTTTAATTCAAATTGATCATAACATGGTTGATATTTATACATGTGGTGTTCTAGTTGAAAAAACCTGAATTTATGCAAGGACCCTCATTGAGAACATGGAATATAACAGACAACAATTCAGTTCAAGGTCTAGTGTACCCATTTAAGGTTTCCATGAGGTGAAAAGTTCTGAATTTGATAAGAAGGATGATACAAAGTTTGAAGAGGTAAGTACCCTACTTCTAAAGATTACTCTTTCCAAAGGTAAATCCCAACATCCTCCTCCCATACATTGTGGTATCTGTTCTTATAACACCCACTATTTTAACCAATTCCCTCAATTAAGATAAACTTCTTAGAGTTGTGATGAAATATTCTAAGGCCTTACCTATAACCAACCCATTAGGAAATAACCATACTATCCATCCAACCATGGGTGGAAATACAACCAAGATTTTAGGAAAGGCGGTATTCAAACCAACTTCATCAACAATGGAACCAACCGACGCAGAGTAGTCATCCCCCACCACCACCAAGAAATCCTCAACCACTACAAAAGACTTTCCAAAAACCCCCTCCAAAACCTGAGCCTATCCTAGAATAAATGATGAAACAAATGGATATAAATAATATACAATTTCAACTAACCACCCAAGCATCCATATAAGACCGAAAAACCCAATTAGTACAACTCACCAACTTAGTGGGGGAAATCCAAATTCATGGGTTGGTTAAACTACCTTCTCAACCACTAGTCAACACTAAGGATAAGGGAAATTTTAGTTTTGTCACCCTGAGGAGTGTAACATAACTTAAAATCCAAATTAACCTTCTATTAGAGTCATCCCTTCTTGAGGAAACCACCATCCCAACCACAACAAAATAGTCCAAATGAGGAAAAATCTTGTCCAGAGAGAAGCCCTACCAAAGGAAAGAGAGTTTAATTTTATGAATCACTAATCCAAACCATTCCTCTTATATTTCCCTAAAGGGACACAAAACTAAGGGAAAAAAGAAACTAAAATTGATAAATAAATCTTTGAAACTTTCAAAAAAAAATAGTTAGCATCCCCTTGATTGATATTGTGAAGAAAATTCCACAATACACCAAGCTTCTAAAGGATATGTGTATACACCGAAGGTGAATTCAAGGTGATGAAAATGTGAGATTAGGGAGTAACATCTCAATATTGATAGAGCCATCACTTCCCACTAAATTCAATGATTTTTGAACATTCTCAATTTTCTGCACCATTGGGGAGTATTTATTTTCTTATGCTAATATTGATTTGGGATCCTCTATAAATGTAATGCCTCACTCTATTTTCTCCTCATTATAGGTTGGGGGACTAAATCCCATGGTAATTTTTGTTAATCTAGAAAAAATGGAGTACATCACACCTCATTGGTGTATTAGAGGATATTATTCTGAGGGTGAAAATTTAATTTTCTCTGTCGACTTTTATGTGTTTAAAGTGGTCACATTTTCCACTTCAATTTCAAGTGGAGGAAAATTTCTGGGGTACTATAGTAGTATTGTAGCAAGTGTTGTAGCAGTTATTGTTTAGTACTGTAGCAGCCAGAACCATTCACCTTCAGGCCACCAGTTTGGGCCTGGAGTCCTTAAGGCCTTCGGGCCACCCAGGCCTTTGGGTCGATAAGGCTTTCAGACCACCTTAAGGCCTTCGGGCCACCTCAAGGCCTTTAGGGAACCTGATGTTCAGATTCAAACTAGAAAAATTCTATAAGTAACAAGATCCATAGGAGGATTAATATAAGGAGTATTCACCATATTAGAGCTATCAGATTTGGAATAATGTGAGGTTATAGAACATTCCATTGGTACCAGACCTGTGCATCCTTGCACAGGAAAGCTAGTCGAACAGCCATGAAAAATTGGAGAGATGATCACAATACAGATGTTGGGTAGGGGAAGTTTCAAGTATTTATAGTCTGGGATGTATTCCTTTATGACCTTCAGGTCTTATAATGTAATGAAGCCTATGGGAAATGTGATTTTAGGGTTCCACTTCAACCCTTAAAATAGGGATTATCAAAAAATTAATAAAAAATGAAAGCCTTTGGGACATTCAGGATATTAATTTACTCCCTTCCCCTAAAAAAACTTATTTATTTTCTTATGATCCTTTTTATAAGTTTTCATCATTCATAGAAATTATAGTTAATGATTCAGGCATTTAATGTTGTATTGGTTCAGAAAAATTCCATGCATGTTTTTTAATTGATGATTTCTTGAGCAGTGAGGATCCTCTTACCGTCGATGATACTGTTAAGCTTGTAAAATATTATTCCTTATATAAGGATGTTACCATTTATGAGTTTTATGAAATCATTTACCTCTCACTTTCACATTCACTCCCATCATTCCAAAATCCCCCTTAAATGGTCTTTTTATCATTGTACTCGGTGGTAACTTTATTTTCTAGACCAAAAATTGCATCAAAAAGAATTTTGTGATCTAGAAGTGTTCCCATATTGATTCTACCCTTGGTAAAATAATTCACCATATAAAAAATATTTATCTTGAATTTTGTAGAGTCTATAGTTATAAATAAAAGGGCTCTAATACCAATTATTTTGGACAGTTTTACAAGTCAATGCATAAGAGTATCCAAGGATCCAATTATTTGTAATTTTGGTTATGATTTGTATAGATAAATAATATTTGATTATAAAAAATAGAAATAAAAGGTTAAAATTTTATCATGATGAGAACGCTTTAGAAACCTAAAGGAAACAAAATAAATAACATGGGTATTTACATGCATCGAACCAATTTTCACCAATGTTCATAGCAAGAACACTATCTATTAGACCTGTTTATTATGAAAAAGAAAAAAACTAAAATAGAAGATACTTGAAAATGGTAAAGTATAAGATAATTTATTCAAGTAAAAAAACCTAGCTAAACCAAGTGGCAGTGATCAAAACCTTTCTTAAGGAGTTAAATTCCTTTCTTAATAGATGAACATACACTACACACTCAAAACATAAAGGATAAAATATAATATAGGTAACAAAACCAATAAATAAAAATAAACTCACTTATATCGATTGGTCTCAATAGCAAGGCCATGTCACTATTGAAGAAGATGGAGCAGGTTCCTTTGACTTGACTTCATGCAATATGGATCATTCTTATACAAATATCAAACATGAATCCTAAAATATATACTAAATCACTACTCAAGATTAGATCATTGAGGATTGGTGCATCAAACTCACAAGAAAAAATAGCAGGATATTGAATGAAGAAACTTTTCTTGCTTTCCCCCTTGGAAACTCACTCAGTGAACCGGGATTTTTCTCTAGAATTTTCTCTCTTTGAATCTCTCATCGTGCAATGAAAACCCAAATGAATGAATACATAAAAAATGGATTATTTTATAGTGAAATAACTTTTACTATATGATTGTTACATTATTTTTGAGATAAAAAATATAATAGTGATACAATCCATGATCTGAAGGTTTCATATCTTGAGAAAATTAGGCTCATGCATCACTTATATATAATAAAACATAAATATTATTTAAATAATTATTCTTTATCCTCCTAAAATATCTCATTTTCTCCCTAGTAAATGTAATCATCTGGGGATATACATCAAAGAAATAGGTGATCTAAAATCCCAGTAAGGGGAGGAATATCATGGGAGGGACATGAATCAATAGTACATGGGTGAGCATAATCAACATCATTATATCATAAGCATATGATCATCATCGAAATAATGAGGGAAACATTTGATAAAATAATTGAATTTGGAATATTCATAATAATTAAATATCATAACATAGAGTTTAAATACCACATATAGTTTTGAACAAATCTAGCATCATGTTCACGCATAACATATTTTCATAAATCATAACATCATAATTATGAACAAAGATATCCTCATCTTCATACATAATAAAAATAATATCCTGAGATATGTCACATTACCCAATGGATTGGATGGGTATATAATTATGGTCCCACCATTCATATCATAAAATGTTCATAATCATGCATGCCACATGGGAATAGATCATATAACAATCATAATTATAAAATAAACCCATAGAAAGGAATGGGTTTCATAAGGGTGTCATAAATAATACATTAAGGAATAATATTTGGGGTTACAAAATTAATAAACGAGAACATATTTTGTAATAAAATGTCATTTTTATTTGAATAAGAAACAACTTAATAAGAGTCAAAAAGTTTTTTTTTAAAATAAAGTCATTTTTTAAAATCGTTGCAGTTTACTTAGAAATCATTTCAAAAAGGTAAAAACATGTATATGCATAGAAATAAAAGGTAAATAAATATTAAATGAAACTTTAATTATAATATAGTAACGTACATACTTAGGATAATTTGAAATAATAGATAACCCAAAATAAAGGTAATTGGGTTTGAAAATCCTATTACTTTAAATCCTACTTTATTTCGTCACTTTTATGCCTCCTAAATAATAAACTTAGGTTTATTAAAATATAAAACCAGAAGTGAATTGTATTCATTTTTTACTCTATCAATTAAAATCATTGGATTATATTCCTTAATTACCTATGATAAAGTTGAAATGTTTTGATATCATATTTTTCTTAAAATATCCTATCACACTTTGATTTAAGGATATTGTTTTATTGTTATTTATAAATTATTAAGATTAACTCTAGAATCATTTAAATAAATATATTTATAAATTTAATATTATAAATAATTTATTATAACCATAAATAATGGTGGTGATAATAAAATAATTGTAAACTTCCTCATTGGTGGTTAACTGGACGTTAATGAGACATTTTCCAAAGAGAAGGTGTGAAATATACAATATTTTTTTGTATGAAAAATAAAATTTTAATATTATATTAATATAATAAATATAATTTTAACATAATTTTTAATTTTTTTAAGGAATTTTTAGATTATAAAATAAAAGGAGTATATAAAATTAGAAAAGGAAAATGAAATAAAATGATGAAAGGACATTACCTCTTTCTTGAAGTTTTTCCTTTTCCACAACCCTTAACTTCTTGAAAGCTTGGAGTTTGATTAATCAAAAATGTAACTAAGGATTAGAATGGGATTAAGAGAGGGGATTTGGTTATATTTTTTGATTTATTAAGTGAGGGAGGAGTTTTTTTCCATGGGAGGGGTGAGGGGTTATTTATACTTGAGGAGAGGGGCATTTTAAGGATAAAATGTTGAATAAATTATTATATATAAGGTAAGCATTTCTATAATAATATTTTTGACATTATAAAATATATTTGAATAAAATGACATGATTTTAGGGATTTGAATCACTTTATAATTCTAATTTATTATTTTAATCAAAATTAAAGAAGAAAAATGAAAAAAATGTTTCATTAAAAGGAAACTTTAGAATTTTAGGTTAGGGAAAATACTTTTTTTGGTTTTGAAATTAATTTTATTGTTTTTAAATGACCAATTTATCTTATTAAATTTATTTTGGTCCAAAATAAGTAATTTAAAATTTATTAATTCATTATTAAATCATCGTTATGTCATAAAACATGTGATATTTGAAAAATAATATTTTTACTATTTACATAAAAATGTAAGTTTCTCTTAAAATTATCAAAAATTCACCCTTAGTAAATTACAACGTGTTGATTATAAAAATAAAATTTATTTTTTTAAAATAATTTTATAACATAGGTAATTATAATTTTTAACATAAAAATTATGATTTCTATGAAAGACATTAAACACGGTTTATTAAAAATTTTGTATATTTTTATGATTTTCTTAATTTTTTTATTTATTTTATGGAATTATAATATCTATATTTTCTTAAATTAATTATTATAAATATTATTTATATTAAATTTTATTATTTTGAGATCAAATTATTGTTCCAATAGTCAGTTACTATTATCAATGGTGAAGTTATTATTCTTAATGGTCATGTTACTATTCCAATTGTCACATTAATATTCCAAAAGTCACATTACTATTACAATAGTCACATTAGATCTTATAAATATCTATTCATTAATTCATACATTATTCACTGCAATTCCTCCCATGGTTCTATATTTTTATTTTCTAAGATGTCGATTGGTTTACTAATATTCTATTTCTTTTCTATAGTGTTGTTTGTGGGGGTGATAATTATAGAATATTGGAATGATCTAGATTTTCCCAATCTACTTTTTCTATTTTATATTTTTTCCCATTGTAATATTTTTAATTTTCATGGGTTTAGTTGTTGACTAATGTAACGATCTCTATTAATGAAATAAATTTTTGTTAGTTTATCTATGTGTTGTATATGTTTAATGTTATATAATATAACACACATTTATTCAGGAAACAAAATTCATTTATAAAGTCTTAATCATTACAGTATTCCCCCATTTATTAATTTTATACCTAGAATTTTAAATCATATTCTTGGTTGAGAATAGATGAGGGTAATTATATTTCATTGTTTCCTTAGGTTCCCACATTTCCTCTTAAATTTATGGTTTCACCACATCTCTTTGACAAGGTGAGATATCTTGTTGCATGGAAATTTTTCTCTATGGTCTAAGTTATTCACCAATTTATCCTCGTAAGATAATTAATTCTCCATTTTTACCACATTTAGATTCATTACATGTGAGGGATTGGGTATGTACTTCCCTAGTAGATATTAATAGAACACATCATGAACTCGATCCATGTTTGGTGGTAGTGATAGCTGATAGGCCACTAATCCTATGTAAAAAAGAATCTCAAAAAACACAATATAGCTGGAGCTAAGCTTCCTTTTTTTCTACATAGCTTGACTCACTTCCATGGTGATATTCAAGGGAAACTTTTGTCTCCAACTTCAAACTCCAAGTTCCATTAATGATTTTCAGCATATCTCTCATTATAACTCTGAGTAGCATGTATATATTGTTTTATAGATTCAACATTTCCTATCATTTCTTGCACAATATCGGGTATAAGTAGCTTTTATTCACCAAATTCATCCCAAAAAGTATAAGTTCAATATCGCTTCTCGTACAGAGCTTCATATTGCACCATTTGAATACTTGAGTGGAAGTTGTTGTTTTATGAGAACATAACTTGTGGGATATGTTGATCCCATATGCCTTTAAATTATATTGAGTAGGATCTCAGCATGTCCTCAAGTGTTTAAATTTTCCTTTTAGATTGGCCATAAGTTGGGGGTGGTAGGACATACTAAAATTCAATTCAGTATTCAGATCTTGTTGAAGTCTTCTCCAAAATTTAGAAGTAAGCCTTGGATCATGATCAGATATGATCTAAAGTGGTTCCCCATATAGTCTCACCACTTACTTTATGTATATATTAGTAAGTTTTTTGAGTGATAAATCTTCCTAAATAGCAATGAAGTGGGGATTATTGGTGATTTGATCCACTACAACACATATTGCATTACTTCCTTTGGATGTCTTCAAGAGACCAGTGAAAAATTCAATAGTGATGTTCTCTCATTTCCATGTGGGTATAGAAAATGGATTTATCATCCCCTTGGAATTCCATCACTCTATATTAACTTTCTAAAATACCAAGCACTTTGAGGTGTACTTAGTGATATCCTTCTTCTTGTTGTCCCATCAAAAGTGCTCTCAAAGATCATGGTATATCTTGGTTCTTCCAATATGGATAGATAAATATGTTTTATGTGAATTTTCCAATAGATATTTATTTATCTTAGGTAATGTAGGCATAAAAATTCAAGTTCAAAACCAAATGAATCTATTTGAATTTATGTGTAATTCGTGAATATTCCCTTCCTTCACTGCTTTCACCTTATTTTTAATCTCTAGATCATCCCTTAGTGCATATTTGATCTTCTATTGGATATATGGTTGGGAAATAATTTGGTAAAGGTTGGATGTATTCCCTTCCATTATTATTTCCAAATCCATCCTTTTCATATCCATGAATATATTATCTTTTTCAATCTGTGTCATGAATTGAGTAGTAGGTACTTTTCTGCTAAGAGCATAAGATACCTTGTTCACCTTTCCAGAATTGTAGTGAATAGAGTAATCATAGTCCTTTATCATCTCTAACTATATTAATTTATTCATTTTCATATCTTTCTATGTGAACATATACATTAGACTCATGTGATTTGTAATATATTACACTTCTCATCATAGAGGTGGTGCTTCCAAATATTTAAGAAAAATATCATAGATGCTCACTCCAAATCATGTGTCGGGTAGTTCATCTTATGGATATTTAACTTTCATGAGGCATAGGTTTTCACTTTATAATTCTACATGAGTACACATCCCCGTACTTTATTTAAATAATCACTATATATCACAAACCCTTCTCCACTTGATTATAGTGTTAGTAAAGGTGTAGTGATTAGCATCTTCTTGGTCTATTTAAATCCTCTCTCACATTATTCTGTCTAGATATACTTTACCCCTTTCTATGTTAACTTAGTTAGTGAGATAGAAAATCATGAGAAATTTCTCAAAAAACATCGGTACTACACAGCTAATCCCAGAAAAATAAGGGTTTCCATGACAATTGAGCATGTCATCTATTTCTAAATTGTCATTGTCTTTGAAGGGTCCATATAAATTCCATTTCTTATGATCATGTTCTCTAATAATGTGACTTTATAAATCCAAAAATTACAATTGCTGAACTTAGCATACATTTTATCATTTTTTTAATGTCTCCAGTATAATTCTTAGATTCTCTTCATGTTCCTCCTTTATTGTGGGTTAAATGAGACTATCATCAATAAAGACTAACAAAAATATTTCAAGATAGTCTTTAAAGACTATATTAATCAAACCCATGAATATTTTAGGGGTATTGGTATGTATGAATAGAATCTCTATGAACACGTAGTGTCCATAACTTGTATAGAAGGTTTTCTTCCAAATATCATCATTATTTACCTTTGTTTTATGATATACATAATGAAGATCCACCTTTGAGAAGTATTTATATCCTCGTATTTGATCACACAAGTTATAAATCCTTGGTAGGGGATACTTATTCTTTATGTAAATCTTCTTGAGCTCTTAGTAATCGATATACAGCCATAATGATCCATTATTTTTCTTGAAAAAGAGCATTGATTCACCCTAAGGAAATGCACTCAAGAATATGAATCCTTTTTTTCAAATTCTTTGTATTTTCTTATTTAACTCATCTAATTTTATTGGGTCCATAATATAGGTTCATTTGGATATACTATTGCCTCTGGTTATAAGCTCTATCATGAACACTAGCTCATGAACTAGGGGAAGGATAAGTAACTCTTCATGAAATACATCAGTATATTCCCTTACAATGGTAATTTCCTCAAGGTTAGTGTTTTCTTTTAACATTACCATATTATAAAAATATTTTTATTCACTGGGTATCAACGCTCACATCGTTGAGGGATTTCCAAAGGATATTCATGATCTTCCTTACATTTGTATAGAAGCATGGGATAGTTTGTAATATATAAAGAGATTTACTTTTCTCGATAGTTGATGTGATTTATATATAATGAGATCCAATCCATGCCCAGTATAGCATCAAATTTCACCAAGGTAAGTATTAAAATATTCATTGGAAGAATATTCCCATATACACTAATAGTAGAAGATTCCAACACTTGGGTTGTATTGATCGCACCACTATGTGTTTTATAGATATCTTTACTTAAAGATATCAGGGATGTGATTACGAAGTTCTATAAAATTTCAGGATATAATGGAATGATTATAACTAGAATCAAATAAAACTTTAGATATTATTGAGTAAATAAGAAGTTTATATTTACAACTTCATTTTCATATTCCACCTCAAGAGTAGTGATGGCATAAGCTTTCCCTTGATCCTTTGGATTCATTGATTTTTAATTCTAATTACCCTCAAATGATTTTAGTTTAGTTAATTTTCTTATATAGTTCCCTTTGTACTTATAGTTGAAGCATTGTTCCATGGGTGGTGCATTGGGAGGTTCCTTCATTTCCTTCATCACATTGGTCGGCTTCTTCATGTATCTTTGACATTCATGATCTTGGTGGCCTTATCTCCCATACATGAAGAATTTCCTTATCCCTTTGAGGAAATTAATATGATATTTATTTCCACATATTTGACATGTGATCGGTTGGATATTCTTTCTACTTTTATCATTTGATCTGCCAGTTTGAAACACCATATTTTATTTCTTATCTCCATAACCATGGGATTATTCTCTGAACATCATTACTATTTTGAGATCACATTAAACTAATTATTTGTAACTTCCAATGTCATGGATAGATATAATCTTTTAGAGGTGTGTTTTTAAATCACTAAATAACCTACCTATTTTACTATTGTTACTGATAAAAAACATGGGGATTATCTTATAATCCTTGTGAAATTTTCCTCATGAGTTGTGACAGATTCACCCTCCTTTTTCTTAATCACTATGAATTCTCTATACAACATTGTTCAAAGAGTTTGAGGTAAATAATTATTAATAAATAACTTCTTAAATTCTTCCCACTCCATTTCTTCTATTCCATCCTTCATCTTGGTATTCTTTACCAATTCCCACTATTGATTAATTTCTCCATCCAAATGATAGAGAGACAATGTGACTTTCTCCTTCTTGAAAAATGGAACATAGAATATATATTATCTATTGAGATAACCCACTATTCCATAATAAGTTTATTGTAATATCTACTAAACACCATTGATTGTTTCCACATAAATGGATTAATGGTCAGTTTCTTCTTCTTTGGTGAAGGAAGACATTCCATATGGTTCAGATTATTTTTCATAGCCTGATATAATTGGGTAATCATAACTAAGAAGTTTTAAACTCCACCTCCCATTTCATTGGGAATTTTGTTCGGACAATCATTACATTGGCCCTTACATAGATTTTTGGTATTTTTTATCTTGTTTCACACTATATTCTAAAATATAAAAGGTTCAAACAAACATAAATTAAAAAATCACAAATAAATAATTTATTCTTATATGAAAATTAATTCTAAATTCATATCTTATGGGTTTTTTATTTTTATCCTTTTTATTAAATGATTCTTCTAGTATAATTTACTTTAATACATTTTTAACTTTAAAAAGAATAATTAATTTAGTTATATATCCTTCATAATGGTTTGTATAGAGCTTGTGATTAATTTAATCATATACCTTATGAGTGTCATACCAGGTATATAGTGAGGCCTCTTTGATATGATCTAGGTGATGATCAAGTTAATACTCAATACACCCTTTCTAGGGTTATTACCCCAAGGTAAAAATGTTTCAGATCCACATTCACTTGTTTTATCTCAATAGATATTTTATTTCTCAGAAACCATGCACTCTTATAATTTACCAAAAGTAATGATTTTTACCTATACTTGGACTTATCCTTATGGTTTTCACAAAATTTTTTAATTATAATTTCCAAATTAACTAAGCCATTATTTGATCCTAGATGTGGTGACCCAAATTTTTCTTACATGACTATTATATCACTTTTAAGATAAAAAACATAATAGTGATATAATCTAGGATCCAAAGGTTTGATATCTTTGGAAAATTAGGCACATACATCACTTGTACATAATAAAACTTAAACATTATTTAAATACTTCTACTTTATCCTCTTAAAATATCTCATGTTATCCTTATTACATGTAATCACCTAAGGATATACATAAAAGAAAGTGGTGAGTTAAAATCCCAGTAAGGGGAGGAATATCATGGGAGGAATAATGTATATGAATTAACAGTACATGGGTGAGTATAATTAACATCATGATAACATAAACATAGTATCATCCTCATAATAATGATGGAAAATTTTGATAAAGTCATGGAATGTGGAATATTCATAATAATGAAACATCATAACATATTGGTCAAATACCACACATAGTTTTGAACAATGCTAGCATCATGTTCACGCATAACATATGTTCATAAATCATAACATCATAATTATAAAAAAAATATAGCATCATGTTCACAAATAATAATCATAATATAATTAGATATATCACATTAACCAATGAATTGTAGGACTATATAATTCTGAGCCTTCCCATCACATCATAAAATGTTCATAATCATGCATGCCACATAGGAAGAGATCATGTAACAATATTAGTCATTAAATAAACCCATATAAAGGAATAGGTTTCATAAGGGTGTCATAAATCATAATTTCAGGAATAACCATTTGGGTTCCAAAATTAATAAGTAAGATCATATGTTAGAATAAAATATCATTTTTATTTTAATAAAAAACAACTCAATGAGAGTCAAAGAAGTGCTTGGAAAAATAAAGTCCTTTTTTAAATATTTGTAATTGGATTGGAAATCCTTTAGATGGGGTAAAAACAAGTATATCCATAAATATAAAAGTAAAATAATTATGAAAGTAAACTTTAATAAATATATAGATTCATCTATACTCATAATAATTTGAAATAAGAGATAGCCCAAATGAAAACAAATTGGGTTTGAAAATCCCCTTACATTAAATATCGATTTATTTCATTTGTTTTCTTACTCCTAGAAACTAAACATAGTTTTATTAAAACATGGAACCATAATTTAATTTTGTTAATTTTTTCCACTCTTGATCAATTATAATCATTTAATTCTATTCCTTAATTCCCTTTTTTAAAGGTGAAAAATTTTGATATCATATTTTTTTTAAATATCCCATCATGCTTCTGTTTAAGGATCTTACTTTGTGATTATTTATACATTATTAGGATTAAATACAGAAGATTAGAAATAAATAAATTTATATATTAAAAATAATTCCTTATAATCATCCATAAGGTTGGTGATAAGAAAATAATTGGACACATCCTCATTAGCGGTTAAACGACCATTAACGAGACATTGTCTAAAGAGAACGTGTGAGATAAAAAAAATGTGCTTATATTAAAAATAAAATTTTTATAGTATATTAACATTATGAAGATCAGGTTAACATATTTTTTAATTTTTTAAAAGGTTTTGTATTAGAAAATAAAAGTATTATATGAAATTATAAAAGTAAAATGAAATAAAAGGATGAAAGGAAATTACCTCTTTATTGAAGTTTTTCCTTTTCTAAGGCCCTTAGATTATTGAAATCTTAGAGTTTTATTACTCTATAATATCCCTAAGTATTATAAGAGTCTTAAGAGATGGTATTTTGATAGATTTTTTTCTTTTGTAAGTGATAGGTGAGTGGTTTTCCAAGGGAGGGGTGAGGGGTTATTTTTACTTGATGAGAGGGGCATTTTAAGGATAAAATATTGAATAAATTATTATATCCAAGGTAAACCTTTAAATAGTAATATTTTTTATATTATGAAATATATATGAATAAAATAACATTATTTTATGACTTTAATTCAATTTATAATTCGAATTTATTATTTTAATCAAAGGAAAAGGATAAAAATGAAAAAATGTTTATTTAAAGGGACACTTTAGACTTTTAGGATTTGTAAAATACTTTTTAGGTTTTGAAATTAATTTTATTATTTTTAAATGATACATTTATCTTATTAAATTTTTTCTGTTCTTAAATAACCAATTTAACATTTATTAATTCATTATTACATCATCATTATGTCACAAAACATGAGGTATTTGAAAAATAGTATTTATACTATTCACATAAAAATGGAAGCTTCTCAGAAAATTATAAAAAATAAACCCTTGGGAAATTTCAATTTGATAATTATAAAAATTAATTTAATTTTACCAAAATAATTTTCTATAATATCTAATTATAATTATTCACATAAAAAATTAGGATTTTTATGAACGGAATTAAAATATAGTTTATTAAAAAGTGTGTATAATTTCTTTGAGTTTCTTAATCATGTTATTTTTTTATGATATTAAAATATTTATATTTTCTTAAATTGTTCATTATAATATTATTTATATTTTATTTTATTATTTTGATATCAAATTACTATTCTAATGGTAGTACCCCCGGTTTCAAGTAAGTAACCCTTTCTTTATGATTTTTTAAGTGTGTAAAGTATATGGGTGAAGTTTGGGAGAGTTTAAATAACTTTTGGAGGTTTTGGGGGACTTTATACAGGTGCATGATTGGTGAATGGTTTTGTAAAACCATGAAACACATGCAGGAAATCGTGCACAATGAGACAAGGGCTAAAGGGAATGCGTACAGGCGATGCACGGTTTTCCCAAACTATGCAGAATCCTTAGAGAAAATGTGAAACTTGAGACAGTGGGATTTGGAATGGATAGCATGTGGATTGGAAACCATGCGGTCAAACCATGTGAGTATCATATTTGAGGTAGTGTCTACCACACAGTTAGTACATGGTTTGTCTAATCGTGTGATTAAACTATGTGTGGTTAAAAACTAGATCCTAAAAAAGTGGATCTAGATCAGTATTGCATTTTAATGCCTCATTTTTTCCAAAAAAATCCCTAACTCGGGATTTTCCATCTCAAAGGCTGGAGAACCTCCATACACTTAATTGGAAGCAATTCGGAGGTGTTTTTTGGTGCATTGAAGCTCGATTTTCACGATAAGTGATTGCTCTTGGTGCTTTTTCTTAGTTCCAATTCTTTATCCCTCCCATTTTCTTAAATATATGTCTGATGTAGATTGATATAAGATAGTTGATGACAAATATGAATATATTTGGATTTTTTTGATTATAAGTTAAGATATATAAGGTGGTTTCATGGATATTTAACCTGTTTTCATGGGTGTTTTCATGTCATTCTTCATTTTCATCATAAAACCTATGGTAGGTGGCTTCACTCTCGACTCCTCTATTTATAACTTGAAGGCTTAGTTTCAAATTGATTAAATTGATGGAAATTTATTGTGAAATTTGTGTAAAAATAATGGTGGAAACACTCTTCAATGACGGTTTTTGGATCATTATGGAATTTTGAATTGTTGTGCAATATTCTTTGTTACATAGTTTTAAAATGATAGTTTTAAAAATGGTTGTTTGGTTTTGATTTCATGAGAAAGGGTTTTCAATAAAATTATATTTTTATTGAAATGGTTTTTTGTAAAGGTTTTCAAGAAAAAAATTTATTTATTGAAATGGATTTTGCATTGAAGTGGTTTTGGAATGGAAATGGTTTTTTGGCATACTTGGTGGTGTGTGTTCATATTTCATTATGAGGCTTTGTTTAAATATAACCTTATGCTTAGTTCCAAAGGTGTAATGGAACATGGGATTTAATTACCTTATGATGACTTGGTAGATCGATGAGAAACCTCTCATGGGTATGGAATTGTCATAACAAAGTATGCATGGTTTGATGTGTCGATATGTGGGATGGAAAGGTTATACCAAAATGGAATTTTTATAAAGGTTTTAAAGTATTCTTTGGTTTTTTTTCATGGAACTTGATGTTGTTTTAAGAAAATTGTTTCATTAAAACTTGTTTATATTTTTATATAAATTATTTTATTACTTTTTTTATATAAACTATTTTATATAAATGTTTCTAACATGTTTTATCCTAGTGGCGCGAGTAGGGAAGTCATTGGAGAAAATCAACTAAGTTTCATTACTCACCCCTAATTTTCACTTTGGTGATTTTTTAGATATTTTTTATCGATACATGGGAAAAGTTAAATTATCATACTTCTATAGTAGTATTTATTGATACTTGGGTTATTTTGTGGAGTTGGAGCATAGATCATGTTTGGAGCTTTGGAGTTTTTCATTGAAGTCTTTGAGTTTTGTCTTCTGTTGTATACTTTGATATTGTAGTCTTCTACTATGGTACGTGATTTTAGTTTGATTCTGATAAATGAAATGTTTATTTTTCTTTCATTGTTATCATGCATCATATGGTGGTTATTTTTTTGTGGCTTTTTTGGTTAGTTGTTTTATTCAAAAGGTAAAAAATCGTACCCCACATGTATTAAATCCCTTCAGCATTTATTGTCATATTTTGGCATCTTGGGGATGTCACTTAAGGCCAAGTGACATCCTCCCTCATTCTCAATCCAATGAGAAGAAGGAGGATGTTATAACTGGTATCAATTTTGTTCGATCCAAAAATATATTTGAGACAAGTGGTATCATTTTGGTTCTTCCTTTGGGGAATAAGTGGTTTAAGTCTTGGTTGGTCTTTGACTTGGTATTGGTTGTCGTTCTTGGAGTTGAAATCATTATGGTCAAATACTTAAGTTGGGATGATAGAAAGGAGTAGGATTTTTGGGACCTGAAATGTAGATCATAAAAAAGGAATATCTATCCTTTTTATTCTAAACTTCAAGTTACCAGAGATTTGGGTACATAAGTGTTTTAGAGACACTTATAGAATTTGAAATCTCATTTTCATGGGTTTATCCAATGATACAAGAATGAAATTAATTAGAAAATTACTTCCCAATATAAGTGCATATTTCATTTTTAGTAATGATATATTATTTGGTAAAATTTTTTGATTTTTGAAAAATGTTGAAATTGTTTTCAAATGTGATATTTTGAAAAATAGAATTGTTGTGGTATGTTGAAAATGGTCTGATTTTCAAAAAACTTAGAGATTTTTAAAAAATGGTTGAACATGGAAAATATTGATTTCTAGAAAGAATTGATGTGATAACATGATGTGGTAGAATTTGAAATGATAAGCCTTCGGTTAATAAAGATAGATACTTATGGTGTTTGTTATTTGTATTGAAAATAGAACCAGATAGGTGTCGTATAAACCAATCATAAGAGGCTTCTAAGAATGTGGTTTCACCTGAGCCACAAGTGAACCAATAGCTGGTTCGTAGTATAGTGCAAGATTTTCAAGCTGTGGACATGGGGAACTTGAGGGATGAGTCAAGGAAAGTGGATCATTCCATTAAATTCTAGAAGAATAATCCACCCATATTTTGGGGTGATTATGAACCAGAAAAAGAAACGGTGTGGCTGAATAGGATGAATTGTATCTTTTATTTCATTATCACACTAGTAGAGATGAAATTCAATATGGTGACATATATTTTGGAAGATCTAGCACGCCAGTGGTGGGATTTAGTTTTTCATGATAAATTAGACTACAACCTTACATGGTAGGATTGTGAGGAATTTTTTAACAAACAATTATATCCTCATATGTTCAAAATTCAAATAATGATAGACATATTCATCTTGAAGTAGGAAAATATTTCTATCACAGATTATGTAGATAAATTCATGAATTTAGTTCTTTTTTCACTCGAGGTTGTTGCTAGTTCAACCTTTAAGGAACACGTCATTGAATTGGGGCTGAGACAAGAGATTCTACTGAAGACTATTGTGCTTTGTATTATGGATTATACAGAGATGGTAAATAGAGAATTGGTAGCTGAAAGGTACATCTCATGAGATATGGGAGGATTAAGTATTTTTATACCTATGGGAAATAGTGGGAACTCTAACATGAGAAGAAACTGGAAGAGGTACACTTATTTCCAAGGCAGGAGCATGAATCATAATCTAATGGATGGATCAGTAAATCTTCCTCCAAGACCAAAGGTCCAAGATGTATGTTTAGAATGTGGTTTATTAAACCACATGAAGTGAGAGTGTATGGAACTGCTGATATCATTTCATAATTGAAACAAAATGGGTAATCTTCAGTACTTTTTTCGCAATGCTTCAAGTTCGGATATTCGGAACACTTCTCAGGTGTCGCAAGTGTCGTATGCTTCAATGAGATGAGAGAATCAAAATAAATCTCTTCATAATAATAGAGATATCAATGGTGATTCTAGGAATAATATGACTCCTTAGGTAGTGAAATCTCAATAGGGAAATAAAGAGCAAAGTGCAGCGACAAAGTAATTATATGGAGCTAAACAGGTTACTTTGGATGATTAGTCTAGACCATATATAGTGTGAGGTATAATTATTTTGAATTCTACCTTTATGAAAGCTTTGTTTGATACAGGTTCATTCCATTCCTTTATTTCTTCTCATGCTATTTATTTAAATATTTTAAAATTTAATATGATTCCTTCTATAATAAAACTTCAAACTCCTCTTGGTCAAAGGGAATGTAGATCCTTTGTGTGTAGAGTATGTTCTATAACCATTTATGGAGTTGAGTTGATATGTGATTTCTCTGTGATTTAGATGGATTCATTTTATATAATCCTGGGTATGGATTTTTTTACAACATTCAAGGATCATGTCAACTATTATACCAAAAAGGTTAGATTTACAACTGAATATGGCGTTGAAGAACTCTTTAAAGGGGACCAAAATGTAAAGGTAGGTGAAATGGGATTGTGGGAACCAAAATTTGGAATAATATCATACTAGTTGGTAGCATTTTCCTTTCCATTAATATATGATATCGAGAAGAATATTTTTCTAGTAGTGGTGGATCGGTTTCCAAATTTGTTTCCCAAAAATTTCTTAGGGTTACAACCAATGAGAGAAGTGGAGTTTATGATTGATATCCTCTTAGGGACTAGTCCTATCTCACTTATGTATTATCAAATTGAACTAAAAAACTAAGGGATATCAAAGTGAAGTTGTAAGAGCTATAAATAATAGTGTTTATTTGGCCTAGCACATCTCCATGGGCTGCATCGGTCTTGTTTTTTAAAAAGGCATATAGAACTCTTTAGATATCTATGGATTATCGTAAGCTTAACTAAGTTATAATAAAGAATAGGTATCCACCTCCAAAAATTGATAATATTTTTGATTAATTGAGAGGATCATAGTAGTTATCTAAGATTAACTTTCTATTATGATATCATTAATTGCAAGTTTTAAGGAAGATATTCTGAAGACAACTTTTAAAATAATATATTGACATTATGAGTATGTTTTTATGCATTTTGGTATTATGAATTCACCAGTGATATTTATGAAATTGATGAATCTCATATTTCAGAGGTATCTGGATTCTTTTGAGGTGGTTTTTTTGGACAACATACTAGTGTATTCAAGGACAAGGTCTAAGCATGAGCAACACTTAGTGAAAATGTTTGGAATCTTGAGGGATCATCATCTGTATGAAAAATTATTAAAGTTAAATTTTTGGATATAATAGTTACGTTTCCTTGGACATGTTATTTTGGAAATAAGTGTTTTTGTATATCCAAAAAATATTGATGTTGTGATATCTTGAAAATTGCCAAAGAAAAATTTCAAGATATAGAGTTTCCTCGGTCTTGATGGTTATTACTGAAACTATGTTCATGATTTTTCATGACTAGACATGCCTATGATAGCTTTGAAAAAGAAGAATGTTCCATTTCTATGAAATGAGGAATGCCAAATGTCTTTTTAGGAGCTAAAGGTTCACCTTACATCATCACCAATATTAATTTTTCCAGAATCAAGATATGTGTATATGGTGTGTTGTGATGCTTTGGGATTAGGGTTGGGATCTGTTCTCATGAAATCAGATCATGTTGTTGCTTATGGATCAAGGAAGTTATGAGTTCATGAGAAGAACTACCCAACACAAAATTTAGATCTAGATTCCATATTCCATGCTTTGAATACTTGGTGTTATTATATATTTGTTGAGAAATTCACTTTTTTTACAGATCATAAGAGTTTAAAGCATATTTTCTCACAATGAGATTTGAACCTAAGGCAAAGAAGATGGATGGAGTATCTCCAGATGTTTGACTTTGACTTGATGTATACCCCAAGAAAAGTAAATTTGGTGACCGATTAATTAAGTATAAATTAATATGCTCGATTGGAAAAATAAGCATCAGGTGAGTGGCAGTTAATGTCATTCCTAGCCAACATACACATGGAATGTAAAGAAAGAGGTGATGTTGTGGTTTTATTTTCTGTTTCTTTGGTTCCTGATATGATAAAGATGGTTAAAGAATCATATACATCCTATTTAGAATGTGTGGAAATGAGGTCAAAACTCAATGGTGGGGAGACCATTAAGGGTTGGATGTTGGATGAGAGTTCAGTTTTATGGTTCATAAATCGGATGGTTATACTTATGGATTATTAGGACCAAATTCTTCATGTTTACCAAAATTCAATATGGGGTTTTCATCTTGTAATATATAATATTTATAAGGAATTTAAATTAAAGTTTTGGTGGAATGGTATGAAAAGGAAATTGGATGAGTTTGTTTTGAGAATCCTAACTTATTAAAAAGTTAAGGTAGATCTTCAACAACTAGCAGGTATGTTGCAATATTTATATATTCCTATTTGGAAGTGGGAGCAGATGACTATGTATTTAATAACAGGTTTCCCAAAAATGATTTAGAATCATGATGCCATATGGGTGATAGTGGATTGGCTCACAAAGTCATCTCATTTCATTCCTATTTGTGAAACTCATACAGTGGATTACATGTTGAAAATCTATATCTTAGAAGTGGTAAAGAGGCATGGCATGCCAATTTTGATCGTTTCAAACAGAGATATGAGGTTTATATATCATTTTTATAAATACTTATAGAAATCCCTTTGTAATCAGTTGACTATGACTATGGCATATCATCCTCAGATGGATGGGAAATCTAAAATGATGATACAGACTTTGGAAGACATGTTACAATCTTGTGTAATAAATTTTGGTGGCTCATGGGAATATCACATGTTGTTAGTGTAGTTCTCTTATAACAAAGTTATCAGGCCTTAATACTTATGGCTATTTTTTAAGCATTGTATGGGCCTCTTTGTCGTTCTCCACTTTATTGAGTGGAAACATGTGAGACTTCACCATTTGGGCCGATCATTGTCAGAGAAACAATAGAGAAGATTAATTTGATCAAGAAATTGATAGAGATGACTCAGAGTTGTTAGTAATCATATGTGAATCATCATCAATGGTCGTTTTCATTCGAGGTGAGTGATCATGAGTTCTTGAGGATCTCTCCAAGGCTTGTAAATTGATGTTTTGGGAATAAAGGCAAGTTATCTACTTGATAGATAATCATTATTGAGATGCGGGAACAGGTTGGTGAGGTGGAATATCGGTTGGAATTACCACCATGGTTTAGTGTGATTCATAATGTGTTCCACATATTTCATTTGAAAAAATATCATCCTGATCCTGACCATCTGATTCTAATGGATCATGTTGAAATAGAGATGAATTTTTTTTGGTGAACATGCTAGTGCAGGTTATAGAAATGCAAGAGAAATTATTTCATGGAAAAAGCATCAGTATAGCACAGGTTTTGTGGAAACATGGTCAGATTTAGGAAGGGACTTGGGAACAGGAGAAATAAATCAAAGAGAAATGGCCAGAATCCTTTTAGCAAGATGATGGTTTTCTAATTTCTGGAGATGGAAATTCCAATGGTGGGGAGAATTTATCACATCCAGTTTTAATTAATTAACCCTTTATTTAACCTTTTTAAGTATATAAATTATATAGATGAAGTTTGGGATATTTTAGAGAACTTTTGGAGGGTTTGGGGTCTTTTCTATAGGTGCATAGTTGGCACACAGTTTGGAAAAATTGTACAATACCTACAGGAAACTGTGCATAATGAGATAGGGGCTAAAGGGAAGGTGCACGGGTGGTGAATAGTTTTCCCAAACCATGTAGAAGCCTTGAAGAAACTGTGAAACTTGAGATAGTGGGCTTTGGCATGGCTGGTGCATGGTTTGTAAATTGTGTAATCCAATCATGTGAAGTTTATCCTTGAGGTAGCATCTAGCGCACGGTTAGCGCACGGTTTGACTAATCGTGTGACTAAACCGTGCGTGGTTAAAAACTAGATCCTAAAAAAGTGGATCTAGGTAGGCTTTGTGTTTTAATGCTTCTTCTTTTCCCCAAAACATCCCTAAATCAGGATTTTCCCCTCAAAGGTTGGAGAACCTCTCCCCAAAAAATTATAAGTGATCTGATGGCATTTCTTGGGGAATTGAAGCTTGATTCTCATGGTAAGTGATCATTCTTGGTCGTTTTTTGTACTTTTACTTAGATTGTCTTCTCTATCCCTCTATTTTTCTTAGATCTATTTCTGATATGGATATATCTAAGATATATGATTCTAAATATCAATATATTTGTATTTTTTAATGAAAGGAGAAGATATATAAGGCGGGATCATAGAGATTTAACCTGGTTTCGTGGGAGTTTTCGTGCCGTTCTTTGTTTTCACCATAAAACCTGAGGTAGGTGGCTTCACTCTCAACTCCTATTTTTAGAACATGAATTATTAGTTTCAAATTTATTAAATTGATTGAAATAGATTATGAAATTGGTGTGTAAAGAATGGTGGAAACCTTCTTTAGTGATGGTTTGTGGATTTTTATGGAATTGTGAATTTTTGTGCAATATGCTTTGTTAAATAGTTTTAAAATGATAATTTTAAAAGTGGTTATTTGGTTTTGATTTCTAGAAAAAGTTTTTTTAATAAAATATTGGTTTTATTGAAATGGTTTGTTAGAAATATTTTCAAAAAAAATTGTTTTATTGAAATGGTTTTTGGGAATACTTGGTGGTGTGTGTTCATATTTCATTACATGTCTTGGTTGAAATATGACCATATTATCAATGCCAAAGGTGTAATGGAACATGGGATTTAATTACCTTATGATGATAAACCGCTAAATATTATGGAACTTTCCTAACGAATCATGCATGGTTGTATGTGTGGATATGTGTAATGGAAAGGTTATGCCAAAATGGAATTTTTGGAAAGGGTTTAAAGTATAGTTTTTTTTTCCTTGGAACTTTATATTTTTTGTGAAAATGGTTTCATTGAAACTTGTTTATATTTTGATATAAACTATTTTAGAACTTGTTTTATATAAATTTTATTATATAAATATTTCTAACATGTTTTATCCTAGTGGAGTGAGTAGGGAAGTCATTGGGGAAAATCTACTGAGTTTTATTACTCACCTCGGCTTTGGAACTTTGTTGATTTTGAAGATGTTCTTTTTCGAGACATGGGAAAAGGAAAAGTGTCACACTTATCTAGTGGTGCTTCATGATACTTGGGTTGTTTGGTGGAGTTGGAGCATGGATAATGTTTGGAGCTTTGGATTTTATCATTCAAGTCTTTGAGATTTGTCTTTTGTTGTGTACCTTGATATTGTAGTCTTCCGATGTGGTACATGGTTTTAGTTTTATTTTTGATAAATAATATTTTGATTTTTCTTTCATTGTAATCATGTATCATTTGGTGGTTGTTTTTTTATGGATTGTTTGATTACTTATTTTATTCTAAAAGGGAAACTTTTCTCCCACATGTATGAATCTCTTCAGAATTTATTTCCAGCCTTTGGCATCTTGGGTATGTTTCTTAAGGCCAAGTAATTTCCTCCCAACTTCTCAAGACAATAAGAAGAAGGGGGATGTTACAAGTGGTATCAGTTTTGTTCGGTCCAAAAAACTATTTGATACAAGTGGTATTATCATGGTCCTTCCTTTGTGGAATAAGTGGTATAATTCTTGGTTGGTCCTTGACTTGGTATTGGTTGTCATTTTGGGAGTTGAAATCATTCTGGTCAAATCCTTGAGTTGGGATCCTAGAAAGGAGTAGTATTTTCAGGAAAGTAAATGTATATAATAAAAATGCATAGCTAACCTTTTTATTCTAAACTTCAAGTTACCAGGGAGTTGGGTATATATGTGTTTTGGAGACACTTATAGGATTCAAAATCTCATTATCATGGGTTTATCCAATGAGACAAGAATGAAATTAATTAGAAAATGACTTCCCACTAGGAGTGAATATTTCATTTTTAGTAATGATATATGATTTGGTGAAATGTGTTGATTTTGAAAAATGGTGAAATTGTTTTCAAATGTGAGATTTCAAAAAATGTAATGGTTGTGGTATTTTGAAAATGGTTTGATTTTCAAAGAAAGTAGAGATTTTTTTAAAAGGTTGAACGTGGAAAATATTTATTTTGTAAATAATTATCCTAATAACATGATGTGGTATAATTTTAAATTATAATCCTTTAGTTAATAGAGATACATACTTATGGGATTTTTTGTTTGTATAGAAAATGGAACCTGGTAGGCATCGTAGAAACCAATCAGAAGAGGCTGCTAAGAATATGGTTACACCTGATCCATAGGTGAGCCAACAGCTAGTTCAAAGTATAGTACAAGATTTTTAAACTGTAAATATGGGGATCTAAAGTTATGTTCCAAGGAAAATGGATCATTCTATCCAATTACAGAAGAAAAATCCACCCATCTTTTGGGGTGATTCTGAACCAAAAAAATTAGAGGTGTGACTGAATAAGATGAATTGTATATTTGATATTATTGGCACACCATCATAGCTTAAAGTCAATATGGAGACATATATTCTGGAATATCTTGCAACCTAGTGGTAGGATTTAGTTGTTCAAACTAAATTAGACCATAACCTTTCCTTGGAAGATTTTAAGGAATTTTTTAACAAGTAATTATATCCTTATACATTCAAAATTTAAATAACAATTGATTTCTTCAGCTGGAAGGTGTAAAATCTTTCTGTCATAGATTATGCGGCTAAATTCATGAATTCAGTGCATTTTTCACCCAAGGTTGTTGATAGTTCATCCTTGAAGGCGCACATATTTGAATTGGGGCTGATTAATTATATTTTCTCAAATATTGGTGTTATATGTATTATAGATTATAAAGAGATGGTAAATAGAGCATCAGTAGCTAAAAGTTACATATCAGGATCTAAGGGAGGAGGAATTATGTTGATACCTGTAGGAAATAGTGGGAACTCTAATGTGGGGATCAAGAGAAAGAGGGACACTTATTTCCAAGGTGGGAGCATGAATGAGAATCCAACAGCTGGATCAATAAATCTTCCTCAAAAACCAAAGATCCAAGTTTGATGTTTCCAATGTGTTTCATTAAACCACATGAAGTGAGAGTGTATGGTACCACCAATGTTATTCCATAATTTCAACAAAATGGGGCATCTTCAGTGCTTTTATCAGAATGTTATGAGGTCGGTTGTTTGGAACACTTCTCAGGTGTCGTATGCTTCGATGGGATGAGGGCAGCATAATCAATCTCATTAGTATAATATATCTATCCATGGTGATTCTAGAAATACCATGAATCATTAGGAAGTGAAATCTCAACAGGGAAACAAGGAGCAAAGTGCATTGACAAAGTAATTATATGGAGCTAAATAGGTTATTTTGGATGATCTATCTAGACCATCTAGTTTGCGAGGTATGATTCTTTTGAATTAAACCCTTATATAATATTTGATTGACACAAGTGAATCCCATTCCTTTATTTCTTCTCATACTTTTGATTTTATGAGTTTAAAAATTGAGATGATTTCTTCTATGAAAAATCTTCAAACTCCTCTTGGTCAAAGAAAATGTCGAGCTTTTGTGTGTAGTGCATGTTTTATAACCATTGATGGAGCTAAGAAAATATGGGATTTCTCTATGATTAATATAGATGACTTTGATATAATCATGTGTATAGATTGGTTGACAATGTTCAAGGGTCACATTAACTGTTATACCAGAAAGTTTAGTTTTACAACTGAAGATGGCGTTGAGCATCTCTTTTAAGGGGATCAAAATGTAAAGGCAGGTACAATAGGAATGTTGTCACCGGCAGTTTGAATGATCTCATACTAGTTGTAAGTGTTATCCTTGGTATCAATATACAATATTGAGAATAATGGTTTTACCATAGTGGTGGACCAGTTTCCAAATATATTTCTCGATAATTTCTTAGGGTTTCCACCTATGAGATGAGTGAATTTTATAATTGATCTCTGCCATGGGACTGGTCCGGTCTCACTTCTATATTATTGAATGGAACCAATAGAACTAAGGGAGCTCAAAGTGTATTTGGAAGAGTTGGAAAGTAAAGGTTTCATTTGACCTAGCACATCTCCATGGGAATCACCAATCTTGTTAATTAAAAATAAAGATGGAACTCTTCAGATGTGTGTGGATTATCATAAGCTTAACCAAGTTATGATAAAGAACAAGTATCCACTTCCATGAATTGATTATCTATTTGGTCAATTGATAGGATCTCATTGGTTCCCTAAGATTAACTTGTGATTGGGATATCATCAATTGAGATTTCTAAAGGAAGATATTCCAAAGACATCTTTTAGAAGAAGATATAGACATTATGAGTATGTTTTTATGCCTTTCGGTCTTATGAATTCACCAACAGTCTTTATGGTATTTATGAATTGGATATTTTAGAGGTATCTAGATTCTTTTGTGGTGGTTTTTGTGCAGGGCATGCTAGTATATTCAAGGGAAAATGATGATCATGAGAAACACTTAGCAACAGTGTTGGTAATCTTGATGGATCATCATATATATACCAAATTATCAAAGTGTGGTTTTGGATATAATAGGTACGTTTACTTGGAAATTTTATTTCAGAAATAGTTGTTTCTATGGATCCATAAAAGATTGAAGTTATGATCTCTTTGCAACCTCCAAATAATTTTTTCAAGATACAGAGTGTCCTTAGTCTAGATGGTTATTACTAATGATTTTTTCATGATTTTTCATGACTATACTCACCTATGATAGCTTTTAAAAAGAATAATGTTCCATTCCAATGGGATGAGAAATTACATAATTCTTTTTAGGAGCTAAAGGTTCACCTTACATCAGCACCAATATTGATTTTTCTGGAATCAATATAAGGGTACGTGGTGTATTTTAATGCTTTGATATTAGGGTTGAGATGTATTCTCATTCAAGGAGATAATTTTGTTATTTATAGATCAAATAAGTTATGATTATATGAGAATAACTACCCAACACATGATTTTGAGCTAGTTGTCATAGTTCATTCTTTGAATACTTGGTGTCATTATCTCTTTTGTGAGAAATTCACTGTGTTTATAGATCATAAGATCTTAATGAATATTTTCTCACAATGTAATTTGAACCTAAGACAAAGAATATGGATGGAGTATCTCTAAATGTTTGACTTTGACTTTATTTATACACCAAGAAAATAAAATTGTGTGGCTAATGTATTAAGAATAAATTTATATACTCAACTTGAAAAAGAAGAATCATATGAGTGGAATTTGATGTAATTCCTAGCTGACATGCATGTGTAATGTGAAGACTGGGGTGATGTTGTGGTTTTCTTTCCAGTTTATTTGGTTCATGATTTGGTAAAAATGGTTAAATAGGTAGAGACATTTGATTCAGAATGTATGATGATGAGATCAAAACTCATTAGTGAGGATACCATTGAGGGTTCGATTCTGGATGAGAGTTCATTTTTTGTGGTTTAGAAATCGGATGTTCATACCTATGTCTTTTTAGTAGAAACTTCTTCATGTTTACCACCATTCAAGATTGGTTGTTAATCCTGAAATATAGAATATTTATAAGGTGTTGAAAGTATGGTTATGGTGGAATGGTATGAAAAATAAAGTGGTTGATTTCATTTTGAGATGCTTAACTTATCAGCAAGTTAAGGCAGAGAATCAGTGACCAGTAGGTATGTTGTAATATTTACCTATTCCTATTTGGAAGTGGGAGAAGATAGTTATAGATTTTTTAATAGGTCTCCCAAGAATGGTTTGGAAACATGATTTCATATGGGTGATAGTGGATTGGCTCACAAAGTTGTCTCATTTCATTCCTATTCATGAAACTCATAGGGTGGAGTACTTGTTCAAAATATATATTTGAGAAGTCCTAAAGAGGCATGGAGTACCGATTTTGTTCATGTCATACATAGATCTGAGGTTTACATATTATTTTTGGAAATCCTTACACAAATCCCTTGGGACTCAGTTGAATATGAGTATGGTGTATCATCCTCAGATTGATGGGCAATATGAAAGGATGATATAGGTGTTGGAAGACATGTTGTGGGATTGTGTAATGAATTTTAGTGGATCATGGGAATATAACATGTCGTTAGTGGAGTTATCGTATAATAATAGATATTAGGTCTCAATACATATGGATCCTTTTGAAGCATTGTATGGGCCTCCTTGTCATTCTCCACTTTGTTGGGGAGAAACATATGAGACTTCACTGGTTAGGCTGATTCTTGTCTAAAAAAATGGAGAAGATTTCGTTGATCAGTATATTGATGGAGATGACTAAAATTTGTTATAAATCTTATATGGATCATAATTGATGACTATTTTCATTCACGGTGAGTGATCATGTGTTCTTGAGTATCTATTCAAGTCTAGGGAATCAACGTTTTTGGAATTAGGAAAAGTTATCTCCTTGATACATATGCGCTTTTGAGATATTGGAATTGGTTAGAGAGGTAGAATACTGGTTGGCATTGCCACCACAGTTCAGTGTAGTACATAATGTTTTTACATATCTCATTTGAAAAAGTATCAGCTTGATCTTGACCATGTGATTCGATGGGATCATGTTGAACTAGATATGGATGATTCATTGGTGCACATGCCAGTGCAGGTTATGGATAGGCAAGAGAAAGTATTGTGTGGAAAAAGTATCAGTCTTGTATGGATTTTGTGGAAACTTGGTTATATTCAAGAAGAGACTTTGGAATGCGATAAAAAAATGAAATATAAATGGCCATAACTCTTTTATAAATATGATGGTTTTATACTTTCTGGAGATGGAAAGGCTAATATTGGGGAGAATGTAGCACCCCCAATTTCAAGTAAGTAACCCTTTATTTATAATTTTTAAGTATGTAAAGTATATGGGTTAAGTTTAGGAGATTTTGGGGGAATTTTGGAGGTTTTTTAGGTATTTTTTAGAGGTTCAAGGTTGGTTCATGGTTTGGTAAAACTATGAAACACCTACAGGAAATCATGCACAATGAGATAGGGGTTAAAGGCAAGGTGCACAGATGGCACATGGTTTTCCCAAACCATGAGGAATACTTGGAGAAACCATGAAAATTTAGATAGTGGGATTTTACATGGTTGGTTCATGGTTTTTAAGCCATGTGAGGCTCATCCTTGAGGTAGTTGCTAGTGCACAGTTTGACTAATCATGAAACTAAACCATGCACGGTTAAAAACTAGATCCTAAAAAAGTGGATCTAGGATGGATTTTTGATTTAATGCCTCTTTTTTCACCAAAATGGACCAAACTTGATATTTTCCCTCTCAAAGGTTTTATAATCTCTCCCCGCTAAATTGGAAGTGATCTAAAGGTATTTCTTGGTGCATTGAAGCTCGATTATCTTGGTAAGTGGTCGTTCTTGGTCATTGTTGGTTCTTTTTCATAGATCCTGTTCTATATCCCTCACATTTTATTAGATATATTTATATTATGAATAGATCTAAGATATTTTATTCCAAATATGAATAGATTTGGTTTTTTTGTGATAGGGGAAGAGATCTAAGGTGGATTAGTAGATATTTAACCCGATTTTGTGGGTGTTTTAATGTCGTTCTTTGTTTTCATCATAAAACCTGAGGTATATGGATTCACTCTTTACTCTTCTATTTATAACTTGAATGATTAGTTTCAAATTGATTAAATTGATTGAAATTTATTGTGAATTTTTTGTGAAAAAAATGGTGGAATCCTTAGTTAGTGATGGTTTGTGGATTTTTTTGGAATTATGAATTGTTGTGCAAGATGCTTTGTTAAATAGTTTTAAAATTTTGATTTTAAAAATGGTTTTTTTTATTGATTTATAAATGTTTTTTAATAAAATATTATTTTTATTGAAAATTTTTGTTGGAAAGGTTTTCAATAAAAAAAAATTTTATTGAAATGGTTTTGGAATTGAAGTGGGTTTGGCATTGAAATGGTTTTTGGGAATACTTGGTGGTGTGTGTTTATATTTCATTATGAGGCTTGGTTGAAATATGACCTTATGCATGGTTCCAAAGTTGTAAAATAGCATGGGATTTAATAACCTTGTGATGACTTGGTATATCAATGAGAAATCGCTCATGAGTATGGAACTGTCATAATGAAGCTTGCATGATTAGATTTGTAGATATGTGGAATGAAAAGGTTATGGAAAAATTGAATTTTTGGAAAGGGTTTAAATTATTGTGTGGCTATTTTCCTTGGAAATTTATGTTGTTTTAAGAAAATGGTTTCATTTGCACTTGTTTATATTTTGATATAAACTATTATAGAATTTTTTTTATATAAACTGTTTTATATAAATGTTGCTAACATGTTTTATCCTAGTGGAATGAGTAGGGAATTCATTGTGGAAAATATTCTAAGTTTCATTACTCACCCCTGCTTTGGCAGTTTGGTTATTTTTTATATGTTGTTTATCGAGAAATGTGAAAGGGTAAAGTTCTTCACTTCTCTAGTAGTGTTTCATGATACATGGGTTGTTTTTTGGAATTGGATCATAGAGCATGTTTGGATATTTGGAGTTTTTCATTGAATACTTTGAGTTTTGTATTTGGTTGTGTTCTTTAATATTGTAGTCTTCCACTGTGGTATGTGGTTTTAGTTTGATTTTGATAAATGAAATGTTTAGTTTTCTTTCATTGTTATCATGAATCATATGGTGATTGTTAATTTATGGATTGTTTTTTTAGTTGGTTTATTCTAAAAGGAAAAATAAACCACCATGTGTATTGAATCCCTTCAACATTTATTACCAGCCTTTGGCGTCTTGGGGATTTCTATTAAGTCCAAGTAACGCCCTCCCACCTTATCAAGCCAATGAGAAGAATGGGGATGTTACACCAATGGTCAGTTACTATTCCTAATAGTTGGATTATTATTCCTAACTATTAGGTTACTATTCCAATATCTAATTATTATTCCTACGATCACACTAATATTCCAATGGTTGAATTGACTCTTATAAATACCTCTTTATTCCTTCATACATTATTCACTACAATTTCTCCCAAGGTTCTATTTTTCCTTTTCTAATATGTTAATTGGTTTACTAATATTCTGTTTCTTTTCTATAGTTTTGTTCTTGGGGGAGATAATTCTAACAGATTATAATGATCTAAGTTTTACCATTTTACTTTTTATATTTAACATTTTTTGTCTCATTGTAATATTTTGAATTTTCATGGGTTTAGTTGTTGACTAATGTAATGATATCCATTAATGAAATAAAATATTGTTAGTTTCTCTATGTGTTTTATGTGTATGCTTTTATATAATATAACACACTTTTATCCAAGAAAAAAATTTCATTTATAAATTATAGGTCATTACATAGTTAATCATGAAAGGTAGGAGTAATAATGGAATGTTAGGTGTAAATGAAGAGTGTGGACGCATGGATGATCTAGATCAAACAAGAAGTTTGATATTTCCAATGAGTTAACAACCATGTGGACATGTAACCATGACTAATAAGGAATAGTGACTTAAATGCAAATTGATAAAAACTATGAGAGGAAACAAACATAGTTTAATAAACACAGTGAGGCATGTGAATATTTATTTAATCAAGATGATCAATGGTTGTGAGATCCCCCCATGAATATCAAGCATAGATCCATTAATAGACAACCACAAACTCAAAATCCCAGAATAAAACATGGGATCCCACCTCAATAAATATCCCAGCATTGGAAAATAATAATAAAATGAAATAGAATAATATTTCATTGAAAATTTATTTTTACATGCTATATAAGAATGGGGAATAATTCTATACAAGATAATCAATTTTAATTACAAACATCAGTGGCATATATCACACCCACAAATTATTTTTTGAAGGATTTAAACACTAAAATGGAATTTAAAGGAGTAATATGATATTTATGATATTAGGATCATTTTGGAAAGATAAAATAATACTTACTTTCTTTCCATAATGATCATTGAAAAATGGAAACGTTACTCATGCGTACGTATGGCCTACCATCTCTATAGTTGTAACGTAATTCATTTTTCATAACCATGTTTCATGATTTATTTTAAAACTATTATTGATATATAAAAATGAAAATTATTTCATGATTATTATTCTTGAGATGATGAAATAATTATCTCTTTGACCATATTCAACATACCAAATTCATTTATGATATATAAGTTAGATATCATCAAAATGACATGCCTAAATTTATTTAATTAAATAATTATATATAACATGGTATTAAATAAAAAAATTAATAATGAACTTGAAAAAGGTTCTTAAGAAAGTAAAAATTAACATAAATTTTCAATTCAGGAAGATAACATGTGTGATGAGTCAGACTAAAGGTAAGTGGTTTTATTTTAAAATATTCTCTTTTAAATTTTATCTTAAAAATATATTTTTATTCCATATACATGTATTCTAAATATTTTTTAATATTTTTACTATTATCTTATGATTTTTAAATCCATTTCTACCTATGTTTTACTTCTTACAAAATGTTTTTAAGGGAATATTTTGGTCATTTTCCAAATGAGGTACTTTGTGAATTTTCAAACAAAAGTATTAAAGTGGTGTTTTTTAACTTATACAACATGAACATATTTTCCCACTATCATGATTGATTTTTTATTTAAATATTACTTTACATTTTAACATGGTTCTTTTCAAAGAATTTTTTTTCATTATAATTGTGCAACTTTTTTAAAAATAAGTAATTTCAAAATGGAAAGAATGTTTTCCTCAAGAATGTTTTAATGAACTTTTAATGGTATTTATACTCATAAAATAAAACATTCATTGATGTTAATTATGTTCCACTAGGGATATTTTGTAATCATATCATCCTCATTATTTCTCTAGATGTATTAATGTTTTTTAAAATAGATTTTCATGGAACCCGTTTCTTTTCCATAGGTTAATAAAGTTATGAAAAGAATGCTCTATTTAAATATATACAGAGACAATGACTTTTACACCAATGTAGAAATTTTTTAAAGTTTTTATTCGTTGAAAAATTTTCATATTTTCTTAAAATAAACCCCCTCTTCCCTTTTTGGGTTAATTTGGTATTGAAAATGGTTTTCTAAAAGAAAGAGGTATTTTTATATCCAAATGTGTTTTTCATATGGGTTTAAAATATTTTTTCAAAGGTTTTATGATGAAAATGTGCAATAATAAAAATATTTATGTGGTACTTTATAATTATATGTGAAATGGGTGAGCTTGATGTAGATTATATGAAGGTTTGATCCCCATTATAGGTCATGGGTGATCCTAATACAACTTATACATTGGGTGCACCTAGATAGTGTTGAGTGAGCCTATTATATCTTATACGATGGATGTTCCCAGAAAGTGCTCCAATGTATTGGGTAATGTGACTTTTATTTTGAGGAAATAATGAGAGATTTATTGAAGGTTTTATCCTATGGATTTAATTGGGCTCTATTTATTTTTTAAATGGGTTTAAAAGGGGTTGTGAATGTGATGCTCTAAGTTTTCAAAAAGGGTTATTATTTTATTTTTATGGGTTTTAATGGTTTTATTTGATAAAAAAATGTGATTTTCATGTGTAAAGGATTTATTTAATTCACTCAAAGATCAATTATGTGAAGGAAAACATTTCATGGGTTCTCAAATTTTTTACAAGGCTAATGGATTTTTTTTATGTCTCTTACAGATCTTTTTGTGCTCATACCACATATTAAAATGTTTTTAATAGGGATTTAAGGATGAGTAGTGAAAAGGATGAGTTTAAGATAAATTTTTTGAAGTTGTTTCATTAAAATAAAACATGTTTATTTTTTAAAAAAATTGTGGGAAAATTTATACTAAGTAGAAGTGTCTACTTTGTAATATGTGGTATTGTTATATAAGTGTTATAACCTGACTCTCTAAAACTCTAAACTTAAAATTTATTTAGGAATATAATAAAGTGAATTATATTTTAAAGTATATAGAATATTTAATGTTTAAGAATGGTTCCTTACACATTAATTGTTTATATGACCCTTATATCTAAACCTTTAACAAACTCATGTCCTTTAAGAATTTTCCAAGATGTTTCTTTCCATAACTTTCACATGATGGAAATAACTTCATCTTATTCTTATTATTTGATGCATTAAATTTTTATTGGTGGTTATATGTCCTTTTATTCTTATGATTTCCCTTGAATATATAGGATCTAGAATACTCCTTTATTTTGATGGTGTAGAAAACTATTTCATCATATGATGAAAAGGTTTGAGAAATCAGTGCCCTTCAGAAACCTAGCTTAATCCCTTTAAATAAATGGTCAATATTTATTTCCGTATTACATATATAATTTTTAGCATACCCAAATAGTATTGTAAAGGTATAATCATACTGTACAATAATTTATTCTTCCATTTTATTTAATCTGAGGAAATTTCTATTCATTTTAATTTATTGCTCATGAGGGAAATATTTCTTGAATAATGTTACTTTAAAATCTATTCATTATATGTGTTATACTTAATTTTCCTCCCTATTATTATAGATCAATGACCACCATTGATTAAAATATCCTTTGAGACAATATACCTCCAGTTCAACCTTTTCCTTTTCATCATATTCCAAGGCCAGGAATATCATTTCAAGGGACTTAATACATTTCTCAGTTACCACTAGATTAGTAGTTCCACAAAAATATAGAGGTTTTTATCACATGAAACGATCCAAAATAGGTGTATCATGTCATGGAATATTTTTTTATATATATTATCATGTTTATTATTCATAAATAGGGTTATCTTCCCTAATATATCCATGATCTACTCAACTCCAACACTAGTTGTATTGGTTTGCTCAGCTGGTAAATTTATACATTGGCCATGAGTATTGATACCATTCTTTCTACTAGGAACCATTTATAAAAAATGACATAAACTAGATTATATTGTAAAATTATGAATTTTAAATCATAATATATAATTCTAAATTTGGTGTAACACTTAACATAAATTGAAAATTTAATCATTATTAATCTTTGAATCATAAACTTGATTTATTTTAGAATATCTATAAATCATAAAAATATTTTAAAATATTTTATAGTGATTTGTAAAGAAAATTTGAATTAACATAATCATATCCCCTAAGAGTTTAAAACTAGGTTCACATTAAGGGAACACTCACCGTGCACTAGAATAATGGTTGAGATATACTTGACTAACTCTTTTCAGGGTTATTACCCATAGATGCATATGTACCAAAACCACATCCACTTGTAGCATTTAAATAGGAATGCACTTCTAGGAAAACCCACATAATCACTAAATTAATAAAAAATTTATGATATTATATTACAATTTGATATATCCTTAAAGTTTTTCATAGGTTTATGTTACTTAATCTACACTTTCCTAAATTTGTTTTTCAAGTTTTCTACTAAACTTCCTCTAATACCAACTCTAACAACCCTAACTCTAATAACCTAGAGTCTATTTCTACTTTATTACATCGACATAGATGAAATGGGTTTAATATTGAAGAACCGATCAGTTTAGTAGTCTTAGAGATCCAGATACATACATGATACCCATTTTACAATGGGAATAAAATATAAAAAATAATAGAATTAAATGTTCTGCATCTTTGAAACTAATTCAAAAACTTCTTCTTCATAACCTAGGGAAAGAAAAAAAATAATGGTGAGTTCAAATTATCAGAAAAGGTTACATACAGTGGAATATAGAATGATTAAATAATGAATAGTCAATATATCAAGGTAAATAACTAAAAACACATGTCATTTAATCAATAACTTGAGCATGAAATGAATCTATGGATAATATTAATGAAATAATATCATGTATAGTAATAACTAAATTCTCAATGAAGTAAATGAATAATATTGGATCTCGTGATCTCAGATATCATGATATCTATAGCATTAATATATTACATCAATATAGTTTAATTGAATGGTGGGTTTACACTAAAAACCCATTTAATTTGGTCAACTAATTTGTCTCATGTGACATGTCTATGCATTGAGGGTCTGTCTATAACTAATATCCACCCTTCAATTCATGTCTAATGCATTCCTCATATATTTAATGATCTATTAAATTTATAAACAATATTCTTTATCAATAAATATCTAAATTGAGTAAAGAATACAAATTTATTAAGATTTTCCCTAGTCAATCAGATAACATTTATAGTAAAACACCATTTGTAAAAATTATATATGGTTTAGGAAATAATAATTTCCATGATAAAAATAATTTGGATATTTAATATAAATTCAATTTCTAGTAATCATAAGAAAGTTAATGTTTCAAGATAAATTTAATGACCATAAAATTAATAAGAGATAAGATATTATTATCAATTCGTCGAAAAAATATTTTTTGTAATAAAATCATGTACTTTAACAAAATAATGAAAATGGAATTGAAATATTAAAATAAGTTTTTTATTAAATAGTTTTCTTTTTAAAAAAATTAAAATGTGTAGAATAAGCTAAAAATCATAAAATGGTTATGGTGGTGGGGAATTTTTTTAATGTTATATACTTTAAAAACGATCCTTTTGTCTTTTTTGTAAATAAAGTCAAAAATAAATCTTTCATAAAACATTATAAAGATTAATTTAAAAAAATAAAAATTAAAGGATAACTTAATATTTCCCTAATAAATCATTTGATTAATAAAAAATATTTTTGTAAAACAATTTTGAAAAATATGGATATGGAAGAAAAATATATCCAATTAAAAGAGAAATAAAATAAATTTTTATTTTAAATATTAATTTTCTATATTAAAGTTCCAAGGAGATGAAAATTTAGAAGAAAATATGTAAACTCATTAAATATAAATATATATATATATATATATATATTAATAAAATATATGTATTTTATGAAGGATGAATTATAAGATTCATTTAATGAAAATTAAGGAACTCCCAAAAAAATGAGATTGTAAAATAAATCCTTACCTATTTGATAACTGTTAAATTGAAAAACCTTGAAATAATAAACTTTAATTGAAACATTAATCATAATGAATAAATATTTATTCATTTTAAACATATCAAAGGTTTCATATATACACCACATAAAAGTGAATAGGTGTATAATAACAAATTTGTCGCAAGGGAGTGTAAATTGAGATGAAATATCTTACCTCACACTTTCCATTAGTTGAACAGGAATTAACCTATTGTATAATGGTTTTAAACATTTTATTAATTTATACCATAACCATATTTATATTTATAATATAATATATTATCTTCTTTTAACATATTGTCACCAATTCTGTAATAATATTTTTTGTATTACCATTGTTTTGGGTGTTAACTGTTTCATTTTCTCATGCACATTTTATCAAAAAAAAAGTTACTTTTTATGAATAATATATAGTTCAATAATATATATAATTATATTAATGTTATAAATATCATATTTATTCATTAGATATATTTTTATAATCATTCTTTGAATTTGGAAATGGAAAATGAATCACATCACTTCATGGAGACGATATGTCATACGTACATACGAGCGATGTTAGAATTTTCTTAGTGGGTGAAAGGGTAAGGAAGTGGATGATATATTACTTTTATATAATATATATTATATCATAATTTTAATATATATTTATTATTTTTATCACTATTTCTATCCATGTGATTCGGTACTGGAAAACAAATTACATCGATTCGTAAGGCGGTAGTCCACCGTACACATGAGTGATGGTTTTGTTTCCCATTTTATGGAGAAGGATATGGATAAATATTATTCCATAAGCATAATAATATATTATTATATGGTATATACTGGTTTTATTATATTGTAATTATCAATACATATTTGAAGGTGGTAATAGAATAAGTAAAAAAGAAAGATCTTGGTGAAGATAATTTCCTTCGCTTAGAAAAACCTCCTTTAAATCTCTTATTAAGAACCCTAGGGTTGGTATTTTGGGAATAAAATTAGATATATACTATGGATATTAATTTTTAGGAGATATTTTGGAATTTTTTTAAGATAAATGTATTAATAGGTGTGGATAAGTGAGGGTAGGAGGTGACCTTTTATGATTGTGGTGAGTGGAAAACTTGTAATTCTTCAAAGTTTTAAAATAATGTCAAGTTTATTTTTTGTAAAAATGGATCCAAAATGGCCCATATTATAATTTTATAATTTTATAATAAAAATACAACCAACCAATTTCATTTCATAAATTTTTTAGGTAATTTTAACCCTTATCATTTTAGGTTAACCCCTAGGTAACCCCATTTTAACCATAACCATAGTAATTAATTTTTAATGTTTTTACTATTAATTATGAAAAAAAATTAAGTTTATATTATTCTATAATATTAATTATTTTTATTAAAAATATGGAATCCAATTTATCAAATTCAATTCACATAATTGGTGGAATTTAATTTAAAAATAAACACTGAAAACATGTTGAAGAATGGTTTTTCAAGAAATGCATTTTTCAAGCATAATATGATCTTACATTAACTATACGACTATTAATCATAATTATAAGGATTTAAATTAATATGGTTAGATATATAATCTATAAATTTCATTTAAATCATTCGTCGTTGGATATTATTTTAATTAATTAAAATTGAAAGACATTATGCTTTTTAAAAAACAGATTTCTAAAAAATATCTCTTTTTACCTCCAAATGATCTGATATTTATTTATATAAAATTGATATTCAATACATGGTTAATTATAAATATTATAAAACATTTTTATAAATAAAATTAGTAATAGTTAAATACTATATTTTCAATTATTCATAAAATCTTATTTCTAAGGTAAATTTTCAAAAACTCGTTCTAGGATTATTTTGACCTAATAATTTTAAAATCGATATTAATATTATAAAATTAGAATTTTTATTCCATGAAATATTAAAATTTACATTTTATTATATTTTTATTAATATATAATGGTCACTTATTATACTTTAATCTCATGCATTACATAAAATAACAGAAAATCAAGCTCAAATTTGAGACATAACATCTCGAAAAACCTTGGTAACTCAAGCGTCGTCTAGAGAGGTGGCGATCAGACACCTTACATGTGACTAAACACTTTAATAATAATATTACTACCTCCAATATACTGAAATCCCAAACATAAATGAAAAATCTATAACTTAGTCCCTCACAAGAACCTTGGCTATGAAACTATTTTTTTCATGAACCAACTTGAGCCACCCCTATGTTGTTCCTCTATCATGGTGTTTTCATCATCACTGAAACTCATTTATGTATATAAAATTTTCATTTAGTGATTTTTAGTTATTTATTTTATACTCCAAGTAATATCACTGATGGTCTGAATGGAGTTATAAAAGTAAATTCAAAATCATTTGTTGATCCTATCAAAGGATTAGACCAATCATATTTTATGCTTTAAGATCTTCTAATGACATTGAAAGATCCATAAAATTCCATAAATGGAATATTGATAAGCCATGATTTAATATTGATCCATTTAGGTATCACTTACCAGCCAGTTTCATGGTGTAAAAACCTTTATTACAACATAATACCACCGAACAGCCGGTGGAGGAGAACTAGCCAGCTAGTGGGCATTCCAAAAGCTCAGTAATATTTTAGAAGGACATAACAAGGCCATTATCCCATAGATGATAGAGGGTGGTAGTTTTACTAAATATACCCATTCTAGGTGACCCATCAGCTGGTCAATGAGGTTCATCAAGTAGCTGGTGGTGTCGAGATAGAAATTATGAGGTTTCATTTAATGATGGTAACAATGATATAAATGTTATCTTCTTCAGCTTTGATGACCCCCAGATATTTCAAAAGCATCCTGGGATTTTTAGAGAATATAAATTGATATCTAATTATTCTTGTAAGATTTACTAGTTACCAACAATGAAAATCTAATCCTTGATTCAATCTTGTCTCTCCAAAATAGAATCTCTAGTATATCATATCAATTTTTCTCAAATAACCAACTCCAATTATCCATTAACATCTAAGTAAAACCTTATAAATATTATATCCTTATCTATAATCTCAATTTTATTCATCCTTTCAAGAGACTAGTTAGTGCAATTGTAATGGGTTTTCACCAAACAAACCTATCTCTTCACATCTCCTTCATCAATGAGTTCCTTGGTTACTAACAAAGCTTAAGAGGGTGCTCGCAAACCATAATTGTGATGGATAGGTGTTTCGATCATCTCCAAGATAAAATGATTAATAAAATAAACCCCTCAACTTAAGGGGTGGAGACATATGCACTCACACTAATTTATTACTAAACTCCTTTATCAAACCATGTTTGTTCACTATTTTATTTTAGACATTACATCATTCAAACTTGATATGCATAATTGCATAAATAATATAAAACTATTTACATTATGCTTAATATCTATTTAAATTGAATTTCTAATACTTATTGAATTTATAAATTTATCAATTTATAGAATTTATCAATTTATCTCTATATCAAATTTATCAATTTATCACTTTATCAAATTTATCAATCTATCACTTTATCATTTGAAAATAATTTAATTTGGAATTTACCCTTTTCTTTTTCTTTAATTTTTTAAAAGGAAATTTACCCCCCCCCCCCCTCTTATTTCCATCTTTCTCTAACCAATAATTGGTATCATATGTTTCTTTCTATTTTTATTGAAAATATTTTTGTTTATTTTCAACAATTTTTTTAAATCTTAATCGATTTCAAAGTTTGATATTTTATTATGGCATCTAATTCTTATTCACATGATATTGTTTTTGATGGAATGGATTGTTACTATTGGAAAAATAATATTTCAACCTTTATTGGTAGTATTATTAACTCTTCTGAGAAAATTGTTATTCATGAATATATTCTAACTAAAGAACATGAATATAATTTTACTCATAATGATATTAAAAACTTTGAAATAAATAGAAAATATATGAATTATTTAAATTGTGATCTTGATCAAAATTAATTTAATCATGTTTATGCATGTAAAATAGCTCATGAAATATGGAAATTTATATAATTTACTCATGAAGGAACCAACAAAGTTAAAGATACTCAATTATACATGTATAGAAAATATTTTGAAAGATTTTTTATGCATCATAATGAAACCATTAATAGTATGTTTTTATGGTTTACTAAAATTTTCAATGGTTAAAGGTCTATTGATGATGATTTTTTTATAGAAACCCTAGTGAGAAAGATACTATGTTTCCTGTAAAGAAATTGGTTACCCAAAGTAAAGACCATACAAGAAGTAAAGGATGTAAATAAAATAGAGGTTGAAGAACTAATTTGATCCCTAATGAAATATTAAATAACAATGAAGTTACAAGATAAAAATTAGGATAATAAATCCAAATATATAAAGAAAATAATATCCTTCAAAGCTACCAAGGATGATTCATTCGAAGGTGAAAATAAATATTTTTCTCAACTCACCAAAAACATGAAAAAATTATTCAAGAAAATAATTGATCTAAGAAAGTGAATCAAAAATCCAAACCAGAAGTGATGTGCTATGAATGTCGGAAAAAAGGTCACATCTAGCTGAAATTCCCTGTCTATAAAAGGAAGGTTAATGAAAATAAATAACGTAAGGATGCTCTTAAAGTTATAACATGAAGTTTAATTGATGACTCCATAGACTCAAAACTCTCAACATATTCAAGTGACTCAAGTCCTAAGTGCCTTATGAAACATATTGATGAAGATTTCAAGTTTATTACCCCCTCTTTTTATTTCCTATACTTCCTCTTATTCACCTACTTCTTCCCCTATTCTTATACTATTTCTAGATCATCAAGTCACCTTAATTATGAAGATCTAAAATAGTCTAATAATAAAAATCAAAATATATTTCAAGGACTTTATTAATTATTATAGGAACTTGATACGAAATAAAATCAAGTGATTAAATAAAAATAATAAATTCAAAAATAAATGGAACAAATCTTCAAGGAAAAAATATTTATACATTAAATTTAAGAATCAATTGGATGTAAATAAACTATAATTTTCCATTAAATACCTAAAAATGTATCTTATAAAATTCATTAAAGGTTAGGATAATCTAAATAAAATTTTAGGATCTTGAAGACATGGAAAAAATGGGTTGTTATTGGTTTCTAAAATCATGAAAACACCTCAAAAAATCCATCAAAAATGAATTTTATTAAAGGTTACTCACAAGAAAAAAAATATTGTAAAATAATTTTTCATTTAATTGATGAATGTGATTTCAAGAATTAATGATATAGAATACCAAAATAAATTCATATTCCATATACTGTTTTTAAAATAAAAACTCATCCTAAAAAATTTGGATACCTAAATCTTTATTTGGTAAAATTAGCAGACCTAGGTTCATTTGGGTGCCAAAACCTTTAGTAGTTTGATTTTTTAGGAAAAGTGTCTTCTGATCAGAACTCAATAGGCATTATAGTACCTAAATAGTTATTTCTTAAGATACATGTGTGGTGACTACTCTAAATTAAATCAAATCAATAATCTATATGGGGGTCATGTCACCTTTAGTGATAACTCTGAAGGTAATATAATCAATGAAGGTAACATCGTTTTTTATAACACAAATATTTTTAAAAATGTTTTATTTTTCAAAGGCTTTAAATACAATTTACTAAGAATTAGTTAATTATATGATATTAATTTTAAAATTTCTTTAGATTTTTTTTGCAAAAGCAAAAGTTTCATTTAACACGTATCATTTTAAAAAAAATTATATAATCAATTTAAAATCTAACACTAGCCAAAACACCAAAAACATGAGTGCACAAGTTAGTGATTCATGGATTTGGTGCATAAACCTTAGTCATTGTAGCACATACTCAATTTTCAAATTCAACTTTTATCAGCTATCATGAGATTTAACCAAACTGAATTTCAAATATAACATGGTTTATAAATCATTCCAATATGGTAAGCAATATAAACTATTCTTTTAAACCTAAAAAATGAATTTATTCTTCTAAATATTTCTAATTAATTCATCTTGATTTATTCATACCTTATAAAATTTAAATTCTAAGAGTTAAATCCAATACTTCTTTATTTTTTTATGAATTTATAAGATTCACATGGGATTAATTATTATCTCATTTAAGAAAATCTTAAAAATAATTCATCATTTTTTATAAAAAAGATGAAAATGAAAAGGGTTTGAAAGTTATTTCTATTCTAATTGATCATGGTGAATAATTAAATAATAAGAAATTTAATTATTTTTTCTCTTATTAAGGATATAATCATTCTTTTTCTTCTCCTCAAACCCCTCAACAAAATAGGTAAGTAGATATGTAAAATTGAACTATCCAAGAAATTTCTTGAACTCTTTTAAATGAATTTAATATAACAAAATATTTTTGGGTTAAGGCCATGAATATTGTGTGTTTTATCATTAATCATGTTCTCATAAGACATTTTCTCAAAAAGTTCATTTATGAAAAATATAAAAATAAAAAACCTAAAGTGGGTTTTTTTAAGTTTTTGGTTGAAAATTTTTTATTCTCAAAACCAAATAAAATCTAGAAAAATATAATTGAAAATATGATGAAGGTATCTTTATTGGGTACTTAAACTCAAGAATGGTATATAGAGTCTTTAATAAAAGTAATGAAACATTAGAATAATCAATTCATGTTTTTTTTTTATTAAAACTTTCCTAAATATATTTCTCATAATGTTTTTGAAAATTATGTTTTAAATGAAACTTTCCAATATAAACAAGTTTATGTAGAATAAGAATATCCATTAAATTATTTACCAAATGATTTTAAAAAATCTAAATACCATCCCCTTGAATTTTTCATTAGATATTTTTAAGTGGGAACTCATTCTAGAAGATCATCTCTAAATTAGGTTGAACATCTTACCTTTGTCTCTTACTTAGAACCCCAAAATATTAATTATTCCCTTAATGATGAAAACTGGGTTCTTTCCATGAAATAGGAACTAAATCAATTCACCCAAAATTATGTATAGACTCTAATAAAAATACTTAATGATCTTCTCATTAAAGTCTCCAAATAGGTTTTTAGGAATAAGTTAGATGATCTTGGTAATATCACTATAAATAAAGCTCATATAGTAGCTAAAGGTTATAACTAATAATAATTAATCGACTAGAGTGAAACCTTTTCACCTATCACATGGTTATAATTTATTAGAATATTTTTTTAATTAACCTCACACCTTAATTTTAAACTCTTAGAAATAGATTTCAAAAGATCCTTTTTAAATGGTTTTATTAACAATTTTTTTTGTGGAACAATAACATGGTTTTAAAAATAATGTTTTTCAAAATCATGATTTTAAATTTAAGTAAATATATTTTTGGTTTAAAATAATCTCCCTAGGCTTGGTATGAATTTTTATCTAATATTATTTTATCAAATGGTTTTAAAATAGGAAAATCTGGTTCAACTCTTTTTCTAAAACACATCTCAAATGATTTGTTACTTTTTCAAATATACATTGATGATTTCATTTTCAGATCTACCAATAAATCTATTTGTTTTGAATTTTATTATTTAATAAAATAATAATTTTAAGTAAGTATTATGGGTGAAATTAAATTATTTCTTAGTTTTAAAATTTCTCAAAGAAAAGATGGTATTTTCTAAACTAAGTAAAATTCACTAATGAACTCTTAAAACAATTTGGCATGGATAATGCTAAGGAAATTATAACACCAATTAGTAAAACTTTTAAGATAATTTTGGATTAATCCAATAAGCTAGTTGACAAAAAAATTATAAAAGTGTGATAGGTAGTCTACTTTATCTCACTGTGACATGGCCTGACATCATGTTCAAAGTTTTTCTTTCTAATAATTTTCAATCAAATCCAAAATAATATCATCTAAAATATGTTAAAAAGATTTTTAATTATTTAAAATGAACTAAAAATCTTGGTTTGTTTTATCCCAAAGGAACTTATTTTGAATTAAATAGATTTTTTTATGCTGGTTTTGGTGGTAGAAAAAATATATAGGAAATATACAAGTGGTACTTTCCACCTACATTGAAAATCCATCATCTTATGAAGTATTAAGAAGTAAAACTTAGTTTCTATTTCCATAGAAGAAGAGGAATACATAGTCATTGGGAGTTATTGTTTCCAAATAAAATAGATTAAACACACTATATTAGACTTTGGGCTTATATATGACCATATCCCAATTAGTGTGATAACACTCATGTTATTAATATTTACAAAAAACCTATCCAAAACATTCAAACTAAACACATTGAAATTATGAAACATTTCTTAAGAGATCACTTATAAAAGGCAGATATTATACTGGAATTTTTTAGGATAGGATATCAACTTGTAGATATTTTCACTAAACTTCTAGATATTGATCATATTTATTTTATTGAAGGTTAATTATGAATGGTAAAATTGTAACACTTTCCATTTGACGTTGGATAACTTGAGTTATCTTTTGAAAATATATTTATCTTGATATTTTTATTATAAAATTTATTTTAAAATTATTGATTTATCTTTCTATCCTTTTTTATATTTTATATAATGTCTATGATCCCTATATCTTAGTTGTGTTTCTATTTGAGGATATTCCTTATCTTTTTTTTTATGAAATTTTCCTTAAGGGAGGAATATATTTTAAAATTACACTTTAAATTAAAAAAAATATCTCATCTTTAAACTTTAAAGTTATATCTTCTAAAATGAGAACATTAAGTTTTCAAACCTTTAATATACTTATTTTTTAAAAAAAATATAGTTTAAACTTTTTTTTCAAAACTTATATGTTTAATTATATATATACTCTATTTATTTTTCAAAAAAATGTGTTTTTTATCTCTCTTAAAGGGAAATTAACGGTGAGTAAAATTTTATATATAATTTTCTCTCATTCAATGGAACTTATTCAAGATATTTCAATGAATTAATCTTTTAATTATGGATAAAAAACTCTTTAAAGGATGGAATTATAGTTTTGTAAAAGTTATGTACCAATTTTATTTTCTTATTTTCTCTTTTTCTCCTTATACCTTTCATTTTATCTTTAATTTTTTTTATTTATTTTTTCCTAAATATAATTTTTGATTATATATTAAAAAATCATCTCTATATAATTAATGATCATATTAAAGGTGATTTTGGAAGTTAATAGATGTTTTAAAAACCATTTTATTGTTTTTAATTCTCTTTTTCAAAATCATTTTCTCTCTTGAACTCTTTTTTTAAATTTATCTTTTTAGTTTTTTATAATCATAAGGGGGGTAAGTTTATTAAAATTTGTGGGGGAAGTTTATTTAGTTTTAAATTTTTTTTAAAAATATTTTATATCCAAGGGGATAATTTTATTATACTTCAAAGAGGGAGAAATTTATTCTTTCTTGTTATAATTTTTATTGCTTAACTCTTAGGTAAAGGGGGGTTAAATATTTTTCTCTTGATTTATTTTTGTCATATTTAACTTATTTAATTTTTTTGATTATTTAATATTTTGATATCCTAAATAAATTTCAAGTTATACCACTCATGATTTACAATTGATGTATCTTTTTATGTTAAGTGTTTGTGATCATCAAAAAGGGGAGATTATTGTGCCTCATTATCTCATCTTGTTTTCATGATCACAAATGCTTATCTATATATCTAACATTTCCATTGAGTGGTTTTCATTTATTTATTTTTTACTTTAAGTTATTACATTGATGGAATAAATTAATTTATAAAAATAAATTCAAAGAAATATTTTTTATCCTATCAAGGCTTTGAATAGTATTAATGCATGCTTTAATATCTTGGAATTTTGTTGGAAGAACTAGTGGAAAATAGTATTTTTATTTCAGTTTTTTTAAGTTTTAAAATCATTTTTTAACCAATATTAATGCAGGTGATGTTAAGAATAATATTTTCAATATAGTTTTTTTTTTGAAACCCAACATCAAAACTGTAAAAAAATCTAATTTAGGTGAACTTTCCGCATCGGGTTTTTTAATAAACTGACGTTGAAAGTGGATTTCCATGTTTTAATACATATAAAACCAAAGTAAAAAGCCTTAAAACCATATTTTGTATAATTACACATTACTTTTCAGGTAAAACTGGCATGAAAAAATTTATAAAAATCATTTAGCTTTCCATATTGGTTATATAAAAAAATAATGTGGAAAGCTACTTTCGATGTCCGTTTTGGGTAAAAAATTATGTCAAAAGCTATTTTTCACATTAAACATTGGTTTTGGAATAAAAAAACATGTAAAGTTCAAAAAAAATAAAAAAATATTATATAATTAAATACATGAATCCATAACCTATCAAAATATTTCAAGTGTAATAAAGAGAAAAAACTGCATAAACCAGCAAACAATTTTCTAAATACTCATTTTTTTAAACTTTAATTAAAAGAGTGACATACATGGTAATATATAAATTAACCATACCTAAAAAATAATTTACAAACAAATTTTTAAGTTGGATAAGGTATTCAATTGTATATTATGTAATATCATTAAAAACCTATAATAAAAAATAATGTTATAATATTAAAAAAATTAATATTTGGATATAAAACCAAAAACTTGTAATAAAACTAACCTTATTAGATATAATAATCATCTTGATTTTGATGATCTCAAGCATGAATCTTAAAACATAATAACCATATTTCACTTTTCCTTTTTTATGATGACATTTTGGTTATGAAACATTAACTTGAAAATAAAAACCAACATATATATATAAGAAAAAAAATATTATCTAATACAAAATTTATTTACCTGTATTTTCATGTATTAAATTTTATTTGGATTCTATATAGACAAGTGAATATCATTAATAAATTTCCATGACCTATATTTTCATATATAAAATAAAAAACAAATATAATAAGAATATTTAATATTAAAGAATGTATAAAAAAAATAAAATCTAATTTTTTTTACAATTTACCAAAAAAAATTATGAAGTCCACCAAATAAAGAGAAAAACCAATATATTATGCATTAATGTGAGAAGAATATGCTTACTATCCAATGACCACTATAATATAAAAATTTAAAAATTAATTACATTATAATGAATATTGGTTCATAATTATATTAATATTCATTCCTATCAAGGAATGGAAAAAACCAACACCTAATATCAATATTTTCTAATCATTCACATATATATATATATATATATATTTAACTCTATAATCATCATTTAGAAATAGCACAATCATTGAAATGTATTCTAGATTCATAGAATCATAAATGTAAGTGCTCTAATTTTGAATGAAAATAATGTTGAGATACCTGATTAAATAAGTTATAAATTATATCACTTTAATTAAAATTTAATTAAAAAAATATAAACTAAAATTAAAATTTACTTATATGAAAAAAAACTCCAACATAGATATAGTGAGCTAATCAAAAATAAAAATTTCCATGATATCTTTTTTGTGTATTATTAATATATAGTCTCTTCCACATATATCATGCATCATTGAAAACTCATAAAAAGGCTCCAAGAAATAATAAATATGGGATAATCTTTTTACCCCATCAGAAATGTCAAAATTATCCAAAGGTATTGGTTCCTGGACCTTTTGTTTTTTTACTAATTCTTTTCATTTTATATTATAATATATAAATTAAATATAAGAAAACATTATATATAATTTTCAATCAATATTAAATAATATTTAGAAAATAATGCATACAACATATGTTAGGTGATGAAGAAGGATATCTAGACAAAGTAAAAAATGACTCACACAATCACCAACTCTAGTAAACTCCTCTATATGAAATCACACCAGAGCATTAGATCAATGATATCATGTACTATTACTCTTACCTGACCCAAATGCATAGGTTGGTGATGTACATTATCCCCCAAAATATTTACTACTTTTTATGTTATAATATGTACATGGGGATCCCCAATGTACAAATCATAGTATAAGGTCGGGTCTGAATGAGAAGGTGGAGGATCTAAGTAGGCAAATTGTGCAAGTTGTGATGGTATCATCATTTGTTCAAACATAGCTTACATAGTTAACTTAATTTGATTTCTTATTGACTATTTTATTTATTACACCTCATATTTTAAGGAATTTATTTATACATCCCTCAATTTCATATTTTAATGACCAAAAACTTTCCTAATACTAACACCTACCTCATATCCTCTTATGCGGCCAGGGTGTTATGCCTTTCCTAAATTAGTAACTAGAATGGCCATCCAACCCTCAGGTATAAATGTCCCTCATGTCACTTTCTCCTAAAGTTCATCACGATATGATATATTAAAATGGTATATTAGTGTTATTAACTTAAAAAATAAAAAAAATCAAGAAAAATAAAAATTAATTTCTTATAATTCTGTCAGTTACTTATTTATATTGATCTATAAGAAAAATTAAATTTTTTTATCATTATTAGCCTATTTTTCAAAGTTATTAACTCAATAGGGTAAGTGAATTAATTTCCCAATATAAATTTATGTTAAAAAAAGTTTAAATAAAATACCCTAGTTAAAAAATTTCACAACTAATCAAAAGAGTGGTTTAATATAATTTTGATCTTTTAAAAGATTCCTAAAATCTTGATTAACACTCAGTTAAAACAATATAAAAAATACTTTAACTTTTAAAATCAATTTACTCAATCAAATACATATATAAACACTAGTTAAGATTAACTATCAAAGTACCATTTTTGTTTACATTTAAAACCAAAGATAGTTTAAAGATTTTAAATAAAGAAAACAAAAAAAATCATGAAATGGAATAAAACAAGGGGTTTAGTCTCAATAGAAGACATAATCCACTCTACTTAGAAATCACCTACTTCTAAGAAGATTATATAACTATAATATGATCCATAGCCTTGATCAGGTATACAAACAATAAGTAAGTAGTCCAAGCATAAAGGCATATTCCATAGTAATACATGGGAAGAAAAAAACTCAAGCCACACAAGGACCTCTTCTACAAACAACATTGGTAAACATATGAAAAGATTGATGTGATAATATATTGTATTCTCCAATTGTAATTTAGGATTCGGTGTGTTTTAATAAACAAATCAAACAACACACTGATCAAAAATAAAAGAAAAAAAGATAGAGCAAGAAATAAGATGTATAAAAGGTAGTGTTTCTCAATATAAAGTTCTCAAGATGCATGAGTATCCTAATATATATCTTGGTGAGGATCTCAAGATATTTTTATGAAAGTTTTAGTAAAATAGAGCATCACAAATCTCTCTTTCTTCTGTTTATAGGAATAGATCTTGATCTTCAATTAGTTCTTATCTTCCACAGATGAAATTCAGTAGGAATGTGGTGTCTAAGCTCTTAAGTTATGATCCTTTCAGTATTTATTTAGTTCACTTATTCATCGTACATCATCCATTAATGACGAATACTTCTAAGAGTATAAAGCACTGCAAGAAGGAGTGCTCATTTGAATAATAATCATCTGAATATTTTCTATCCTTCATATGAGCTCTAACATTGCCTTTAATGTGTTCTTGCAATAGTTAAGAATATAATCACAAAATAACTTCTTACATTAATTTAATTAATATATACTTCAAATAATTTAATTCAAAATATAAAGAATAGTGATAGTGGATCTTCTAGAAGCAAGAAATCTCTGGCAGCAAGACATCCTCATGGAAAGACATCTCTGGCGGTGACTTAGTCTGGAGGTAGCTCAACTCTAGCGGTGACTCATGTTTTGAAGTATCTCAACTATGGAAGTGACTCATGCCTAAAAGTATATCAAATCTGTTAGTCAGAAATTCTGTAAGTGAGCCATTTGAACTAACGGTGAGACATGTCTAGTGGAAGCTCAACTCTGGCAGTCAGACAATCTAGCGGTGAGACATTTGAACTAACAGTGACACATCCCTACACTTACCCAAATTTTCATCAGATTGATTTGTATTATAAAATGATATCATAAAATAGTAATGTTAGTAGAAACATAATAAACATTATTTGTGATTATTAAAATAATGAGGTTCCAACAATCTCCCCCTTTTTATGATAAAAATCATGGCATTTTCATAAACCATGTGTAAATTAAAATTAGATATATCGAGATGAATTCAAATGATAACAGTATGCTTAAAATTTCCAATGTAAAATGTTAAATAGGTATCAAAGATAAAGTGATGTGGTATGAAGGATAATTAAAAATAAGGGTAATTAACGTTGTCAAAGGTAAAGTAAATCGTAACTAAATAGATTATAATCAAAGGACGAATAATAATTATATCAAAGGATGAGTCCAAATAAGTATGGTATCAAGGATAAAAGGCATACAAATAAGTGTTATTTAAAGAGTGACATCTAAAAAGTGTAATATAAAAGGAAACAAGGAATCAGGTTAAGTTAAAAGGTAAATACTATACAAATTTTTCAAAGGTAAATTCCATCCAAACTAGTTCTCCCCCTTTTTAGATTATCAAAAAGGTAAAACAATAAACAGAAGATAAAAAGAAATGAATAATAATTATTAGAGAGAAATAATAATGGTATCCATAAGAAACAAACAAGAAAACGGAATATCAAAAATTATTGGTATCACAAGTAATATATCAAATAATATCAAAATAAGTATCAAAGGAAAACTAATCAAAGAGATGAAGGATAAGAGAGACATGTCATGAAGTACAAAAAGAAGGTCATGATATTATAGACCAAAGGAGATAATGGGAAAATACAAAAAATACCCATTATAGACTAATGTCAATTAGAGTTACTCCCATCTCAATAGTAGGGTCAGAAGGTCCCTTCCCCTTGTCAAAGTTAGGAGGGATAGAATTAGAAGATGATGGGGCTGAGGTAGTGGTAGGAAACTCTCTGATCACAATTGGCATGAGATGTTGGACTGCTTCCTTGGGAGTCATGTTGAAAGGCTGAAACTATGGAGGTAAAGGGGATAAAGAAGGATAATCTTTGAGAGAAGATATAGGTATTTCCTTTAGAGAATAAATATTAGTTCCATACACATAAAAAACGGATTCATAAGATTCAAAAAATATATAATTATATTGCATCCTCTTTCTATAGAACTAAAAAATTCTTTATTTTCCTCCATAAAAAGCTTAATTAGGGGTTCCAAAACCTTCAATGGTCAACCTTATCCTTGAATTCTCTAGTAATAGGTGGTATTCTGAGATTCTTAGACAAAAACTTGAAATGATTATTCAATTCATGTTCAGTATACACCATGGAAAGGTAATATTTAATGGCCTTTGTGATGATTTTCCAATCACTCTAGGATTCATTTAAACATTCCCTTACCAGTTTGTATATATGCTCATTGTGCTGAAGAATATTTCTTAGATCCTCTTGATGAGCAGCATGAACATCACCAATATTAGATTGAATCTCTTCTCTGGTGATAAATTGAATCATCTATGTATCAATTGAAATTGGAGGTTGGGAAAAATATATATAATCCACTAAAGTTAAGCTCTCCAACCTCTCCAACAAAGTAGCTTGACTGGTGGAAAATGAGTTTCTCATATCCTCCATCACTAATCTCAAAAACTCATTTTCACTTTCCACCCTATGGTTATAAATCTCAACTTACTGAATTTGATGATTCATATTTGGATGGATATGACATACCATAATCTAAAACAAGTGTCTAACATCAAACTCACTCAACTAAGTGACCAGAGGTGCCTACAACATCAAAACTCTACCAAAGCCATCAAGGAGTATCTATCTAAAAGATTCCAAATCTACTCTGTAAAAAATCTATAGCCACTGGTGTATAAAGAGTTGTGGGAGTAACAGGCCTCAAAACACTAGGAACAACAACCTCTATAGGCTCTATTCTTCCATCTCCAACTGAAACAGTAGTTCCACCATCCTTTGATGGACTTCCCTCATCATCATTTGAATTATCATATGCTAATCTAATAAATTTTAAAATTGGGGAAGGCTCCTCCTTATAAGATATATCTTCCTCTACCTGAGCATCTCCATACCCTTATACAACTTCTTCATCATCCTTGGACTCTGAATAGTCTATTCTAAGTTAATTATATCCTGGTAATTTCTCCCATTAAGCATGAGTAGCAACCACTCTAATAAAACTAGGGGAACTCTCCCCCTCATAAGGCACTCAGGTTTCTCATCTAAAATAAAAAACATCATCGCCAAGGTTCATTACAATTGATCTCTATAAAGGCTCAGATCTACCAAAACCAAATATCTAAACATGTGCAGGACTAGGTGAGTTAGGTCTCTCCATAGACCTAGACAAAGCAACTAAACAGGTAGGGGATGAATGAGGTGTCAGGATCCAAACAAAATCATCATCATGGTTAGGTCCTCCATTATCATTATCCTCATCATCATCGTCATTATCACCATTTCCATTACCATCACCATCATCTCCATTTTCCTCATTAGAAACTTCCACAACTTCTTTGGAAGATTTAGAAGAATAACATCTAATTTTATCATTAATTGAGACCTTTTTATCATTATCATCAATATCCATTTCACTTAACAAACTCTATCTATAAGTTAGAGTGGAAAGTGGACTCATGGGTCCAAAATTCATAGAAGGGATTTTAATGTTAGGGTCACTAACCTCCTCCACTAAGGTAGACACCTCCTCATAAATAACAACCTCCTCTTCTTATTCATCAGAGTACTCTGTTATCTCATCTAGATCCAATCTAGGATCCACTAAATCCTTGGGTCTAGTAGGATGAACTATGGGATTAAAATAATCATAGATATTTTTATTTTCTTTAACCTATTCATTCATCCAAGTGTTACTGCTCACCCTCATTCTTCTATAAATGATCTTATTCAAACAAAAACCTCCACACTTAAACTCAGTTTATTACTCTTCATCTATGATAAACTTTGTTTCCAACATATAAAAAATTAACTTAGGATAAATTAAAGAGTTATACTTGGAGGAATACTTACACATTTCAAGCATGTGTATCATAAGGAATCTACGTAGGTTAATCTTGTTCCCACCTTTCATAAGGAACAGGAGGTACAAATTCTAGTATCTTAGTGTATTGAATTCCCCTTTCTCGGGACACAAAAAGTTATTAACTAACTTAAACATAAGATTGCATTCACTATCCAACTCATTAGAAGTAGATTTCCTCAATGTTCTATCTCTAATCAAATCAAGAAAAAAAAATCCTCATACCTAGATGATTCACTATCACTAAGTATCATTCCCTGATAATATTCAAACACACCTTAATTTGACACATTCAAACATATTTCCCATTCCTTTGAAGAAAATGTAAACCTTTTACCATCAATAATACTTCTAATCAGATATTTCTTCTTCCTGAAGTTGAACTCAACATACTGATAAAATTGGCAAACCAGCATAGGATAAAAAGGATTAATCATTTCGATAGAACCAATCTACCCATCCTTGATCCTATATAACCTTTAGGACTAATGATTTACTAGAAAACAACCACTTCTCATCCACCTCTTTTTTAGAAACTGATATACGATTCACCAACTATGGGTTACTTGATTTGATAGCAACTTGAATCAGTTCTCCTTTTGAAATCTTAGATGGTTGTGATTCCTCAGGAGAAGACATAGCAGGCCACTTCACTCTCACCATATTGAAAAAACAAAATTTAATAAAGGGTCTGATAAGGTCAAAGTTTGGAAGATAAATAAGGTGAAATGGATCAAAGGTAGTAGGAGTGTGAGAGAGAGTGACTCATATTTGAAATTAAAGACCGATATATAATTTAGGGATCTAAAATAATAATAAAAATAAAGAAATTAAACTGAATAAAAATTTAATCCATAAAATCAGTAATGACGGTATCATTTAAAATGTAGATTAGTGACTCAATCAATGGTGACTCACCAATGGAATATCATCCAATGGTGATTCATCCAATAGTGACTCTCCAATGGTGACTCACCAACAGTGACTTTACAATGGTGAATCGCCAACAACGGCTTTCTAGTGGTGACTTGCCAATGGTGACTCACTAACTTTGACTCAACCAATGGTGATTCACCAATGGTGACTCACCAACGGTAACTCATTTAATGGTGATTCACCAATGGTGACTCATACAATAGTGAATCGCCAAAGGTGTCTCACTAATAATGAATCATCAAACACTTAAAGATTAGCTGACATTTATCATACCTATTTTATGTTTTATATAGTTTAATCTCTCATAATTCAAAGGTTTTGTGAATATATCAGCAAGATAATGTTATGTTCCTATGAATTTAAGAGTTATATCCCCCTTTGAAAAATTATCCCTCAAAAATTGATGTCTTACATAAATATGTTTTCTCCTATAATGAGGCATAGGATTATTAGAAATTTTTATCTCACTTGTGTCTTCAAAATTTATAGGGACATGTATGAATTGATATATATAGTCTAATAATGTGTGTTTCTTCTATAAAAATTTAGAACAAAAACTGCCTACATCTATGTATTCAGCTTCAACAGTAGATAGTGTAAAAGAATTTTTCTACTTACTAAACTAAGATACTAGAGACTCTTCCAAAAGATAACAAGTTCTAGAGGTGATTTTTCTATCTAACTTACAACCACCAAAATAAACATATAAATAACTCACTAAGTCAAATGGTTGTCCTCTAGGGTATAACAATCCTAAATTGATTGTATATTTTAGTTATTTAAAAATCATGTTAATAGCATGAAATTAATATTCTTTAGGTTTTACTTTAAAATGAGCACACATACACACAATAAACATAATATCAGTTATTCTAGAAGTTAATTATAACAAACTTCAATTCAAACCTCTATAACTAATTTGATCCACTAACTCTTCAGCTTAATCAAGATCCAACTTACAAGAGGTACTCATGGGAGTGTCACTACTTTTAGTATTATCCAAACCAAAACATTTTAAAATTTCTTTAGCGTACTTTGATTAAAAATGATTCCATATTTATTATGAAAGATTTGAAAATCAAGAAAGTGTTTGAGTTCACCCATTAAACTCGTTTCAAATTAATTTTTCATCATTTTTGAAAATTTAGTATGTAAATAATTTTTTGAAGAACCAAAAATAATATCATCTACATAAATTTTAACAACTAAAACTTATATTGAAATTATTTTTATAAAAAGAGTAGGATTAGTTATACCTTTTGAGAAACCTTTAGAAATTATAAAAGAGATGACCATATCATACCAAGCTCTAGGGGCTTATTTTAAACTGTATAAATATTTTGTTAATTTGAAAACATGATTTGGAAAATGGGGATTTTGAAAACTATGATTTTTTCAAAAAAAATATCCTCACCCATATAACCATTAAAGAATTCACTTTTTAAATCCATTTGATATAGTTTGAAATCCAAATGTTTTACAAATGAAAATAGTATTTTGATGTATTTAAGCCTAGCCATTGGTACAAAGGTTCCCTCATAGTCAATACACTCTTCCTAACTATACCCTTATACAATCAACCTATCTTTATTTATTACTATAGTTTCAGATACATCAACCTTGTTTCTAAACACCCATTTAGTTCCAATGGTGAGGGTGTATTTAGTTCTAACTATAATTTCCCAAAATTTATTTATTTCAAACTAATTAAGTTTCTATTACATTTTCATCACCCAAAATTCATCATTAATTGCATCATTGATGTTCTTAGGTTAAAGTTGTGACAAGAAATCTTGATGTTCAACCTAATTTCTAATATAATCTCTAGTTTTTGTACTTCTATCTAGGTCTCCAACTACAGAATCTAGAGGTTGGTATTTATGAGTCATAACAACTCTTTAAAAATAAGGGTTGGACATCTCATGGTCTTCTACAGATTTGGGTTTAGGTTCTAGATGTTCCTCATAAATGGAATATTTTTTGTCTTGTTTATGAGAAGTTTCAAAAGCTTTGGCATTAATGTTCAGAGTTGAAAAATCATCTTCAAGGTTTTATAAAGGAGTCTTAGGCTCATATGGATTTGTCTCATCAAAATTGACATGAAAAGAAACTTCCAAAGTCTTGGTTCTTTTTTTAAACACTCTATATTATTTACTGTAAGTTGAATAACCAAGGAAAATTCCATCATTACTCTTGGAATCAAACTTTTAAAGATTATAATTAGTGTTAAAAATAAATACTTTGAAACCAAAAACTCTAAATTAACTAACATTTGGATTTTTACTATTTCATATTTCATAAGGTGTTTTTTTAAGAGTTGTCTAATTAAAAATCTACTAATTATATAACAGGTAGTATTCATAGTCTCTTCCCAAAACTAAATAGGAAGGTTATATTCATTAAGTATAGTCTACATAATTTCTTTAAGTGTCTTATTTCTTCTTTATACAAAACCATTATATTATGGGGTCCAGAGAGAAAAAAAGTTGTGATTATATCCATTTTGTGAGAAAAAAGATTCAAAATCTTGATTTTCAAACTCACAGATATGATTATTTATTAAGGTCCTAATCCTAAGTATACTAATATTTTCTATAGATTTAACATACTTGGTAAAGTAAGAACAGTATTTACTTTTGTGAGATAAGAATAATACCCAATTATACCTAGAAAATTCATATACAAGACATAGACATAGTGCTTCCCATTTAAACTAAAAACTCAATATGGTCTAAAAAAGTTCATGTGAACCAACTCTAGGGGTTGATAAGTTGAAAATTATTTCTTTGATTTGAAAGATATCTTGTGTTGTTTCCCTTTTTAACATGGGTTATAAACTTTTTCATTTGGGAATTAAAATTTAAGTATATATCTGAAGAACGCTTTCCTAGTAAGCTTCTAAGTGAGTGAATATTTCAATGGCCTGGTCTCCTATTCCAAATCCAATATTCTTTGTGAAAGTCACTTAGACAGGAAATATTTTGAGAAAATAAAGAGTCAAAATTAAAAGCATAAACATTGTCATTTCTTAAAGTAGTAAAAACTAAAGAATATTTAGAATCAAAAACATTGAAGAAATTATTTTCAAATTTCACATAAAAACCATCATCATGTAATTGTGAAATGATAAGTATATTATACTTTAAACCATATACAAATAATACTTTAGAAATTAAAACTGAGTTAGAATTACCGATTTGGTCGAGGACAATTATTTTCCCATTAGAATTTTCACCAAAAGTGACATATCCATCATCTAATTTTATCTAATTTTTGAATATTGATTAATCTATAGTAATTTCTCTAGAATAGATATTTTCCATGTACCATAAGTTCTTACAAGATCTCTTCAAGAATTTTCCCTATAAAATAAGATATATACCAAAAATTATTTTGGTACCCAAATATTCTTGGGTCCAAAAAATGTTAGTAATTAAGGATTTAGGAACCCATAATTTCTTAATAGGTTTCCCATAAGTAGTTTGTAAACTTTTATAAATAAAAACTTTATTAGTTACAGATGAGTTAAAACTAGTAGCACTACTTGAACTAGGAATGAAACTATTTTAACTATTCTCTTATGTTCGGGTTGATACCCTATACCAGTAGTGTATTTTGGTTTAGTTTGTTTTCCCATCATTTGAGTGAGAGTGTTTATAAAACTATTGAATATTTTTATATCCTTTTTCAATTTCTCATTAGATATTTCAATTCAATATTTTCCTTCAATAGTTGATAATTTTTATCTTTTTCTATAGTAAGATCAAATTTAAAATTGGAATTTAAAGCATGTTGTCACTTTTGAATTTTGTACTTATCCCTAAGACCATTGAAGGTATCTTCTAGAATGTTACAATATTCTAAAATCTCTTCATTTGACATATTTTCATCATTATTTTTCTCTCCATAATGATTATAAATATCTTTAAGATAATTAGGAACCACATTTGATACCGCATGTGTGTTTTCATGAAACACATGTTTTCTCTGTCATGTTTTTCCTCTTGGATAGTGTCTGAATCACTTGAGTTGTATTCAAAAGAACTAAAATATTATTTCATTTATTTCTTATATTTCATGTCATTTTAATAATATTTATATTTATATTTTATCTTAAGAGATTCATCTTTGGAATTCCCTTTCCTTTTACATTCATAGAACACTATTTCATTTGAAGTGTCATCTCTCTTCCAATCTTTCTTACAGTTCCCTTTATTGTCATATTTTCCTTTATATCTCGGTTTCCTAAATAAATTTTTATTCTTTTAAAAATTATAAAATATTCTAGAAAAATGTTTCATCTCTTCATCACTATCAGATAGTGATTCTTCATCACTTGAACTTTAAGCTTAAACTTTATCCTTCTATTTTGAGGCAGTGGATTTGAGAGCTATAAACTTACTTTTTGGTTCATTCTCATATACTCTATTGAATTTAATTTCTTCCTCATACATCATTAATTTTTTAATCAACTCCTTGATATGTAGTGTACTAATTTCATATGATTCTCTTATTGATATTGTGGTTCCCCTCCATATTTCTAGTACGCATCTAAGAAGTTGCATGACTTGGTCATTCTCAGTCATCTTCTTTCCTAGATAATGAATTGTATTTATGATCTCATTGAACCTAAGATAAATTTTAGAAATATGCTCATCGAGCTTTATTTTAAATGTATCATATTTAATATTATAATTATTTAATCACATTTCTTTCTCATTATATGTTCCCTCATGATAAAAAACTAAAGTGTCCCAGATTTCAAAAAAAGTTGTCCAAGAAGATATTCTATTGAATTCCTCATCATTCAAAGAACAATATAAGGCATTCATATATTTATAGTTATTATTATAAGCAGTTTTAGTAGCATCAACCCATGTATTTCTAGCAGTCAAAGGTATTTCATATTTAACTACAATAGAATTTCAAATTTAAAAAACCATGCTCTCAATATGAATTTTCATCTTGATTTCCAACTAAGCATAGTTCATGATATTAAATAAAGGTGGTCTATTGGTATTAAAACTTTATTTTATATTATCCATTAAAGAACTAAATTTAGATCTAAAAATATTAGGATATTTAGAACACAACTAAAATCATAGTTGAAAATCTATTTAAAATACTTTGATACCAAATTTTGGTCAGAGTGAGTAACTCAAGAGGAGATAAATTGAGTTTCCAATATAAATTTCTATCTAAAAAATCTTAAATAAAATCTTACAGTTAAAAAAATCACCTAGTTAATCAAAAGAGTAATTTAATATAATTTTGATCTTTTAAATTATTCCTCAAATATTGATTAATTCTCAGTTAAAAAAATATTAAAATTACTTTAACTTTTGAAATAAATTTACTCAATTAAGTACTTATATAAAAACTAGTTAAGATTAACTATCAAAGTATGATTTTTTTTCTATAGTTTAAAACCAAATACAGTTTAAAGCTTTAAAATAAAGAAAAAAAATCACATAATGGAATAAAACAATAGGTTTAGTATCAAGCCAAGAACTAATCCCCTCCACTTGGAAAAAACACACTACCATGAAGATTATATAACTATAATCTAATATAAAACCCTAATCATTTATATAAACAAGAGATAATATGTCTAGGATCAAAGGCCTCTTCCACAGTTATATGTGGGAAGAAAACAACTCAGGTCACACAAGGACCACTTCTACAAACATCATGGGAAAACAAATGAAAAGAGTAAAGTGAAAATATGTTATATTCTCCAGTTCTAGTATAGGAGTAATTTTGTGTTAATAAATAGAGAAAACAATGCACAACTCAAAAATAAGAGCAAACAAAAAACAGATTAAGAAATAAGATATAGAAAAGTTAATGCTACTCAATCTTAATTACTCCAGATGCATAGGTATCCTCATATGTGGCTTGGTAAGGATATCAAGTTGTTTATCTACAAGTTTTAGTAACACCGAGTGTTACAAAGCTATGTTTTTTGTGTCTGTAGGAATGGATCTTGATCTTTAATGAGTTACACTCTTCCATAGATGAAAGTTGGTAGGAATGCATCGTATAAGATCTCAAGTGATGATCCTTTAAGTATTCAGTTATTGTACTTATTGATCATACATCATCCACACATGAGGACGACTTCTAGGAGTATAAATCACTTCATGAAGGAGAGTTTTCTGGAATAATAATCATCTGGATCTTCTACATCCTCATATTGGACTCTGAAATGGACTTTAATTAATTCCTGAAATAGTTAAGAATATAATCACAAAATAAATCTTTGGATTAATTACATTGATATAGTTGGTAAATAATTTAAATCTAAATAGGAATAACAGTTAAGGATTATCTTCTAAATATAATACATATCTGGTGGAAATACATCCTAATGGAAAGACATTTTTTGTGGTGACTCAATCTGGCGGCAACTCAACTTTGGTGGTGACTCATGTATGGTGGTAGCTCAACTATAGAGGTGACTCATGTCTGGTGGAAGATCAATTCTAGTGGTCATATATTCTGTAGGTGAGACATTTTAACTAATTGTGAGGCATTTCTTATGGCATCTCAACTCTGGAAGTTAGACATTCTGATAATGAGACATTTGAACTAATAGTGACTCATCCCAACACTTATCCAAATTTTCAACATATTTTCTTATATTATAAAATTTTATTATATAATAGTAAATTTATTAGAAACATAATAAACATGATTTGTGAGAATTAAAATAAGGAGGTTCCAACAAAACCTTTTCTATTTTTCATGGAAATGGGGGAGATAGAGGGCTGAACTTGACCTCATCTGAGCCACTACTAGATTTAGCTCTTAATGTTTCAAACTTTTCTGAAATTATTTTATCCTCCAATAAATGATTCCCTCTGTGTGATAATGTATGGGGGTATAAATTTTAAAACTAAATCTCTTTTTGATATCTTCTAGAGTCCTATTACATAAAAATAAAATAATAATTAATCAATTTATATACAAAAAAATTACAATATATAATAATTATCATGTTGTTAATGATTCATTATGATGGTTGGAGACAAATTTAGTCCATGTATCTACATATAAAAACTCATACTTAAGGTATGTGTTTTCATTATTTAACTTTCTAAAAACATAATTGTTTGTAGGTTTTATTTTAAAATATCTTCATCAAACCACTGCTAAAAATGCACACCTTTTATTAATTTCTTTCATTTCTTGAAATTTGAATGTCATATGCAATTGGATATATTAAATATTAGTCATATAAAAAATATATTATTTGAATAATGGGATAAAAATAAATCAATTGACAAATTTTACCATTGAGGACTCCCACAACTTCTCTTTCATCATCACATTGATGGACTTCTAATCAGGATATAAAATGTTAATCCTACAGTGACTCTGTATGGCGATATAACTCTTAAACTGTGTTTCATTTAGGCCCGTTGGGTTATTATTATCATTAAATTTAATATGTATCCTCCACTATCCACAAGAAAGTAAAATTTTCTATAAAAATTTCATCCCACATCTACCAACTCTAGGAATCATGTTATTTGGATAAGAAGAAGAAGACTTTGTTGTGGGAGGCTCACCAGTATTCCTAGAAACAAGTTTGAAAAATTAAAAGTATACTTTCATTAAATAATATAATTATTTAAGATTTATTAATATGGAAAAAAATGTACACATACCTTGGTAAATTTTCCTTTTCCTCTATGTCTTCCATTTAAATAGACATGTGTAATAATATTTTGTGTACTTGAATGTTATTAGAAAAGTGAATATCTAAAAATAGTGAATCAAAATATATCTAAGTAAATAAATAATGTCATTACATGTGTAATTTTCACAAAAAAAATAATTATGTCATGATTATTAAATAAAAAATATGGAACTTAAACTAATAAATATAAACATTAATTAAAAAAATGATATAAATGATCAATATTTGTAAAATTAAATATAACAGTTACAAAAAAGTATTTTTATATGTGTAAATTTAAGCAAAACAAAATGATGACAGGTTTTTAAATCAAAAAAATGTTTAACTAGAACTGTTAAATATAAAATTTAACATAAAAAATCACAGAAATGATCAATATATATATATATATATTTAAACATCCAAATTTAAAAAATAAAGTTTTTCATGTGCAAATTTCAAAACAAATATTTACCCGGATAATTAGGAGAGTAACTTAGTTTTTTCCCATATCCCAGTTGTACTTATTTTTATCATTAGTAAATCACCTAATAAATTAATAAACCTAACATAAATTCATAATATCATCATAATCCTCATCACCAAAATGAATTATTTTCCCTTATAAAACAACAGACCATTGATCATTTGATGGGTCAATAACATAAAATATATGCTTTTCATGTGTCTCCATGATAAATTTTTACTCTTTATAGCTAAATATTTTAAAATCAATGAGTGTAACTGTAACACCCCAATATTTCAAAGTAATTTATTTCTTCAAAGTAATGCAATAACTTGCACTACACGCAACACTGAGTTCAATCGCATCACGACTTACCAAACTAGTTGTTCAAAAGAGGTTATGAATAGTATTAACTAAATTTTGAACAATATATTATCCTTATAATTTTAGAATCCATATTATGAGTTTATTAGACATAATGTAAGAACTAATTCTTTTTTTTAGATAAAAGAAGTATTTTTCAAAAAATATACTTTTATCGACTTTTAATGGTGAACCCTTTTTAAATCTAATATTTGAAACTTTTATATATTCAATTTGACAAAATAAACTTCTTATTTAGAATCGGGACATAAGAATTTAGTATAAATAAATTTTTGGGTGTTTTTCTGATAACTTTCATATTTGGGTGAATAGTAAAAATACTATATTTTAACTGAAAAGAACTTTTTTAATCAAAATAATCTATAGTGTTAAATTATAAAATTTTATGATTTGGAAGTAAAAATATATTATATTTTTACCATTTAATCCAATGTTGTTCATTGTAAATAATTTCACTTTGAAATTGGACATAAACAAATGTCAATCTTTTGATTGTTATTATTTCTTAAAAATACGCCTTTTGGTTTTGACAACGGGAATTAATTTTAAATTAATAAATTAAAATTATATGTTTTTAATTTGGTAAAATAGACTTCATTATTGAATTCAGACTATCAAAATTAGCTTAGGTTGAATTTTTGGTATTTTTCTGAAAACTTTCAATTTTTGATGAATAGTGAAAAAACACTGAGTTATTGTTTAAAACCGACTTTTTATTTAAATAATTATTTATTTTATTTAAATTTATTTTAGGTAAAAATAGATACATAATACCTAAATAATTTCAATGTAATTCATCAGAGTCATTTTATAATAAGTTTAGATATATAAAAATTTTATCGAACTTTTTACCGTCTTTTACCCACCTCGTAAGAGCATTTGCAAATTTACATAAAACTTAATTTTACTGATTATGTGAGTTAAATTTCAAAAATCCTAGAGACGCGGTTAATATCAAGGAGTAAAATGTGGTTCAATAAGATAAAAATAATTTTTGGTGAATAGTAACATTTTACTTTTATTTACCACGGTTAAAAGTAAATAGGGTAATTAAGGGTAAAATGATATTATTATTACCCTAACACATGTCCTAATTCTATTGGATAAGTGTAATTCAACCAAAAACAACCTTATAAATAAAATATGTCCATTTAGGTCCACTTTGATTAGATTAAGACATTTATTATTATTTTATTTAAAGAAGAGTTAAAAGAGTTAAAATCAATGTTTAATAACTAAACCATTTTTAATATAGGGTTATACATAAGATAAATATGACTATAAATATTCATTAGAAATATAAAAATATTTCCTACATAATGGTATTTTATTTATAATTTTCAGATATTAAATAATTAAATTTATTAATGACACAATGATGATGCAGTAATTACCTTATTAATGAAAGAATCAAATAAATGGTATTATAAATATTAAAATAAATATAATTTCCAATTTTTTATGACATCCACGAATTTTCTAGGTGAATATGACATGTTATTATTTATTAAATGTATTTTTTTATGTAATAATTCTGTTATTATTTTAACAAAAAACAAATACCAAATAGTGTCAAAATTGACATAAAATAGTTTTTAAAACAAATATTATATTAGTAATTGATATAATGGTCCTAAAAATCTAAGTTTCGGCAAAAATACTTATATAATAATATATATGACATTAATGAACCAATTGGGGTTTTATTGGCAGTTTATATTAAGTTTATTAACCATATAGTGTAAGAATATAAGAAGACACAGTAAAAGTTAAATTATTTAACTTAGAGTTAAATTTAAATGATAAGGTTAAAATGGTAACCTAAAGTTGTCTAAAACCTATTGGTTGAGATGATTTCGACCCATCCCCACCCTATCCTCTAAATAAGTCTCTTTGGAGCCATTATAAACCGAATATGAATTTATTATAAAATAATATTTTTAGTTTTTCTTAAGGTGCCCTTCACCCCTCTTATAAAAGGGCACTCCCCCTTCTCTCTAATTCACACCTTAAAAGCCTTTTGGATCGGCCAAACTCTGCCCAAATACTCTCTCAAATATCCTCCCTTCATCCTAGAGGCCCTCCTTTGGTCATAAATCCAACCTAAGGATCCCTTTTGATCAAATCAAAAGGAAGAACCCAGAGAAGAAGTATTGATTTCACCACCCTATTTCAAGTTATATTATTCTTACACTTACTCTTTCTTTGTTGTTTCCATTATAAAATAATAACTCCAGTATCTTATATATACTGTGATGTTATTATAAATATATAACAACTATATTCATTATTATATCCATCTTATGAATGATAATGTCACCATGCGTGCGTACGTACGGCTTACCGTCTTCACGTCGTGGTGTAATTTGTTATTCAACACTATGTTATTTCGATGGATATAATGATGAGTAATATGTATATAAATAATGAAAATAACATGATAATGTCTCTGTAAAATTAATATACCATCCAATTCCACACCTTTAAGGAAATGGTATTGTCGCTCGTGCGTACGTACGGATTACCGTCTCCACGACACGATGAGAGTTCTTTCCACGTTCACCATTCATCGATGATTATAAAAATATATATTACTAATAAGTATGTAATATATGACATAATAATGATACTGGATATATATATATGTGTGTGTGTGTGTGTACTTACATATATCTTATTCACTTAGTTCCGTTCAATACGATATGAAAACGGAAACAGCGTTTATGAGTACGTACGGACTACCATCTCCATAAACGGTGTTTTTCATTTCATATATATGTCTATTAAACATATTTATATTCTAAATATTTATGATATATAAATCATGTTTTATATTCTTTAAGTGTTTAAATCTTGATCTAATTGATACAATCAAGAGTAACAAGTTAAAACGCGTACGATAAAGAAAGCAATTATTACCCGAAATGTTAATTTAACATGGAAATTATTATTAAATGGTTAGTATAAAGTCATAAATGAATCATGTATGATATCATAATTATTAATATGGTTCTGGTATAATTTAATAACATACTAAAATCTTCATAAAATAGTTTAAACATACCCTCGACTAAAGTAATGTTCAAGGTAAGGGGTTTTCATCTCACTCCTTGTTCTTGTGAGATTCATGCCATATTGCCACTATTACCTTTTGTGTGGTGTATTTTCTTACCATAATTGTATTATTTGTGTAATACACTTTAATTTATGTGTATTTACATATTCATTGTATGATACCTCTTTCATGGGGTATATGTTTCGTGAGTTACCAAATTGGTAAGGGTTAATTTCTCAATCTCATTATTATCCGAGATTGTTTATGTGTAACTATTTACTGGGACATTTTTATCATCCATGTCCATTTTTCATAAAAATGATTTCAAAATTAATATTTTAAGGATTTGTGAAAGGTACTCTTTATCAGTATCATAATTTTAAATGTTTTAAAGATTTTTCTTTCTAAATCTTTTTAATTAATGTCCATGTTTTCAAAATGATTTTAAGGATTTATTTATATGGACATGAAAGTTTTGAAATGATAATTCTTTTCAAAAGTTTCAAAGTGATATGGGACACTTTGATTCAAAAATATATTTTAAATTACTTACTTTATAAATGTGTGACTTTTAAATGATTTTACAAAAATGATATTTCTCTCAAAAAGTTTTACTCATCATTTTCAACTATGTCAGCATCATTTACTGGATATTATTTTTGATTGAGGTTGATTTATTATAATACAATCTTCCATGTTATATTGAATGAGTTATGATATGTTTGACATTGAATGTTCTATTTTTATACCATTCATGGTTTATGGTTAATTTAATGGCATTTTGTATGCTAGTTTTAATACAAATGTTTATGTTATGTTTCAAATTTTTCATATGAGGAATGCAATGGACTTAGTAAGTGATGGGTGGAGCCCTCTATAGATCCTTGATGCATCGGTAGGTCTCATGAGACAAACTAGTATCTCAGCACAAGGCCCTGACAAAAATTTTATTTGTAGTCTTGGCATGAGGCTTTGACTATCTAGTAATGATGTCCGGTATTAGGCATTCCCTCATTGTGAAATTAGTTATTACATGTGATTATTAGACTAGTAGAATATCCATGTGAATATTTATATGGTAATGTTTCATTTATTTTTACCATATTATGTTCAAGTTTATGTTTAAAAGGCTGTTGTTTTTATTACACATCTTGCCTTAAAAGTTTATAGCTTTCGCTAAATTATTTGCCCTTACTGAGCATATGGGCTCACCCCTTTCTTATGTTTTATTTTCCCAGGATACCAAGAAATGTATTATGGTTTATATTCAGGGTTAATCTAAAGGTAAAAATGGAGTTATAAAAGAACTATCGATTTTTTGTTTTATGTTTCAAATTTTAATGTAAAGTTAATGTATGAAATCTATTTTCCAAGACTGTTAAACTGGTCGGTCCATCGGGACTTGATTCCTCGTAATCGTGCCAATGTATTAAAATAATGCACCGGCTCTAGTTAACTGGGGTCAGGGTGTTACAGTAAATCCATAATCATCATGTTTAAAAACACTATTACTATCAACCCAATTACACTTAAATGATGCTACTCAAAATTTAGTATAATCAATTTCACATATAACCTCAAAACTCTAAAATATATCATTGGTATAGAAATTGGGTTTTTATCTTTTTCACTTGAAAAATGAATTGCTTCAGTGATGAACATTTCCCCAATATGTTGAACAATGATCTTATCATCCTAATTTTTTATGTAAAATGTGTAAGCATTAATATCAAAACCAAACCATGTGATCACATTAAGTGATAATCCCATTTCAATGTTTCTAATACAGAAAATCAGTGTTGAATTTCTCTTTAAACCATGAAAAAAAATTCATTTTATGCTTAATCATAAACCAAATTTCATTTATTCTTGGATATTGTACCTTTAATCAAGAAATTTGTGATGATATATATGATTGGGCCTCATCTTTGTTGTTAAAAATGTATAAATATGTCTGAATCGTTTCATAATATGGAATTAAATTTACCTGTAAGATATTAATCCATATACCATCACTATCAACTATTAAATTTCAAGATATAGGGAGAATAATGTGTTACACTTTATATAAATAATCAGTACAAAACTTAATCACTACTTTCGATCTATATTTTTTAACAATAGAGGCCTCCGGTTAATGAGGATTTTTAACATATCCCTTAAAAATTTTCATATATATTTCAAAACAATACATCAAATTTAAATAATCAAACCCAAATATTCTTACCACTCACACCAAATGAATCACTAGATAAACCATTATATCAAAAAAAGTTGATGGGAAATACATTTCTAGTTGAAATGTATGAGGTTGGATTTATTCTCCAATACATCTAACAAATTTGTATGAATTAATTTTATATAAATGGACTTGAAAATGTTATATAACCAGATAATAGACTTACTGGTAGGTTTTGGTGATATACCATGCAGTGCAAATGGTAGCATTTTTTGCATCAATACATGATAGTCATGAGATTTCATACCTATTAATTTCAAATCCTTCAATGAAACCAAATTTTTCACATTTTAATAATATCCACTAGGTACTTAAATACCATGTAGACATTAAAAAAATTAATCTTCTTACTCTTTCTTAATGTGTGACAATTTAGTGGTAAATATGTTTGACATTATTTCATAGTGGGAGCTAACTCCAAACGTATTCTCATGGATATTAAGTCCAGTCTTTCATGAAATATAGCTTTTTTATTTCATTTTTATTTCTAACAATGATCCAATAAAATTGTCACATATTTTTTTATCAACATGAATAACATCAATGTTATGTTTTATCTCTAAAAATATCCAATAAGGTAGCTCAAATAAGATAAACGGTTTCTTCTAGGTATTTTTTTGATGACCAGAACTTCATTTCTTTCCAAATGTGAAATCAATATTTTTCACCATATCATAATATTATTCAACTGAAAATGGTTTTAGGGGTGATTATACTCTTGTAAATAATTAAATTCCTTTTTCAATTTTTTATAAGGATGATCCATTCACAAAAATATTTTATATCCCATGCACACTATATTTATTCCATTCTATAATTGATAATATAAAGTCTCTTCTTCACTAATTGGACAAGATTTATAACCCTTAACATTGTATCTGGATAAGTATCCAAATATAGGAAAGTTGTTTATAGTGAACATTATCATAGCATGCAAAAGAAAATATTATTTATTATATACATCAAAAATTGTAGCACTTGCCTCTCATAGAATTTTCAAATCATCAATCAATGGTGAAAGATACACATCAATATAATTTTCAGACTATTTTGGTTCAGAAATCATAAAGTTCATCATAATATATTATTTCTTCATACATGTATATGGGGATAGGTTCTAAACTACTAAAATAACATTCCATAAACAATGTTGGCTACTGAGGCACTGATATGGATTCATTCCATCTATGAATAGTCCTATTCTGATATTTCTATCTTCACTTCCAAAATCATGATTTTTTTTATAAAATCCCTTCCATTATGGTGAATCAGAAGGGTGATGTTAGTTTCCATCAGATATATTCTCATATTTATGTCATATTAACCTCTTTTCATCATTTTAAATTGAAAATATATGCTTAAAATAAATAATTATTGGAAGATAACAAATTTCTTTAGTGGGAGGTTTGGTTCTTGTACTTGAGAATGAATTAAAGTTTAATTTTACATCCATCTTATATCATGGTGTACCACATTTAGGACATTCTAAAAAACTTTCATATTCATTCCTATAAAACACATAGTCATTAGCTTGAGCATGTATTTTTTTATACCCTAGTTCCATTGGACACAATATTTTCTTTGCATCATAATTAGAATTTGGAAGCTTGTTACCTTTTAGAAGTAACTCTTTTAAAATTTCAATAAATCCAGTGAAACTTTTATCACTCCAATCATTTCTTACTTTCAAGTTTACTAATCTTAGAACTACTGATAACACTATAAATTTAGTGTAATATGAGAATAGTGGTTTTTCAATATATTCATACAATCATTAAATAGTTTCTATTTTTTCAGTGGTTTCAACACCTACATCATGAATTAATTATTGAATATGATCCTTGGTCTCATGTTGAATATCTTCATCAACGTTATATGTTGAGTTTTCAATTATTTTACCATGTTAAGTGTAACATTTATAATTATGATTAAAACTATAGAAAATCTTGTGGTATTTTATTTCTATATAATTTAACTCTCTAATATTCAAAAAACTCCATGCATGGATAAAAAATAATATCCTTTTTTTAAGATTTATTTTAGAAAATTCTAAGAAATCACCAACTCCTTTTTCATATTCATCAGTGTTTCTTCAAATATTTATCCATTTATGATCCATTAATTACATAAGATAAAAATATAAAAGGTGAATATATTCAAACATATAAATTTTTAAAAATATATATAAATAAATAAATTTAAAACATAAAAACCATATAATCAAAATAATCAATCAACCATTTATTCATAACTATTTAATCAAACAAAAAATTATACAAAATAATAGGAAATTTTTAGATACACTTTCCTTATAAGAGTTTTAGAAATTCAAAGGAGTTATAAACAAATTACCTTAGTTATCATGATGATCAACCAATCTCTAATATAAAAACATCCAACTTAATTTTAAAATATTTATTCATCATTATCTAAATATCAGCTATCAAGATGAATTACTAATACTTAAAATCAAAACATAAAACTGAATCATAAAATATATATCCATAATTATCTAATTATCAATAATGTTGACTACAAAAAAATTATAATAAAAAATTTATAAATTTAAAAAATTATGAATACAAAAAAAATCCAATTATAGAGAAATTATATAATAATAAAAAACAATTTATAGTCACAAATACATTTATACTATGAAACTAATTATAACCACAGTAATTTATAATTGTCGAAGATGTATATATAAACAAATAAATTAATGAATATAATTTAAAACTAACAAATACTAAATAAATATTCTAAAAATAAAAAATAAAAAATATACTTACAAAATATAGAGATCCAGGATGAAAATATTCTACAAAGAGATCCAAAATAGTGATTTATGAACTTTATATTATAATAAATGAAATAATACTACTCAAAATAGGGATAAAATCTAAAGATAGTGAAACTGGAACAAGATAAATGAAATAGAGATAAATCATCCAAATAAATCAAATGACGAGGTGGGAGGATTCAATGGAGAAGAAAAATGAAGAAAATTAAGTAAAAATAGATCAAATGAGGAATATTGAGGTTGATTAAGTGGGGTTGAGAATCATGCATCTCACCTATTATGGTTTCTAAAAAAATATTGATGAATGAATGAAGGTAAACCCATCCATATATGTTTTTAAATGATTTTAATGTTAGTTTTTATTAAACCTGATGTAAAAATTTTAAAAGGATTTTGACATCGATTTTCATAAAAATTGACGTAAAAAGTTAAATAAAAAACCTTTGATTTCATTTTCATAAAAACTAGCTCCAAAAGTTAAAAAATACTTTTACATTAGTTTTTAGTAAAAAATGACATCAAAGGTGTATTAGAAAAATGTTTGAAATCGGCTTATTTAAAACTGTCATTAAAAGCCCCTTCACATGCATTGTGATGTTAGTTTTGGTAAAATTGATTATAAAATTTAAATGATAAATAATATTTTTCTACTAGTGAAGATACATTTAAGGTTGTAAAATGAATCTTATGAGTCTATGCTTGAATATTGACCCATGTAGGCAGCACTGGCTCGCCGATGTGGGGCACCAGCTAGACGGTGCCATGGAGGTAGAATATTTGTTGTAGCAGAAGACCACCGACCAGTTAGTGGAAGAGAATTGGTCATACAATGGATAGTAGTAGCTAGTTGGGAGTAGTTTTCCAAAAGATCCCAGTTACAGGAGGCCCATCGGTTAGCTGGTGAGGTGCACCGGGTAGTCGGTGGTGTGAGGACAATGGGTCTGAGGATGCATTGAATAATGGTCAAAATGGAATAAATGTGATCTTCAGATTCAATGAACCTTGATGATTCAAGAAGATTAATATCCCTTTTAGATACTATAAATAGATAATAATTAGGCTTATAAGATCTACCGATTACCAATAACACCTCTCTGGTCCTTAATTCAATTTTGGATCTCCAAAAGCAAAGCTCTAGAGGATCCTCTCAAGTTCTATCTAATATACAACTCCAATTCTTCATTAATATATAAGACTCAACTCCTATATATTCTCTCCTTAAATATCATCTCATTTATACTCATCCTTTCAATATATTTGGGAGAGTCATTCTAATGGTTTTTCACCAAGAAAACCTTTCCCTTATCTCCTTCGTCAGTGGTTTCCTTAACTACCGATGAAGCTCAAGAGGGTGCTCAAAAACCATAATTGTGAGGGATGGGTTTATTGATTACCACTAAGATCAAGGGATTAATAACATAAACCCTTCAACCCAAGGGGTGGAGATATAGGGGATCACACTGAGCTATTATCAAACTCTTTTATCAAACCATATTTTTTATCTCTTTTATTTTATACATTATGAAATTAAAAAACTATATGCATAATTCCATAAATTAAATATAATCATTTCCATTATGCTTAATAACTTTATTTCTATTGAAATTAACTTTCTATCATGTATAAAATTTATCAATTTATCGTCTTATTAAATTTATCAATTTATATCTTTATAAAACTTATCAATTTATAACTTTATCGAATTTATCAATTTATCACTTTATCAAATTTATAAATTTATTGATTTATCATTTAAAATTCATTTAATTTTGAATTTACCCTTTTATTTTTCTTTAATTTTTAAAAGGGTGATTCACCCCCCCCCCCCATATCCCCTACCATCTTTCTCTGACCAATAACCTGATTCAGGCACCTGAGTCGGCCCGTAACATACTTGAGGGGATTTCTTCATCCCCCCAAGATGATTATAAGTGTTGGGGCATCAAGAACACAACTATGGGGACAATTTCACCTAAAGATTAAATATAAATAAATGGGTTTCCACCCAGAAACCCAATGCAACTACGCCATACGTTGGATGGTCACATTACTAAATAAACAATTTCAAAATAAATAGAGAACCAAATGAAGCATAAAGAAATAAATTAAAATCATTCCAATAATCAAGAACAACAAATAAAAAATGATAGTTATGCAGAAACATTTAAATAATAGAAGATGCAAAGTGTATAGTGGGAAAGAATAAAATTTTGAAACAATAAGGGTACCAAAATAAAACAAATAACCAATCCCAATAAATATATCCATGCACCGAGTGAAAAACATTCACTGGTCATCATCCTGAATCAAATTAAAAATATAAGATCATTTACTGCTGCATAATGAAACCCACTAATCTATAACAATGATAAGATCTATACAACCCAGTAGGAAACCACCCATCAGTCCATGCATACCTTTTAAAAGTAAAACTATTTCATTATAGTTTGAAAATATAAATATAAAAGTAGGTTTTCTATTTTTTTTTAAACAAGTAATATTTTAATGTCTTTCAAAGCCATTTTCCTTTTCAAACATGAAGCATCCACTTTTTAAAGAAAATCATTATGATGCATTTTAAATATAAGAGGCATGTGATATAATGAAAAAAAAATATGTAAATGAAAACATGCCACTAAATCCCACTTAAAGATAGTTTCATGGGGTAATAGAAAATATAACACATTCCATAAACATCCATCATGAGAACCTAAGAGCATGGTAGAAATCTAGGACAGATCTAACGTAACAAATATAAAGGAAGATCAGTTCTATATAACAAATAACCTACCCTAACACTTAGTATTACCCTTTTTTATCTAATTGAGGGGAAAATTTCATAATTATGATAAAATTTATCTTGGACCACTATCCATAGTGTGATAAAGAACTAGTGAAACAAGAATTAGTAAAAAAATAGCTTTAATGTAGGGATTTTTACATTGCTTATTTATATAACTGACAATAAAACTCTTTCTCATTGGTTTTTAACATCAGTTATATAAATAACTAACATTAAAACTCTGATGTGATAAGGATTTTAACTTTTATTATATATATACTCAATGTTAAAATTAAAATTTCCATCACATGGGATCGATATTTTAATTTTTTCAGAACATGATTTTGATTTTTAAAATCCTACCTAAATTTTATTATGTCATGGTCAAATATATTTTCATATACATTATATAACTTATTATTCTATCACTTTCAATATTTTTTATCTAGTACTATTATATCCACATCAATATTCTATCACTTTTTTATTCAATGATTTAAATATGGTATTTATCATTATGCTCTCATCATTTAGTTTCATTATTATTAGTATTCTTTATCGATAAACTTTTTGATGATTTATTTTTTTATTATAAAGAAGACTTATTTTAATCGAGTTAAGAAGATAAATATTTTTGAATGGTATTTACAACCGGGAGTTTAGAATGCCTTACCAGCCACCATCATGGATTTCATGTGAGTTCTTTCCAAAAAAGAATAGGAATATCAACAAACAACATATTGATTCGAAGGACAGTGTCAGGAACAATGAAATTAAGTCGAATCTTTAATATTATTTTTCTTGTTTTCCTTTGTTTTGTTAAATTTTTAGTTCATATGTATAATGTTTTCTTCCAAGTAAGTAATATGAATCTACATATTAAAAAACATACACTTTCCACATTGTTTATCCAAAAAACTGATGTTGAAAGTTGGAGGTTTCACTTTTGATGATGATTATCTAAATAACCGATGTTAAAATCCAAAAAAATAATTATTTTAATGTGTATTTATTTAACCAACATTAAAAATAGCACTTGAAATGTTGGGTAAATTTATGTTGGATAGAAAACTAATTTTAAAGGTCTAAAACCAATGTTAAAAGCAATGTTTATACTAGTGAAGTGTCACTAGACTTCTCAACTAACTACCTGTAGCTTCCCATGATAGAAAAAATATAGGGTAGTCTATAAAGAAATAATATATAACTATATATATAATATAAATCACAATAATTCACACCCTTACATCTTATTCTCTCGCAAGAAAGAGCCTCAATTCCACCAAGAACATAAATAAAAGTACACAATCCCCTTCACTGGGCACCATCACATATATAGAATTAATAACACATTAATTTTACATAACATGAGGGTGTAGTTCAAGGGGTTTTAATTTTCAAAAGAAGTAATTTGATAGTTCTGGTCGGGCCTTACCATGATCCATTAAAACTAATTCTTCTTTATACAATTATTTGAAACCATATCACATGAAATCTTCCAATAATTCCATGACTTAAAGAATGTGACTCTATTTAAAACCTCAATCACACCTTTTTCCTTTAAAAAGAAGCTTTAAACCCATTTAAAATCCAATTACTAATTTCAAAGATCCAACCATGTATTTATATGAGCACTTTGTGTGTAAGGATTTCTAAAGGATGTTCTAAATTTGAAAATAAGTTGAAATCAAATTCACTTTTGATAAAATTCAAAGAGAAACAATATTTTTTTTAATAAAATCTATTAATTATACTTTATATCATTCTTTTAACACATAAAACATACATTTAAACCAACAAGAAATCACAGTTTTCAATTTAAAAAGCTATATAAAGGACCACCTACCTTTAATATCACTAATTTTCAAACCATGTTGTTAATTAGTAATGAGAAACGGGTGAGCTGGGGTGGTGTAGTCCAAGCCTATGTAGGTTTGAGCCCATGCAAGTTTTTTTGAAAAAAACCGCATATAATGAAAAAAAAAATTCAAGCCTGCCCCGCCACACATAAACCCACGGGTAGGCCACTAGCTTGACTGTATTTAAATATATATATATATATTATTTATAATCATTTAAATATTATATTTTCTTCTCATTTTTAATGGTATTTTAGGGGAGAAGTATGGATAGACCATATATAGAGTTTTAAGGGATGTGATGGAACATTTTTTGATGGGTTAATGGTGGAATGTGGTGATTCCAATGTGGTGGAGAACTGTTTCAATGCAAAGTAGTTGATGATCTTTGAGGGGTGATGAATGGTGATATTGGTTTTTTGGTGACGTGAATGGCTAGACCTATGAATAAATGAAGACTCTCTAGGTAATGAATGGTTTTAAGGAAGAGATTAGTGTTCCCATGAGGTTATTTCCTATTTTATTAATTACAAAATAAAATTAAATAATAACAATAATAAATCAACCCAAAAAATATTATTATTATTATAACTATTTTAGAATTGAAACCATGTGCAAGGGAGATGGGTTATATTTTTTCAGAGGTGGAATGACACGCTATATGAATATAGTTAATAATTACTATATAAATATTATAATATCTATTGTGAAAAAAAAATTGAAATGAGTAAAATTAGAATACCTGATAAAGGTGATCATAAACTAAAGATAGATATTTTATTAATGCTTATAGAGTTTCCATTCTGTCATCACTACTTGTCTAGGGGGATCTACACTTCCCTTTTATAGGCATTACAACATGATGGGTGGGGGGATTTTTGGGGGTGGGAAGCCCACCCCCTTTGAATATTGTAGCCAACGACAACTGTCTAACACTCCCCCTTAGGATGCACACCCCTACCAATGTCATACGTGTTTTGATACTACCTCATTAAAAACATTTTCTATAAAAACCTAGTGGTATAAAAAATGGAATAATAAAATGAGTGCATTCACGTAGACTCCCCCTAAAAGTTACATTTCATTGCAAATTTTTTAATCTACGCATCCCAATATAATTTACAATATTTCTAAATATAATGGTTGGTAGTAACTTTGTAAATAAATCTACAACATTGTCGTTGGATCGGACATATTGCATGTTGATATATCTGTTATTCTTTAACTCTTATGTAAAGTATAAAATTTCATTGATATGTGTTTTGTCTAATAATTCTTGATGAAGCCTTCCTTTAATTATGTGATTCATATAGTATTATATTTGAATAATATTATTGGGCTATAATCCATAGGTAATCTACTTTCCGCTCGAATGTGTTGATTCATAGTCCACAACCAAACACATTCTAGACATGCTTCATGTAATGCTATTACTTCTGTATGATTTTAAGATGTTTCAACGAGTGTTTACTTTTGTGATCTCCAAGATATTGAAGTACCACCAATATCGAACACATAACTAGTTTTTGGTTGTGCATTATATGGATCATATAAATAACATAAATCTAAAAAATTGGCCATCTTTTTTTCTAATTTGTTAGAATAGAATAAACCCAAATAAATAATTCCACAAAGATAAATAAAAATATGTTTAATTATATTCTAGTTTCTTCATTTAGGGGATGAACTAAATCTTTCCAAAAAAATAGTAGAAAAAGATATATTTGGATGAGTACAATTAGCACGATACATTAGTGCTCTGATAGCACTAAGGAATGGTACTTCTGGACCAATCAAATCCTAATTTTCTTCACAAGGTCTAAATTAATACTTCTTGATATTTAAATACCAAAAAACCATTGTAGTAATTAAAGGATTTTCTTTATTCTTATTAAATCATTTTAAGACCTTTTTAGTGTAATTTGACTAATACAAAAATATACCATTTGGCGTATGCTCAATTTGTAATCCAAGACAATAATTAGTTTCTCCCAATTCATTAATTTCAAATTAATCCTTTAAGTTTCTCATTACTTCCTTGATCTCTTATGGACTTCCAATTATATTTAAATCATCAACATAAACAGAAATGGTTTTATATCCATGTGTTTTTTTCTTAAAAAATGTGGGAATATAGGGTTATTTACATACCCTTTATTTTAAAAATATTCACTCAAACAATTATACTACATATGCCCATATTTTTTTAATTCATACAGGGATTTTTTTTCAATTTAATTGAATATAGTTCTTTGAGTTTTTATTTCAATACTTTGGGTATTTTGAATCCTTTAGGGATTATCATATATAAACAAATATCAAGTGAACCATATAAATAAGCTATAAAAATATCCATAAGACGCGTATTATCCTTCTTATATATTTCAAGGCTAATTAGATATCGAAAATTAATAGCATCCATAATAGGACATTATGTATCCTCATAATAAGTTCCGAGTCTTTGAGAAAAACCTTATTTGACAAGAATAGATTTGTATCTTACAATATCATTATTCTCATTATGATTATGAACAAAAATCCATTTACATCCAATAGGATTCATATCTTTTGGTGTTGGCATGGTGTGTAAAAAAACGTTTCTCTTGTTAAGTAAATTTAATTAAACTTGCATTGCGTCTTTCCATTTATTCCAATTGGGACATTTTTTACATTCTATAACAGAACTTAGTTTAGGATCTTCATTTTCTATATCACTTGACATAGAATATGAAAGTATTTCATCAATATTTTCCACCTTACTTTGATTATATATATCACTTGTAGTGGAATAATTAAGAGAGATTTCATTATTTTCAAAACCTTAAGGGTTCTCTATATCCTTTGAATTATCTTTATGATTTTCATCATGTGTTTCTTTAATAACACTTAAATTATGCGTTTCTTCTAGAACACATTCCTATATAATGGGGTTTTCACTTATACACATTCCTTTTCATTTTCTAGGATTTATATCCTTAGATTCAATTAGTCTTCTATGTTTCGGGTGTGTTTTTTATATTTTTGTAATATCATTATGTAATTTTGTCTTCAGTACATCAATTATAGTCAGTGTGTTTAAAACTAGTACATGTGATTTAGTCATGCCCTTTGAATTAGAAAATACATCAGGAAATTGATTTCCTAGTACTTTAAAATGTAAAATCCTTTTCACTTCCATCTCACATTACTCGGTGAGAGGATCAAGAAAAGATAACATTTTCACATTCTAGGAAATCTCCACCCTTTGTTTCTTTTCTCCCCCTAATGTTGGGAATACTTCTTCATTTAAATGAAAATCAACAAAACATGTTGTAAATACATCACCAGTTTTTAGTTTAAGATATATTATGATGGATGAGGATTTATATCCTACATATATTCCCAACTTACTTTGAGGTTCCGTATTTCTACATTGTGGATGAGAAATTAGTACATATAATGCACAACCAAATATTCTTAAGTGGGAGATGTATGTTTCATGACCAAATGCCAATTAGAGTGGATAATTATTATGATATGAACTTGGTCTCAGGTAAATTAATATTTAGTCTTGTAATATTGCATGACCCCATACAAATATTGGTAGCTTTGTTCTTATTATTAAGGATCTAGCAATAAGTTGGAGGCATTTTATTAGTGATTTAGCTAAACCATTTTGTGTATGCACATGGGTGACTAGATTATCCATATTAATCCCCAATTCTATTAAATAATCATTGAAAACTTGAGATGTAAATTATCCACAATTATTGATACTTTTTTCTTGATGACATAATCAGGGAATTGTGCTCTCAATTTAATTATTTGAGCAAGAAATTTTGAAAATGTAAAATTATATGTTGAGAGAAAACATAAATGTGACCATATTATAGATGAATAAATTAATAACATAAAATATTTAAATGGGCCACATGATGGATGAATTGGTAAACATATATCTCCTTCAATTCATTATAGAAAGGATGGATTTTTACCTTAATTTTATCCGGTGATGGTCTTACAATCAAATTTCCAAGCGAACAATTCCTGCATAGAATTTTTCTTAGTGGAGGATCTTCTAGACCTTTATTCAATGTCCATGAGAAATTTAAATTATTTTTTACATCATTCCAAAACTATGGTGATCTAATCATTCATTCCACAGATTGGTGATTTTTTCCCATTACTTACTGACATGTGTTTCAATTTCCCTTATATATGTATAATACAATCTAGATGATAATTTTGTAGTTTTCTAGTACATAAATCTTATTGTATGTATTAATGGTAGTTCACATGTATTTTTAATTTCTCTTAGATGTAGTTTAGGTATCATACCCATGCTGGTATATATCATTTAAACTTAACAATTTTCTTTTTGACTTTGGGGAAAACAACGCATCTCTTATAAAAAAATTGTCCTGTTAGGTAAAGAAAAACTCACTTTACCAGTCCCTTATAGAAGATCTATAGGACCAGATATAGTATTCACAATTGGTGTTGTTGTATTAAGGTTATAAAAATATTTTTTGTGCTTAATAATTGCATGCATTGTTCCATTAACTAGTATGAAAATATTGACCCCATTTATGCAATAAATTAAAATGTTTTATCCCTTTTTGAGCGTTCGTGATTTCTCTCTTTTTGAGAATTCGTGCTGATAATGTGTTGTAGAAATTTTGAAATGATTAAAATTAGAATAGCATAGAAAGGTGAGCATAAAGGAAAGACAGAAATTTTATTAATTCTTCTAGAGTTTCCCTTCTGTCAACACTACTTGTCAAGGGGATTGTACTACCCTTTTATAGGCGGTGTATGTAAATACCTGAAACCGAACTTCTAGATTCAGCACTAAATTATCCTGTATTTTTTTATAATAGATAAAAAAACACAGTACATTATACATCTGAGGACCTTTTCTGGTCTAGGTTTTGGAGGATTAGATAACAACTTACATATATTGAATCAAAGTTTACAAAAAATAATTACAATATAACTAATTGGATTCATCTTCACTAGAACCTTAATTGTCCTTTAAACTTCTATAGAATCCTGTGAAAAACATTTTAAAAACATGGTATGAGAACAAAGAGTTTATTAAGGGTTATAAAGAGAAGTAAAGAAACTGTTAGTCCATAAATACTTACAAAACATTTTCCTTTGAATATAAACTTGATAACATTACTTATGAAAACAAGAGGTTACCATAAAATCAGTAAAAAAAATTGGTAACTTGGGGAATTAATTACTTAATATTGTAACCCTCATGGCTACCATATTATTTTTAACCCTCATGGCTACCTTACAATGTAACCCTCACGGCTACCTTATGGTGAAACCATCGTAGTTACACTTGGAGTAACCATAGAGCCAACCTCCAAGTTACACATACCCAATGAATTGGAGGTAGATATAGGTCCCACCCTTAATCATAAATAATGACCAAGAACCAGAACATAATCATAAAACATGAATAATTTCATAAAAACATTACTTCTGAATTTTGTAAAATAGAATTTTAAAAGAGGATTTTTAAAGGAAAGTCCCTTAAAAATATCATATAATTGAAGTGATAATTAATAGAATGAAAGGATTGTGTGTATACACTATAAATGAACATAATAAATATTAATATAAATTAAATTCATTATAGAAATAATCTTAGTATCACATAATTAATTAAGTAGAAGGTTAACCCAAAGAATGGAAATTGGTTTAAGAATTCCCTTACCTCGAGTTTGTCTTACTTAAAACATGTTTAAACATACTATATAATGGTTAAAAGAGTGTTATTAATATTTTAAAATCATATTAATTATTATAACACCTTATATGATCATATTATAACATTATTCCATCATTAATTAATAATATTTTGTTCTTTCCATTGTTTCAGGTGTATTCTTTACATGGTTTCCATGGTCAGTTTGTAAAGGATTTCCTTATCGAATGGAAGAGAAACTATAAAAGTGGAATGAAATTGTATTAATATGTTTCTAGAATATAAAATGATACCATAAATTATTTTTTTATCACATATTATTATGAATCATTATATAAAACAATAATGATATTCGTTTAGATCATTTTGACAGTACTTTGATAATCACGAACTAATTTCATTGTATAATTTAATATCATGAATATAAGTTAATTACAGAACATTAAAGAGGTTATATCATACACATTAAAATATTTTTAAACCATTAAAATGGTTTTATAACCAGTTTTGAAGGAATTAAAGGAAATTGAAAACACATCATCCACAATTTTTCTAAATCGACACATCACGAATGGTGTTTTTATTTTTTGAATAAAATAACAAGAAGAAGAGAGGAAGAATGATGATTAATTTTTATATAAACATGATAACAGTACAGAATATATATAATACTAAATCTTTAATTCATCTTGGATAAGGGGAGGTAAAGATAGTATAAGAAAATAAAATAATTGAAAACAAAACACAAGAAAATGAAAGAGGATTTTTACCTCTGGATCTCTTCTCCTTGAGATCCTCCTTAAGGCCTTTGGTATTGGAATTTTGGTGAGATCAGTAGGTATTGAACATGGGGAAGAGACTTGGGAAGGATTTTCGGTATAATTTATACAATTATCAAAGCTTGATAGGTGTGAGAGGAAGAGGGGGTGAGGGTGGTATTTATAGTGGAGAAGAGGAGGGGTTTTCCATTATTTTAATCATTAGTTTAATATTTTTTCTCAAGACTATGAATAGTATTGATTCATGTGACCCAAAATAGTAAAGAGAGCATGTGTGTTTGAACCAAGGTTTCTTACATCATCCATGATGCTATAAATAATATATTTAACATATAATGTATATATACGGTAAATTATTATATTTCACTATTCATCAAAAATTCAAGTATTTCAGTAAAATCCTAAAATTTTAATATAGACATTTTTTGATGTGTATAATTAAAAAATTAACTCCATTTTATTGAAATAATTTTCTAAAAATGTTTTATTTAATTTTTAAATAAAATCATAATTTATTCTAAAATTAACAATTTTAAAACTATAACTCATTTTATAACACCATGAAAATTTAATCAAGGTCTCATAAAATTATATTATAACCATAAGACAATAAAATAATAATTTATGATTACATTTTATGATAATAAATTTTCATTGAAATTATTTAATTAATCATAAAATTGTAATTAAGTATTTATGACCTACTTAGAACACCAACACTTATATAATGATCATATTGTCACTTATAAGATGTCATTTTATTGTACATTCATTGGTGAGGTTACTATTTATTTGGTCATTTTACAATTCATAAGGGTCATATTAATATTCATAAGGGTAAAATTACTATTCATAATGGTGTGTTACTATTCACCAAAAATTAAGTTGGTTCTATCAGACTCTAAATAACCTACTGATCACAATCGTGTATGTCCGTTTTTCAAAATTCAATACACAAAAGTGGAAAAACTATGTTTAACTTCTAGGTCACATAGTTAGTAGCTCATTTAAGCACATAGTGTTTCCTTTTAAAATCTTAGGATGTTACATTCTCCCCACTTAAATTAATTATGACCTCTCAATTCATTCATTATGCTTAATTTAAGTATCGATAATTATGAAAAACTATTTTTATGTATATTTAATTAAAAAGAAGTTCAAAATTAAATTCTACCAATAATTTTTTTTTTAAATGACAATGTCTGATCTCTAAATTTTTCTAGAACATTTATCTAATACCAACTATAAATCCCTAAACCCACACTTCCGAATTGAATAATAAATTATTCTGTGTATTTTTTTATAAGAGATAACATAAAAATACACAGTACATGATACATCCGAGGACATTTTCTTGTCTAGGTTTTGGAGGATTAGACAACAACTTACAAATATTGAATTAGAGTTTACAAAAATAATTACAATATAAATAATTGGATCGATATTCACTAGAACCTTAACTTTCCTTTAAAATTCTAAGAAATCCTGTGAAAAAACATTTTAAAAATACGGTATGATCACAAAAGGATTATTAAGGGTTATAAATAGAAGTAAAGAAATTGTTAGTCCATAAATACATATAAAACATTTTTCTTTGAACATAAACTTAATAACATTAATTATAAAAAAAAAGAGGTTCCAAAAAAGTATTAAAACATATTGGTAACTGGGGTAATTACTTACTTAATATTGTAACCCTCACGGCCACCTTGCAATGTAACCCTCACAGCTACCATACAATGTAACACTCATGGTTACCTTATGGTGTAACCATCATAGTTACACTTGGAGTAATCATACGACTAACCTCCAACTTAAACATAATCAATGAATTAGAGGAAGATATAGGTCTGAACCTTCATCATAAATAATTCTCAAGAACCAGAACATAATCATAAAACATGAATAACTGCATAAAAATATTTCTTTTAAATTTTGTAAAAGAGAATTTTTAAAGTAAATTCCCTTATAAATATCATATAATTGAAGTGAGAATTAATAGAATGAAAGTATTATGTGTATAAACTATAAATTCACATAATAATTCATAATATAAATGAAATTAATTATATAAATAATCTTAGTATCATGTAATTAATGAAGTAGAAGGTTAACCCAAAAAATGGAAATTGGGTTAAGAATTCTCTTACCTCGAGTTCGTATTACTTAAAACATGTTTAAACCTCCTGTATAATGGTTAAAAGAGTTTTATTAATATTTTAATTAAAAATATACATTATTATAACATATTATATGATCATATTATAACATCATTCCACCCATTAATTAATAATATTTTATTCTTCTCATTGTTTTAGGTGCATTATTTACATGGTTTCCATTGTCAGTTTCGTAAAGGATTTCCTTGTTGAATGGAAGAGAAACTACAAAAATGGAATTAAATGGTATTATATGCTTCAATAATATAAAATGATACCATAAATTATTTTTTATCACATATGATGATGAATCATTAGATAAAACATTAATGATGTTCATTTAGATCATTTTGGCGGTTCTTTGATAATCACGAAGTAATTTAATTATATAATTTAATATCATGCTTATAAGTTAATTAAAAAAATTAAAGAGGTTATATCATACACATTAAAATATATTTAAACCATTAAAATTGTTTTATAACCATCTTTTAAGGAAGTAAAAGAAATTGAGAACACATTGTCCATGATTTTGCTAAATCGACACATCATGGACGATGTTTTTATTTTTTGAATAAGAGGAAGTGGAGAGGAAGAATGATAATGAATTTTTCCATAATCAGGATAAAAATCTAGCACATATATAATAATGGATATTTCATGCCTCTTTAATAAGGGTATGTTAAGAGAGTATAATAAAAGAAAACAATTGAAAACAAAACACAAGAAAATGAAAGAGGATTTTTACCTTTTGATCTCTTCTCCTTGAGATCCTCCTTAAGGCCTTTGGTATTGGCATTTTGGTGAGAGAAGAAGGTATTAGACGTGTGCAAGAGCCTTGTTAAGGGTTTGGGGTAGAATTTAGACAATGTTCAAATCTTGAGAGGTGTGAGAGGAAGAGGGGGGTGAGGGGGTATTTATAGTGGAGGAGGGGAGGGGTTTCCATTATTTTAATCATTAGTTTAATATTTTTGCTCAAGACTATGAATAGTCTTTATTCATGTGACCAAAAACATTAAAGAGAGCATGTGAGTTTGAACCAATGGTGCTTACATCATCCATGATGCTAAGAATAGTGTATTTAACAAATAATGTATATATACGGTAAATTGTCGTATTTCACTATTCATAAAAAATTCAAATATTTCAGAAAAAATCCCAAAAAATCACATTAACCATTTTTCAATGTGTAGAATTAAAAAATTAACTACATTTTATCAAAATAATTTTTTTAAAATGTTTAATTTAAAATAAAATCATAATTTATTCAAAAATAACAATTTTAAAACTATAACTCGTTTTATAACACCATTAAAAATTAATCAAGGTCTCATAAAATTATATTATATCCATAATATAATAAAATAATAATTTATTATTACATTTTATGAAAATAAACTTTCATTTAAATTATTAATTAATAATAAAATTATAATTAAATATTTATGACCTACCAAAAATACAAACACTTATATAATGATCGTATTATCACTTATAAGATGCATTTTATTGTACATTCATTGATGAGTTTATTATTTATTTGGAAATTTTACTATTCATAAGGGTCATATTACTATTCATAAGGGTAGCATTACTATTCATAAGGGTATGTTATTATTCGCTAAAAATTAATGTGGTTCTATCAGACTCCAAATAACTTACTTATCATAACCGTGTATGTCTGTTTTTCAAAATTTAATTCACAAAAGTGTAAAAAAATATGTTTAACTACTAGGTCATATATTATTTAGTATCTAATTTAATCACATAATGTTTCCATTTAAAATATCGGGATGTTATAGTGTAGCATGGTGGGTGGGGGGGACTGGTGGTGGTGGGTAGCCCACCCCCATTGAAAATTGCAATTGTCGGTGGTTTCCTAATAATATCATATTAAAATAATAAATATTGACCTATTTAAAATTCACATTTGAGTGAATTGTTAATTAGTATGACCATTATGGTGAGAAACCATATTTCATGGTTTAATAGTGATTTTCATTAAAAAACAAAAATTTTAAAGAGGTGTATATTGTAAAAATATTAAAAAAAAATTAAATAAAGCGCATGGGTAAGACCACACCCATTCGAGCTTAACCTGCCTTGGCCCGCACCCATGTGGGCTCAACCCGCAATGCCCACACTCTTAATAGTCAAAATTTTTAGGCCCACCTCACCCCGCATCTTCTCTATATCTACAAAGCCCACGAGTCACGGACCTGTTTTGCATTACTAATGTTAATCCACCATAAACAAGGTCCAAAGAGCCTTGATAGACTAATAAGAATACACACAAACCCTAAAATCACAAAACCCCCAAATCAAAATAGATTGAAAAAGATCTCTAGGTCACTAATACCATAGTAGGTCAAGAACAAGAGAGAAAAAGAGAAATAAAGTGAAGAAAGAAGGAGGTCTAAAGAGTTTACCTTGAAGAACCGGGTTCAAACCTTGAAAAACAACCAAGAAATCATCAAAGTAGGAGGAGGATATAAATAGGGAGGTGTGAATGACTGTAGGGAGTCGAATTGGGGATAAAGGAATCCCCCAAGTGCTTTATTTTGAGAAGGTAAAATGAAAAAATTCCCATTTTTAATGATTTTGGGCATTGTGCACGATTTTGCTACATGGTTGGACAAAATATGCGCCATCAATGTGAGCCATACTAGAGGTCCTAGAGCATGGAACACGTGCATCAAGTATAGTTAGACAGACCATTTTCTAACTATGTAATTTGGAACTATCAAATTTTTATGCCTACCACATGGTTTCTGCATGTTTAGTACAAATTATGTGGCTTAACCATGCGACACACACTACACTCTTAAAACTCCAAATTTCAAATAAAAATGATCTAGGACTCAGGGGAAAGCATGATAACTCATAAATAAATAAAATAATATAGTAAATTTAGGCAACGGTGTGACAAATACCACATTGAAACATGCCACATGCCACAATCCCAAGGCCAAAATTCAAACTGAATTTCAGATAGGTAATTGAGACGATAAAATATGAACACAAAAAGAATTGGTTAAAATGGTGACATCAGGGGTAAAATTTTCAATTCTCTATCTCTAATAGTATATTATATTGGAAAAATGATATCACAAAAACCTAGAATTTATTCAATAAAGGGTCTTATAAATACATCAGATAAAATAGGTGACATGGTGAAATAAATTCCAATTTTTGGAATTTTGTAGCACTAATTTAACACTATAACTTCACTCATAATTTTCATGGATTAATCATTTAATTAAAAATTAAAATTAACATGATCAAAATTTTGAGTTTTTAAAACAATATATATAAAAAATTAAAAAATAAATAGGAAAAATAAAATTAAAAATATTTGATTGTTAAACAATTTATAGTGAAAAATAACATGTAACATATGTCAAACAACACATGAAAACCAAATTTCAAAGAATGCATATAAAATGGAATCTTTTGTCTTAAAAATATCCAAACATAACTATTATAGAGAACACATTGAATTTTCCAAATAAAAATATCTCCATAAAAAAGTAAAATTTTGGAGGAATGAAAAAAAAATCAAATAAATAATCTATTTAGGACTTAAAGCTAGAAAACCACACTAATTAAAGTATATAATAGATGAACTATACTTAAAAGATTTAAAAATCACTTCTTCACCAAATTTTATACCACCAATAAAATATAGTTAATGTTTTTATCATCTAAAAGTTGGGATAAAATCGAACTTGGATGATGAAAATAATTGGAAAATGAAGAAAACAAAGAAAAAATTGTTCATTAATGTAATGAATTCTACATATTATGTCAAAAAAATGTTGGAATAATTAAAATTATACTAATAGTGTATTGAAATTTCATATAATAATTTTCATGTAAGATTTTATTAATGATATCAATAATATTTTTCATATAATGACACACTAACACTATAAAAACAAAATTCATGGTAAATGGAAACACATGTACAATATAATATGAGTTTTAAAATAATATATATAATATTTGTCATGTGTGATCATATGCTCTCATTAAATGGAAACATACATACTAATATTATAACCTTAAGGTATATCACATATGTTTGTGTGTTGTATATAGTAAGTTATCCTAATAGTATATAACAAATCATACAAATCATAGTATTATATAACATCATGATATAAAAAATAGAAATTAGATATAATTTTGATGGAATAATATTTAATAGATTATGAATCACCTATTTTTAAGTGAATTTTTTTTAATTTCATTTAAAAAATTATAATAAATGATCAAATGAATGTGAATTTTTTAAAATTTTCATATAGACAATACAAACAGATTGAAAAAAAATAAAATGTTTTATAATTAATGATAGCATATTGGGTTTCACATATGATTATTAAGTGACATATATATTCTAATAAATTTTTGATGTTGAAACAAAAGTAGTATATCCAGATAAATATATATTACTTGTATGAATTTTGTTTTGGGAACTAAGGGATAGCTATTGATTGAAATTTATTTAGGAAACCTAAATAAACACTGCACATGACTAGAAATTTGGAAAGATTTTGGATCTTCTTGAAAATCTAAAACACTGAACACACTAATGCTTGAACTAAATCCCTTTATTGGTGTTTTATTAAAAATTTGAAAATTGATGTGTGTTTTTATAGCTACATGAAACATGTCATAGATTGAAATATCACAAAGCCACTTGAAATGCTAAATTAGTTCCTAGAATTTATTATGAACGATGTCCATAAGACTAAAACGATGGTTCTATGGTCAGAAATATAAAAACGTTCTGATATTGGGATTAAAAATGAATTTTTGTGATTTGAAAACAAAATTGAAAAATAAATAATGAGAACATTGAATACTACAATATAGTATTAATGCTAAATATTTTTAACAAATAAGTTAAAACAATACTACACTACTCAATTCTACAAAAGAGTATACCTAGAGTTTCCACATGGATATCAACTACTAAATAGAATTTTTTCTGATTTCTTTATGTAATTATATCCACCACTCACCCATCAATCATACATCACATATCGGTTCAAAAGATAAGTATAGATTGTGAAAAATATAAAGAATCTGGAAAAATTAATTATAGAATTTGACTAAGTGATTATCACATTCTACATTTTATACAAGTATTGAATCAAATAAAAATCCTATCAATGCATTTAATATACTGATTTTGTACATTACAATATTAATAAAAGAAAAAATATATGGATTTTTAATCTAATATTTTAAGGTGATGTAAAAAACCAATATGGATTCTAAAAAAATCCATCATCTAAAAATTTTAATCTTCTTAAAAACTATCAATATAGAATAATATGCTTAAATATAACTTATAATTTTAATCCTCTAAAAAACTATTAATATAGAATAATATAAGCTATAATTCAATCCAGAAATAAAAAATTGAAATTGTAGAAGAAAACATTGTTAGTTAAACCATCATATGTGAAATTCATGACCATGAAAGAAGAGTTTATAAATATTATTACAAGTATATCTCCACACATGTATTACAATAACTAGTTGGGGAAATTATAAAATATACTAGAAAATTTAAAGTAGGAAGAAAACATAATTTAATATATACCAATGTAATACAACATACAAGCTTGGATGAATAGATATAAGGTTGATCAAAAAGGGTAAGTATCCAAAAAATACCAAGCATAAAACAAAGCCATAAAAATATTGTAGTACATAAAAAATAGGAAGAAAACATAATAACATAGTTCAAGAACTGTACTAGGAGTAGATTCATGGGTAAGGTCCTACTGGTGAAAAACACATTGAATGAATAATGAAAAATGTTGACCTTCTAGTTTTAATGATCGAAAAATCATGATTATAATGATATTAATGAATTTCATGTTTTCTGTAAGTATCTTGTATTCTAAGACTAGTGATAAAATTGACTAAGGATGAGTCAATGCTGAGGTTAAGCCACCATCAAGATAACACACTTCCAAACATGTCACTGCCAATATATAATTTTGACAAAGTTTGAGACACTGTCTCATATGAGACCATTGTCCATGACTCACCACTAGAAAGTAAATTTCGCTAAGTTTGATACATCATCATATGACATACTTCTAGAGTGAAAAATGATAAAGTATGAGACACTATCAGAATTTCAAGTCATCGGGATTTCATGCCACCATAATGAAAAATTAGCAAAGCATGATACACCAGAAACTTAACCTATTAACATAGGAGTCGCCACTAGAAGGATGACTCACCGTCAGCTAAGACACCACCAAACCACTAGACACATGAGTCACCACCAAGTTGACTTATCTCTAGTCGAAGATACCACTACTATTTTCCTAACTTATACTTATTTTGAACTATTATAATGTCTATATTATGGAATTTAATTTCAAGTGTTATTTTTAATTACTTTCTCTTAATTGTTTGACAGAATGCATTGAAGAGGATGTCAGGCATGTAGTAAGAGGAAATAGAGACCATCCAGATATTATTGATATGTCTACTGATAAAGGAGAATGAAACTCCCTTGTGCATTACATATGCAGTAGACATGTATGTAGAAAGAAAATTATGTGAAAAAAACTGAGAGTCTATTCTTACTAAAAACACTCATAGAGATAAACCACATTACAAGAACAAGAAGAGATTAGACTCAACTGAAGAACATAAACCTTATACACATCATCTGTCTTCCTCTAGTCATGAACAAGAGTCCATGAAAGGAGATTTGAAGCCCAAGATGGCACAAAACTCCCAATAATTTGAAGATTGAGGTACACCACATGTTATAGGAGTACACCAAGTAAGTCCATATTCTCTTGAAATTAATTTAATTGATACCAAGTTAGAAGAGCTGAATACTATGGTGGGACATATTTTTTTGGCACAAAAGACATACCACTCCTCTTCTACAAGGCCTTGTGGCATTTGCACTGAAACAGGCCACCCAACTAATTGTTTCCTCCAATTACATGAGATAGAGGATTGTGCAGCAGTATTCCTTGGGTGACCATATCAGTAGAAACAATAACCAAATCCCAAGAATAATTATGATTCCTTTTCTCTGACATATAACCAAGGGTGGAAGGATCAATCCGAAATGAGGTATGGCTCTAAACAATAACAAAGGGCCCCTTTTCAACAAAACTTCCAGCATCCTCCACCTTAACAGTAGGGTTTCCAACAACCCCAAAGGATATTTGAAGCCCAAGAATCAACAAGTAAACAAAAAGGGAATTATAAAACAAATTTAGATTTTAAAACTAATTATATTCTGAAAAAAATAGTTCTTAATCAAAAAAATGAGCTGAAGAGTCATGGTTCAGAGCTGAGGTAGTTGAAGACTCAAATGAGCCAGATTGCCACTGCCCTTCATGAACTGGTAAGTAAGAACTATGGAAATATTCTTTCCCGGACTACTCCAAATCCCAAGGGAAATGTCAGTGTCATCACATTGAGAAGTGGGAAGAAAACAACTGATACATCTACACATATCGTTCCACTGGGATTCACCTCAACTCCAGAGAATCCCCATTCAATAAAAAATGATGAGAAACTCAAGTAGATAGACAAAGGTAAGAAAAATATTGATGATGTTTCTCCCAAACCCCTTCCATTTACAAAAAAAGTTGTACAAACCAAGAATATGGCTAAAGAATAGATTCAAAAAATAGGTTTTGGACACATTCATGCGTGTTGAGATCAACATCCCTCTACTTGAAGCCATTAAACAAATACCAAGTCATGCTAAATTTTTAAAAGAACTTTGTACCAATTGAAGAGAGATTGAGGGAAATGAGAGGATCAATATTGAAAGGAATGTGTCAGCACTCATTACACCAACTCTAGCAATTCCAAAAAAGTGCAAGGATCCAAGGACATTCACCATACCATGCACTATAGGGTAGTTACACTTTTCTAATGCTTTATGTGATTTAGGTGCTTCCATAAATGTGATGCCTCAATATATATTATCTTTATTACAGGTTGGTGATTTGAATCTGACCAGATTATTGGTGCAGTTATTGAATAGATGTACATCATATCCCGATGGAGTCCTTGAGGATGTACTTGTTTTGGGTAAGAGACATGATCTTTCTAGCAGATTTCTACATTCTTAACATGGATTATGATTAGGTAAGTTCTCATTATATCATTATCTTAAGTAGTCCCTTCCTAAAAACTGCAAAAACTATCATAAATGTTCATGAGGGTTCACTTTATATGGAGTATGGAGATGAAGTTGTGATATTTAATGTTATGGACCCCATGAAGTACCCCTCAGAGGACAATTCTACTTTTGTTATCTCCTATTTTGAACTACCAAGTAAAAACCCCATAGATTTTTATTGTCCTATAATTAGAGAGATTATGATAATTATTTCTAATTTTATGTGTAATAGCACTTCCACACTGGTTTATAATGCACAAACCTCTCTTAGATTTGATTTTGAAATGGATTCATATTCTGATTTTGATCATGTAAACTCTAATTATGACATGGTTGTTGAGTATGTTGATGGATTTGATGCTTTATTCTCTGATTTTGGTGATTCTTGTAGGAATTCCTTTGATGACCTAAAATAGTGTCTAAAAACTCCACCGATCATATAGCCCCCATAGTGGGACATTCCATTTGAGCTAATGTTTTTTTAAAGGTTGGGGCCGAAGCCTCATTTTTATTAATAAAGTGAAGCAAAGACATCTTTTAACTGGGTAGAGGGAGACCCATAACATATCCCGAAGGCCCAGTGGTCTTGTAGCCCATTACATAGCCCGTAGGCCCAAATTATTGGCCCAATTACCATTCTGTGAATAGTAACCCGGTCGCTACCATACTCGCACAGTACCTGCCGCCGCTACAGTACCCACCGATCAACAGTACCTCCGCTACTACCGTACCGCTACAGTGATGCTACAGTACCTGCACCCAATGGGTTATGAACCCTCATTCTTCATGTAGTATTACGGGGTGATTACCACTAAGTCAAACCCCAACTACACCATTTGAGCTGATGTGTGATACTTCAAACTTTTCAGTTGGAGCAGTCTTATCACAGAGGGTATAGGGATGTTCACATGTGATTGTTTATGCCTCAGGGGCATTATACTGAGCCCAATCAAACTAAAAAACCATGAAAAAGGAGTTTTTTACCATCATATTTGATTTAGATAAATTATGTTCATATTTATTCGGCGCTAAAGTTGTTTTTTTATGACCATGTATCTCTTAGGTACCTCTTGAAGAAGCCAGACGCAAAGCCTAAACTTATCTAATGGGTGGTGTATAAGGACCCAGCCTTATTACATTACATAATCGTGAATTTTAGTCAAAAAATCACTTCATTTCATATTGAGGATATTTTCAAGTTTATATTTTTAGAGAATTGGGATATAATTCATACATTACATTCCACATTCATATAAAGTAGATACCACAAAAATATTATCTGTTTCTTTCAAAATATAAAACTTTTAAAATAAAACATGTTTTATTTAACAAATATTCATGACATTTAACTCGGCTTCCTTCTATGTATTATGCATCCTTATAACCTGTGAAAATCATTTAAAAACTTGGGATGATCACAAAAATATCAGTAATGGGTATAAAAATAAGGAAAGAATACATTAGTCCATGAATACTTGTAACGTATGAAATCATTTTCAAAATGACATATTTGTTACCCATATAAACTTACTTTGTGAAACTTGAGATTTCCATAGGATTTCCACCAAACATATAGAACATAAATAGAACCATAAAGGTATCTTGGGGTATTACTTACATAATATTTTAACCCACTCGGCTACCTTATAATTTGTAACCCTCATGCCTACCTTATAATTTGTGTAACCATCGCAGTTACACTTGGAGTAACCATATGGTTGACCTTCAACTTACACATACCCAATGATTTGTAGGGAGATATAGGTCCCAAAATTCATCATAAACAATTCCAAAGAACTATAACATAATCATACAACATGAATAATTTCATAAAACATCACTTTTGAATTTTGTAAAACAGAATTTTGAAAGAAGATTTTAAAATAAAAGCCCCCTACAAATATCATATAATTGAAGTGAAAATTAATAGAGTGGATGAAATATGTATATACATTGTAAATACACATAATTAAACATAATATAAACAAAATTAATCACACAATATAATTTTAATACCACATAAATAATTAAGTACAAGGTTAACCCAAAGAATGGAAATCGGGTTAAAAATTCCCTTACCTCGGGTTTGTATTACTTAAAAATTGTTTAAACCTGTTGTATAATGGTTAAAATAGTGTTATTAATATATTAAAGAAGCATATTCATCTTTATAATATCTTATATGATCATTTTATTACATCATTTCACCCTTTAATTGTTAGTATTTGTTCCTTCCATTATTTTGGGTGCGTTATTTACATGATTTCCATGATCGGTTCATGATGGGTATTCTTGTCGATTGGAATTGAAAATACAGAATTGGAATGGAATGGTATTTAAATATTTATAGTAACATAAATTATACCATTTATGATTTGTAATTCTAACATGAGTATGAATCATAAGTTAAAACATTATTGATATTTATTTAGGTCATTTTGACGATTTTTTGATCATAATGAACTCATTTTGTTTCATAAATTAATAACATGTGTAAAAAATGATTAAATAACCTTATATAATATATAATAAATAAATTATAATCTATTTCAACCATAAAAATGTTTTCATGTCTATTCTAAAAGAAATTAAAATAAATTGGAATCACATCGTCCAAGATGTCGGTAAATCGACACATCACGAACGGTGTTTTAATTTCTTAAATAAGTGGGGGGGAGAAGAAGTATAATGGTTAATATTACATAAACATGATGAAATATATAATATTTAAAATACCATATCATTCATGCCTCTTGGATAAGGGGGAGGTAAGGATAGAAGAATAATAGAAAATAAAATGAAAAGAGAAGAAAGAACACAAAAGAGGATGTTTACCTCTTGATCTCTTCTCCTTGAGATCCTCCTTAAGGCCTTTGGTTTTGGAATTTTGGTGATACCATTAGCTCTAGGACGTAAGGAAGATACTTGGGAGGAGTATTGGGTAGAACTTAGGTAATACTCAAGGCTTGAGAGGTGTGGGAGGAAGAAGGGAATGAGGGTGGTATTTATAGTGGAGGAGATGAGGTATTTTACATTATTTTAATCACTATTATAATATTTTTGCTCAAGATTATGAATAGTATTAATTAATGTGACAAAAAATATTAATAATGGAATGTGATTTTGAAAAAAGTGTTCTTACATCACTTATGATATCATAAATAGTATATTTAATTGATAATTTGAATATACGGTATTTTGCCGTATTTCACTATTCATCCAAAATTCAAGAATTTTAGAAAAATCCCAAAAATTCAACCTTAATATTTTTTTATATGTATAATTCAAAAATTAACTCCATTTTTTGAAAATAATTTTCTAAATATTATTAATTTAATTTTTAAATAAAATCATAATTTATTCAAAAATAACAATTTTAAATCTATAACTCTTTTTTTAACACCTTGAAAAATTAATCAAGATGTAATTATCTTAAATCCTTAAGAAAATAAAATAATAATAAAATTTACTATTCATTAGGGTAATATTACTATTCATAAGGGTATGTTACTATTCACCAAAAAATCAAGTTGGTTCCATTAGACTCCAAATAACTTACTGGTCACAATTGTATATGACCATTTTTCGAAATTCAAAACATAAAAGTGGAAAAATTATGTTTAATGGCTAGTTATAAATATCTAATTAAATAAAGTTTCATTAAATTAAATTTATTATTAAAACCTTGGGGTGTTACATTATCCCCACCTTCTGGAAATTGTGTCCTTGCAATTTTATTTACTTATTAAACAAGTGAGGGTACCTTTCCCTCATAGCATTTTTAGATTCCCATGTCGCTTCTTCAACCGCATGGTTTCTCCACAAAACCTTTACCTGGTGGATTACCTTATTCCGCAATACCTATTCTCTTCGAACAATAATATGAACCGGTTTCTCTTCATAAGAAAGGTTCTCTTCCAACTGAACTGCTTCTAGGATCAAGACATGAGATGAATCTGGAACATAATTTATCAATATTGAAACATGAAAAACATTATGTACATGAGACAAAATTGGAGGCAAAGATACTCTGTAAGAAACTGGTCCAACCTTCCCCAAAATTTCATAAGGTTCAATGAACCATGGGCTTAGCTTTCCTTTTTTACCAAAATGCATAAAACTTTTCTATGGTGATATTCTAAGAAAAAATGATCACCTACCTAAAATGAAAAGTATTTCCTCCTGTTGTCTGCATAACTTTTCTGCCTGCTCAAAGTTTTCCTCATGTGTTTCTGGATCATCTTAAATTTATCATACACTTCCTATACTAATTCTAGTCCCATCAACTTCATTTCCTCAACTTCATTCCAAAAAGCTGTAGTTCTACACCACTTCTCGTACAATGCCTCAAAAGGTGTCATCTGTAAACTGAAATGAAAACTATTATTATAAGAAAACTCAAGTAAATAAAGATAATGATCCCAACTTCCCTGGTAGTCCATTGAACAAGCTCTAATCATATCCTCAAAACTCTGAATCATTTATTCTAACTGCCCATCTGATTGAGGATGAAAAGTTGTACTAAAATTTAATTATATGCCTAACAACTTATGAAGGCCCTTCCAAAAGTTAGAAGTGAAAATGGGATCTCATTCAGATAAAATGGAAAGAGTAAATCCATGTAACCTAACAATATCTTTGAGGTACAGTTGAGATATTTGATCCAAATACATTTTATCTTGAATAAAAATAAAATGTTTAGATTTTTTTAGTTGATCAACAAAAACACAAATCACATTATTACCTTGATAATTCTTAGATAGTCCCACCACAAATTCCATGGATACATTCTCTCATTTCCACTATGGCACTAGCAAAGGCTGGAGCATCCCATTCGGTAATTTCCACTCTACTTTAACCTATTGACATGTCAAACATTTCATGGTAAAATCAGAAATATCTATTTTCATTCCATCCCACCAATAATACTCCTGAAGGTCTCTGTGCATCTTAGTACTACCATGATGAACTGAAAATGGAGAACTATAAGCTTCACACAAAAAATCTTTCTTCAATTGGGAATCACAAGGCATGCACAAACTTTTTACAAATCTTAAAACACAACCTTTATCAAGGTTAAATTCTGTAAAATTACCCATTTTAATGAATTATACCTTTTTATATAGCTCACGGTCTTCATTATGCACTTTCTTAATTCTATATGATAATGATGACTACACTGAAACCTGAAACAAAACAGAGGTATTTCATGAACCAGTAACTTCTAATCCAAAATTCATCAAATCATTAATCAAGGGATCATGTTCCAAATGTAACATGGTTAATGATGTATGATGTTTTCAACTTAAGGCATCTTCCACTTTGTTTGTTTTTACCGAATGGTAATTGATCATGAAATCATAATCCATTATTTGTTCAATCCATCTTCTCTACCTCATGTTTAATTCCTTATGAGTGAATATATACTTCATACTTTTATGGTCTGTATATATTTGACATTTGGCTCTGTATAAATGATGCCTCCAAATTTTTAAAGCAAAAACCATAGCTTCTAATTCCAAATCATGTGTGGGATAATTTAACTCATGAGGTTTTAGTTGTCTTCATCACTATAGATGAAAAACTCACCATTTCGAGAAGTCAAGACCAAAACTAGGGAATTCACCAATCTCTTCTTCAGTTCCTGAAAACAAACATTACATTCTTCTGTCTAAATAAATTTCACCCCTTTTCGCGTTAACTTAGTTAGCGAGCTAGATAACCATGCAAAGTTTTTAACAAATCGTCGGTAATAACTTGATAATCCAATAAAACTATGAATCTATGTAACATTTTTGGGTCTTGGAAATTCATCAACCACTTTTGTTTTGGAAGTATCAGATGTTATTCCATCCTTATTTAAAATGTTCCCAAGAAAATAAATTTGTTGTAACCAAAAACCACACTTTCTAAATTTTCTATATAGTTTCTTTTCCATTAATGTTTGAAAAACAACCCTTATATGTTTTTCATCTTCCCATTTACTCTTAGAAAATACTATGATTTCATCAATAAACATAACCACAAATTTATCCAATAACTCATGAAATATTATATTCATAAGATTCATGAATATATCAGGTGTGTTAGTTAACCCTGACGTCATAACAACAAATTCAAAATGCCCGTATCTATTATGAAAAGCTATTTTGGTATGTCATCCTCCTTCACCTCCAGCCGGTAGTATCCAGATCTCAAGTCAATCTTGGAAAAGTACTTAACTCCCTGGAGCTGATCAAACAAGTCATCAATATGATGCAAAAGATACTTGTTTTAACAGTGATGTTTTTCAAGGCTCTATAATCAATGCAAAGTCTCATGGAACCATCTTTCTTTCTAACGAACAAAACAGGGGCACCCCATTGTGAAGTGCTAGGACGAATGAATCCTTTATCAAGAAAATCCTACAACTGATTTTTCAATTCAATAAGTTCCATTTGAGCCATTCTATATGGGGGTTTTGAATTTAGATTAGCATCAGGAACTAAGTCAATTGTGAATTTGACTTCCTAATCATGTATAACACTGGGTAACTCATCAGTAAAAACATAAAGGTATTCATTTATCATTATAAAATCATTAATATGAATAGTTCCCTTATTTTCAACAATGTGATCAAGATAACTTTCATTTCCATCTTTCAAAATTTTCTCAGCTTCCCGATATGTTATCAATTTTATGGGTTTGTTCTTGTATACAAACTGAAACTCTTTCTGAAAAACAACTTCTTTAGCTCTACAGTCAATCTTAGCATGATAAATAGAATTCCAATCTATTCCCATAATGATATCAAACTCTACTAAGGTAAAAACAACAAGGTTTGTAGGTAATTCCTTTACAAAAACCACAATAGAAAGATTCTTATAATTTCTCTTTACTATAATATTTCCCTCTGGCGTTTTAAAAATAAGTTATCATCTCATTTGTTGAGGTGATATTTTCAATTTACCAGAAAATTCCTTAGAACTAAAAGAATGTGTAGAACCCATATCAAAAAAAACTTTAGAAAAAATCTAAGTAAACAAACAAGGTACCTAATAAAACTTCATTGGATGGACCGACATCTGTAGACATAGACGCAAAGGATCTCACTGCACCTTTCTTCTTATATTTTGGCTTCTTTGAATCATTTGGATCTCTCTTTGGGCAGACATTTTCATAATTACCCATCTCACTGCATTTAAAACATTTTGCAGTTTTCTTATCAGGATTAGTATTAGGATCATTTTCATTAAAATCTCGGGCCATATGTCCAAACTTACCACATCAAAAACACTTCCCAGTTTTGGTAAGTCATTCCACAGGGTGCTTCTTTCCATACTTTTCACAAACTATAAACTTGATTTTCTTACCATCATATTTCATTGGTTGATTCTTACCCATCACTTTCCATCTGGACCACTTCTTCTCCTTATTGTCAAAATTCATGTGATCATCAGCAAACTCCATCTCTACCCTCTCAGTACATCAGAAAATTTTCTCATAACATTTTAATTCATGAGAGGGAAACACCCTTTGATACCTTGGATTCAATCCTGAGTAAAAGTGGTTGATTTTTTTATCAATATCTAGAATAGTATTTGGAGCATACCTCACCAGTCGGGTGAAGTTATCTCCATACGTAGCCACTAAATCTTCCTCCTTTTTCATTAATTCATGGAATTTCTTCTCCATCCTAAGTCATACTACCTTAGGAAAATATTTTCAATGAAAATAATTTTAAATCCATCCCACTCTAAGGCATCAATATCCTCTTTATCCATGATATTCTTTACTATTAAACACCACTAATCAACTTCACCTTAAAAATGATAAATGGAAAGACTTACCTTTTGATTATCTAAACAACCCATAACATCCAATATATTTTCAAGGGCCTTAATCCATCCTTCATCCACTACTGGTTCAGAAGATCCATTAAAAGCAAGAGGGTATTATCTCATAAAATGTTCCACTATCGTCATGTTCATTTGTGGTAGCTCTAGTTTTTATCTTGAATGGATGCCACCACCATTTATTTCTTGAGTTATCTGAGTCATTACTGTCACAAACTGCTCAGTTCCAATCCCTACCATTTTGGGCTGTATATTCGGAAGGATATCATTCTGCCGGTGCCTCTCCTATTCAGCTTCCCTGTTTCTTCTACGGACAACCATTCTGAACAAACATATCTTACTCAAAGTAACATGGTAATATTTAAATTATATAACATTTCAAATTAACCATAAAGTAAAAATCATTTATGGTATTCTATTAACATCATCCTAACCCCTGAAGTTATATAAACCATCCTCTGGTACCAACTATAAGGACCTGGCCTTATTACATTACATAATCGTGAATTTTAGTCAAAAACTCACTTCCTTTTATATTAAGGATATTTTCAGGTTTATAGTTTTAGATAATTGGTATATAATACATACATTACATTCCATATTCATATAAAGCAGATACCACAAAAATAGTGTCCATTTATTTCAAAATATAAAACTTTTTGAATAAAACATGTTTTATTTGAAAAAACTTCATGACATTTAACTTGGATCCCTTCTACATCTTACACATACTTATAAATTGTGAAAATCATTTAAAAACTTGGTATTATCACAAAAAACTTAGTAAGGGATATAAAAAGAAGGAAATAACACATTAGTCTATGAATACTTGTAATGTATGAAATCATTTTCAAAAAGACATACTTGTTACCCATATAAACTTACTTTGTGAAACTTGAGATTTCCATTAGATTTCCACAAAATATACAGAACATAAATAAAATCATAAACGTATCTTGGGGAATTACTTACATAATATTGTAACCATCTCAGCTACCTTATAATTTGTAACCCTCATGGCTACCTTACAATTTGTGTAACCATCGCAATTACACTTGGAGTAACCATACGGCCAACCTCCAACTTACACATACCCAATTCATTAGAGGGAGATATACGTCCCACCCTTCATCATAAAAATTCCCAAGAACCAAAACATAATCATACAACATGAATAATTTCATAAAAACATCGCTTTTTAATTTTGTAAAAGAGAATTTTGAAAGAGGATTTTAAAATAAAATCCCCTTACAAATATCATATAATTGAAGTGAAACTTAATAGAGTGAATGGAATATGTATATAAAATGTAAATAAATATAATTAAACATAATTTAAAATAAAATTCATCATAAAATATTATTTTAATACCACATAAATAATGAATTAGAAGGTTAACCCAAATAATGGAAATCAGGTTAAGAATTCCTTTACCTCAGGTTTGTCTTACTTCAAACTTGTTTAAACCTCCTTTATAATGGTTAAAATAGTGTTATTAATATCTTAAAAAACATATTAATATTTATAATATCTTATATGATCATTTCATTACATCATTTCACCCTTTAATTGTTATTATTTGTTCCTTCCATTGTTTTGGGTGCGTTCTTTACATGATTTCCATGATCGGTTCATGATGGATATTCTTATCGATTGGAAGTGAAACTCCAGAATTAGAATGTAATGGTATTTAAATATTTCCAGTACCATAGATTATATCATTTATCATTTTGAATTATTACATGAGTATGATTCATAAGTTAAAACCTTATTGATATTTGTTTAGGTCATTTTGGCGATTCTTTGATCGCAATGAACTCATTTTATTTCATAAATTAATAACATGTGTACAAAATGATTCCATAAACTTATATAAGATATAATAAATAAATTATAATCTGGTTAAACTATAAAAATGGTTTCATGACTAGTCTTTAAGGAAGTAAAAGAAATTATAATCACATCATCCATGATGTCAGTAAATCAACACATCACAGATGGTGTTTTAATTTCTTGAATAAGTGGGAGAGGAGAATAAGTATAATGGAGAATATTCCATAAACATGATGAAATATAGAATATTTAAGATACTGGATCAAATATGCCTCTTGGATAATGGGGAGGTGAGGATAGAAGAATAATAGAAAAGAAAATGAAAATAAAAGAAAGAACACAAAAGAGGATGTTTACCTCTTGATCTCTTCTCCTTGAGATCCTCTTTAAGGCCTTTTGTTTTGTCCTTTTGGTGAGAAAAGAATCTCTAGGACGTGGGTAAGATCATTGGGAGTATTATTGGGCAGAACTTAGGTAAGGCTCAAGGCTTGAGAGGTGTGGGAGGAAGAGGGGAATGATGGTGGTATTTATAGTGGAGGAGAGGAGGTATTTTACATTATTTTAATCATTATTATAATATTTTTTCTCAAGACTATGAATAGTATTAATTCATGTGACCAAAAAAGTAATAATGGAATGTGAGTTCTAACCAAGTGTGATTACATCACTTATGATGTCATAAATAGTGTATCTAACTGATAATTTGAATATACAATATTTTACTATATTTCACTATTTATCAAAAATTCAGGAATTTCAGAAAAATTCCAAAAATTCACCCTAACCAATTTTCAATGTGTAGAATTCAAAAATGAACTCCATTTTTTTGAAAATAATTTTCTAAATATTATTAATTTAATTTTTAAATAAAATTATAATTTATTCAAAATAACAATTTTAAATATATAACTCTTTTTTAACACCTTGAAAAATTAATCAGGATGTCATTATCTTAAAGGCTTAAGAAAATAAAATAATAATACAATTTACTATTATTTTGGGTCATATTACTATTCATATTACTATTCATATGGGTATGTTACTATTCACCAAAAATTCAAGTTGGTTCTATTAGACTCCAAATAACTTACTAGTAATAATTGTAGATGACCGTTTTTTTTAATTCAAAACATATAAGTGGAAAAATTATGTTTAAAGTCTTGTTATAAATATCTACTTAAAAAAAGTTTCATGCATTTAAATTTATTATTAAAAAACTTGGGGTATTACATGCTTCTTCTTCAATAATTTGATATCAAGATAAAGGATAAGAAAGGTTCATAAAACTTTTTGACGGGCCACATGAGTTGGCTTACTCATTCATTAGAGGTTGACACCTTGTACTAGGTACCACTTCGGGACACTTTCCCCAATGAGCATCTTTATTCCATCTTAGGTATGCGTCCTTGGTATGATAATTTAGTTAACTACCTTGTTGCCTCTAAAATTCCTGCAAAATTTAAAGAAACATCAAGTCCAAAAGTTAAATAGTGAGTCTAGATTTTATGTATGGGATGATCCCTACCTATGGCACATGTTTAGTGACCAAGTTATTAAGAGGTGTGTTCCTGATCATGAGTTTGAGTCTGTTTTATATTTTTGTCATACACTTGCTTGTGTTGGACACTTTGGACCCCAACAAACAGCTAAGAAAGTCTTAGACTCTGGATTATATTGGCTTAGCTTATTACATGATTCTCATGTATTTTGTAAGTTATGCTCATGTTTCTAACACACTAAGAACATTTCTAGGAGACGCGAGATTCTTCAACAATCCATATTATTCTATGAGATTTTTTATGTATGGGGCATTGATTTTATGGTTCTTTTTCCTAGTTCATTTGGTTTTTTTATATTTTGGTTGTGGTTGATTATGTAAGTAAATGGGTGGAGGCTAAGGCCACTAGGACTGATGATTCTCATGTTGTAGTGTTGTAGGTTTGGAGTAACAAAGGTCTTCATTAGTGACCAAGGTACATACTTCTACAATCAAATTTTGTCTTCCCTCCTTCAGAAGTATGGGGTGACACACAAAACATAAAACACCATACCACCCCCAAAAAATGGTCAGGTTGAGGTTTCAAATCATGAGTTGAAACAAATTTTGGAGAAAACCATGAAGCCAAATAAGAAGGATTGGAGCAAGCACTTGGATGATATGTTGTGGTCTTATAGGACAGTATACAAGACACCCATCAGTATGTCCCCATTTGGAATTGTTTTTGGGAAATCATGTCATCTCCCAATGGAAGTCGAGCATCGGGAATATTGGGCTATAAAGAAATGAAACTTGGATTTTATCCAAAATGGAATTCAAAGGAAGATAAAAATTCAAGATATTGAGGAGATTATATTATCATTGTATGAGAACTCAAGGATCTACAAGGAAATATCAAAAGAAACTCATGACAGAATGATCCAACAAAGGTAGTTTCGTGTTGGAGAGAAAGTCCTACTCTACAGTTCACGACTAAAGCTGATGCCTGGTAAGTTGCATTTCAGATGGTCAGGTCCTTATATTTTTTCTAATTTTTTCTTTACGGTGTAGTGGATATAAAACAATAGGACACTGTAAGAATATTTACAGTGAATGGGAAACATTTGAAGCAATACATTGAGGTAATTTCAACTGATGAAGTGGATTTCATCACACTGCATGACCCCGTCATCCATTGAGAATATCACATTATTACTAACCATTTCAATTTTATATTATTTTTCCTATTTAAAATTATATATTTCATTTGCACATATCATCTCATGGGTTCACATTGAGTACAATTCAATATTTTAAGTGTGGGGGAGGGTTCAACATTTTGGGTAGTTTTTTTTCGTATTTTTCATTTTTTGTGTTTTTGTATGTTTTCTATTAAGTTTTCTATTAAATTTTCAAACAAACCAAAAAAATATATATCATGTAACATTATCATGTAGAACATATGTAAAATGTATGTTTTCAAAATTCATTGTTATAATTATAATCATGAGTAAGATTTCATAATCAAGGGTTGATTTTTATAAAAATGGAATTTTTCGATGATATGATTGGTTGTGTCATTATAAACCCGTTTAGATTTTGACACCATTATTTGTGATATTTGTTTATGGTAAATTGTGTCATTTATTTCTCCACACAACCTTTCACTCAAACATGACTTGTGAAATATTTCCTACTCAATTGAAGGTATATCCAAGTTAGGTAAAAAAATCATCTTATATCAATGGTTGGTCCATACATTAATTTCTCTTCTGATAAATTTCATTACTATAATGAATTGACCTATGTGTGTGTACCTATTATCCAACTATTGTAAACCCTCAAAAAAATAAAAAATATGGTTTGTGTCTTGGGTAGTCAAAAACCACTCTTCCTCAATCTTTGATCTTGTTATAACTATTACAATTAGTTTTGTGAGGAGATCAAACACAGGTTGAGATATGATTATGAGATTTGTTCCAATTGAAACTTAAAAAAATAATAACAAATTAGGAGAGTGATTAAATGTACAAAATATTGGGATATCTAAAACGGGATCTTAAGGTTTGAATTTCGGGAATGCTTAAGTGAGTAGGTCTTAAAATTCGATTGCAAAGGAATGTAGAACAAGTTTGGAAAATTAAACCATGTGAGAAAAATTATTTTACTTGACCTAAATATACTAAATAAAGGGTGGATATATGAGCTTGAAATGTTTTTCACACACACACATAGGGAATTAGTGGGATAGTGGACCCATGACTTGTTTCACTATGATTAGTGTCATTAATATCACTAGATTTTGTTTCGATATAATTTATAAGACAATGACTTAAAATTTATTGTTATTGACCCTCAATGGGATTATTACTTTTCCAATATTTCCACTGTGGATCGAGGGATATGAACATTCATATCTTGTCACAATTTTTTGGAATACATGATATGATGTTTTTCCTGGGAGTGTGAAAGGGTAAGGGTGGGGTTGTGATTGCATCATGATTCACTACTTTATTTCAACCTTACATCATTGTTTTAAACTAGTTTTTTATTTTAAATTAAAAATATTATCTCAAATTTCACATCCCATTTGATAAAATTATAAAAAAATTATCACTTTTATAAAGGTTAGTTATTCTTGTTTTGGTGATTTTGTTGTAGGAGGAGGTGATTTGGAGGGTCAGAGATGATCTAGAAGGAAAATGTGCCAAACTGCATGGAAGCCCAAGGATATATGTCCACTATTTTCCACATTTTTTGAAATCCATTCCTCCAAATGGGATGAAATTTTGTTTACCTTTCCATAACTTCTTGTTCTATAACTCATCCCAAGAAACGGAATCCCAATTCATCCATTAATGGGGCCATCTGAACCAATCTGTCTAAGAGACAGAATCTACATGAAGTCAAAGATTTGGTTCAATATTCTTGCCATATATCACATTGTAATCCTCCATTGGCTGAAAACTTTAACATGGATACATTAAATATTCTGGGCTACAACTTTTCTCTTTTTTCAAAGTCTAAATAAGGCCATTTACTAACCCAAAACCTAGACACAAGTGGTATCTTAAAATCTGGGAGCTTGAAACCACTTCCCATTTTGGCTATAAATTGGTACCTTGGGAACCTCATTGGCATGTTCAGCTAAGGAGTGAAGTTCTTCCATTTTAGAGTTCCATATGAGTTCTCTTATCACCTTGGAGGTTCTGGAACTTCCTATACTCATAGGGGGAGCTCTTGAAGATAGGATCCCTTCATCAAATCCTTTTTCTTCTTCACTTTGTAATATTGTTGTGCTTTAAATAAACTCTTACTTTCTCTTCCATTTATTCTGTTATTTTCAATTTTCTTCTTATCTTAATATTCTTATTTTGGGATGGAAATTGAGAGTAGAAACATGATTGGGTTATACCCTTTCAACGACCTTTTGAAAATGAAAAACATTTCTAGGATGACTACATTATCCATGTAAGAGTAATTATTCTTAGTAATTGATCTAAATCTAACCATATTCAGTTAATTATTTTGAATCAATGGTCTATTGTAATTCACATATTATGATTCATGAATTGTGTTTTTTAATTAAAATAAATTAACCAATCAATTTAACAATTCATGCAAAATCACGTGAGGTCTATAATTGTGTGAATTATGAGAGTGTGACATTAATCGGTGATTCAAAACCACATGAGATTAAATTGTAGATTTAAAATATAATCTCTAAACTCAATTCATTCTCATTTACAGAATGAATATGTTCCCTAATTTACCACTGACCATAATCTATTATTGGAATGAAAATAAAAGTAGGGTGTTGCGATTTCATGTTCCAAAGCTAACCTAGGGTTTAACCCTTTTCATTTTTGTGGTAAAGTTAATTCTCATAGGTTTCGGGGGTTAACAAATTAGGGGATTATAATTATGTGTATTTTAATTTAAATAGTAATGATCAATAAGTAAGTGAAGAGGTAGAGTTAGATTGATTATGAATTTAAAATATTTTTCTAAAAAAACATCATCTTGTTGCGTTTTCTTAATATCATTTCAAAAAAAAGAACAAAAAAAATATAAAATCATCTTCCAACATACTTTTTATAGTCTTATAAATGATAAAAAACCCATAATTTTATGTAGTTTGTTTATGTTATTTTATTTTATTTTCAAAATACCTTAAATATGTTGTTAAATTTACTTCCTCCTTTGAGAGATGACCTTGGTCAGCCACTCTGTTGCACCTAAGAAGTAAAAATTACACATCATTTGAAAGTATCCATGACAGTTCCCTTCAAGGATAGAATGGAAATATCATAATAGAATGGAATCAGGGATTTTCTATCTTCTTAGTATCCCCCACCCATGCATTTTCATGGGATTTAATAGAATGTGAAACAAATAAAATTACCATTGTTTTATTAAAACTATAGACAGATTCAATATAGTAATAGAAAAAAATAGTAGAGTGAGAATTAAATAAATAAAATGAAACAGATAACATTGGGGGTTTTTATACGCATACAGAAGTGGTATGCATACAGTAATTGCATATAGTATACAATGTAATTGTATACAAAATGTAATGTAATTTCATACTATAAAAATATGCATACATGTGTCATTTTACTGATTGAAGTGTATTAATACAAATGTAAAAAATATGCATGAAAGTGCAATTTTTTTAATTGATGAATATGTAGACAGGTGTGAAAGTATGCTTACAGTTGTAATCGTAGACTGTAATTTCACCAACTAAAGTGTAATTCATTTTATAATAAATCTATTTTTAAAAAATCTATTGAAGTGTTATCCATACTATAATTGCATACAGTATACAATGTATGAATGACATATGTATATTATAATACCATAAGGTATGAATCTATAAGAGGAATGGGTGGAATGTGAGTATACATATAGAAATGTAGTATATGAAAGAATTAATTTAATGTTTTTAGGTGCACATAGATAGGTGTACATAGCCTCATGGATAAAAATTCCCCAATTTGGAATTCCTGAATCCCCTATAGTGCAAAATATTATATATAAGACTTGAAATTACAGTGTTATTCATACTGTATAATTTTTTGGTATGTTGTCAAATCATTTAAAATTATGATTATTTTAGTATCATCACATTATATTTATTTAATTTCTAATTATATAAGTAAGTAATTACTAAGTATTATAGATATTTACTATAGTGTCCTGGCCTGGGTGTCATGCAATGGTGCCCCAAGCCAGTTGGTCACATGACCTCAGGCGCACCTCCTCGTATGTTAGAGGCTTCCAACTAGAAATGAGGGTCTGGTAAGTCAAAAATAGGTATACTATACCCTATTTTATCATATTAAAACACCAGTGGAAGTAAATAAGCAATAGTGGAATCATATATAAGAATAAACAATACCAATGTCACTAGATAACCAAAATCAAAAACACAGTACTCAAATAAAAGGGAGACATTCCATGCTAAAGTAAGTTCCAAAGTGTCTAAAATGAAACTTAAGTAAAGACACTAATGACACCCAAGAGGGTCTCAAACCATGTCTGGTTCCCTCATCCATGCTCTATCCCCAAAAAATAATCTAATCTAGGGCCCTTTCACTTAACCTATCTTGAAAAAATAAAGTCTATCTAGGTACCAATCAGGAAGCCCGAATAGGGTGTGAGTACGACTCAGTAGGCAACCACCAAAGGTGTCTAAAACAAATGCATCTGACAACGTTGTATGCAATTTTAATAAGAATAATTATAATTCTCAAATAAATAGTTTATCGCATTATTAAATATTCTCTATTTAATCACATAAAATCATGGGTTCTTGTAGATACCCATACCTCAAAACTTGCTTTGGCCCATGCCAAAATCTAATATTTTCCCAAGATTTAACATGTGTTTGAAATCCCATGTTACCTTTATTACTTCACAAATTAATGACCATATTACCATTATTATTTCACAAAATGAATAACCATGTTACCATTTATTTAATCACACAATTTGAATGACCATGTTACCATTCTTATTTAACAAATGAATGACCACGTTACCATTCTTATTTCAAATATTAATGACCATGTTACCATTCATTTAATCACAAAATTTGAATAACCATGTTATCATTCTTAATATTTTTCCAAATGTGCATGTTATCATTCACTATTTCACACATATCTCATGGATCTCATTTATCAAGGTTAATAAACATTAACCACATTATCACATATAGAACATCATCACATTAAGAAGGATTAATTGACATTAAACCTATTACCCCAATATCACATTAATTAATTTATCAATTAATTAATCAACTCATCCTCATTGCAATTTATACAACTAGTCTTCACATAAAAATAAATTTAATTATTTCCCCAATTAATTAATCACATCAATCTCTTTAGTTAACTAAACCATTAATTAATCACTTGCTCGTAATTAATCCATTGATTAATTATCTCAATTTCCAAACTCAACATCTCATAATTAATTCATTAATTAATTATTAAAAAATACTATTCTAGAGTCTTATGATTAATTCCTCAATTAATTACCCATTTCATGGCATCAATATCCCATAATCAATTCCCTGATTAATTATCTCAAACCATGATCTCAGTTTCCCATAATTAATTTCCCAATTAATTATCACTATTCGAAACACCCAAGACCTACAATTAATTACACAATTAATTATATCATTCAATAATCCCTAAATCTCAAAATTTCACAGTCATCCCAATTAATTAATTTACCACATTAATAAATTCAATTAGGGATTATAATTGCTAAAAAACTTTATAAATTCTACAACTTTAATATAAATAATCAAATAAAGACTATAGAATTTATATTTTAGACCACCTACCTTGATTCGTTGATAGACGTTTACTCAATGGAAATCCCTAAAATCTGAGCAGTATGATGACGTAGATCTGAGATCTAGATCTAATTCCTAAACCAAGATCAAAGATATCAAGATCTAATAAATCTAGATTTAGATATACTATCCTAGATTTAGATCTCACCAATTAGGTTTAGATCTAAAAAACAGATAATAAAATCCACCAAAAGATCAAGATAAGAAGGAAGAATAGATAGAATAAGGATCATAATGAGATCCACTTACTGGGAGAAGATCGGATCTTCGATTCAGGCTTTGAATCTTGAAGAAAGGAGGTCGGACGGCCTTAGAACCCCTTTGGAAAGCTCCAGAATTTCCCAAAAAGGTTAAGTCCTGATCCATGGTCAAAATGAGGGTGTTTCGGGGGTTTGGGGGATTTTAACATAAATTTTTGGGTAAAATAAAGTTGTGTGCATGGTTTTTCTAAGAAATAGTGCATAGTTTAATAAATTGTACACCAAACATGTGACACTCACTATCTAGGGTTGCATAGTTAACTGGGTTTGGTTGCATGGTTTTTCAAACTGTGCGCCAGCCGTGCGAATCCCCTCTACCTGGGTTTGCACAGTTAGCTGGGTTGGGCGCATAGTTTACTCTAACCGTGTGCCAACCATGCACAGTCCCCTTTTTCTAAAAATTTTCTTAAAACTCCACCCAAACTCACCCTAATTCATAACTCCAAAAAAAGGTAATTAAATAAAATTACCTAAATTTTCACCCAAGATAACTCCAGAAAAGGTCAAGATCTTACAATCTCCCCACCTTATAACAGCTCATCCTCAATCTGTACTTCCATGCTTTTCTAAGATTTTGATCCAAAAATATTGTTCCATTGAGCCCTCATATTTTCTTCCATTTCCTATGTTTCCTCTTGTAAATTTCCATGCTTCCATAACACACAAACTATCGGTATGGTCTTTCCCCACAACACCTTCTCACTATGATCCAGCATGCGTATTAGATGCTCCTAAAAGGATGCATCTATCTCAAGGTCAACCTCATCCACATCGATCACATGAGAAGGGTATAGGTGATACCTATGTAGTTGTGACACATGGAAACAATCATTCATTGCACTGTATTTCTATAAAAGATCCAATCGGTATGCCACTAGCCCAATTCTCTCTATAATCTCAAAAGGTCTAACAAACCTGGGCAATAACTTCCCCTTTCTCGGTATCCTGCGGTGACCCAACCTGGGAAACACCTTAAGGAATATACGATAACCCTTTTTAAACTCTAGGGTTCATCATTTTATATCATCATATAACTTATTTCTACTATGATCAGTAGCCATATGTTTTCAAATCAGTTGTACCTACTCTGACATCTCCTACACAAGACTCATCCCCAACAACTCTAACTCACTTGTCTCTATCCAGCATAGAGGTAATCTACATGGCCTACCATAAAGAGCCTCATGTGGTGTCATCTATATTATTTTCTGATAACTATTTTTATAGTAAATCTCTACTAAATCCAAGTACTTGTCCCAAGACCCACAAAAGTCAAGCGCACATGCCCACAACATATCCTCAAGAACCTGTATAGTATGATCTGAATGCCCATCCATTTGTGGTTGAAAAGTTTTAATCAATAATATCTATGTACCCAGTGATTTCTACAAGACATTTTAGAAGCATGAAGTAAATAATGAATCACAGTCTAAAACTATAGTCTATGGCACCCCATGTAGACAGGCTATCTCCCAAACAAACAGTTTACCCCAACTGCTCTACTGTAAAGGTTTCCCATATAGAAATAAGTGTTCTACCTTTGTCATACGATCCACAATGACCCAAATATAATCATTCTTCCTTAGTGTCTTTGGAAGTCCTATCACAAAGTCCATAGTCACGTCATCCCACTTCCACTTAGGAATGGGTAATGATTGTAGCAAACCTCTAGGTTGATGATCCTCCACCTTCACCTACTGATAGATGAAGCATCGTGTCATGAACCCAACTATCTCATTTTTCATGCATGGACACCAAAACTATCTTTTTAGGTCATGATACATTTTGGTCACACCTGAATGTACTTCCCACTTCGAGGCATGAAATTCCCACATGATCTCCTCCCACATGCTCATAGGTACAACAACTCTATCCTTCACATAGATGATATCATCCTCATCTATCAACCAATGTGAAGGTGTCTCCCTGCCTTCAAAGCCTTCCCTCATGGCTAAGAACTCTGGATCCTCATACTTTCTATCTCTGATCCATCTCAAAAGTGTAGACTCTACTATAATAGAAACCAGAGTCATATTCTCCTGACTCTCTTGAACCACAACATGCATTTTAGCCAGCAAAGTCATCATCATCAACTTAGCTCTCAACTCCTGAACCATCTAAGTTTGAGTTTTACTACTTAAGGCATCAGCCACACTATTTCACTTCTTGGGTGTATATGTCAGTTCAAAGTCAAAAGACTATATATATTTAACCCATATCCACTACCAAATATTCAAATCTCTCTGCGTGAATATATACTTCAAGATCTTATGGTTAGTGTAAACTATAAACTTTTTTCCAAAGAGATAGTGTCGCCAACACTTCAGATAATATACCACTACTGCCAACTCGATTTTGTGAATAGGGTAATTTTGTTCATGAGGCCTCAACTACCAAGACCCATAGCCACAACTCAATCTCCTTGTATTAGCACATCTCCAAGTATGATCCCATAAGAATCAAAATACACCATGTACTCCTCACCTAACTCAGGAATGACCAATATCGATGTCGATTTCAGACTCTTCTTCAGCTTCTGTAAATCATTCTCACATGATTTCATCCACTCAAACTTTATCCCCATCTTGTTCAAGCCTGAAAGTGGAACTACCAATCGAGAAAAGTCATGGATGAACCTACAGTAATATCCAGATAATCCCAAAAAGCTTCAGATATCTAAAATATTCTTTGGATTCTCTTAATAAACCATTTCCTGAACCTTCTTTGGGTCTATTAACACACCTTTCTTAGAGATGATATTCCCTAAGAAGTGTACCTGGTCAATCCAAAACGGACACTTAGATAGATCAGTGTATAACCGATGCTCTCTTAGTGTACTCAGAATGATGTCAAGATGTTGGGAATGGTCACCATGAGTCTTGGAGTACACCAAGATATCATCCACAAACACCGCCACAAACTGATCTAGATATGGGTTAAAGATATTATTCACCAATTCCATAAACACTACTGGTGTGTTTTCCAACCTGAAAAACATTACAACAAACTCATAAAGGTCATACAAGATCTTGAAAGTTTTCCTTAGTATATCAGAAGTCTGAACTCTCAACTGATGATACCCAGATCTCAAGTCAATCTTTAAAAACACACAATCCCCCTTTAACTGGTCAAAAAGATCATTGATATGTGGAAGAGGATATTGGTTCTTCACATTAATGTCATTCAACTTCTAGTAATCAACACACAAATGTAAAATCTCATCACCCTTATTTGAAAACAATATAGGTGATCCCCAAGGCGACGTACTCGAACGGATAAACTCTCTATTCTAAAACTCCTCCAGATAAGTCTTGAGCTCTTGAAGCTTTGTCAGTTCCACTTTGTATGGTGGAATTGATACTTTCTTAACCCCCGGCTTGAGTTCAATAGTGAATTCCACATCTCTCTCGGGTTAAAGCCCTGAGAAGTCTTTTGGAAAGGTAGTCTAAAACAATTTCACTACTAGTGGAAGGACATTTTTCCTAACACCCAAGTCATCCAAAAATAGACTAGAAACTTGGCATATGATCTCTCCAAATTGGTGAGTAATTGGCCCTACTCGGACCACCTAGATATCTCACTCTCCTTGGTGAATGTAATGGTCACCCTTAAGAGATGTAAACATAACTCTCCTACAGCAACAGTTTACATGGGCTCAGTATACGACTATTCATTCCATACCCAAAATTAGTTCAAAGCCAGTCATATCAAGAATATAGATATCCCTCAGAAAATGGCACTCCCCGACCTCGAGAGAATGTCCCCTGTACGCACAGATGTCTCTAGACCATACACCCAAATGTGTATCTATCATCATAACCCCACTCACAAACTCCACCACTAGGATAAAACCATTAAAAATTTTAGCAGATATAAAGGAATGAGAGGCACTAGTATAAAATAAGGCACTATCTAAGGTATAATCTACAAGAATAGTACCCATCACTATTGATGGTCTAGCATCTCTATCCACAAGTGTAGGTTCCACCTCATGCAACTATTTTTCCCCTATTTCCTGTGATTCTTCCTAACTCCCTTGAGTAGAACCACTTTGCTAATATGGTCGTTGTTTCCCAGAATCACCACACTTGCTACCCTTACTACCTCAGCTAGTAGAACTCCAACTCTGGGACTGATAAGGTGCAGAAGATCCCCTTCCCACACTCTGACTCTATCTAGCTACTCCATCACTACCTGACTACCTCGGGTTCTTGCAAAACCTCTATAGTGTCCCATATTTCTACAATATCGGAACTTCACTGGTGGTCGGTAATAGTTCCTACGATAATTTCCTAGCTCACCACACTGATGACAGATCACTCTAGTAAGGTCATGTGCAATCGAACCTCCTGTTTGTGTACTCTTCTTCCCACTACCTTGACTAAAGGTGTCATAATGGTGCTTCCTACTCTCAAAAGTAACACCTCCTGATCGTCCAGTAGCAACTATTTATCCAGCACTGGAAGCCTCTATTAGGTTCCATTCAGCTATGAGAGACTGATCCACCATCGTGGAAAACTTTTTTAATCGAAAGATATCTAATTGTCACTTAATATCAAACTTAAGTCCATCCTAAAAGAATTTTTTCACAGCTACCTCATATCCTACTAACAATGGAGAAAATTGTTTCAGATCTATGAAGCATCCAACATAATACATAATGAACATTCTCCCCTAAGTCATATTTACAAACTCAACTGCATTCTCTTTCCTCAGCATCTCTATATAGAAGTTCTCCAAGAACTTATCCAAAAATTTCTTCTATAGCATGCCATCAGCCAGTCTAGTCCACACATGAATATCTCACCAATGCTTCACTAATCCTTGTATAATATAAGAGACCATCTTGAATCTCTTCTCAATAGGAGTCTCCAGATGTTCAAGTATCATCTCGATGGACTCAAATTAAAACACAGCTCCATCAGTTCAACCCTCTCTAGTAAAATTCAGAGGGTACTGCAACTGAAACTCCGTTGTCAGGTCAGACTGGATTTTTACAACCTGACTTGGGTCTCTTTCCATCAATTTCATGAAACAAGTGAATTTCTCTTAGAAATTCTCTCCTGCTTCCTCTCCCGTAACTATCGGTGCCTCAAGTTCCACCATTGGAGGATCATCCACAACCATATCCTTCGGTCATCCTCTCAATAAGAGCCTTTGTGGAGGAATATCTATACAAGACAAACACACCTTAGAACCATGATTCATAACACATCCTAACATTTTTTAAGTTAGAATAAAATAGAAACAATACACAACAATTCCTTTCCCCAACCCTCGCCACACGGTCAAAATCGAGGTGCTATTACTACCCTTAACCATCCTACACCTAGGCCCGATTAACAAGGGTAACAACATTATCATTTTTCAAGTTCATCATTTATACACCCTATTATCCTCATTTTTCCAACATATTCAAATTCATCATGTTAGGAACCATTTTCACTTCAATTTTACAAACAAGGAAAACAATTTAATTTCAAAAACTTACCCATAACTCATTTTCCCATGCGTGCCTAAAATGATGCATGTCATAATAATCCTAAGTGCCTAGAATGATGCATACATACTCAACTGTCATGCCATTCTGGGCCATAAATAAATATTCAATAATTCTTAGAAACAATAATCACATCACACCACAAGTGTGTCACCCAAGGTGAAATAATATTCAATTGTAACAGAAAATAGTAATAACAATAATCCCACCCTGAGTACTCAGGTTTTCCCTTGTACATGAGTTTACAACTCCCATGCACAAGCTCATTACCAAGCCTCGACTCTTTCTATTATACTACCTACCTTTCCCCAAATATTAAGAAAAAATAAGAAGAATAAAAACTCTTCTAATACCACTTTGTAACATCCTGTCCTGGGTTCCATGCAACAGTTCCCTAAGCCGGTCATTCACATGACCTTAGGCATGCCTCACCATATGCCAGAGGCTTCCGACTAGCAATGAGGGTCTGGTAAGTCAGTCATAGGGATACTATACCCTATTTTATCTAAGTAAAACACTAGAAGAAGTAAATAAGTAATGGACAAATTATATATAAGCATAAACAGCATCAATGTCACAAGATAACCAAAACCAGAAACATAGTACTCAACGGAAAGGGAGACATGCCATGCCAAAGTAAGTTCCAAAGTGTCCAAAATAAAACTTAATGAAAGACGCGAATGATGCCCAAGAGGGTCATGAAACATGTATGGTTCCCTCATCCATGATCTATCCCCAATCAACAATCTAATCCAGGGCCCTTTCCCTTAACTTGTCCTGCAACAATAGAGTCTATTCAAGTCCCGATCAGGCAGCCTGAATAGGGTGTGAGTACGACTCAGTAGGCCACCACCAATGGTGTCTAAAACAAATCCATCCAATAATAGTGTATGAAATTGTAATAATAATAAGTATAATGCTCAAATAAACATTTTATCACATTATTAAATATTATATATTTAATCACATAAAACCCTAGGTTCCTGTAGATACCCATACCTCAATACCAACTTCGGCCCGTGCTAAAATCTGATATTTCCCTAAGATTTACCATGTGTTTGAAATCCCACATTACCTTTATTACTTCACAAATGAAGGACCATGTTACCATTATTATTTCACAAAATGAATGACAATGTTACCATTCATTTAATCACACAATTTGAATGACCATGTTACCATTCTTAGTTCACAAATGAATGACCATGTTACTATTTATTTAATCACACAATTTGAATGACCAAGTTAACATTATTATTTCACAAATGAATAACCATGTTACAATTAATTTAATCACACAATTTGAATGACCATGTTACCATTATTAATAGTTTTTTGAATGATCATGTTACCATTCATCATTTCACACATATCTTATGGATCTCGTTTATCAAGGTTAATAAAAATTAACCACATTATCACATATTGAACATCATCACATTAAACAGGATTACTTGACATTAAACCTCTTAACCCAATATCACATTAATTAATTTATTAATTAATTAATCAACTCATCCTCATTTCAATTTTGACAAATAGTCTTCACATAAAAATTCCTTAATTGATTCCCCGATTAATTAAGTACATCAATCTATTTAGTTAACTCAATTGTTAATTAATAACTTACTCATAATTAATGTATCTATTAATTATATCAATTTCCAAACTCAAAATATCATAATTAATTCATCAATTAATTATTCAAAAATACTATTCTAGAGTCTTATGATTAATTCCCCAATTAATTACCCATTTCATGGCATAAATATCCCATAATTAATTCCCTAATTAATTATCTCAAACCATGATCTCAGTTTCCCATAATTAATTTTCCAATTAATTATATCTATTCGAAACACCCACAAACCACAATTAATTATCTCATTCAATGATACCTAAATATCACAATTTCACAATCATCTCAATTAATTAATTTACCACATTAATTAATTCAATTAGGGATTATAATTTCTAAAAAAAATATAGAAATTATACAACTTGAATATACATAATCAAATCATGAATATGGGATTTAGATTTTATACCACCTAACTCGATTTGTTGATGGACGTTCACTCAACAAAAATCCCCAAAATCTGATCAGCGTAACAACGTAGATCTGAGATCCATATCTAATTCCTAAACCAAGATCAAAGATATCAAGATCTAATCAATCTATATTTAGATCTAAAATACTAGATCTATATCTCACCAATTAGTTTTAGATCTAAATAAACTAAGAATAAACTCCACCAAAATATCAATAGAAAAAGGAAGAATATATGGAATAAAAATCAGGATGAGATCCACTTACCGGAAGAAGAGTGGATCTTTGATTCAGGCTTTAAATATTGAATAATGGAGGTCAGAAGACCTTGGAACCCCTCTAAAAAGTTCTAGAATTTACCAAAAACATTAAGTCCTGAGATAGGATCAAAATGCGGGTGTTTTTAAGGTTTGAGGGATTTAAACAAAAAAAATTAGGTGAAATAAAACAGCGCGCATGGTTTTTTTGGGAAGGAGTGCACGGTTTAACAAACTGTGTGCCAACTATGCAACCCTCACTGTCTGGGATTTCACAGTTAATGGGGTTTGGGTTCATAGTTTTTCAAACTGTACACCATCTATGTAGATCCCCTCTTCCTGGATCTACACGGTTAGCTGGGCTAGGCACACGGTTTACTCTAACTGTGCGCCAACTGTGCACAACCCCCTTTTTCTCAAAATTTTCTTAAAACTCCATCCAAAGGCACCCCAAGTCATAACTCAAACCAAAGATACTTAAATAAAACAAAAAGTAAATGAATTTGTGCCCAAGATAACTCTAGAAAAGGTTAGGATCTTACATTTACTATCAACACATTATAGTTATTTCCAGGTACTGAAATAGATTTATCATAAAAATATATATATCCTCACTTGAGGTTGAATTATATTGTTATATGGATTAAGTGGAATAAAATATAGAGAATGCATTGAATTTATCATATGATCAAAGTATCCAAAAAAGAATTTAATTTTAAATAAATTATTATAGAAAAAAAAATATTTATGAAAACATTTTATATGTAACTTATAAAGTTCATCTAAATGAAAAAAATAAATAGAGGCAATAAAACTAACCACTTTATATCATTTCTATTAATGGTATTTGAGATTCACTATATACATTGTGATAAATACAATATGTAGGAGTAAATTGTTCAATATTAGGTATTTCTCAACAGGATTTAATGAGTTGAAAGCAGTATATAAACTTGATTACATGAATATATATTTGTTACTATATTATTATAACAAGAATTAAAAAATTACTTCTTTTAGAATGGGTTGAAATATATTGGCATTAATATTAAATTTTGATGATGTGTGTCTCTATTGATGTCATGGTAATCCTGTATATGTTAATCATATATTAAATTTTCTAATTATCAAGGAAAGACAAGTGATAAAATAAATTAAATGTATAAAAAACTTGTTAGGGTGTTGACTTTTCTTTTTATAGTTAATTTTCAATGCATCCTTGATTCCTTGTAGCATTGAGATTGATTCAAATAAAATTATGACATATTATTCACAAAAGTTAAATATTATTTGTATTATAGAACAAATTAGTTTTAATGTAAATGATTTCAATATAATTAACTAAAGTAATAATTAGCATTCAACTACAGGGTGAATTAAAATTAGTAGAGAGATCCTTTTTTTAAATATAATAATCATTTTATGAAATTGGTGACTGAAAGTAACAAAATGGTTTCAAAATATACACATAAAAATATGATATAAAATGATAATTTTAAAATAAATCATGCATTTATATACTTAATATTTCAACTAATGAGGAGGAATTCAGGATAATGAAGAACACATAAACCCAATAGTGAGGGTATATGGACACTTTTAATGCATGTAAAACCAATAATTTGAACTTTTGATGTTGAGAAACTATTGTTGTAGTGACATATTTTAGATATGGTTCAAGGAACTAATAGAACCAGTAGATAAATTTCTATAATAGAGGAAACCATTGATCATGGTACAAGATTGGTAAGCTATAAACTAGGAAAATATTTTAGTCATGTAGGGGGAGTAATGGAATAACCAAGAAAAGTTAGAGTGGGAATATGGAAAATTAGGGTTTATATAAATAAATAAAATATATTTAATAACAAAATTAAATCATTGAAATTGTGGAAACAGTCCACATAATGAGACTAATTAATCTCCAGTTTACATACTTAACCATACAATTATTGAATCTTCTAGAAATAATTAACCTTCTACAACCATATGCAACAGACACCATAATGAAGGGAGTTTAGAAAGAGAGTAAATTTAAATACTAAATATATCACACAACAATGTCATTTATAGAAGGAATTGACTTACAAGGAGTCATAGCGTAAGTATATATTGCCAACGACATAGATTATAACAAAGTGGAAGATGTCTATTATAGGGTTTCATAAATATATATGGATGATAAGTTGGAAATGTAAAAGTCTTATGATGATACCTTGATAGATTTAAAAGGTTTATATAATTTTTTTGGAGGATTTATTAAATAGATTATGTACTTCATATGATAGAGGGAGGATTTTTAGGAAACTCAAATGTATTCGATGCGGTTCCATTGAAAGAGAATCAGTGATTGTGGAGGAAATAATTGGATGATTTGATTCCCTTACTATATAATTGTTATTTTTTATGAAAAAGGAATGGGATTGGGTGATTTATGTAAAAATAACACAACTAAACCAAAATCTTATAATTGGATGATTCATGTAAAAAATAATGGTAGTCAAAATTACCTGATGGAAGACATAGTGATCAAAAAAGGATATGTAAATGAGTAATATGATACAATTGGTAGTTGGATCACCAATATCAGTGGTAGAAGAAATATATTTTGGGACATGGATGTTGAGAAGTGGAGACCAGAAATCATAGTAACCATAGATAGAGTGATGAACTTGGAGGCATTGATGTATGAACACTTGCTTCAATGAATGCTAGCTTCGATGTATAAATTCTTATCTCGATGTATGAGCCCCAAATGGGAGATGGATGCACACCTGTATAAATCTCAATGAATGATGGATGATAGGTGATTCCATTTGCACAGATCAGGATGAAAATGGGGATGATGGGATAAAATCCAAAGGCCCTGATTCTTAGGGTTTTTTACGGGAACAACTGCTGACGGGATGTCGAGAGAATGAAATAGTGAGAAAGAGGCAGATGTGATAGGGATAAAAGGTCATATAAAGTGAATATAAGGCAGAGGTGGGGGTGCGAGAGTCGCTGCTCATCATAGGTAGATAGAAAATAATTAAAAGGAAAATAAAAACTGAAGAAGGAATGGGTTCGTAGCAAAGGAGAAGACATGTGGCGGGAGGATATCTAAGGAGGAGACACATATTGAGGGATGGATGTGTTTTAGTATAACTATGGATATTTACATAATAATTTTATATTTATTTATAAACTAAAAATTTTTTATCAAAAAATATCACATATAAAATATGAGATAAATTTTTATTTATAAAAAAATATAATATAATATTTGAAAACAATTTAATTTGATATTTTTTTATTATATATAAAATTCATATAATACATGAATATTTTTTTTTTCAAAAATTTATTACTATAGAAAAAATTTATCTCATCCATTAAATAAGTTAAATTGAATAAAAAAAATTAAAAAATTTGAGTATTTTTTAGGGAAATGTTTTGATATTATATTTTCAACTTATTTATCATTAGGTTCAATTAAATGTTCCAAGAAAGAATATTTTTTACCTCTTAATAAATAATTGTAAAATCTTATTTATCAGTACTTTTTTATTTTTTATAAATTATTTATCCTAGTACATGTGATAAATCTTAATTATTGATTAAATGAAACTATGTAAATAACACGGCTTCTTAATTTTTACACCTCTTACATTATATGGGATAAATTTTATAAAAGTGATAAATTTAATTTTTTAAATATGTATAATTATATGAAAAATGTAATTCATCTCATATAGCCAATAAATAAATTTTTCTATAAGGTATATCATTGTATATAAAATTTTTCCAATATCATACATGAGATAAAATTTATTTTCAAAAAATACATAAATTTGAAAGAAATTTATCTCACATAGAATATTGGTATATTTCATATTTCAAATGATGTATCATTTTATATGAAATTTATCGCATTTCATACATGATATAGCTTTCATTATTTAAAGGAAGTATCTCAAAATACGATACATCTTTAGGAAAAATATTTTTTTTCATGTACTATTTGAAATAAATTTCATATATTTATCTAATCTTGTATAGGTGATAAATTTTATTAGACAATATATTAATTTAAGTGAGATTTATCTCTTATACATGAGAAAAAATTTATTTTATAAAATATATATAATTATAAATAAAATATATGACATATTGTATATGAGATAAATTTCATTTATTAAAATATATATTATTTTAGATAAAATTTATCTAATCTCATACATGTGATGAATATTATTTTAAAATATATATCATTATATATGAAATTTATCTCATATCATACATAAAATAAATTTTTCTTTTCATCAAATGATCTGATATAGTATAATAAATCTATCTCATATTATAGATGGGATACATTTCATTTGGTAAAATATATACCATTGTATGTGAAATTTATCTCATATTATAACTGAGAAAAAAAATATTTTATAAAATAGGTATCATTATACATGAAACTTTTCACATTTTCTATAAGATAAAACTTTAATTTTTTAAAAACTATGACACAGTACATGAAATTTATCACATCTTTTATATGAGAAAATTTTCAATTTTTAAAACATGTCATTTTATGTGAAATTTATCTCATTTGGTATATGAAATAAATTTCATTTTTAAAATATTTATCATTGTACATGAAAATTATCTCATCTTATAAATGAGATATTTTTTATCTTTTAAAAAATATTATATAGTATGTGAAATTTATTCCATCTCATACATGAGATAAACTTTAATTTTTAAAAGATGTATCATTCTGGGTGAAACTTATATCATCTCATATATGAGATAAATATAATTTTATAACATATTAATCATTTAAAAAAATTATATCATCATATTTATATAATGAATTATATTTTAAAAAATTAATATAGTATATGAAATTTATCTCATCTCTTACATTTGATAAATTTTATTTTTTAAAAGATGTGTCATTGTAGGTAAAAGTTGTCTCAACTCACATATGAGACAAACTTTATTTTATAAAAGGTGTATCATTGTACAAGAAATTTATATTATCTCATGAAGGATATAGTTTTTTAAGATATAAAATAGTATGTGAAATTTAACTAATCTAGAACATGAGAAAAAAATTATTTTTTAAAAGAAGCATAATTACAGGTGAAATTTATCTCATCACATAATGAGGTAAACCAGTATCCCCACCCATGAATTTGTGCAGGACATAATGTATATATCAAATTAAAATAACCTTTGTTTATAAAAAAAATATATTAAGATGTGATGTAAAAAAGAAAAAAGAGTTCTAAAATACAAATTAATTAAAGAAGTTGTAATTGAATGAATTGAGTTTGAGTTAATTGAAGAAGAGCTTAAGAAATCTGTGAGGCAAGCAAAAAATAGAATAAGAATATTATTTAAAGGAATCATAAAAGAGTTTATAAACATAAATTCAAATGTATGTAGTTATCTATTTTTATAAGTAAATTCTAGATATTTTTATATAATAAAATGTAAGAAGGAAAATATGGATATGATAAATACATGTATGGAAAAATTGAAGGAACTAAATAAATGATAAGTTAAACTGATATAATAAAGAGAAATTATATAATACATATTAAATAAAGTAAATTTAAGAGTGAGTATTATGTTTTTTAAACATAAGAAACTTTTATACACTTCACTTTAAAAAACAAGAGAGGTGGTTAATTAAAAAAAATCATAATGGTAATTGAGAATAAATAACCACGTAGCAAAAAAGGATTATAAAACATGAATCACTACCTTAATCCCTATATTTTTTTAATATTAATAAAAAAATTGTAGTAATTTTATTAAGAAGTCCACAAATCTAATGGTTGATGAAATTTTGGTGTAGAAGTATAGAGTGAAAGAAAATGTGAGTAAACATAAAAATCATAATATTTACGGTCCTACCAGTCACATAATTTTTTTTTTTAAAAACACTGATTTTAAGGCTAATGATGTTAAATGAAATCATATAATTTATATCTCCATCCCACATGAATTTGAATATCATGTTGCTAAATAATATAAAAAACAATGTTTATGGGACTATTAAATCTAGAAATTAGAGTTAGTTAATCTCATATACGAATTATGAGAACCGGAGTTAGTGTCCTGCTCATATATAATGTAATATGAATACAAAACTTAGCATATCATAATCACAAAAATCACCACCTTAATCCCTCCACTTTTTTAATCATGAAATGAACTAATTGTAGATGTTGTTTTGGAAGGCCACAAATTTAATTCATAATGAAATTTTGGGTGTAAAAGTACAAAATAAATGAAAATGAGAGTATACATAAAAATGATAATATCAAGGGCTTACCAATCACATAAAAAAATTATGGAAAACACTAGTTTTAGAAAAAAAGATTGATTCATTTATCTATTCAATACTTGGGTTTTTCTAAAAAAACATAGTGGAAAAAATTGTGTATTTGATGGTTTTGAAATACCATCAAAAAAATTGTCCATGTGAAGAATATTATATACAACATACCATTATGAAATACTATATTTCATATTGAATAATGTAATTTATGAGAAGAAGAAATAAAAAATTCTTATAAAAAAATAATATATACCAATTCTATAAATAGATATGAATTGATAATTTAAACAAAGTTTTCATAACCTGTAAGAATAAAGATAGGGTTTTTCTAATTTTTTATATATTAAAATTGGTAGTATACATAGATTTTATATAGGTATAATAAATTTAAAGGAATTCATACTAGTAATATGAATACATAGAGGCTAGTACAATAATCTAAAAATTAAAAACAATTGTTAATAAAGTAAAAACAATATAAAAAATGGATTGGATGATAAAAAAATTATGAAGCTCGCAAAATTAAACATAAAGATAGTATTTCACTACACTATTGTGGTGAAAAACTATTATAAATATATATTTTCATGATTACCTCTACCATCCTTTTCATTCTTTATTGGATTCCTGATGCAATCTAAAAAAACATCTACACCACTTGTCTTAACAGTAATAATAAATGGATTTTTCATCATCCACTTGTATTGATTCATTTTTATGTGTTTTACATCATACAACTTCACAACACATCCCAAAATCAATTAATCAAGCCCTACAAACCATGGTTGAATTTAGGAATTGAAATATGTAGATTTTATATAACAAAACCCACCATGATTCTAGATTCAATTTTCTATTTATGATTACATCATTAAATAGACATTTGGATGTAAAAAATCGATTCACCGATCTATTCAACACTATATTATTCTTAAAAATCACCAAAATGACAAAATTATGTATTTGAGGGTTTTAAGATACCTTTAAAATTATTATCATAATATAGAATATAATATATAATATATTATTATGAATTCTCATATGTAATAGTGCATGATTTAATTAGTATAGAGCATCAATCATATGTACATTAACATTTAAAGTGAAATAAATATATATGAAATACAAATGTATTCATACCAGTTTTGCACATAGATATGAAATAAGAATTTTTCAAAATATATCAGTACCAGAAATGATATAGATATAGTTTTTACATTTATGTTAGTATGAATGGTGGTAATAAATAGGGATTTAACAATGATATATAATATTTAAAGGAAATCATACAAAAATTATAAATATGTCCTTAACAGGGTTACCAATTTCATATGAACTTAGGGATTTATTTTCTAATACATTTTATTATATGAGTATACATACTATTTCTTGAATTTCTATTCCCTATGGAAGGTAATGAAAGATATTGATTCGGGAAAAAAATTTAACATGATGGAATTATGTATGAAAATAATGTAATAAATTTTCTATTAAATTTGATTATATAATATTTTTCTCATGGGTTAAAATAAGATACAATATGATGAATTTCTACATCTCATTATAATGACATATATTAAAAACAATAAAAATAATGTCATATATTAAAAATAATTAAAATATTATATAGGGAGGAATCATTGGAATAATTTAAAATATGGTACATATGTAATATTCATTTATTAAAATAAAATATATATGGAATGGTTTTTTATTACAATATAGATATACAACATTTATTTCTGGAAAAATATATAAAGTACAAAAGTGACTTCTATAAAATTTTACACATGAAAAAATATATTAAAAAATAAATAAAATCAATTATATAAATATTTATGGTCATATTTATATCAGGTGATATATATATATATATGAGTAGTGATATATTAACTTACATACATGATCAATATGAATATTGAAAAATTGTATAGGTGGGCATAATTCTACTGGTCAATTTTTTTAAATCAAAAAAAATATTGAATGAATCAACAGCATTTTGAAAATTGAAATTTAGAAAATTAATGAACCAATGAAGGTGGAAACAGTATAGGTCAATCAGAAACACTAATGAATTTACATGAATTCTCTCGATGTTCTGATCTTTCTCTGTTAGAAGGGTTATTGAATCCCTACACGAGTTCAGGGATGTCATACTTCAAGCATGTCATCTATAGCTTATAATGGTTTTGGATTCTGTTTCTATAAATTATAAATATTTTACCCAATCAATAGGACCTAAAACTTTCTCTGTATAGTGGAAATCCCAAGCCATATTTTACTGATGGAACTTGCCTAGATGAGGCTAGAAATGGGGAGGCAATATATGATATGTTCTTGTGGTTCCTTTAGAAATGACCAATAAAATAAAAGTGCAGCTACTTCTCTATTGCTTTCATGAATGAGATACAAAATTGAATCACAGTCCCTAACAGAAATAATACTATCACGAAAACAATGGTTAACCCATGATATTCCCCCCTCCATGATCAAAAAACTATCTGAATATGGAATTGAGATTATATAAATAGTTCATGTAAGTGAAACAATAATATAAATATTGATAAATAATTTTTTTAGGCATTAAAAATTCATTTTTTTCTAGATATTCTATTAAGTTAACCCAATGAAATTCATAGTAAATGATGATGTATTATATTTTTGTAAAAAAACAAAAAAAAATATAGACATCAAGAAACATAAATATACATTTCTAAAATATCATGTAAAGAGAAAAAAAAGGATCAAGTAATTATGGGGGGTGGAAGAATCTATTAAAATTCTAATATTTATTTAATAACCTTTATTAAAAACTTTTTATTTTACTTATCACCTATAATAATAATTTTTAGAAAATATGTGATAGTATTTTCATTATATAAAAGTAGTTACACTTAATAATTATATTTATGTTTATTTTGATGGCACTTGTGTAAAACTATTTATAATATTTACCATTAATATAAAGATTTTGAAAGAAGAAAATGTAGTGTCTCTTATTTTTTATAAAAGTGTACTTTTACATCAATTCTAGAAGAATAAGTGGTTAGAAATAATTTTCTCAATAAGAAATACAGATTCACTGATACATAATTACTATCATAAGTGTTATAATCTTTTTCCAGGTAGTTTTTTCAAATAAAAAATAATTTAAAAAGCACTTAAAATATGGAAAAATAATTTTAAATAAACATTATTTCATAAAACTTGTTGAAAATTACTTATATCACATATAACTTGTGATTAGTGGTTTGAAAATGTATCATATTTTATATTTTTATATAATTCTTCAACTTAAATTTCTGAAAAATTCCACTTAATTGTGTTATATAAAGTGACTTACTAAAATTTTAAATAAAATATCTAGAATATATTATAAGTAGTTTTTAAAAAAAATAATTTCAAACAAAAATAAGTGTTATAAGAAACTTTTAGAAAGTGTTTTTGAATATACCCTTACCTTATTCATTTATACATGGCATTTCCATCTTGTTAAAATTAATACATTGATATCCCAAATTTTATAGAGAATCCCAAAACAAGAGTTCCTCGAATGAATGTTTCATGGAATCACCATCTGGAAATGATAAAAATTGTTTCTATGAAGTGTGAACTTTTTAGAAGTGGAGTTTTACACAGTACTTGTGGATTTATGTGCCACATAATCATAACAGGTCAAAAAAATTTCAAACAAGTAGGAATATAAGTATCCTAAAAATAAATAATTATGTATTATGAACTATACAAAGGATTTATAATTTAAAACACTGTCACTTTTATTATAAAATATAAATGGACAATATATTAATAAATAATTAAATATTAAGTCCATGATATTATCAAAAATTATAATCATAATGGAAATATTTATCATGCATAACTTGATGATCTAGTGAGTTATGGATCTAACCATATGATATAACATATCTTCTATATTTCATATGTTTGGTGGGAGTAAAAGTATTTGGAATTGGGATATTATCATTAATAAAATACATAATTCAATTTATTCATTATCATGTTGAAGTGTAGATATTTTTCTAATTGAATATAAACATAAAATGAGGTTTTAAGGTAGATGGTTCATATATTAATATATATATATATATGAATAAAAAATGAATAAATAGTTTTCAAACCAGTAGAAGTGGTATTGTTTATCATGCACCATGATACTTGTTGTATTAAGAATGACTGACTCTACTGCATGCATAACCGAGATAGAATGAATTATTTCAAGGCCCTTCATGGATAGGGGTAAATTATGAGAATAAGTGAATGTACTATTATTGAGTGACATTAAAGTAAAATATATTTATTCAATGATATTTTTTTTAAATAAAATGATTTATTTATAAAACAGTAGCTGATTTATTTCTACCTTAACATAATTTATTAAAGAAAAGGGGTAAAACCTGGAGTTTCATAAATTTAAAACTATGGGTATCCTGAAATTAGAAGATGAGATATTGAAAATCAATAATTTTGTGCTTCATTAAATAAAACAGATCAATTAGTAGAAAAATATAATAGGTTTGTAAGTAATCATAGGATAAGTAACAAAGATTTAGAAAATTTGTAAGGGTTTGGAGATAACCAGTCATAGGATAGGAGATGTGGGTTTTTATTGATGTTGAAAACCCTACACTATAAATGATGCAGATCATTGATAAATTATTGACTAGGACACCTCCTCATATGTCAGAGGATATTGAATAGTGGTGGGGGTATAATATATATAGTTGGGATACAATAGTAAAGAGTGATAATAACAACAGAAAACATGATAAACAATCAATATGAAATAACTCTAGCAGATAACTAAAAAATTCCAAATCAAACCAATATAATCAAACATACAATGATGTACTAAATGTCGTACTAAATGTCATGAAATAAACCAAAAGAAATAAATAATATAAAAAATAAATACTCCAAAACCTGATCTTGAACCCCATGTTTGGTCATGTATCCAAGATCCAACCTCAGTAATCAAAAAAATCAATCAAGCACTGGTCTCCTTTCCCTTATCCAGACCTACATCCATAAAGTTTTCTAGGGTACTAAATTATGGACCAAATAGGGTGTGAATAAAACTCAGTAGGACACTACCAATGGTTTCTAAACAAATCCAATTTGAGTAATAGTACATAAAATAGTATGATCAATAGGGTAATTTAATATAAATCAAAATAAAACACCCAAATAAACCCATTGACTCTCAAGCTCCAAGTTGACACTCAGGGTCAGTCATACTTACTTTGACCCATTGTTGGATGTCTCTGTCCTTACACCCTAGTGTAAACAACCAAGAATGGATGTGAATTCCTCCCCCAATCTTACCCCATACATCACATGTAACATGCATTAGTCCCTCAAGAACCAAGGTGTTGGATGTGCACTAAAATGTACATGCATGAGATGCATGTACGCATGCATATGATGTATGAGGTACATATATATAATATATGATATTGTATATATAGTGTACATTTAATATATGCATATAATTTATGTATTTTTCATGCATGTGATTCATGAATAATATATATATATATATATATTATTTATTTATCTCAGATGGTTTATTCATCAGCTACAATCCATTATAAATGGATTAAAGGAATTTTATTAATTTATTAAAAGCATTTGATGAATTAAATCCAGCATATAGAAATGCATATGATATTTTATGATGTGGGAGCATCAAGATTTGGCTATAAAAGAGGATAAGATCCTCTCATGTTGTGTGTGTAGTATGATGTGTATGAGCCTTTTCTAAACTCCCTTCCTCCTAAAAATCCATTTATCTCATTTGAGAAGGCGTTGGAACCCTGACAAATTATTGTTATTCTCATGAAGAATTTTTGGATCTATTGGTCGGTGTATCACCTCAGAGGGAGGGTGAATTTGTTCACTACTCCTCTTGATATCCCTCAAACACACTCCATCAGAAATTGAAGATGCAAATTCTTACTATACACAGTATACAAGTATTTTGTTTTCATATTATTTACATGTTTATTTCTTAAATATAGATAGCCTATATTTTTAGGTTGCCTTCTGCTGTAAATGATCATTGTATGATCATAAGAAACTCATTAGTGGTATCATAGTAATTTCTTCAATATTTAGATGTATTTTGATCAGTGGTTTTCAAATAAAAATGAAAAATAACATTTTTGTAAACCTTGAGAAGCATTACAGACCCTTACATGAGTTGCATAAAGGTAAATTTGATTTACCCTTACACAGGTCGGTTATGTAAAGGTCATAGCCATATGTAGGTCAACTACGTGAGGATAACCTCTTTATTACCTTTACACAAATGAGTTGCATAAAGGAAGTACCCTTACACAACAGTGTTACATAAAGGTAGATATGCCTTTACCCTCATGCAATACCATTATGCATAAGGTCTGCATAAGATTAACCTCATTGTTGCCTTTATATAGATGGGTTGTGTAAAGTTACCCTTATACAAGGGGTGTTTCATGATGATAGTACCCTTATGCAAGGGGTTTTGCATAAAGGTAGTACCCCTACACGAAGGGGTTTATGTAAGGTTCATTGGAACTTTACCCTTATGCATAAAGGTATTGGAGTCTCTACTTAAAGGTCCCTGATGTTTACCTTTATGTAGAATATGAAATATAGAGAGTACCCTTATGCAAAGGAGTTGCATAAGGGTAATACCTTTATGTGAGGGGTGTATAAAGGTAATTTGTGTATTTCCTTTACACAATATTTAGAAAACATCAATTGCCCTTATGTAGAGTGTCTCCATAAGGGTAAAAAGGAGGATACCTTTACGCAGAGTTGGGAAACTGCATAAGGGTAAGCATAATATTGTTAAAAAAATATTTTTAACATATTAAATGTCTTTTAATTGTTTATAAATTTTTTAAAAATCTTGTTAAAAAGTATTTTTGTATTTTTTAATTTATAAGGATTTTATAAATTAATTAATTAATTATAATTTGTTTATAATTAGTTAAATAAATGTTTATGAAACATTTTTCCCATATATTAAAGGTTAATATTTTAATATACCTTTTGAAAAATTAAAGTACATGACTTTTTATATAGAAATAAAAGGTTTATTTATTTACGAATCATAAGAGGTGATTTATAAAGTGTTTATAAATTACAATATATATGATATTTAGATCATATAAAAATTTTAAATAATATATAATGAATTATAAAATGTTTATAATTCATAAAATATCATATAAACGTCATTTAATATAAAATATGAAGGGGTTCATATTGAAATGGATAGAAAATATTTATATTCTTTTAAATTATAATATGTTTATAATGAGCATTTATTTATGAATAGTTCATAAATGTCTCATGTTTTGGAAAATAAATAATTTTTTTATTTATTTGTTAAATTTCCTTGATATTCATATTTAGTAAATTGTTTATGAGATATGAATATTGTGTATGCCCATTTAATTGATAAATTACTTCTATGATAGATTGTCACGAACCAGGTCGGGTCGCCATCCGACCCAGTGCCCGACCTGGACCACAGCAAGGCTCGAAGGGCATTCCCAATCTCCATGGGCTGGCACAAATGCACGGGTATTGAATGAAAATATTTGGGAACTATTTACCCGTATTTACCATGTTAAAATAATAAATAAAACCCCCAAAACTAGATCTGAAAAATTTAACCGAAAGCACCTTTAATAAATTCAAAAATTTACATTTTACAACTAAAAAAAGTCTAAAAGGACAACGATGCCATGGGAAACCCAAAAGACTCTCAAACCTTCATTAAACAACAGGATAAACATCCTCAAGACACTAGGAAAAATAAACTGCCAACCTGACACATCTTGATTTAGCCTGAAACAAAGAGACATTAGAGTCTACATACACCCAAAGGTGTATGCAGGGAGTGAGCCAAAGGCCCCGTAGGATACCACCAAATAAAAATATTCCATTCCACAACATTCAAGAGATAAATTTAATATGATTATTCAAAATTATACCTTAAAAACACTTTTAAGAAAAACATTTACAAGCTAAAAGTTAAAAATTAACACTTGAAAAAAACTATTTCACAAATACTATTTTAAAGCAGAAGAGAAAATTTACCAAGAACACACACATACACAAGTGTTCCTCTATATGTTGATGGAAGAAACCACATCAAGAATAGCAGAGCAATGTAGGTAAATATCCTAAGGTCTATCTAGCTTAAGTGGAACCCTAGAACCTCGTATCTCGGTGAAAAAGTAACCATACAATATCTGTTCTCGTGCACATGAGCCACGAGTAGGGAGAATATCCATAACCTAGTGGTCCCCCAACATCATCATCATCATCATAGTTTATTTAGTGTTGTAATTGTCAAACTTTCTATGTGAAAAAGGGGCCAAACCCCACTAGATCACTAGCATGCTAGTTCTAGTCTGCCCACCTAGATACCCAAGGTTTTCCCTTGTGCTCAATTAAGTTCCACATTCACATAGTATATCACTTTCACATATCACAAACCAAAAAAACATTACACACCAAATCCACTACTTGCATACCCCAACACCCTTTTAAAAATACACGCACATGAAAACCATTCAAAAATACATTTTTCCACTGTTTTCACAATTCCAGAAAACCCATTTGAAAACATAAAAAAAGTGTGCGTTAGAAATCCAATCATTTTCACGACAAAACCCCTTTTCAAATCCACACATAAACTCGATTCATTTTTAAAACGTGTTTCTCACAATTTTTCATTTCCATTAAAAGTGTACAATAGGGAACCCAATTTGAAACAATTTTTATTTTGTTTAGATGACTCATTTTCATTTTCAAATACCTTTGAAGACTTATGTCATACTTTCCACATAAATCATAAAACAATTTTGAGAATCACCACAAGGAATACACAAATCACAACTAATTTACTTTAGAAAATTCCTCTTATCATGCATGTATGTCAAACACCTCCAAAACATATTTTCGCACCACAAAATTAAACCATAAAACATTCTTAGGCACACAACCAATCAAACCAATCACCATAGACACCAAATTATATTTCAAAACCACACGCTCTTTAACACCCTTTGAAAATATGATCTGTACTGCTTAAATAATTTAATAAAACCATTACACAATTTTAAAAAAACACATTCATGATGCAGAAAGGTTTTTGTGCCACGAATACACCATATTTCACATGAAACCCCCAATTTGAATCCAAATACACAACCAACCAATTTGAAACTTACTTTCGCACCATATGAAAAAATAAAATAACATGCTACTATAATTAAGCAAAATAAATTCACCAAAGCACCACATAATCAAATCAAAGAATACATTAATAAATTTAAACAAACATATTAATTTAATCTAATGATATTATGGCACAGAAACACCTACCTATCTTGGAGAAACTCTCGGAAAATGCGGTAAAAACCTCTTCGCACCACCAGGGACCTAGCACGAACCCTAAATCAGAATTCAAACCATCAAAATTTAAGATCAAACCATAAATTGAACCCCATACCCACTAGACAACCAAAATTCAATAAAAAAATAATGGAGACTCCACCAGAATGAGGGTTTTCACACACAAAAGGGTGAGACACCGGTAGGGGAGCTGGTTGGTCGGGGAGATCAGGGTGTGGTTGTGCGACAGAAATATAGGAGAAGGGGGGGTCAGTGCAAGTTCGCGACGGGAGGCAGGAAGATCGGGGGATGGTGTGCGTGGGTGAGAAGTCTGGCATGAGGCGGTCTCCGGATGAGAGGAAGGGGAGGTGGCGATTGGCCGAGGAGGGGGCGGCGTAGCAAGTTGAGGGGGTGCGTTGGCGGGTGTCCATGTGGGCCCGAGCAGGGGAAAGGCTGCGACGGGAAGGGGGAAAACTAGGGGTGCGGCGGGTGCTGGTACGGGTCCGAGCGGGGGATAGGGTGCGACAAGAAGGGGGTAAACTAGGGGTGTGGTGGGATTCTAGGGAGAAGGGGGAGAAGAAGTTCTACGGGGAGAAGAGAAAGAAAGGGGGTGTCGTCCAAACCATAACCCTAAGGGAAAAAAGAAAAAAAACAAAAAAACAAATATAAAACACAAAACTAATAATAATAATAATAATAATAATAGGAATAATAATAATAATAATAATACCCCCAAATAAATATACTATTATAATTATCATTAAAAACAAAGTTTACTAAATTTTCATCACACTTTTTTTATTTTTTTTACTTTTATTTTACCACACATTTAATTTTATTTCATTATTATTAATTCAGTTAATTTAGTTAGTTGAATAATGGGCAGGTCACACAGTGGCCCCGGCAAAGCTGTGTGGCTTCGTAATCATGCTTTGCCCATGCATCGTATGTTGTCAAGCCCGAAAAAAACACCAAAGTCAACCAGGACTTAGCCAGCATCGACCACAAATTTTGAAACCAAATAAAATAATAGTAATAAAAAGATAGTAACATAATATAATATTAACAAAATAGTAATGATTACAATATTAACAACTTAATAAATTTTTATATTCTTAACATTATTAATTATAATACTAATATTCTCAAACAATATTATTATTATTGTCATTAAGAAAATTTATTAAATTTTATTAAAAATTCATATTTTTATTTTATCTTCATTTTATTACATGTCATTATTCCATTATTCCTTTATGTTTTAATTTATTTTGAAAACCGGGCAGGTCAGGTGGTCTCATAACCATGCCTTGCCTGTGCGCCCGGTGATGCCAAACCAAAAACATGCGCTTTTCTCAACCAGACTCAAAAAAAATTAAACACTGGTTCACCCAAAACCCAATGAAAAAAAACAATAGGATAGAAAATAATCAAATAAAATGAATTGAAAAAGTCAGGGTGTGACAATTATCCCCACTATAAAGCTTTTTGTCCACGGAAAGCCACAACTAAGGCTGAGACCCAAAGTAGAAATGATAAACACCTTAAGATTCAAAGAGGGTCCTGATGTAAAAACAAGTGAAAGGAGGAAAAAGAATCGTTCTAAGAGAAAGTGACTCAAATGAAAACCTCAAGAAACTCATAAAAATATTTTCCTGCTAAGTGTAACCTTCCCCAAAGAGTTATAACACCTCCAGTTGATTGATCAAGGAAAGGAACTCTTTCACCCATGGAAACCAACTTCACAAACCAAAACACCCCAAGCACCATTAAAGGAAAACCACACTATTTGATTGGAACAAACAAACAAGACCAACCATGTCCAAGGAGCACTCTTATTACCTATCACCAAATCATCTCTAGGAACATAACTAAAAGGTCAACATGGGAAAGCTCGAAAGGGATCCCCACTATAAGAAATTTATCAATGCCTGAGATGAGACTGAAAACTGACACAAGGAGGCCTGAACAGACTCCCCAACATAAGAATAGGGTAATATTGGTTTATTTCTGGGGAGTTTCAGTGAGGCCCCTAATGGGTCTCACAGCTGTTAGCACCAACGAAAACACACAAACTCATAGGATTCCCGGCACTGACCCAACACCCCACCAAAAGGGTGGGGAGGGCAGGGCCCAACCATCAGTCATCAAAACCATAGTCGAAGACAAACCAACATCTCAACATACTTGGATGAGCACCATTAAACTTTGAGACCAATTCACCAAAACAGACCCCATAAGGACCGCTAAAAGTGATTACATCCAGTGGGACACAATCCCCGGGACTTTAAGGTAATGAGACAACCATGCCTACTCATAGCCATAGGAAACCTCACACACACATATTCGGAATGGAATATCTACAATAAAAGATTTAAAATTATTTGACTTTCAACATTGATGATAGAAATAAATTTGGGGTCCCATGCACTCTCTGGATTCCTGACCACGCGCCATCTTCACTCCGAGGCCTATGGTTGGAGCCCTAATGTTTGAAGAATCTCCTGACTTGCAGATGGGTATTGAAGACTCTTGAATAGAGCTTCTCCTCTTGGTTCCATGTGCAACCATACCACAACAAAAACAACAACAACAAACACAACATACCATGACATAAAACAACTCCCACACGGAACATTTACCAACACAGGGGTTTAGATGATGCACATGCATCATATTTTCACCTTAACTAAGAAACTTAAGAAAGAAATATGCACGAAAAACACTCCTCTTTCGATAGAAAATCAGAACTCCCTAGGAGGAGGACGCACTCCTTTGAAAATAGGTATTTCCAAAGGATTCTATGAAATTCACCCTTGCTCTTCAAAGAGGACTCGTGCCGCAAGATGTCACCAATCATGACCCATGCAGCCGATGAGATCACTATAAGCCTTTCAATCCATCGGTCAGCACTGATAATTCCGAAATTCCTTCACCCTTCCCCACTGGAATTCCTTTCACCACTCCTAGGGAGGGACCTTCAGACGTAACGGTGCCAAACTTCATACCCGGTGACCCAAAAAACTTGAAGAGACCAAAACTCCCTTCAACTCCCCTCGCATCTATCATCCCGCTATGAGAGGATCTGCTTAACTGAAAAGGGAAAAAAATAATAGACTTATCACTATCACTAAAAAGGGAGAGTCCTTGCTTTAATCAACTAGAGGGTCGGCCAACGGTGAATTACCCATAGCTGCACTTCAATCACATGTTAATGCTTTATGGGGGAATACACCAGTCAAGAAAGAAAACTATGGACCCTATAAAACTGGTCCAATGGTCAAGACATACCGTAAGAAAACACTAAACGTGAATGGGGAACCACTACAAGGGCTTCCCAAAGCACTTTTCAAAAGAAACCATTAACCACATGATTTCACACCATCTTACAAATAAGAATTCAAACTCAGAACACAAATCATTCAAAAAGGATTCTCGGCTCAAAACACCTCACATTCAACATTTCCAAAATACAAGGACACACCACACAACCACTGATTATTAAAACACAAAATCATATTAACTTAAAAACCATATTTCCATGAATTCAAAACAAAGAGACAAGGAATGATGTAAGAGGAGACTAGTGTCAGTGGGTGACTGGGACATATGGTTGATGGCCATACACCAATCACACCACCACCACAGAGAGTATTCTAGGGCAGTGTCCCTGGATCCACATGGCTTGTCAGACCCTGTGAGCTCACTGGGACCACTTACCCTACTCTCTTTTCATTTTCCCTAAACAATATTAACTACAAGGACCAACGACTCAGACAAACCTCAACTTATCCTGGTAACTCGAGTCTCACCATGAGGTGAGCTAGCCAGGAACCTTGCTCTTAGCTAGAACATCAAGTTCTGATACCCTTAACTTTGTTCTACCCTGACTCTATCCCAAAGGAACACGACCCAAAAGAGAAAACCAGCTTTGATTCCATTTTTTCACGAACCAGGCCATGTCTCCATCCAACCTGGTGCCCAACCTAAACCGCGGCAAGGCCCTAAGGGCATTCCTGATCCCCGTGGGCTGGCACAAGTTCCCAGGTATCGAATTAAAATCTTTTGGAATGATTTACCTGTATTTACCATGTAACAATAACAAATAAAACCCCAAAAACCAAATCTGAAAAATTTAACCGAAACCACATTTAATAAATTCAAAATTTTACATTTTACAACTAAACAAAGGCCAAAAGGACAACGACGCCAAGGGAAACCCAAACGAATATCAAACATTCGTGCAACAAGAGGAGAAACATCCTCAAGCCACTAGAAAAAATGAACTGCCAACCTGACATGTCTTTCTTTACCCTAAAACAAAGAGACAATAGAGCCTTCATACACCCAAAGGTGTATGGAGGGTGTGAGCCAAAGGCCTAGTAGGATACCACCAAATAAAAATATTCCATTCCACAACATTCAAGAGATAAATTTAATATGCTTATTCGAAATTATACTTTAAAACGCTTTTAAGAAAAACATTTACAAGCTAAAAGTTAAAAAGAAACACTTGAAGAAAACTATTTCACAAATACTATTTTAAAGCAGAAGAAAAAATTTACCAAGAAAACACACATACACAAGTGGTCCTCTATATGCCGATGGAAGGCACCACGTCATGAATAGTAGATCACTGCAGGTAAATCCCCTAAGGTCTATCTATCTCAATTGGAACCCTGGAACCTCGTATCTCGGTGAAAAATTAACCATACAATATCCTTTCTCGTGCACATGATCCACTATTAGGAAGCATACCCATAACCTAGTGGTCCCCCAACATCATCATCATCATCATCATCATCATAGTTTAGTTAGTGTTTTCATCGTCAAACTTGCTACATGAAACAGAGTCCAAACCCCACGGGATCACTAGCATACTAGTTCTAGTCTGCCCACCTAGATACCCGAGGTTTTCCCTTGTGCTCGATCAAGTTCCACATTCACATAGTATATCACTTTCACATATCACAAACCAAACAAAACATAACACACTAAATCCACTACTTGCATACCCCAACACCCTTTTAAAAACACACGTACACCAAAACCATTTAGAAATACATTTTTCCACCATTTTCACAATTCTAGAAAACCCATTTGAAAACATAACAAAAGAGCGCATTATAAATCCAATCATTTTCATGAAAAACCCCCTTTTCAAATCCGTACATAAACTCAACTTATTTTTAAAATGTGTTTCTCATAATTTTTTATTTCCATTAAAAGTGTGAAATAGGGAACCCAATGTGAAAAAAAAAATTATTTTGTTTAGATGACTCATTTGAATTTTCAAATACCTTTGAAGATTTATCTAGTACTTTCCACATAAATCATAAAACAATTTTGAGAATCACCACAAGGCATACACAAATCACGACTAATTAGTTTAGAAAATTCATCTTATCATGCATGTATATTAAACACCTCCAAAACATATTTTTGCACCACATAATTAAACCATAAAACATGTTTAGGCATGCAACCAATCAAACCAATCACCTCATGTGCCAAATTATATTTCAAAAACACACGCACTCTAACACCCTTTGAAAATACAATCTGCACCGCTTAAATAATTTAATAAAACCTTTACACAATTTTCAAAAAAAACACATTGACAATGCACAAAGGGGTTTATGCCACGAATACACCATATTTCACATGAAAACCCCAATTTGAATCCAAATACACAACCAAACAATTTGAAACTCACTTTTGAACAACGTGAAAAAATAAAATAGCATGCTACTATAATTAAGCAAAATAAATTCACCAAAGCACCACATAATAAAATCAAATAATACATTAATAAATTTAAACAAACATATTAAATTAATATAATTATGTTATGACATGGAAACACCTACCTCGCTTAGATAAACTCCCATAAAATGTGGTAAAAACATTTTCACACCACATTCGTACCACCAGGGACCTAGCGTGAACCCTAAATCAGAATTTAAACCATAAAAATTTAATATCAAACCATAAATTGAACCCCATACCCACTGGATAACTTAAATTCAAGAAGAAAAATAGAGAATCCGTCAGAAGGAGGGTTTGCGTGCGCGAAAGGGTGAGATTCCAGTGGGGGAGCCGGCTGGCTGGGGAGATCGGTGTACGGTTGTACGACAGGAATCTAGGGGAAGGGGGGGTCGGTGCGAGTTCGCGACGGGAGGCAGGGAGATCAGGGGACTATGTGCACGGGTGAGGAGGTCGGTGTGAGGCAGTCATTGGATGGGAGGAAGGGGAGGCGGCGGCTAGCTGAGGAGGGGGGTCCGCATAGCAAGCCGAGGGGGTGCACCAATGGGTGTTCGTGCAGGCCCGAGCAGGGGATAGGGTGTGATGAGAAGGGGGGAAACTAGGGGTGCAGCGGGTGCCCATGCGGGTTCGAGCCGGGGATAGGGTGCGATGGGAAGGGAGAAAACCAGAGGTGCAGTGGGATTCCAGGGAGAAGGGGGAGAAGAATCTTGACGGGGAGAAGATAAAGAAAGGGGACACCAGCCAAACGCTAACACTAAGGGAAAAAGGAAAAAAAATAAAACAAAAATAAAACAAAAAACTAATAATAATAATAATAATATCCCCAAATAATATTATTATTATTATCATTAAAAACAAAGTTTATTAAATTTTCATCACACTTTTTTTTATTTTGTTTTACTTTTATTTTACCACACATTTAATTTTATTTCATTATTATTAATTCATTTAATTTAGTTAGTTGAACAACAGGGGGTCACACGGTGGCCCTAGTGAAGCTGTGCGGCTTCGCAATCATGTTTTTCTCATGCATCGTATGCTGTCAAGCCCTAAAAAAACTTGTTTACTGAAAAAAAACTCCAAATTCGACTGGGACTTAGCCCGCATCAACCGCAAATTTTGAAACCAAATAAAATAATAAAAAAATATAGTAACATAATATAATATTAACAAAATAGTAATGATTAAAAGATTAACAACTTAATAAATTTTTATACTCTTAACACTATTAATTATAATAATAATATTCTCAAACAATATTATTATTATTTTCATTAAGACAATTTATTAAATTTTATTAAAACTTCTTATTTTTATTTTATCTTTATTTTATTACACGTCATTATTCCATTATTCCTTTATGTTTTAATTTATTTTGAATACCGGGCAGGTCACACGGTCTCAGAACCATACCTTGCCCGTGCGCCCGGTGACACCAAACCAAAAATGTGCACTTTTCTCAACCAGACTCAAAAAAAAATTAAACACTAGTTCACCCAAAACCCAACAAAAAAATCACTAGGCCAGATAATAATCAAATAAAATAAATTGAAAAATTCAAGGTGCGACATGGATCCTTGCATATCATGATAGGTTTTATATCATAACATTTAGTTTTCATCTACCTTTACCCTAGTTTGTAATTTTAGTTATGATATTGATAATAGTTATTGGGCATAGTCTGTGCATGTTAGGTGTTAGAGTTTTTTATGAATTAAATTCTCTCTTGAGTAAAGTATTTCTAGGTGGAGAGACTTGGGGTCAGACCACCTACTTTCCTAGAGGCTTTCCTTGGATAGTAAAGTGAATGAGGTTGCCTATCTGTCACTTTGGGCTTACTCATGTGGAGTTTTTCAATCTCATATAACTTCATTCCCTTACATGAAGTGTTTATATACCTTGTGCATATGATTCATTTGGATATGTATAAATGTAATCGTCTTCTATTTTTGGTTTATTAACACAGACTTATGTATTGTGTAAATGGTTACACATTAATGTAGTGTGAACACATTAATTTGGTGGTTGGAATAGGTATTTCCAAAACTAAATTGTTAGAATCATGCATACACAAAAGTAAATAAAACATTAAAAGATAATGATTACATATGATCTAATAGTTATGAATTTAATATGAATATTATGTATATTAAATTGATGAGACTAAAGACCCCATAAATACTAAGTGTGAGATTCCTTCCAAATAAATACTTTTCAAGACCTCGATCATCCAACCGAGTAGTTCATGCCATAATTGGGTGCCTGTGGATTATCTTGTATAAGGAAAGAAAGTAATGGGTGACACTGGAACATCCTTGGTTAGGTCATTCCATAGCTTGGTTCCCTTAGATTTTCCTTTTTTAGCTTATTTTTTTCATTTTATTTGGGTTACACTGGTCAAGAGACCCTAATAAGATTGGGTTATTGGTGGAATAGATTTGAGTACATCCATATGAGGGATTTGGATAAGTGGCTATCTTCTCAACTATCCAAGAGTCACAACTATTGTGATTGGTATAATCCCTTACCTAAATAACCAAGTAGTGATAGAAACTTCATAGTGGACTCATTGCTTATTTAAATATGGATCTTGGCTCACTAAGGGGATATGATGTATGGGGTTATCATTTTTAATGGGATCAATTTCATTTAAATCCCTTAATGAAAAGATATAATAGATGATACTCACCTACTAATATGTATTTGTTATAGATTTTTTCATACCTCACACTAATAATATAGGATCATTAATAGATATGGCCTATAAAACAATTAAATATTGGTATCTAGGATTGATAAGTGTTCTCAAGGATAAACATTCAGAGTACCCAAATTTGAATATTATAGAAATAAATTTCTCCAACTCTAACTCATGGGTATTAGATATCGGGTGTGCATCACACATTTGTGCTGAAAAACATAAACTTGGAGATAATAGGGGAATGGTGAATTTTAAAGTAGGTATTTATGTCGGTAATGGAGAAATATGTGTTGCATTAGAGGTTTACACTTTTGATTTGATTTTACCAAGTGGATTGATCCAAGAATTGAAAAACTATTATTATGTTCCTTCCATAAACATAAATTTTATTTATGTATCTTGTTTGGATAAGGTGGGATTTTCATTCATTATTAATAGAAAAGGTTATTCTATATATAATAATGAAATTTTTTATGGAATTGGGAATATAATTAATGGTTTATATATTATTGATATAGATAATGATATTTATAACATTAAAAATAATAATTTCAGGTTTGATTCTAATCCCACATACCTTTTTCATTGTCACATTAGACATATAAATGAGAAATGCGTTCATAGACTCTATAGAGATGGATTTTTGGACTCATTTGATTATGAATCGCTTAATACATGTGAATCTTGTTTATTGGGAAAAATGAAAAGGTTAAATTTTTGGAGAAAAAGTGAGAGGGATAGTGGGATATTGTAACTAATACATAGTGATGTATCTGGACCAATGAGTACTCAAGAAATTGGTGGTTTTAGGTACTTCATTACTTTTATCGATGAATTTTTTTGGTATGGGTATGTGTTTTTTCTGAAACACACGTATGGAACTTTTAAAATGTTCAAAGAGTTTTATAATTAAGTACAGAATCAACATGGAAAAAGTATTAAATTCCTCTAATCGAATCAAGGTGGTGAATGCTTGATCCAGGAATTCATAGCAAATCTGAGAGGTTGTGGAATTATTTCATAACTTGCTCCTCAAAAATCACCACAATGTAATGGTGTATTTGAAATAAGTAATAATAACTTATTATACATGGTTCAATCATTTATGGGTTTATGTGACCTCTCAATATCATTTTGGGGTTATACTCTGGGGACTGTTACATTCCTACTAAATTGCATTCCATCTAAAGTAGTCATAAAGGAATCATATGATATATGATATAGGAAATGTATTAGTTTGTCATATGTGAATATTTGGGGTTTTGAAACTTACTTTTTATATTTTATATCTGATAAACTTGACCATAAGTCTGAAAAAATCTTATTTATTGGTTATTCCAAGGAAACCAAAGGATGTTATTTCTACCATCCTACTGAAGATGGAGTGTTTGTGGATTGAAATAATATATTTATTAATAATTAATATCTAATTTTATGAGTCAGTGAGAGGAAAATTTAACTTGGAGAAGTTCAAGACCAACAAACAGGAAGTGTTCTTGAGATGGAGGTTGGGTTGGTTTGATAAAGAGTTATGGAAGAATAACTAACTTAATTTAAACATAAACCTTAAAAGTATGATAATATTTTTCAAGAGTAAGAGAGATTTGGATTTTTTGTGGATAATGGTGATAAAGTAACATTCATAGGAGATGAACCTACTTCCTATAGATAATCCATTTAGATTTATAATTATTAGAAATGGTTAAAAGATAAGGAATCTGAGATGGACTCCATGTACACTGACCAAGTTTGGAACTTGGTGGATGCACCTGAAGGGGTGATTCCCATAGTGTTCAAGTGGGTTTTCAATAAGAAAACTGAAATGGATGGTAGATTGTCTACTTATAAATCATTAAAAGTGGAAAAGGGTTACAAATAAGTTCATGATATTGAATATGAAGAGTCTTTTTCACCTATTATGATGGTGAAGTGTATTCGGACTTTTCTATCCATAATAACTCATTATAATTATGAGATATATCAAATGGATGTAAAAAACTACATTACTTAATGGTAATTTAGATGAGTATATGTATATGATACAACCTAAGGTTTTTTAATTTACAAAAAATAATTCAAATATTTTCAAGCTGCAAAGTTCAATTTATGGACTAAAGAAATATTCTCGGAGTTGGAATATCCAGTTTGATGACGCAATCAAAGAGTTTGGTTTCATAAAGAATGTGAATGATTTTCAATAACCATGAACCCAGTATCTTGGAGCTGGTGAATTCTTTACTACATTATCATAATATATAAGGAATCACATCCTAAAGGACCATATAGTTTAGTAGTCTTGTTAAACTAGATACATACATGATTCCTATATTGCATTTGAATACAAAAAATACAACATATTTTTTTCAAGAATATCATTATTCCCTGTAGAATATTATTTCATATCATTCATAGTAAACTTCATAGATTCTTGGTAAAGGAAAAAAATAAGGCTAAGCTTAAATGCTCAGTAAGAGTTATATAAAGTAGAACCTATCATGATTAAATAAAGAATAATCAATAATTCATAATCAATATGGAAAGGTAAATATCTGAACACACATTCCATTTAATCAATAACTTGAATATCATAATTAGATAAGTAATCATCAATATGGAAAGTTAAATATATGAACACACATTTCATTTAATCAATAACTTGACTATCATGATTAGATAAGGCATAATCAATATGGAAAGGTAAATAACTAAAAATACATGTCATTTAATCAATAAACTGATAATGAAATGCATCTAGAGATAATATCATTGTGAAAATATCATAGATAATAATAATAAAAATCTCAATGAATGAAATTATTAATTATTGGATATCATTATCTCATACATCATTATCCCTCCACTATCAAGACATTTCACAAGACAGTTTAAAACTGATGGGTAGGTATACACTAAAACCCCATTTAACTAAGGTTGGCCAACTGATTTGTCTCAGGAGACTATCGATGTATCAAGGGGATATATATAATTGGTACTCACCCATATCTTCATGTCTAAATCATTCCTCATATATCGAATAATCAATTTAATTTAAGAACAATATGCCTTATCAATAAATTCCCGTATTGAGTAAGGAATACGAATTAACAATAATTTTTCTAATTAATCATATAAATTTCAAAGTAAAATATTTTATGTAGAAATGATATATGGTTTTAGTAATAAATATATCCATGATAAATAATATGGATATTTAGGGTAAATTTAATGTCTAGTGGTGATAATAAAGTGAATATTTCAAGGGAAATGTAATGATTATAAAAATTAATTAAGAAAGAGAATGTCGATAATTTCCCCAGTAAAACTAATCATAAATCTTCTAAAGAAATAATAATGATGGTATAATAACAACATATTCCAAGTTTATCATAAGTATAATAAATTTTTTGTGTCGTTGATGAATAGAAATACAATAAAAATGTCATTAAAAACATTATTGAGAAAAATAACCTTTTCACTTTGAAAATATTTTTTAAAAAAACTAAAATCTAAAAAAATACTTTGAAAATAATTTTATTTGAAAATAAACTTTTAAAATTATAAATTAATATTTAAAACATTAATTGTTCATAATATAGGGAAATTTATTACATGTCATACACATTATAACAAAGATTCTTTTCACATTTTTGGTAAAATCCAAATGGGGCTTGTTTGGAAAATGACATAAATATTCCTTTCAAAAAAATTGTAAAAATTAAAACATGGGTAAAAAATTCTTTAATAAATAATTCATATAATGTTAAAAAAATTAAAACATTTTTAGAAAACATGATTTTAGAAGAAAAATGATTTTTGATCGAGGAGAGAAATGATTCCCTATTTTATTAAAAACATTTTATCATTAATTTTAAATACAAAAGAGATGAATATGGTGATATTACTTGAAAAAAATCATGAATAGATATAGGAGATTAATATTAAAGGGTTTTATTAGATAATGATAAAATAATTTCCTTCAATGGAAATTCAACTATAAATAATCCTTATTAAAATGAGATTGTAAAATAAACTCTTACAAAGATCATAACGTTGAAGTGAGAATTAATCAATGAATAAATTATGTGTATCAAATTTAAATTAAAATAAAAAAAATTAAATATGAAATAATATATTAAAAATTATTTATGCACTTAATCTTATAATTTCAAATACAATGAAGAAGTAATATAACCCAATGAAAATAAATTGAGTTATGAAATTCTTTACCACTTGTTAATTTTCAATTAAAATCCCCTTAGATGAAATAATTCAAATTAAAACTTAAAATACCATAAATTATGAATTTTTCATGATATTATATGAAAAAGGGGCAGAATATATACTATATTAAAGAAATTAGGTAAATAAAATTACAATATGCCTCAATAAAGGGAAATTGAGACGAAGTCCCTTGTCACATGGTAACTTTCAATTAAAATACCCTTGTATGAAATAGTTCATGTTAAAACTTAAAATACCTTGAATTATGAATTATTAATGATATTAAATGTAAAAGTTTAATTGTATACACCATATAAAAGAAATTAAGTTCATAACCATACAATATGCCTCAATGAAGGGAAATTGAGATGAAGTTCCTTACCTCATGCTTCCTTTTAGTTGAACGCACTTTAAACTCCTTTATAATGGTATTAATCATGTTATTAATTTATATAATAACCATATTCATATTTATAATATCATATATGATCCTATTATAACATTTTACCACCCGTTTGTTAATAATATTTTTTGTTTTCATTGTTTTGTGTGTCAATTGCCTTGTTTTATCATGTGTGTTTTGTCATTAAAGTTTTGTTTCTTCTGTATAGGATATAGATCCATCATATATATAATTATATTAATGTTATAAATATAATATTTACTCATTATATACATTTTTATAATCATTCTTGAATTTTGTTCATGAAAAATGAATCACATCGCTTTGTGGAGGCGGTATGCCATACATACTCACAAGCGACGATATCATTCCATTAACGGGTGAAATGGTAAGTAAGTGGGTGATATATTTGTTTTAAATAATAAATATCATGTCATATATATCATATATATTCATTAAATTTACCCTTATTACTTTCTATTTAAATCGTAAGTGAAAAATGAATCACATCACTTTGTGAGGCGGTAGTCTATCGTACACACGAGCAGCGTTATCATATTTTAAATGGAATGAAAAGTAAGAAGTTATATGTGATATTATAATTCCAGAAGTATAATAATATCATAAATATAATATAAACATATCAAACTCATAATTATATCCATCCTTGAAAGGTGGTGATGAAAAACTAATTACATCGGTTTGCGAGGAGGTAGCTTGATGTACACATGATCGATGGTTTTGTTTACCATTTGATGGAGGAGGATATGGATATAGGTCATGACCTTAACCTAATAACATATAATTAAATTAAAGATAATGATTTTATTATATAATCATGGTTTAAAAATATTTTAAGTGGATGGAATAAGAAACAAAATAAAAATTCTTGTTTAAGAACGTTGCCTCTTCATTGGACAACTTCTTTAGGTTTGCACCAAAATCCATCATAGGTTGGATTTATGATAAAAACAAGGGATATATGATATTTTTAGGGTATTAAGTGAGTTATTTTGTTATTTATTGGTCAAAACAAATGTTTTCTTAAGTGTGAAGAGGGGAGGATAGGGGGTATCTGTAGAGACCCGTATCTTGACGTACATGGACATTACATTACATTTGCGGAATACTTAGTACATAACAAAACCACACACAAGGATCGTAATAGTTTAGTGTCTTTGGAAACTCGGAACGTAATCTTCTAATCGTGGTGAAAGATCTTCAATATCTCCCATAAAGATCTTCCCCTTTTTTTTTACCTAAAAACCTTTCTTTATATCCTGGGGAAAAGAAAACATAAAAGGGTGAGCTCAAATGCTCAGTAAGGGTAAACAAAATAAATATCAATCACATCATATACATAAGAACATAGCTTTTGGAAATCTTAACCTGCAAAAGAGATCATAATATCATAACATGGAATAAACCATAGAAGTGAAAATGAGATCCCCATAATCATAACATAAAACTTGAATCTTTGTGGAATGCACACATAATCATGGAAAATCATTTCTTGTTAGTCATGACTCACTGCCAAGACTATCTTAGTGGACAAAGTCCCTTTCTGAACCGAGTTCACTCCTCGTTTCAGTCCTGTATCACTGAACCGAAATAACCTTCCGTTCCAGCCATGTCTATCTCATGAGATATAAAATCATTACCCAATGCATTGGAGGGAGATATAGGTCCCACCCATCTTATAATGAATCCTTTCTTATGTGTGCCACATAATCATAAAACATACATCATCACATAACACATATAACAAAAATGGGATTCTTGAAACATCATGACATCATAAATCAATTCATATATGATAAAGGAATTCATAAACATAATTCCATCACAACATAGTCAAACCAATGTAAAAATATGTATAGAAACAGAACCCTTTATTATCTTAGATGGAAAATAATTTTGATAAAACACTTGAATTGAATTCTTGAGGAAAATATCCTTTCTTCTTCAAAATCAATTTCTTTTCACAAAACATCATGCAATTTTAAAATAAAGAGATTTTATTGAAAATAGTCATGAAATATTTTAGAGGAAGCTTCATGAAAATAAGGCTTTATAAAACAGTAGAAATCTGTTCGTGCCGTATAAGTTAAAAAAACATTCTTCGTACTTTTGTCGGAAAAGTCAAAAAGTACCTCGTACGAAAAACGACAAAAGATTCCTTTCATACGTATTACTAAAAACTCACCGAAGGGTAAAAATGGATTTAAACAATTTTAGGTGGATGGAAATAATATTACATATTGAGTAAACATGGATGTGGATGATAAAATACACCCCAGTAAATACTTACGAATAAACAATCTCGGATAAAAATGAGATTGTGATATTTCCCTTACCTTAGGTCCGATTTGCTTTGTTCGTGTCCGAAGCTCCTGTATAATGGTTTAAATAATGTTATTGATTTATTCCAGAATCATACATATTGATATGAGATCATATATGGTCATATTATTAGCTTCTTGTTGGTAATATTTCATTGTTACTTGTTACTCGGGTCTTTATAACTTTTTGTTCTTATGCGTGTTTTGTCGAATAAATTCTTATTCTTATCTTTAGGTTATAGATAATTCATTTCCAGAATGGTATTAGTGTAGTATATACCATATTCATTCATTCAATTCATTTATATAATCATTATGAAATGAAGATCATGTAGAACGAGTCGCATCACATCGTGGAGACGGTATTCCGTACGTACGCACGAGTGATGATATCGTTCCTATGATCGTGGAATTGTATTGGAGTATATATATATATATATTATTTCAGTATCAATATTACTTAATAATAATCATATATAGTTACTGATTACACCATTATACCCATCCTTGTAAGGTGATGGTGGAAAATAGATTACACCACGGCGTGGAGACGGTATTCCGTACGTACGCACGCGCGGTGATTTCATTTTTCCGTAGGATGGATAGAAGGTGAATTAGGGTTGTTTAATATTTATAATAACATATCAGTATGTAAGTAATACTGATGTTATTACTTTATCATGAAACAACTAAAGAAGAAGAAGTTGAAGAAGAAAGAAATTGAAAAGATCGGTAATGGATATTACCTCTTCTTTGGAACGCCTTTTTGAATCCTCCACTTAAGGAACTAAGATTGGTCTTTGGAGAAGACAAGGACCTCTAGGATTATTCTAGGGAAGTGGAGAAGGGAAAATGGCAGGGGTTGGCCGAGCTTGAGTGCTCAAATTGGTGTGAGGAGGAGGGGGAGGAGGTGCCCTTTTATAAGGGAGGAGAGGGGCACCTTAGGAATATCTCAAAATATTAATTTATATTAAAGTCAAAATCGGTTTATAATGGTTCCAAAAGGGTCTTATTTCGAAGCTAATGTGGGGATGGGTCGAAATCCTATCAACAAATAGGATTTAGACAAGTTTAGGGTATTATTTTAACCTTATCAATTAGATTTAACTCTAAGTTAATTAATTTAACTTTTACCGTGTCTTTTTGTTTTCTTTCACTATATGGTTAATACACTTACTATAACATGCCAAACGAACCCCAAATTGTTTATTATTAATATATATATCCTTATCTAAGTCATTTGGCCGAACCTTAGATTTTTAGGAATAAAATAACAATTAATAATATAATATTTGATTTAAAAACTATTTTGTGTCAATTTTGACACTATTTGATATATGATTTTTGTCAAAGTCATAACAGAATTATATGTTCGAACCAAGTTGATTAAATCAATACTAATATATCATAGTAACCTATAAAATTAGTGGAATTCATAAAAAGTCTTAAATTACATTTATTTTGGTATTTATATTATCAATTATGTCAATATTTCATTAATAAGATAATTACTGCATCATCTTTGTGTCATAAATAAATTATATTATTTGATGTCTAAAAATTACAAATAAAATACCATCATGTAGGAAATCTTTTTAGCTTTCTAATGAATATTTACAATCGAATTTATCATATGTATAACCCTATATTAAAAATGATTTACTTATTAAACTTTGATTTTAACTATTTTAACCCTTCTTTAAATAAATTAATAATAAATGTCCTAATCTAATCCAAGTGGGCCTAAATGGTCATATTTTATTCCTAAGTTTGTTTTTGGTCGAATTACACTTGTCCAATAGAATTAGGACATGTGTTAGGGTAATATTAATATCATATTTACCCTTAGTTACCCTATTTACTATTAACCGCGGTAAAAATAGTAAAAAGTTACTATTCACCAAAAAATTATTTTCATCTCATTGAACCACATTTTAGTCCTTGATATTAACCGTGTCTCTCGGATTTTTGAAATTCCATTCACAGAAGCGGTAAAATTAAGTTTTATGCAAAATTCAGTTTTTAACCTACCACTTAGTGGTTTCACTATTCATCAAAAATTGAAAGTTTTCAGAAAAATACCAAAATTTCACCCTAGGCTAATTTCGATATTCTGAGTCCAAAAATGAAGTCCATTTTGAAAAATAAAATTTACAAAATTTCAAAAAGTGGTTATTACTATTCACAACAGCTAGTTTTAATAATATCTTAATAGCATATCGTTGTTTAGCGAAACTTGGCGTTGCGTACAACACATGCTATCGAGGATGGTCGCGATTGCGTGTAATGCAAGGCAAGTCAAGGATGTGTGTTGTGCAAGCTCCTTTTGGTGTAGCGCACAACACCAGACAGAAATAAAATTAAAAGGAACATTTTTCATAAAATCTCGGGCTGTTACATTCTACCCCCCTTAAAATGAATTTCGCCCTCGAAATTCGTCGGGGTTATAAATGGTTTACTATTCGAAAGTTTCTTTAATAGAAACCCACATCGTAAAAAGGAATACCAAAACATGGCTTTAAGAACTAAAGTATGAAATGTAACGATTACCCAAATAAACTAATCACTGGGTTTCCACATAGGTGAAAATATGGATATGGAAGAGAAATCTAACCATCATGTTCTGATGGAGAGTGGTAGAGAACATGGCTATGGAAAAGCCAGTAATCACAAATCCATAAATTTGTGACGATCTAAGGTACCATCTGATTCATCAGGTATAAGATCACTAGGACAACATTTTTGGTTTTCAAGATCATTTCCCTAAAGTTGAAAATTTGAATTAGAATAAATACTTACTTTATTTTGGTACAATCTCACTGTTGTTCGTGCCTTGAACAATTTCCACTTCATCTCTTAAATAAAAGAAGTTGAATTTGTTATTCGTGAAGTGTTAGCAGATCATGTGATAGAATGACTGTTCATTCCATCTGTCTCAAACAAAAGGTTAGCAAAAGTTATAAGTCATTCTATAGTGAGATATGGTTCCTAAAATGGACTTATACTTCATATATCATACTGCTTAATATAATAAAACTAGTTTCTACTAAATAGGGACTTCCTGTAGGCCAGTGGTAGGCGATAAAGGCCAGTCGCACTTCGGTTGTGGGTTCGATTCCCACAGCCTTGTCCGAAGCGATGGGTTGTCGCCCGTCCTGCAGGTTGTCCTTTTTATAAAACTATATTACTATAACATCCCATCAATAATATCGAAAAAACTTCTATCCTTAAACAATACTAACTTATGTCCAACATAATCCATTCCAATCTTTAGGCTTATCCATAATACTGCAGTCCATTCTCATAACATAGTGAAAACGATTACCAGAGATTTAATACCATCGTTGATCCCCATATATCATAAGATATATCTTGTTGGTCACATTCCAAACATTCAAAGGCCTTAATCTCGTACTCTCTTGAATACCCATTGAACCTTAGTGAAAACTTGAATGCAGTTAAAAGTTAACACTTTTCACATACCGAAATCCTCAAAATTCTATATACTCAAACCATGATATCACTTAGTCCTTATATCAATCATGAGCTCATGAATACTATCAAACATTTAATTTTCTCTTTATCCCTTCATTATGCGCATATCATCTACATTCCAAAAATATCTGAATAACCTTTCATGGATACTGGTAACATTAATCATACACTTTCAAAACACAAGGAAAGACAACAGTGTAACAATCCATAGATGTCTCTTTATTCCAAAATTACACATGATAAACATGTAATCATTCCACTACATTCTCAAACCATTGACCGAGCTTCAAAAATTCTTTCATCTCACATATCATTTGTAGTCTCTTCATCATCATCCACATAAATACTACCCATATGACCATACTGATTCTCTTCATGGGTCTTTCCCTTAGGGCATTTGTTTGCATAATGCCCATACATTCCACATTTAAAACACTTAACCATTTTTGATGTCGTAGCATTACCATTATCCTCATCCATGGTGTTAATCGACCCTTTTCCTTTGAACTTACTTGCTTTGTGTCCTTCTTTTCCACACCCAAAGCATCTTCCAGTTCCCTTGAAACATTCTCCTTGATGCCTCTTCCCACATGATTTACATTGGGGAAATTGAACTTTCTTTCCTCTATGATCATCATGGAACTCCATCTTTCTCTTATTAGTCGAGTCAGGAAACTTACCAAATTTTACTTTATTGATCATATTATGAGATTGCTGATTCGGCATAATAATGATGTTTGGACTTCCAAATCCCATTTCATTTGGTTGCTCATGAAGAATATCATTCCATTGTCCATCATATCCTCCATTATTGTGAATCATCTTGTTTCCAGCCATTTTCTAAAACCCAAACAGAATAGTGTTAGATGCAAAAATCATAATAAAGGGGGAGTAACTTAAATATCTATCATCTTTGGTTTAATCTAATATCGTTACCATAGTTCTAGAACTATATCCTATACGTATACTTATCCTTAGGGGCATCCCTATACATACCTTAGAAATATCTCTAGGGATCTCACTAACGTTTTCGCATCCTAGTTTCCAAAGGTTGACTAAACCTTTCCTCTGATACCAAATGTAGAGACCCGTATCTTGACGTACATGTACATTACATTACATTTGCGGAATACTTAGTACATAACAAAAACACACACAAGGATCGTAATAGTTTAGTGTCTTTGGAAACTCGGAACGTAATCTTCTAATCGTGGTGAAAGATCTTCAATATCTCCCATAAAGATCTTCCCCTTTTTTTTACCTAAAAACCTTTCTTTATATCCTGGGGAAAAGAAAACATAAAAGGGTGAGCTCAAATTCTCAGTAAGGGTAAACAAAATAAATATCAATCACATCATATACATAAGAACATAGCTTTTGGAAATCTTAACCTGCAAAAGAGATCATAATATCATAACATGGAATAAACCATAGAAGTGAAAATGAGATCCCCATAATCATAACATAAAACTTGAATCTTTGTGGCATGCACACATAATCATGGAAAATCATTTCTTGTTATTCATGACTCATTGCCAAGACTATCTTAGTGGACAAAGTCCCTTTCTGAACCGAGTTCACTCCTCGTTTCAGTCCTGTATCACTGAACCGAAATAACCTTCCGTTCCAGCCATGTCTATCTCATGAGATATAAAATCATTACCCAATGCATTGGAGGGAGATATAGGTCCCACCCATCTTATAATGAATCCTTTCTTATGTGTGCCACATAATCATAAAACATACATCATCGCATAACACATATAACAAAAATGGGATTCTTGAAACATCATGACATCATAAATCAATTCATATATGATAAAGGAATTCATAAACATAATTCCATCACAACATAGTCAAACCAATGTAAAAATATGGATAGAAACAGAACCCTTTATTATCTTAGATGGAAAATAATTTTGATAAAACACTTGAATTGAATTCTTGAGGAAAATATCCTTTCTTCTTCAAAATCAATTTCTTTTCACAAAACATCATGCAATTTTAAAAGAAAGAGATTTTATTGAAAATAGTCATGAAATCTTTTAGAGGAAGCTTCATGAAAATAAGGCTTTATAAAACAGTAGAAATCTGTTCGTGCCGTATAAGTTAAAAAAAACATTCTTCGTACTTTTTTCGGAAAAGTCAAAAAGTACCTCGTACAAAAAACGACAAAAGATTCCTTTCATACGTATTACTAAAAACTCACCGAAGGCTAAAAATGGATTTAAACAATTTTAGGTGGATGGAAATAATATTACATATTGAGTAAACATGGATGTGGATGATAAAATACACCCCAGTAAATACTTACGAATAAACAATCTCGGATAAAAATGAGATTGTGATATTTCCCTTACCTTAGGTCCGATTTGCTTTGTTCGTGTCCGAAGCTCCTGTATAATGGTTTAAATAATGTTATTGATTTATTCCAGAATCATACATATTGATATGAGATCATATATGGTCATATTATTAGCTTCTTGTTGGTAATATTTCATTGTTACTTGTTACTCGGGTCTTTATAACTTTTTGTTCTTATGCGTGTTTTGTCGAATAAATTCTTATTCTTATCTTTAGGTTATAGATAATTCATTTCCAGAATGGTATTAGTGTAGTATATACCATATTAATTCATTCAATTCATTTATATAATCATTATGAAATGAAGATCATGTAGAACGAGTCGCATCACATCGTGGAGACGGTATTCCGTACGTACGCACGAGTGATGATATCGTTCCTATGATCATGGAATTGTATTGGAGTATATATATATATATATTATTTCAGTATCAATATTACTTAATAATAATCATATATAGTTACTGATTACACCATTATACCCATCCTTGTAAGGTGATGGTGGAAAATAGATTACACCACGGCGTGGAGACGGTATTCCGTACGTACGCACGCGCGGTGATTTCATTTTTCCGTAGGATGGATAGAAGGTGAATTAGGGTTGTTTCATATTTATAATAACATATCAGTATGTAAGTAATACTGATGTTATTACTTTATCATGAAACAACTAAAGAAGAAGAAGTTGAAGAAGAAAGAAATTGAAAAGATCGGTAATGGATATTACCTCTTCTTTGGAACGCCTTTTTGAATCCTCCACTTAAGGAACTAAGATTGGTCTTTGGAGAAGACCAGGACCTCTAGGATTATTCTAGGGAAGTGGAGAAGGGAAAATGGCAGGGGTTGGCCGAGCTTGAGTGCTCAAATTGGTGTGAGGAGGAGGGGGAGGAGGTGCCCTTTTATAAGGGAGGAGAGGGGCACCTTAGGAATATCTCAAAATATTAATTTATATTAAAGTCAAAATCGGTTTATAATGGTTCCAAAGGGTCTTATTTCGAAGCTAATGTGGGGATGGGTCGAAATACTATCAACCAATAGGATTTAGACAAGTTTAGGGTATTATTTTAACCTTATCAATTAGATTTAACTCTAAGTTAATTAATTTAACTTTTACCGTGTCTTTTTGTTTTCTTTCACTATATGGTTAATACACTTACTATAACATGCCAAACGAACCCCAAATTGTTTATTATTAATATATATATCCTTATCTAAGTCATTTGGCCGAACCTTAGATTTTTAGGAATAAAATAACAATTAATAATATAATATTTGATTTAAAAACTATTTTGTGTCAATTTTGACACTATTTGATATATGATTTTTTTCAAAGTCATAACAGAATTATATGTTCGAACCAAGTTGATTAAATCAATACTAATATATCATAGTAACCTAGAAAATTAGTGGAATTCATAAAAAGTCTTAAATTACATTTATTTTGGTATTTATATTATCAATTATGTCAATATTTCATTAATAAGATAATTACTGCATCATCTTTGTGTCATAAATAAATTATATTATTTGATGTCTAAAAATTACAAATAAAATACCATCATGTAGGAAATATTTTTAGCTTTCTAATGAATATTTACAATCGAATTTATCATATGTATAACCCTATATTAAAAATGATTTACTTATTAAACTTTGATTTTAACTATTTTAACCCTTCTTTAAATAAATTAATAATAAATGTCCTAATCTAATCCAAGTGGGCCTAAATGGTCATATTTTATTCCTAAGTTTGTTTTTGGTCGAATTACACTTGTCCAATAGAATTAGGACATGTGTTAGGTTAATATTAATATCATATTTACCCTTAGTTACCCTATTTACTATTAACCGCGGTAAAAATAGTAAAAAGTTACTATTCACCAAAAAATTATTTTCATCTCATTGAACCACATTTTAGTCCTTGATATTAACCGTGTCTCTCGGATTTTTGAAATTCCATTCACAGAAGCGGTAAAATTAAGTTTTATGCAAAATTCAGTTTTTAACCTACCACTTAGTGGTTTCACTATTCATCAAAAATTGAAAGTTTTCAGAAAAATACCAAAATTTCACCCTAGGCTAATTTCGATATTCTGAGTCCAAAAATGAAGTCCATTTTGAAAAATAAAATTTACAAAATTTCAAAAAGTGGTTATTACTATTCACAACAGCTAGTTTTAATAATATCTTAATAGCATATCGTTGTTTAGCGAAACTTGGCGTTGCGTACAACACACGCTATCGAGGAAGGTCGTGATTGCGTGTAATGCAAGGCAAGTCAAGGATGTGTGTTGTGCAAGCTCCTTTTGGTGTAGCGCACAACACCAGACAGAAATAAAATTAAAAGGAACATTTTTCATAAAATCTCGGGCTGTTACAGTATCCTTTTATAAGTGGGGGAGAGGACACACATGAAATTTTGGAAAAGAATTAATTATCGCCACATTTTTATAATGAAACAAGACAAAAAAAGTGTCATTATAGAACCTTATAAGTTATAATGATTAAATATGACCATAAAATTAGTTTTGGATAAGTTTTATATCATTTTTAACCCTTATCTTCTTAGTTTAACTCCCTGGTAAACTTGTTTTTACCTTAACTGCAGTAATTAATTTTTTTTCACTATTAATTATGGCCAAAAATTAAGTTGACCTTATTATATAATATAAATAATTATAATTAAAAATATTTAATTCATTTTTTCAAATTCAATTCATATAATTGGTAGAATCTAATTTAAAATTATACTTGTATGCATGAAGAAAAGGCAGTTTCCAAAGAGAAATATTCATAAGTATAAAAGGTTTTAATACCAAAATTCAATATGGAATTTATTAAACTAAAATAAAGTATTTAAATTTTAATATAATTGAACTTATTTTACTTTAAACTCATTTAAACATATATTAGCTCTATAAATAATTTAAATGAAAAGACAGTTTTCAATAAAAATTAGTTTTTTTCATTATTCATCAAAAAATTGATCTTTTCATAAAATTAGAAAAAAAATTACCCAAAGATAATTTTGAAATTTAGATTTTAAAAAATAATTTTATTTTTTAAAATAAATTTTTTAAAAGTGGTAAAAATTAATTTTAAAGTATGTACGTAAAGCGTGACTAAACTGTCTTTTAAAAAATACAGTTTTTCAAGAAACATTTCTTTTTCTTTTAAATGATTATTATTTTATTTCTAATCAATAGATAATCATAATTTTAATAATTTATTTATTATTATTCATACCTTCCAATTTAATGGTTAGTTTAAAATGGTATATTATATTACGATTCATTGCAAGCTATCAAGGAGATCGACTTTATTTAAAAAGAAATATATAATAAATTCTTGGGGTGTTACATTCTTATCTAAGATTGATGTTGTGTTTCATATATTCTATAGAACCCAACTTTCTTCCTTTAAAATATTAGGGTGTTACATTCTCCTCACCTTTAATAAGTCGTGTCCTCACAATTTAAACTTAATCTCGGTAATCAAGTGTTTGAAATTTGGAAATACCATTATTGAAAACCCCACATCATAAAACGGGATGACAAAAATTCATCTTAAAATAGGGAAAGATAAATATGAAAGTTTATCTATAATAATAAATAACTAGGTTTCCAAATAGGAGAACATAGTTGGGAAGTGAAGATATAATCATAGAAGAAAAGAATAATATCTAAATAATGATGGAGGGTGATATAGGTCATTGATCACAAGAATGTGAATGATCAAGAGAAATTAAACAACCACAAAACCATAAATTTGTAATGGGTTAAAATATCATTGATTCATTGAATATAAAGGTAATAAGATAACATTTATGTTTAAATATTATTTTCCTAATGTTTAGGAATTATTTTACTATCTAAAAATATAAGGAAATATTCTTACTTGATATATTTCTATTTCATAAGAACAATTTTATCCTTTGGTTGTGCTTCAATAAATTTACACTTTATTTATTACTCCATGAAATTAATATCCAAAATGAATTTTTTATACCCGAAGTAATAAAATTAACTTTTAATAGATCATAATATCCATAAAATAATGACAAGTCTTTCCATCTAGTTCTAAATATTTTCCAAAACCAATATGGTTAGCACAAATTATTAATCTCTAAACCATGAAAATAAAACTATCATTTAATCATTGATATTTATTCATCAAATTATTTAAGTAAAAACAATGACACAATAACTAGATTATCACGTAGTCTAGTGGTAGGTGTTAAACCCTTATCATCTATCATTTGTGGGTTCAAACATCGCATCCTTACCGAATTTGACGGGTTATCACCCAATGTGTGGGCTTTCCTTTTTCTTAAACCATATTAATATAATTCCTATAATGTTCCCAAATTATTATGACCCATAATTACTACAACATCAAAGATAATATAAACCTTAAAGGTTACTAATACCTTTAATCTTAAGTCTGAAAAATTTTAAGGGCATTCTTTCTCAAATAACTTTTTTCATATACTAAACCAATAGTTTTTCTTCCCATAAATGTTTTCTAAAAATATCCTTAATCATGTTATATTCTGACCACAAAAACTTTCAAAAGGGTAATTTAATACTTTGAACTTATGATCAAGCTTAAACTTATATACCCATGATGGTATCCATAAATCTTAATATAATAAAGAAATATATGCTTCAAAAATTTAACACAATATTTAGATGTTTCGTGATTCTTATAACCAAAATACCATTGGTAAAAATACTTATAATATTTTATTCTTAAATACTAATACATAAATATTTCAACCATTTTATTTCAATATAGATCCTTATTTGGTCTAAGGGTTAACCTTTAGAATAGTTAATTTACTCGGATAATGATCAGGTCCCCCACATTTAATAAAACAAACTATAAATGGATCTCTAGGATGAAATTTATTTCCGTGCATCATACTCTTCATTTTTTTCTTAGAAATTCATTACTTTATGCCCTTATTTTCCACACATAAAACATTTTCTCATTCCTTTTAGACACCTTATTTGGAATCTCTTTCCAAATTTATGACATGAAGGAAATCGGGCCTTTTTTACTCTATTATCTACACCACTTGAGGTCATGTTACCTACATCCAGGTATTTATTACCTCTATTTTCATTTCCATCTTTATTTGGGTGGATTTTAGGACTTATGATGATGGAGAGTGTTTGTTTGGGGAAATGAACTAAATTTCAGGGATGTATGTTTGTTGAAATTAATGGAGTCTGAGTATAAATGTGAAAAAAAATATTAAGAGGATGTCCTTTGGGGTCCGATTTGACCCAGGGGTTTTTCTTAGCGTTTCTTCATATTCTGCCTACTAGGAATTTTCACGAAATGAACTGGTTACATGACCTGAAACATTTTCTAGGCTGGTGTCATGAACTGGTGTATAACATGAAAAGTTTACATGATGTGAAACTGGTTTACATCATAAAAAGGTTGGCAATGAATTTGTTAGCATATCTTGTAAATCATGGAATTCACATCATAAAAGGGTTTCATTTCATGAATTTTTTGAGATTAGTTGTTTTAACCACACTTCATGTATGATTTTATTTTCATTCAGCATGTAGAATTTTCTATTAAAACTTAGGATATCTGCCAAGAGATTTATGGGTATCTCTGCTTCTTTCAGATCATTTCATTCAGTTATTGATCTTCATTGTGGTTGTGTTTTGTATCTCTGGGTAAGTGATATTTCTACTTCTTCATTTTGGTTGGTCATAGTAGTATCATTACACTACATTTTTATATTCATTGGTATTGTGGTTTTTATTCTTCTTGATCATTTCTAGATCTGTTATGAAATCTTCCTTAGAGGATAACCATTGTGTTGTTTGTGGTGTGGCGTATGATTTTCTTAAGGTATGTGATTTTTTATCTTCTCCAGTAACTATTTTTCTTATTGAATTGATTCTAACATGTAAGGATTGTTTCTATGGACTTCATTGTTATATTTTCATTCTTCTATGTTGGTGGATCAAGTTGTAGGCGTGTGTGACCTGAGTTTGAGGTAGGAGCTTTTATCTCTAGCATGTATTTAATGAACTTAATTACTCTATTTTTTATAAAAATAATTATAAATGGATTGGAATGATTGAATTGTGTGTGTGGAAACAAGTTTTTGAGAAAATGTGGTTTTTCCCTTATTTTGATAAAATTAAAGGTATTTTCAAAAAAATTGTGAAATGGATTTATGAAATGGTTTTCAAATCATGGTTTTTATTAATTAGTATGGAAAATTTAGCATATGGTAAGCCATTGGTACTTAGGTGGAAGGTGTATTAATAGGAATCATCTCTTGATAATGTCGGGGGGCTTACTCATGGGGTGTTCCTTTTCTCCCTAGGCCTATTATTCTCGGGACTTATGGACCTGTTGGGAGGTTCACTTGCTACGATGTTCCTCTTCTCTCTAGATTCGATGCATATATCCAAATAATTGATGTTAACAATAGTCTATATCTAGGTATGAGTGTTCTATCTAGCCTGACATTCAGTGATCCTTGGTGTGATTTACCTAGTATTTGGTTTGTACTTATTGGATTTGATATTATATGTGATGAATACTTCGAATCACTTTGATATATGTGATATTCTTTGAAACTATTTAATCATGATTATTTAGAAGTGTGGAAAAATGGGGAATTTTTTACCATGATTTTGATATAAAAACTATTTAACTTATTATCATGCCTTGTTTTCTTTAAAGTTAAGAATGTTTAGATTATTGTATAGAGACTTGATATAAAAAACCTAGGTGGGATCCTATAATCCTATTTAGCTCTTTGTAACCCCTACCAGAACCTTGATGTGAAATGAGAATCTCTATCTAAAATGATAGTATGAGGGACCCCCTGTAAGCATATAATCTCACAGACATACAATCTTCTCAACTCATCAATTTATAAAGTCTCTCAGATAGTAAGGAAGTGGTCTAACTTCATTAGTTGATCCATGAATACCCAAACTGTGTCTCTACCTTGAGGTGACCTCAGTAAACCGGCCACAAAATACATTACAACGTCATCCCATTTACAATCTATGGATGGTAATGGCTGTAACAAGATGGCAGGTTGTTGGTGTTCTGCCTTTACCTACTAACAAGTGGAACACGTAATGATAAAACCCATTATCTAACATTTCATCCCAGGCCACCAATATTGGTGGCACATATCATGATATATCTTGGAGATACCTAGTTCCATTGTCCACTAATAAGCATGGTGTTCTCGCATTAGATAATCTTGCATGCCTATAGAAACCCAAATACACTCATGTATATACAGGATTCCATCTCTATCAATATACCAATCCAGAGGTGGTTCCTTACCAAAAATACTTTGTTGTAGGACCAAACCTTAGGGATTTAAAAACTGCCTTCTATTCACCCTATCTAGGAGTGAAGAGGTAATTTCTAAGGCTATAAGAAAAGACATATCATAACTCTCTTGAAACTCCAAATTCATATCAAAAAAGAGGTTCATCAACTTTCAATCATCACTATCTTTCTGAATGGCTTGTTCCGGAGCTTTCTGGCTCAGCGCATCAACTACCTTATTTCCCCTTCCAGGTGCGTAAGTAATCTTAAAGTCAAACAAATGAAGTTATTCAACCTGTATTCATTGTATGAGATTCAATTCACACTACATAAAGTTATATTTTAGGATCTTGTGGTCTGTAAACATCACAAAGTGCTCTCCCATAATATAATTCCTCATTATCCCAAGTCATGAACGACTACTACAATCTCAAGGTTGTGCATTGGGTAATTATGCTCATGATGTCTCAACTAGTGAGACCCATACACAATGACTTGATCCTCCTGCATCAATATTGCACTCTGCTCGATGGTTAATACAACACAGAATACTATATATCCTCTTCTAGTATCTATAATAATTTGAATAAGTTTCAAATTAATCCTTCCTTTAAGCTCTTGAAATTCCTTCTCGCATGCTTCATACCACAAGAATTTCACACCCTTCTTAGTCAAACTAATAAGAGGTGCCTCAAGAAATGATAAGTCTTTTATGAAATTCCTATAATATCCATACAACCCCAATAAATTATGTATATAAAACACGTTATTGGTATTATCCTAGGAAACAACAGCACTCACCTTCTTTGGGTCAATTGATACTTCTAATTCCAAGATAATATGACCCAAGAAGTGAACCTTGTTGATCCAAAAGTGGCACTTTATGAGATTATCATATAACTGATGATCTCTCAGTGTACTCAATATGATCTCAAGATTTTTTGAATGGTCGCTTTGAGTATGAGAATACACCAATATTTCATCCACAAAAACCATGATGAAGGAATACAAGTAGGGGTGGAAAACACTATTCATCAAATCCATGAAAACAACCGACACATTCATGAGACCAAACAACATAAAATGATACTCATAAAGACCATACCTACTATGGAACATTGTATGATGTATTTTTACAGGTTTAACATGCACCTGGTGATATCCTAACCTCAAATCGATCTTTTAGAATACCCTCTCTCCTATGATATGGTCAAAGAGGTCATCTATACAAGGAAAGGGATGTTAGTTCTTTATAATAAGATGATCCAACATCAATTAATCCACACAAAACCTGAGGGTTTCATTCTCCTTGATAAAAATGACCAATGAACCCCAGGGTGAAGTGTTGGACCATATAAAACCCTTATCTTCCAAATACTCTAGCTGCCTCTTGATCTCCTACAACTTAGTAGTATCCATCCTGTAAGGAGGAATGGATACTGATGCAACTCCAAGAACTATATCAATATTAAATTCTACCTCTCTCTTAGGAGGTAGTCTGGAGAATTCATCAAGGAAGACATCCCTAAAATAGTATACTATAGGAGAGAAATTATCTTGATGGTACCCCTAATCATCCATATAAAGGATAGAAATATGTTTTGTCATGTTTCTCAACCCATTATGTTATGGTCTAGATCTACCTTCCTAAACATCCCATTCAACCTTATGAAGATAACTAGTGCCCTCTGGTGACATAAATGATACCCTACAATAGTAATAGTTCACATAGATGATACCAGTCCATCCCAAGAATGACATCAAATCCTATCATCTTGAGAATAAAGAGGTCCCATAAGAAACGATGGTTGTCTACCTCAAGGGGGCATTCCTTTCACTGGTTTACACTTTCTGATAAAATTTCCAATAGAGTGTCAAGTTTCATAATGCCATAGAAGTACTTGATATCAAGACCAAGTCTTTTCATAATAGCCACAAATATAAATGAATGTGAAGAACATGTATCGAATAAGGCATACATGATAGTAGAGGCTACTAAAATAGTACCTTGAATAGTAAATATCCTTACACCCTTCTCCTTAGGTATAGAGTGCACTAAATAAATCTGATCTGATCCATGGACCTTCATTACAACCTGACTACCCTGAGTGGGTCCTCTCTACTGGTGTTGTGTATGTAAATCTTGGATACCTTATCCACGACCTATTCCCCAGCCTGTGAGGCTGGTAGTACTCCAGATATCTTCCTGGTGAGGTGCTCCTAATCCTACTCCTGAAAGAGTAGATAATATGGATCCTCTCCCACTAGATGAAGATGGTAATGTTCTATAAAAATGCTAAATATTCCCCAAACTTCCATATCCTTGGAACTCATTGGGGCCTTTAGGTCACTGAGACTTCATATTCCCTATCTTTCCACATTGGTGACAAACCATGTAACTGTCATTGGGCATCATATGGATATCGTTTCTCCCACATGCAGTATCAAAGTTTCATTTCCAGCCATTTTTCAAACCACTTCCCTGACTCAATTTTGAACTTCCCTGGTCTACACTATCAGTTTCCCTTAGATTTTTCTCGGTGATGAGAGCCTGGTTTACTATATCATATGTGGCAGTTGACCATAAAATTTTTACCTGGGATCGAATAGGATGCCCAAGCATGTCCTCAAATCATCTCACTTTCCCCAGATCATTAGCGATATAGATAAGCATAGATCGCTAAAGCTCAGTAAAATTATATGAATAATCCATAATAGACATAGAACTCTGTTGTAAAATCATGAACTCTCTGGCATGATCATCCCTTAAGGTCTTAAGAAACAATTAGCCATAGAATCTAGATTGGAAATCCCTCCAAATAACTTCTCAGTACTGACTTTATTGGTTTAGAATATCCCATCAATGTTTGGTGAATCCTCAAAGAATATATGTATAGAGCTTTACTCTCCTCTCAGGAGGTCTCTCAAGGTGATCGAAGATAGATAATACCATCTTAAGCCATAATTCTACAGTCTAATGGCCACCATCCCCTGAAAAAAGTAGGTGTATGCTACTATTGAAAATCCTGCATCAACTCTCCCATATAAGGGGAAGGTCATGGAGCTCCCAATATAGTCTGTATAAGATGCAGAAACTCCCCTTGAAACTAGATATTATCACCTGTATAAGGGATAACAAGAGGTGCTACTGGTGGAACTATTTGTGGTATCACTAGTGGCTTAGGGACCACCACCTATGGAGCATAGTCATCACCACCCTCCCAATGCACGAGTAGAGGACATCATGGTGTTATAAATCTAAAAATATCAAACACACGCCTTAGATAGGATTTAACAACTATAACATCATAGTTACATGAATAGGATGGGTAAAAGACTTACTATATAAAAGTCACACCCCTATGCCTACTTTTAAATCCAGGTATGGGTAATAGGATTGATCATATAGAACACAAGAGACATTGTCTACTCCCCCCTACTAAGGTTGGGTCTAGTTCAAGGTCTGTGTTTCACTATAAGGGTCTCGGTGTAAGAACTCGGTTCTTATTCTTGCGGTACGGGTTCCTTCTTTTCCTTTTTCCTTAAGTGTTTTTGAGAAAATAAGGAAAATGGGGAAAATCCCAAATTTTGTGGGTACACACCATGTACTTTTCCACACACCGTGTACTTTGGTCATGTGGGATGAGTACACAGGTCGTGTAGGCCTGTCGACGATGAAGGGTGTAAAAAATGACTACACTTTGTGTACTTAGTATATACACGCCGTGTAATTAGTCAGAAGGTGAACAGTAAAACGGTGGGAGTAGCCGCTAGTTGAGCGATAGTACACACCGTGTATTCATAAATACATTACATGTAATCATTTCGATATATGAATAGTGTGGCGGTGAAAAGTAGCCGCCATGGGAACAGTTAAAAAATGAAAAGTACACATCGTGTACTTGAGAGTACACACCGTGTAGTTTGTTTTTTTTTTTTGCTTAAAACATATATTAGCCTCCTCATTCGGTAGAGGAGGCAGTGGATACATTTGGAGCACTGGGAGAGAAGTCCAAATCTTGGAGGAGCTCCCGACCGCACACTGGAACTCAGATTCCTTTGCTGACGGTCTCGATTGAACGGCGCGGGTGAGTTCTTCACTCTTCTTGAACCCTTCCTTCCAATTTGTTCCCGAGGGGAATTTATTTAGGTTTGAACGCATTTTTTTATCCCATATCTATGCTGTTCTCAGACGATTTGGGAGGCTTCGTTCGTGTATATTGATCAGAGGATATCAAGGTAGGTGGTCTGGTGTTTATTTCCAACTACTGAGTGTTTTTGTGTATCGTTGTGCTACGCGCCCATGTTTGGGGTGTCGTATGGCTGAGGCCTTGACTAATTAAATACCTATAATTGCATATGTAATTTAATGAATATGTATAACTACTATTTGGGATCGTTGCCTTGATCCAGGGCCACCCCGTGGGTGCGTTTCCCTTGTTTAGCCATTTGGCCAGGATACCCGAGGATATTCCATGATTATAGCATGCTTTGAGTTTTCTTGGGAGAAAATGTAAATATATTTCTTTCTTATGTGTTGGGCTTTACCTGTTTACTTGATTTTCCTGAGGTCATGGCTACTATTTCTCCTGAGGGCAAGGCCTGAGGGAAAGGCCTAAGGGCATGGTTACTATTTTACCTAAGGTAAAGGAATGAGGGCGTGGTTACTATTTCACCTGAGGGAAAGGCCTGAGGGCATGGTTCTATTTCACCTGAGGGTAAGGCTTGAGGGCAAGGTTCTATTCTCCTGAGGGCAATGCTTGAGGGCATGGTTCTGATTAGTCTGAGGGCAAGGTTCTGTTTAGCCTGAGGGCAACAGTTTGTATGTCTGAGGACACTGTTTACTTTGAATATTCACCATGGTGATTTCTATTGTTATACCTGACAATCTAAAGCACGGGCTTGGAATTGTTTAAATAATAATTAATGGTAATGGAACTGGTAGGAGTAGCTACTTTTGAGTACTTTCTATTTTACTGTATTTCATTACTGCACACTGTTGTTGCACATTTTCACTGACAGTTGGGCACGGGCCTTTGGTGGTTACCTACTGGGATTTATTTCTCACACCCTATTTGGGTCATGTCTTGGTCCCAAACAGATTATATTGTTGTAGGTGTTGATAAGGGCAAGAGTCCCTATATAGGTACTTGATTTTTGCAGAGGAGTAGGAGAGCATGTGACCAAGATTAGGCTTGCGATGCTGCTGAGTTCCTACTGTGCTACTTTTTTTTGCTTTGTTGTATCTGTCCCTTGTACTGTATTGTTTCAGATTGCAGTGTATCCTATTTTGGATGCTTTCTTAGACTTAGGGACATATTGCATCATCATATTTATATGACTGTTGTTATCTTTTACTTCTGTACTGTTGTCCATTTCAGGTTGGTATTGTTTACTACTTCCACTTTTGGTATGTTTATATTTTCACTATTGTGCTACACATTGAAAAATGAGGGAATAGTTTCCCCACTAACAGACCTAGGACCTCTCTACTAGTCGGTAGCCTATGGCATTGGGGGAAATGTGTTTGAGGTCATGTGACCAACCGGGTTCGGGGCACCTGTTGAGTGGAACCCAGATCTGGGACGTTACAAAGTGGTATCAGAGGAGTTCTTTTTTTCTTGACTTACTGTTTGGAGCCTATATTTAGGGATAGGAAGGAATAGGTACTTGGTAATAAGTTGTTCCCAAGAGTAGCTAACCCGTGTACAGGGAAAAACCAATTTACCTCATGTTGCAATTTTTCTGATTTTTCACTTTTACAGTTGATTTGATTTCACTGTTGGGTGACGCACTTGTGGTGTGTTATTTATATTTTTATACCAGGGTTCTATTTAGTTTCAACCCGATGAGATGATGGTATTCCATCTCATGCATCATTTAGGAACATGTTAGAATCACATTCCATGCATAGTTTCCATGCCATATAGGTGCATTAGAAATTGCATGTTGTTGTTATAGATGTTGTGCTAGAAAATGCATGTTGTTATGATAGATGCCTTGATAAAATACCTACTGTTTGATAGGGTATTCTTATGTAAGGTTTTGTGAATGAACTCCAAACTTTGGTTTTTGAGGATTATGGGCCCTCATCAATAGGAATTTAGTGGATCATCAATCTATTTACCTCGTTATAACATGCATAAGATGTCAAGATTTGGTTCGCGGGGAGTATGGGCCCTCACGGATCGGAATTTGGCACTTAGGTGTTGGTTTCAGTGTTTTTCTGGGCTCTGGAGTAATTTTTAAGACTTACTGTCTGAAAAAACCAGAATAAACGCCGTTTAGTTTTGACTACACGCCATGTACTCTTCTATTCGGGAAGAAAAGAAAAAAATTTAAATACACGCCGTGTAGTTTCTGACCATGTCATAGGCCGTGTAGGCAGGAACACGGGTTGGAAAAACTCTAAGGGTACACATCATGTACCATTTGTACACGTCGTGTCGTATCGACCCTGTGTCCGCCGTGTAACTAACAACATGGGTGGAGAAACCTGACCTTATACATGTTATGTCAATGATGAACACGCCGTGTAGTGTAACCTGGGAGTCCGGCCATGTAACTAACAACATGGGTCAGTGTTATCCTTCTAGTACATGCCATGTCCATATGGAACACGCCGTGTAGTGTGAGCCGTGTATCCGGTCATGTAACTAACAACACAGGTTGGTGAAGCTCGTCTAGTACACACCGTGTACCTGAGGGACACACCGTGTAGTCTTGACCAGTGAAAGACTGTGTGGACTTGACCATGTGGCTAAGGAAACGGGGTGGTGTACACACCGTGTGCGGGTGTAACATGTCGTGTAGTGTCAGTCGAGTAGCCGGTCGTGTCACTAACAACACGGGTAGTTGGAATTTAAGTCGTATACGCTGTGTCTATCTAGAACATGCCATGTAGTGTGAGTTTTCTACCAGGTCGTGTAATAGAAAACACGGGTTGGTGAATCTTGTCGAGTACACGTCGTGTAGACCTTATACATGTCGTGTAGTCTCATTCAAAAGAGAGATGTGTGGCTAAGCCGTGTAGAGTGACTCGGTCAGGGAAGAAAATTCAAGTACACGCCATGTGTGTGGACAACACGTCGTGTGTTTGGGGTGTTACACGACCAGTTCTGGCAGATTACACGCCCATATGAAAGACTTGATGGAACACTCCATGTAGTTATTATACAAGTCGTGTAGTATTGTTTTGTAAAACTTTAAAGTTTTCTTTTCCTTGTTCTCTCCTTACGCATTCAGTTCTTAGTCTTTGATAATCTTTCTCTAAGGCATGTGTTTGACCTTGTAGAGTCATGCCGCCAAGATAACCACAAGTTGTTTGCCAAGAGAGCGGCAATGAGTATACTCCAAAGATGGTAGTCCATGGACTACTGATGGATCCTCCAGTAGAGATAGATGTGGTGCCAGCCGTTATAACAGACACAGGCACGGAGGCGCAATTCCGTGAATGCCTCATGCGGTTTATGAAGACCTTCTAGGGAGCACTGCTGATTGCCACATCTATGGCAGAGCTGACGCTTATTTTCTAGCAGTAGCATCTGCCTACATTTTCAGGGGATGGCGGACCATAGGATGAAGGGTCTTGGATGGGTTCTATGCATACTATTTTCGAGCATCTAGAGATGACTCTAGGGCGGAGGGTCAAGCTCGCTACATACATGTTGTGTGATTCCGCCAACAGGTGGTGGGGTGTTACCACCCAGACTGAGCATCATAGATACATGGCGTGGGAAGATTTTTAGGCAGTCTTCTATGACTTTTTCTTCCTAGAGACGCTGAGGGCATATAGAGATCGAGAGTTTATGAATCTGCAGCAGGGATCCATGTCAGTGATGGATTATTCTTCCCGCTTCATCAAGCTGCAGTGTTTTTCACCTTTTCTAGTGGGTGATGAGACGTTGAGGGCTAGACGCTTTGAGGATGGTCTTCAGTATGAAATCCGAGCACTGGTGAACGTTTTTAGGTTTCCTATAGTGCATGATATTGTGAACCAGATACTGATTACCAATCGAAACCTGTGAGAAGCTAGTGGTGCAGGCCAGGGCAGTTCGGCACTGGTTTTTGGTACTATTTCTACTGGTAAGAGGAAGAGACAAATGGATTTCTCTCTGGTAACAGTACTATCCATAAGAATTATTCAAGTGGCCCTATAAGGTTCTAACAGTGTTGTAAATAGGGGCACAAGAGACCTCAGTGTTCTCATGACCCAGTGGAGTGTAGATCTTGCGGCAAGATGGGTCATCTGCAATGCTTTTGCAGGACGTTTCAACCAGTGGCTAGTGAGAGGGGTTCTGTGTAGACTCTGCATATAGAAGCAGGGCCATATGCTTCTTACTAGTCAAGGAATTGGAATATGCCAGGACGTTCAGGCTGGGGTGGTGGTCGTGGTCGTGGTAGCCAGACACCAGGATCACAGAGACAGTAGGGTGGGTCAGCTCAGGGTAGCCAGGCTGTGTCACAGAGCTGTATCACTGTACAGGCATATGCTCTGCAACATACCCAACAGGAGAAGGATCATGGACCTTCCACTATCAGAGGTACTATTCTAGTTGCTTCTATTTTGTCTTCAGTACTTTTCGATACTGGTGCTACACATAGCTTCATATCTGTGCATGTTGTGGAGAGCCTTGGGCTTTGTGTTTCTTCTTCTTCTGATATTATGACGCTAGACACTCCGTTTGGGATTAGAGAGGTAGGTGTGCGTCATTTCAAGGAGTGCCCCCTAGAGGTTGGTGGGTGTCACTTTCTATGGGACCTCTATGTCTTGGAGTTGATGAGCTATGATTTCATTCTCAGGATGGATTGGTTGGTACCCTTTTGAGCCTTTGTAGATCGTTATCATCACGGGGTGAGTTTCATGTCACCAGAGGGTGGAGAGTTTCTATACAAGGGAGAATGAGATTTCCAGGCGATCCGAGCTGAACTCGAGCATCGTGGGTGAGGTGGAGTGATAGCCCAGATTGCAAGCTTATATCTGGATGACCAGGGAACTTGTCAAAAGGATTTCCCTCCAGCGGTTGATCATTTCATGGATGTCTTCCCGGATGACTTTTCAGGTCTTCCTCTCGAGCGAGAGGTGGATTTCTCTATTGAGCTAGTGCTAGGAGCAGCACCGGTGTCCATTCCTCCCTATAGGATGTCTACACCGGAGTTGTAGGAGCTCAAGAGGCAGTTGGAGGAGTTGCAGGCAAAGGGTTTTATCTGACCCAGTACTTCTCCATGGGGTTTTCCTATCCTATTTTCGAAGAAGGTGGACGGTACCCTCAGACTCTGTGTGGATTATCAGTAGCTGAACCAGTTGATGGTTAAGAACCAATATCCCTTACTGAGGATTGATGATCTTTTTTATCAACTTTTAGGATCACGAGTGTTCTCGACGATTAACTTGAGATTTGGATATCATCAGTTACGCGTTAGACCATCGGACATACCACTTATAGATTTTCGGAGAAAATATGGTCTATACAAGTACTTGGTCATGCCGTTCGGACTCACAAACCCGCCAGCAGTTTTCATGGCTCTGATGAATCATGTGTTCCACCCTTATCTGTATTCTTTTGTGGTAGTCTTCATGGACGATATCTTGGTGTACTCTTACACTCGACATGACCATTCTACCCATCTTGAGATCGTACTGAGTACACTGAGAGAGTATCAGATATATGCTAAGCTCTCAAAGTGCCACTTTTGGATGGACCAGATACACTTCCTGGGTCATATTATCTCAGAGGTAGGAGTTTCAGTGGACCCAGAGAAGGTGAGAGTAGTAGTTTCCTAAGAGCATACTAATAACATGTTTGAGATACAGAGTTTCTTGGGGATGGTTGGTTACTACAGGCACTTTATACAGAACTTCTCCCACTTAGTATTGTCATTGATAGGTTTGACTAAGAAGGGTGTGAAGTTCGTTTGGTCAAAAGCTTGCAAGATAGCATTTCAGGAGATTAAGGGAAGATTGACATCAGCACCAGTCCTAATACTTCTAGAGCAAGGGAAGATCTATACAGTTTACTATGATGCGTCAGGTATTGGTCTGGGAGTAGTGTTGATGCAGGTAGATCAAGTAGTTGCGTACGGGTCGCAGCAGTTGAGGCCACATGAGAGGAATTACCCGACGTATGATCTCAAGTTGGATGCAGTTGTACATGCATTAAGCTATTGGAGACATTATCTCTTCGGAGAGAATTTTGTGGTGTTTACGGACCACAAAAGTCTGAAATATATCTTTACCCAGCGTGACTTGAATCTTAGACAGTGAAGGTGGGTTGAATACCTTCAGTCCTTCGACTTTGAGCTTGCATATACACCTGGTAAGGGTAACGCAGTTGCTGATGCATTGAGTAGGAGGACTCAGTTACAGGCAGTGTAGGAGGACAGTGGTGAGTGGAAGCTTATGGATTTGTTCTCTGAGATGCATTTGGAGGTGCATGATAGTCAGGGGAAAGCCTATATTTCTTCCTTAGCTGTGAATTCTACCCTCCTAGACATAGTGAGGATGAGACAACTATCAGATTCGGAAGGCCTAGTTCTACGGGAGTCGGTGGAAAGTGAGTACCCTCCTCCCGATTGGACAATAAGCAATGATGAGGTACTGTGTGTCCAGGGATGAGTGTGGATTCCAAAGGATATACGTGAGGAGATGATGCAGGAGTTTCATGTTTCAGCTTGGGCAGTGCATCCCGGAGTTACCAAAATGTACCGTGACTTGAGACATCAGTATTGGTGGTCGGGTATAAAACAGGAAGTAGCTAGTTTTGTTGAGAGATATTCCACCAGTCAGTAGGTGAAGGTGGAGCATCAAAGGCCAGCCGTACTATTACAATAGTTACCCATTCCGGAGTGGAGATGGGATGATGTCACGATGGAATTCGTGATCGGGTTTCCGAGGTCACCTCGAGGTAGTGATATCGTGTGGGTTGTTGTAGACAGACTTATGAAGGTAGATCACTTTTTCCGATCAAGGATACCTTCAGTGTTGACAAGCTCAGAAAGTTGTATATCTAAGAGGTAGTACGTCTTCATGGGTTCCCTCGTTCTATCATTTCAGATAGGGACGCCCGCTTTACATCTCGTTTTTGGAAGAGTTTTCAGAGGTCACTAGGTACACAGGTGCTTCTGAGCACAGCTTACCACCCTCAGATCGATGGATAGTTAGAGTGTATGATACAGGTGCTTGAGGACATGTTTTGTGCATGCATCCTGGACTTTGGGGGCTCGTGGGAGAAGCATATACCCCTGGTCGAGTTTTCCTATAATAACAGTTTTCAGGAAACTATTGAGATGTCACCTTACGAGGCTTTATATGGTAGGTCATGTCGATCACCTTTGTGCTGGTTAGAGGCAGGTGAGGAAGCTTTACTAGGACCACGTCTCATGAAGATGACTTCAGAGCAGGTCTAGTTGATACAGAAGCAGATGGATACTACACAGTCTCGTCATAAATATTATGTTGATCGCCACAGATGACCCTTGGAGTTCGTGGTCGGGGATCAGGTTTTCTTGCGTGTTTCACCAAGGTTGGGACACAGGAAGATCAGGATATAGGGTAAACTTTAACCAAGGTACGTGGGGCCATTTGAGATTCTGGAGAGAGTCAAGCTGGTTGCCTATCGGTTGTAGTTACCGCAGAGGTATCGGGCCATGCACGACGTCTTCCATGTATCTCAGCTGCACCGTTATCACTCAGACCTGTCTCGCATCTTTCAGCCCAAGGAGGTTGAGCTTCAGGCCGATGCATCCTTTGAGGAGAATTCAATTCGTATTTTTGATAGGTGCACGAAGGTTCTCTGAGGCCGATCAGTTCCTCTCGTACAGGTGCTATGACAGCATGGCCGAGTGTAGGAAGAAACCTGGGAGCGGGAGACCTACATACGTGCTCAGTGGCCAAAGTTATTCTGAGCTTTATCTTCACCACCCTTGGAGGGGAAATTCGAGGACGAATTTCTTTAAGGGGGGAAGTTTTTAAGAACCCAATTCTTATTCTTGAGGTACGAGTTCCTTATTTTCCTTTTTCCTTAAGTGTTTTTGAGAAAATAAGGAAAATGGAGAAAATCCAAAATTTTGTGGGTACAAGCCATGTACTTTTCCACACACTGTGTACTTTGGCTATGTGGGATGAGTACACAGGGCATGTAGGCCTGTTGGTGATAAAGGGTGTAAAAACTAACTACATGTCGTGTACTTAGTATATACACGTCGTGTAATCAGTCGGTAGGTGAATAGTAAGGTTGTGGGAGTAGCCGCCAGCTAAGCGACAGTACACGCCGTGTATTCAGAAATACACGTCGTGTAATCATGTCGACAGATGAACAGTGTGGTTGTGAAAAGTATCCGCCATAGGAATAGTTAAAAAATGAAAAGTACACGTCGTGTACTTGAGATTACATGTCGTGTAGTTTGTTTTTTTTTTTTGCTTAAAATGGGAAGTAGCCTCCTCATTCAGCAGAGGATGCAGTGGACACATTTGGAGCACCAGGAGAGAAGTCCGGAGCTTGGAGGAGATCCCGACCGCACACCAGAACTCGGATTCCTTCACCAATGGTCTTGATTGAACCGCGTGGGTGAGTTATTCACTCTTCTTGAACCCTTCCTTCCAATTCTTTACTGAGGGAAAGTTAGTTGGGTTTGAACACATTTTTGTTTATCCCAGACCTATGCTATTCTCAGATGATTCAGGAGGCGTCGTTCATGTATATTGATAAGGGGAGATCAAGGTAGGTGTTCTGGTGTTTATTTCCAACTGTTGAGTGTTTTTGTGTGACGTTGTGCTACGCGCCCATGTTTGGGGTGTCTTATGGTTGAGGCCTTGACTAATTAAATACCTAGAATTGCATAGGTAATTTAATGAATATGTATAACTGTTGTTTGGGATCATTGTCTTGATCCAGGGCCACCCCGTGGGTGTGTTTCCCTTGTTTAGCCATTTGGCCAGGATACCCAAGGGTATGTCGTGATTATAGCATGCTTTGAGTTTTCTTGGGAGAAAATGTACATATATTTCTTGATTATGTGTTGGGCACGTCCCAGTTACTTGATTTGCCTAAGGGTGTGGTACTGATTATCCTGAGGGCATGGTTACTATTTCTCCTGAGGGAAAGGCCTAAGGGAAAGTCCTGAGGGTGTGGTTACTATTTCTCCTAAGGGTAAGGCATGAGGGAAAGGCCTGAGGGCGTGGTTACTATTTCACCTGAGGGAAAGTCCTGAGGGCGTGGTTACTATTTCGCCTGAGGGAAAGGCCTGAGGGTGTGGTTCTATTTCACCTGAGGGCAAGGCCTGAGGGAATGGTTATATTCACCTAAGGGCAAGTCCTGAGGGCGTGGTTCTGATTAATCTGAGGGCAAGGTTATGTTTAGCCCGAGGGCAACAGTTCGTATGTTTGAGGACACTATTTACTTTGAATATTCACCATGGTGATTTCTGTTGTTATACCTGCCAAGCTAAAGCATGGTCTTGGAATTGTTTAAATAATAATTAATGGTAATGGAACTGGTAGGATTAGCTACTTTTGAGTACTTCCTAGTTTACTGTATTTCATTATTGCAGACTGATGTTGCGCATTTTCACTGACAGTTGGGCACGGGCCTTTGGTGGTTGCCTACTCGGATTTATTTCTCACACCATGTTTGGGTCATTTCTTGGGCCCAAATAGATTATATTGCTGCAGGTGTTGATAAGGGAAAGAGTCCCTATATAGGTACTTGATTGTTGCAGAGGAGTAGGAGAGCATGGGACCAAGCTTAGTCTTGCGATGCTATTGAGTTCCTGATGTGCTGCTTTGTTTTGCTTTGTTGTATTTGACCCTTGTATTGTATTTTTTCAGATTGATGTGTATCCTATTTTGGATGCTTTCTTAGACTTAGGGACATATTGCATCATCATATTTATATGAAGTTTGTTATCTTTTACTTCTGTATTGTTTTCCATTTCAGCTTGGTATTGTTTACTGCTTCCACTTTTGGTATGTTTATATTTTCACCGCTGTGCTACACTTTGACGAATGAGGGAATAGTTTCCCCACTAATAGACCTAGGCCCTCATTACTAGTCAGTAGCCTCTAGAATTTGGGGAAATGCACTTGAGGTCATGTGACCAACCGGGTTCGGGGCACCCGTTGAGTGGTACCCGAATCTGGGACATTACACTCAGTATATGGACTGTTAATTGTAAGTTATAGAGGAAAAAACCCTTTAATTTTCGATTTGAATCTCCATTTAATAGATACCATAATTATATTAAATATTTAAAAATTATTTCATTTAGATAATTGACCAGTTAACTAAAATACCATTCCCATTTTATACAAGTAAATTCTTTATAAATTTCAATTAGTAGTTTATTTAACTATATCCAAACCTTTACATTTGATGAAAGAATATAGTAGGTATTATATAATTATTTGACTAAATGAATCATCATTCCTAGTCTATAGAGGTACATGTACTCTTTGGATTACAAATGAAATTCATGTATCTCAAATAAACTAATTTCTTAGTCTATGTAACCTCATTTACATAACTCAAGCATGTGATAATTGGTTAGTTAAGGTGTCGTCATCAATCTATATGTGAAAACATCATTTAGGTCGATGTAGACACTTTAATAACCTATTATCTAATCTTCTTTTCCTTCAAAAATGTTAGTTTCATAACAGATATCTCATTCAAGGAACATATAGTAAATATAATGCAGTCAAGCAATGAATCCTATATGGCATGGCATAATTCCTCACATATTGGTCCTATAAGGTGCCTAAAATTATGCATGATCAATGTTTACTTACCATATCATCCAAGGATAAAATATAATCCAATATCATAATAATAATAACATCACATATCATGTGTGTCACCCAATAGTGGAATCAAATCAACTATAACAAACATAAACCAGAACATGATATCCCATCCTAGGAAATTTGGATTTTCCCCATACTTGAGTTAGCTACTATTAGGCATCAGCTCATTACCAAATCTCAAATTGTCCTAGTCTCATTTCTACCATCCCAAAATAGTAAGGTAAGAAAATAAATTGCCTCTCATACCACTTTGTAACATCCCAACCTAAGATCCACTAAATTGTGCCCTGAGTTGGTGGGTCACATGCCCTCAAGTGCGCCTCCTCATACGCTAGAGGCTTCCGACTGGCATTGATGGTCCAAGGTGGTACAGTGGGGATATTATACCCTCATGATCAAAGTAGAACAATGGTGAAATAAATAGATAAGAGAATAGAATAATCATAATAATAACTGATAGCATGAACATTAGAAGTAAAACATCAGGTATCATATACAAAATGATGTAATGTCATGTATCTATCAAAAGGGAACATTTGGACATGGCAGCGGGCATCCAATGAAATACATGTATCAAAAGAACAAAAAGATAAAAAATTATATATCCAATATCATCATGAGGCATAGCATGTTCTGATGCTTCCCTGGTCCCATGCTATAATCACTCAAGCATTAACAATTGGGCACTTTCCCCTGTCCATACCTTCACCCACATAATCTTCTTGGGTACCATCGGTGGCCCAAATAGGGTATGAGATAAACTTAGTATGCCACCAATAATGGTGATTATAAATATCCAGTCATTGTAGAAAATATGAGCGGTGTGTAGATATAACAATGGTAAGTAGTAATAAAAACTGAAATGGTTTGGATCTGGTTCTTGAAGGACACCAGGATAACACTACCTACTTTGGCCTGTGTTGGGAAACCTATGAACAAAGACCATCATGGAAATATATGTATAATTGTATATGTATGTATGTATGTATGTATGTATATATGTGTACTATATACGTAAGAAGGTTAATAGACATGTATACACATGTGTAGTATTATCCAAGACCCGAGGCATAACTTAATTGTCCATGTCGAGTCACTAGAGTGTCATAGGTCATAAGTGATACCATGCCTGAGTATTACAGGCATAAGGGATTCCATGCCCAAGTATCATGATATGGGTAATCCATGTTTAAGTATCACAGTATGGAGACGCCATGCCCTTATCTCGTAAAATTAGGGACACCGTGACTATATATCATGGGTGTAAGGGATGTCATGCCCATATATCACAACAGTGTGAGGGAATCCATGCTCTTATATCACAATGGTGTAAGGGGTGCCATGATCGTATATCAAAATAGTGTAAGGGATTCCATGTTCGTATATCACAATAGTATAAGGGATGTGATACCCTTATATCACAATAGTGTAAGGGATTCCATGCATGTATATCACAATAGTGTAAGGGATGACATGCCCGTATATCATAAAAGTAGTAAGTGGTATATGGATTTAGGAAGATCCAATATATAGTTCTTGTTTCATTAGCATTCCTCTTTAAAAAGGGAATAAACATTGTCCTATTTAAGCAAGTGTTGTGTTCATACCACTCACTTCTATTCAATTCATTATAGTCATCACAATTAAGAGTCACACCAAAACCATATAGAAGATGTTTTGGTCACTTAAACATCTATAATAACAAAGGTAGTTCCATCAGCACACCATAGGGGGTGGAAATAAATGACAGGGGCCTATCCTAACAAGAATAAAGAGATACTAGGTTATTTTTATCAATGATATTTAATTAAACATGGTTTATGTTTATTTTAAGGAAACACACAGAGAATCTAGAATGAAGCATCACAACACATAGTATAAGGCAACAAGACTTAAGGGATAGTTACTAAACCACCTAAAGGTTTCGGGCGCAGTGGAAGCACGTGGGTGTAAGTGCCCACTTGGATTTTTTTCATTAACAATGATCAATTCGGGATCAATACGACGATAAACATCAGTCTCCATGGATTGAATCATAGAAATAGACAAAGAAAAGGAAAGTCTTAGAACCACAAAGTAGGATCGTTATAGGTTGATTATAATTAATTTAATCAATTGAAAATAAGTACCTTTTGGTGTTCTTTCTTCGTTGATATTCTTGACCATGTTCCGATGTAATTCATCCTTGCGTCGCAGAATCCAAGTGTAGACTTCCTCTAGCGGTGATCCACACATGCACCTCATATCTCTGGATGTCGCCAAAGGAGTCTCCGGGTGCTAGCGTGGAGAAACCTTTGCTTGCATTGTCCGCCTTAGATCGTCTTGATCCAATGGAAGAGGATCTCTCTCGGTCTTGAGAGCATTCTTGGAGGAAGAGGTTCTTTCGGCCTTGAAAGAATTCTCCAGAATTGTTGTGCACAATGATTCTCTTGTCTTAGGAAAAGAGTTGGGGTTGTGAGGATATTTATAATCGGGTTTGAGGTTGTAGAGTTATGACAATAAATAAACATGTTACGCGTTTCATTTATTTTATTAACTCCCTTTTGAAAACCCCATGTCGAGTCATTAATTCCTTGACATGCGCCCACACTGATTATAATAAATATCATTTAATAAAACGATATTTCCTAAAAATCCCGACTGGAAAAACTACATGACGTGTATTAATAAATACATGGCATATACTTGTTTTTCATTGAAAACTACACAGCATGTACATTCAATGTACATGGCGTATATATCTTGTTTTCATTTATTCATGTCCTTTCCAAAATAAATACTACATGGTGTTTACATTTAATAATACACAGCATGTACTTGTTTTCAAAATAAAACTACATAGCGTGTAATCATTGATACACGGCGTGTACTTGTTTTATTTTATTCTTCCTCCAACATTAAAACGATTTAGTCTTTCTTGAATAATTATTAAACCACATACGGGAATAATATTTATTCTACTTGAGATACTTGAATACACTTAGTGTGTGACCCTCTCGGCCCCTTTCTCATTGGCATTAGGCGGGCTTGCCTAAAGTCCAAGATTACTGTCTAGCAATGGGTCAAGGCACTCAAGAGAAAGAAGTTGATACCGCATTGACGTATCACCTCATACGAACACTTACCATGTAATTTAATCCCTTTGTCTCAATATCTCATCAAGAAGGTTTCATGGTAGTGTCATAAACCTATATGCTTGATCTGTCATTCTGTGACTTCTAGAAATAAAATCGTTGTTACACCATGGCCATGGAATTTGTTTGACAGTTCTATTTCAATCAAAGGGCCTGAGATATCTACTTCCATAAATATGGAAGGGACAAATCCTTCCTAGACTTATCCATTAACAACATGTCATTTGTGACGCACCCAACGTACCCTACTTCCCGCCAACTGTCTTCGTGACGGTTTTCATCAGAAAATCTAAGTGCACGAGTCATGACATGAGTTAATGATAATATTACATTCTAAGGACCATTACACACACTCACAAATAGTAATGTCTGATGAAACCAAGACATGTGGAATTACTACTGGTGGGTCTATTCTCATAATCTCTCATCTTGGAGATTACCAAGTGCGAACTCCATAAGAGAGAGTCTCATCTTCTTATGAGTACTCGCACATGAAGGTCTGTATACTATGTGTCCTATCATAGTATGTCATCCAATCGTAGAACTTTATTTAAGAATATTGTTATAGCATTTCAAGGTTCTCATCATAGCAAGGATCTACCATGACCTTATTAATGCAACAAATATTCCATGACATTATTATATTATAGTCATGCAGAACAATGAACAATATATAATAAGTGAAGATTCATGTAATAAAAGTACAAAACAGTTGGTTCTCAGGACACCAACCCTTACAAACTCCCACTTGGACTAGAGCCAACTGCCTACAACTTTTAGTCTGTTAGACCTCACATGATGATCATGTTTCTGCTGAGTCAAGGCTTTAGTAAAGGGGTCCTCCACATTGTCTTCTGTGGAAATACTACTCACTGTAACTTCACCTCTCTGAGAAAAATCCCTCAAGAGATGATACTTCTGAAGTATGTGCTTTGTCCGATGATGTAACCTTGGCTCTTTTGTAAGTGCCACCGATGCAGTATTATCACAATAGAGTGTGATAGGATCTTTACTGCTCGGTACTACATCCAACACTTGGATGAAGCTTCGCATCCATACTGCTTCTTTAGCTACCTCAGAAGATGCAATATACTCAGACTCCACTGTTGAATCTACCACCACACTTTTCTTTGAGCTCTTATAGCTCACTGCACCTCCATTCAAACTGAAGATGTATCCATTCTGCGACTTCATGTCATCTTGATTAGTCTGGAAACTAGAATTTACATATCCTTTGATGACTAGTTCCTCATATCCTCCATAAACCAAGAACATGTCCTTAGTACGCCTTAGATACTTAAGGATAGTCTTGACTGCCATCCAATGGCGGTCTCCTAGATCAGCTTGATATCTTCCTACCACACTTAATGTGTAAGAAACATCTAGCCTCATACATAGCATAGCATACATGACTGACCCAATCGCGGATGCGTAAGGGATCCTTTCCATTCTCTTTCTTTCCCCATGTGTCTGAGGACACATTTTCTTGGAAAGATGAATGCCATGTGACACTGGAAACAATCCCCTCTTGAACTATTCCATACTTAATCTCTTCAGTATCTTGTCAATGTATGTACTTTGACTCAGGCCCAGCATTCTCTTGGATCTATCACGATGGATCTTGATCCCAATAATATATGTTGCCTCACCCAAGTCTTTCATGGAGAAGCATTTATCTAACCATGCCTTAAATAACTGTAAGACAAGTACTTTGTTTTGAATTAGTAATATGTCATCAACATATACTATTAGGAAAACTATTGCACTTCCACTAAACCTCTTGTAGACACAAGGCTCACATTCGTTCTTAACAAATCCAAAATCCATTACAGCTTCATCAAAATTAATGTTCAATGACCTTGATGCTTGCTTTAATCCATAAATGGATTTATGAAACTTTCATACCTTATTGGCATCCTTTGGAGTCAGAAACCCTTCAGGTTGTGTCATGTAGACATCTTCCTGAAGGTTCCCATTAAGGAATGTTATTTTGACATCCATTTGCCAAATTTCATAGTCATGGTAAGCGGCAATGGCCAATAGGATTCTGATGGATTTCAGCATCGCAACCGGTGAAAAGGTTTCATCATAGTCAATTCCTTGACGTTGTCTAAAACCTTTGGCAACCAGTCATGACTTTAGGTGCTAACTTTCCCCTCCATGTATAGTTTCTTCTTGAATACCCATTTATTACCAATAGGATTTATATCAACTAGAGGATCTACCAAAATCCAGACTTGGTTTTGGTACATGGAATCCATTTCAGAATTCATGGCTTCTTGCCACTTGGAAACATATGTGCCTTCAACTGCTTCCTTGTAGGTAAGAGGATCATCATTGTCAACCAATAATGAGTCACCATCCTCGGTGACAAGAAAACCATATTGTTTTGGTTCTCTCACCTATCTCGTGCTCCTACGCAGTTCTTGTGTCTCTGGAATAGATTGTTCTTCCACAGGGCTTTGTGGAATCTGTTCTTATACCAACTCCTGTGTATCTTGATCCTCGACTTCATCAAATTCTATCTCGCGCCCACTATCTCTTTTGGAGATGTTCTCCCTCTCAAGGAATATTGCATGTCTTGCCACTATAACCTTTTTGTCTAAGGGGTTGTATAGGTAATATCCCCTTGTTTCCTTAGGATATCCTATAAATATACACTTTGTGCCTTGGGGTGCAAGTTTGTTACCTGAAGAGGCCTTAAAAAATGCTCCGCTACCCCACACATGTAAATTTGATAACATGGCTTTGCGTCCACTCCATAACTCGTATGGAATACCATTTATCGATTTAGTTGGTACTTGGTTTAGTATGTGTGATGTTTTTTGTAATGCATATCCCCAAAAGGATAATGGAAGACTTGCATGACTCATCATTGATCTCACCATGTCCAATAGGGTGTGGTTCCTCCTTTCACTTACACCATTCCACTGAGGTGTGTAAGGAGGAGTGAGTTAAGATAGAATCCCAAACTCCCGTAATAAATCAATGAAGTCCTGATTAAGATATTCTCCTCCTCTGTCTGAGTGAAGTTTCTTAATCTTCTTACCAAGATGGTTCTCAACTTCATTCTTGTATTCTTTGAACCGATCAAAAGAATCTGACTTATACCTGATTATGTAAATATATCCATATCTACTAAAATCATCAGTAAAAGTTATGAAGTATGAGAACCCACCCCTTGCTTCAACTGGAAATGGTCCACACACATCTGTGTGAACTAATTATAGAAGCTCTTTAGCCCTTTCACCTTTCCCACTAAATGGGTCTTTGGTTATTTTGCTTTGTAGACACGCATGGCATACACCAAGTGGTTTTAGTTCGAAAGAATATAAATACCCATCTTGATGTAATTTTGTCAAACATTTCTCATTGATATGACATATCCAGTGATACCAAAGTTGGGTGTGGTATGATTCATGTGAAATAACTTTGTCATCGATTTCCATTACTTGGTTTGTGTAGTCTAACACATAAAGGTCGTTATATAAATGTGCCCTACCAAAACAAATGCTATCTTTATAAAAGTAGCAACATCCACTTCCAAAATTTAAGATGAATCCATCAATATATAATCTGGATACTGAAATAATGTTTTTGTTTACATAGGGTACATAATAAAATCCTTTCAAAACCAAGACCATTCCAGTAGGCAATGTGAGATGGTAGTCTCTGATAGCTACAACAGCGAGTCTGGCTCTGTTGGCTATTCGTAGATCCACCTCACCTCGGTCAATCTTTCTGAATATACTTGGTTCCTATATTTGGATACAGATGTGAGCACAAAAAGCAGTATCTAATACCCAATTAGTAGAAACAGATAGATTTCATTCGATAACAAATGCACCTGAAGCTTCCCCTTGCTTCCTTGGTTGGGTGCATATTTTCTTCCAGTGGCCCTTCTTGCCACATGCGAAACAAATAGCATCTTGTTCCCTTGCCTCACCTTTGATCTTCCTTTTCTTGGAAGGCCTTAAAGATGCTTTGGGCTTAAATCTCTTCGCCTTCCCTTTCCTTTTATTCACCATAAGGACAGAAGGTTTTTCATGCTTCATGTCATTATCCACTTGGCGAATGAGGATAAGAAGATCAGACAGAGACTTCTCAATGTTGTTCATGTTGAAGTTCACAACAAAGTTTGAGAAGCTCTGGGGAAGTGATGCAATAATGAGATCGGTACCCAGTTCTTCAGGGAGTTTAAACCCTAGAACCTCCAAGTTCTCAATGTAGCCAATGAGCTTGACTACATGAGGCACAGCTGGGGAACCCTCTCCAAGATTGCTCTGAAATAGATCCTTGGAGATCTCAAACCTTTCATGTCTTGCTCTCTCCTGGTATAGACCATGGAGGTGCTCGAGCATGTTGTAGGCATCCATGTCTTCATGAGACTTCATGAGCTCACTAGACATAGATGACAACATCAAACATTGAACGTCGAGTGCATCGCTCAAATGTTGATCATAGACTAGGAAATCTTCATCACTCGCCCCTAGGGCAGGAGAATCAGGAAGTGAGGACTCCAGCACGTAAAACTTTCGTTCATGGAGTAGGATAACCTGAAGGCGCCTAAACCATTCCTAGAAGTTACTGCCGGTGAGGATGTTGTCTTTATCCAGAATTGATCACAGAGAAAATGTGGTTGATGAGTTTTTCATATTCTACAAATTAAAAGAGCGGATTTATTGTAACGACCCAAACTTTTTGAATAGTATATTAACTTACTCTTAACGATTTAATAGAGATTTTAATAGTTAATGCAGAAAGAGGAGTTGATGGCTTCATCCACTAGACTCAAACCTTATGAATCCCACTTATCAGAGCTTGGGAAGGAGGTGGCATCTTTGGGATCCGCTTTGGACCAAGCCCAAGCCGAACTCCAGCGTGTCAAGCTTGAACGGAAATGCCTACGGGAGAAGTTCAAGTTAGTAGATATTACTACTAGGGAAATGTTATCTGAGCCTCCCTCAGATTCTCTCACCATAGCACACCTTACACTTAGGTCATATGCTGGTGTTGTAAGGGGCTATGCGATGAGACCGTAGCTTCTTTGTGTAATCCTTTGGGATGAATAAATTGAGATTTCTTCCTTTAGTGAAGTTTGTGAAATTTCAAATGTCCGGATAATTTTAGGATGTATTTTATTGATGAATTTTGAAAAAAAATGATATTTTAAAATATTTATGTAAACCTTAAATAATTAATGATGTGTAATGATTTTCAAAAAATAGTCTTCTGCAAAAGTGTTCAGTAAGGAATTTGGAGTCTAATAAGATCAACTTAATTTTTGATGAATAGTAAATTATGAATAGTGATAATACGCTTAGGATTAGTAATGTGACCAAATGGATTAGTAATCTCACTTAAAGAAAGTTTTAATATAATTTAGACACCTAGATTAAGTAATGTGATTCAATAAAATGGGTAAATAACGGTTTCATAAATTATTAGTCAAGTATTAGTTTTTTCGAGTGAATAGTGTTTTTTAATTAAAAATTAAATTAAAAATATTTAGAAAAGTATTTTTATAAAATGGACTTTATTTTTGAACTCAGAGCATCGATATTATGTTATGGTAATTTTTGGGGATTTTTCTGAAAAAATGAATTTTCGGTGAATAGTGTTTTTATTTAAAAATTAAATTAAAATTATTTAGAAAATTGTTTTTATAAAATGGAGTTCATATTTGTAATTAGAGCATCGATATTTGGTTAAGGTGAAATTTTGGGGTTTTTTTTGAGAAAGATGAATTTTCAGTGAATAGTAAAAAATGCAGTTATAGGGTTTCGGTATGTTTAATGACATCATAACTGTGTCATGATGATGTCAAGAGATATTTTAAGGGTTGGCCGACCAAAGGTGATAAATTATTTTATTGGGGGACCCATGTGGCCTAACTCCATGGGAAATACCATGGGAGAGCCCATGGTTTTGATAAAACCACTTGTGAGGTGTCCCTTGAAATTATTAAAGTATCACCTCACTTTCCCTATAAATACCAAGACATTCTCTCATATTTTCGACTCCAAAATCATTCTCAATGAAGTTCTGGTCTCCTTACCTCCCAATTAGTCCTCCCAAGGTTCCCTCAAGCCTCTCAAGGTCCCAACCTTTGAGTTTTAAGAGTTACATTTAAGGTAAGGGATCTGACCTCTCTCTTTCTTTTCAAGTAATCTCTTTTATGTCATTTCTTTTATGCTCTATGTTCTTATGTTGGAGGATGTTCTTTTATATTCATATTACTTCCCTTTTAATGTTCATATGATGAGATACCTCCTCTTTCTATCATCAATTCGTTTTAAGAATGTTTAAGTGGCGCCGTTAGGCTGCCGAATTTTTTAGGGATTCTTTCACCCTTCTCATTTTTCAAAGTTCTACTTTCATGTCAAGTCTTTCAAGTTACTTTTTATTATTTTGGGGTATGATATATATATCTATCATACTGAACTTTTATTTTCATATGATGAGAGACCCTATTTTATCTCGTCAATTCATTTTTGTTGAAGTTTAAGTGACGTCGTTAGGCTGCTGAATTTTCATAAGAGAAATCTAATTTTTGTCTTCCTTCCATGTTTTTCATTTCAAATGGTATGTCCTTCAAATTTCATTAACATGTTCATATATCCTTCATATTCAGTCCCTCTACTGTTTTATGGGTCATTTATGAATGTTTGACCCATGTCCCCTCTCTTTTCAATGTTTTCTAAAACCCCAAAACATAGCCGTTATGCTGCAGAATTTCCGTCTCAAAATGTCTCTCTCTTTTTCTAAAGTTCTTTTATTTTATTAAGTGAATACTCAAATCTCTCTCTTTTATAGGGTTATTCACATATATACCAATTTTTTCTATTTTAAATTCTGGTATTTACATACATGAGACCCTCTTTCCCTTTCTGTGGGTTTAAAGTGACATAAAGATCATGTCTTTAAAGCAGTTTTTAAAACATTATGATTATGAAATGAAACCCATTTCTTTTATTCTATATGGGTTGTTTATGAAATTATTGATGATGATATATGTTTCTCACATGATGATAAAGAAAAATTTAAGGGTGCGCCCTGATAGCGCTCTAATTCATTGGGTAAAGACTTAATCTCTAGAGATGACCATTTTTAACAACGCCTTGGTGAATAACCTTGGTAATTTTAATGACACCTTGGGGATGGACCTTAGTGAAACGGAAATGATTGTCTATGTTAAATGTTGTATCCACATATTCAATTTATGAAAAACGTTATTTTTATTATGATATGCCTCCTGATTTCTTTCTCATGCCTTAAAGTTCTTTTCATGACCTTATTGAAGTATCTCAAGTTCACATGTAAAATGTTTCTCTTGTTTCCCTTACTGGGCCTTCTGCTCACCCTTTATTTTGATGTATGTCCCCAGGTTATGAGATGCATTAATGAACCTAGGATGAACTTAAGTAGAATCCTTTCAAGTGTTTAAGAATAATGTTTTATGTTTTCATGTTTTAAGTTCCTGGTTTCCAAGACACTAAACCTTAAAGATCCTCGGTTTTGTAAAATGTAATGAAAGTTTATGTGATAAAAAGGCGGGATGCCACATTTATCAGTACTTTCTTGATTACATTTTATGATAAATAATAAATTTTATTAAGTATCCCACTATTTTATCAAGTCCCAATGGCCCTCACCATTGAACTCAGAATGTCCAGTTGCTTTGACATTCTAGTGGTAAGGATCCATATTCCCCTTCGCATAACCCCAACAAGGGTTGGTCAAGCTATTTGAAGGTATTTAGGTAGGCAGGTCTTTGCCAACTGTGAGCTTACAGTTCCTTGATCTATTGAGTGGACTCCCCAATCCTGAAATCCTGACTTGGATTTTCTCAACTCTTGCCTCTAATATTACATCAAGTCTAGCAAGGGCTACTCCTCTTGATGTAATATGGTTAAGTCAACCTGAAACCTTTCATAAGGGATTCCTTTATAAAAGTAAGTGTCCCAACAAGGGTTGGTCAAACACATAGTTTTATTGAGTCTTTCCCTTAATCAAGTAATGGAAGGCTTGGTCTAACTTAATATGGTATTTGAGGTATTTTTATTCTTTATACGTAGTTTTGCATTATCACATGCTTGTTAATATTAAGTGATGCTTTCTTAAGTGATTAATCGTGTTCTGATAATGTTTACGCATAGTCTGGTTTTTATTTTATTCCATCTTTTCATGCTTGTTTATTAATTATGTGATCACGAAAAATAAACCATGCAATCAGAAATAATTAAAATAAGATGGCATGATCATGAGCTTCTATTGTTTAGCTTATCTAGTGGTTTTGATAAGCTAACCATGACCTAGGGAAAACACCTTGAACCTGATGGTTTGTGTTTTTCAGCTCCCACTTGTCCACCTTTGTATCTTCTTGGGTTGGTTTTGCCTCAGCTTCATATTTTGAACCATCTCCTCTGACTTGGGAGATCCTCCATTACATGGGGTTTACATTAAAGAAACCATGGGCACGCAGGCCCTAAATTTTATTGGAAGAAGGCTCGAAGGCCAACGAATTTAAATTAAACAAATTTAAATGAAACCATACACACATACAAAGGGTCTTTGGTCTATCTCATGATCATCCATAGCATGAAACGACATTTACGCATATTTAGAATTCAAATTCTTTTAATCGTTCTATTATTCAAGATAAGTCGCGCTTGAATTCAATTAATTATGATCTTATAATTAATCAATTCTTTATCTTAAATTCCTTTCTGAATTTCCTTGAGATTATTCTCATCCATGTTCCTTGTATGGTGTCTTTGTACATTTGGAGGAAACCTGGTGAAATTCCATTTCTAGAAAGTACACGGTGTGTAGTTTATATTTACATGGTGTGTATTTCTTTCACCTTTTATCCAAAGTACATGCCGGGGGCTTTGGCGTGTTTTCTATACTTTGGAAATTTTGGAGTACACGGCATGTAGATAAATCATACATGGCATGTACTTCCTTGTTACGCGGTAACCGGCCCGGCAATCCTGTGTACGTGGTACGTGGATTATCCTTTGTACACGGTTTCACTTGGGCCGGATCGGACTACACGGCGTGTTGCTCCAACATACACGTTGTGTATTCCGGTTCCCACACGCCGTTTAATTCTGGTCAACACGGCATAATAAATACTTAGGCATACTCAATTCACACGGCGTGGTTTGGTGGACCAGTGCTGGTTCGTTGAACCTAAGTACACGGCGTGTAGTTTTCATTACACGTTGTGTATTCCCGTGTTGTACAGACAGAAAGAGAAGCTCCTCCGGATGAGTTCCTCATTTTTATTTTAATCAAAATTAAAATTAAAAAAGGTTGTTTCTGTGATATGAATCGGGAAATGAAGGAGGAAGAACAGATCTCGTTTATTCAAATTTATAGAATGATTTATTTAGAATTGAATCAAATATAAATGCATAAATTATCAGCAAAAATTAAATAACTATAATCAACGTTGTAACCTCGCTCTGATACCAATTGAAGGTTCCAGGCACAGCAGAAGCGCATGGGTGGAAGTGCCCACTTGGATTTTTGTCATTAACAATGATCAATCCAAGATCAATACGACGATAAACACCAGTCTCCACGGATCGAATCATAGAAATAGACAAAGGAAAGGAAAGTCCTAGAACCACAAATTAGGATCATTACAGGTTGATTATAATTAATTTAATAAATTGAAAAGAAGTACCTTTTGGTATCCTTTCTTTGTTGATATTCTTGATCATGTTCTGATGTGATTCGTCGTTGCGTCACAGAAGCCAAGTGTAGACTTCCTCTAGCGGTGATCCACACGTGCACCTCGTATATCTGGACATCGCCAAAGGAGTCTCTGGGTGCTAGCATGGAGAAACATTTGCTTGCGTTGTCCGCCTTAGATCGTCTTGATCTGATGGAAGAGGATCTCTCTCGGTCTTGAGAGCGTTCTTGAAGGAAGAGGTTCTTTCGGCCTTGAAAGAATTCTCCAGAATTGTTGTGCACAACGATTCTCTTGTCTTAGGAAAAGAGTTGGGGTTGTGAGGATATTTATAATCAGGTTTGAGGTTGTAGAGTTATGACAATAAATAAACACGTTACGCGTTTCATTTATTTCATTAACTCTCTTTTGAAAACCCCATGTTGAGTAATTAATTCCTTGACATGCACCCAAACTGATTATAATAAATATCATTTAATAAAATGATATTTCCATAAAATCCCGACTGGAAAAACTATATGGCATGTATTAATAAATACACGGCATGTACTTGTTTTTCATTGAAAACTACACGACGTGTACATTCAATGTACACGACGTGTATATATTGTTTTCATTTATTCATTTCCTTTCCAAAATAAAAACTACACGGCGTGTACATTTAATAATACACAGCGTGTACTTGTTTTCAAAATAAAACTACATGACGTGTAATCATTGATACACGGCGTATACTTTTTTTATTTTATTCTTCCTCCAACATTAAAACAATTTAGGCTTCCTTGAATAATTATTAAACCACGTATGGGAATAATCTTTATTCTACTTGAGATTCTTGAATACACTTAGTGTGTGACCCTCCAGGCCCCTTTCTCGTTGGCATTAGGCGGGCTTGCCTAAAGTCCAAGATTACTGTCTAGCAACGGGTCAAGGCACCCAAGAGAAAGAAGTTGATGCCGCATTGAAGTATCACCTCATATGAATGATTACTATGTAATTTAATCCCTTTTTCTCAATATCTCATCAAGTAGGTTTCATGGTAGTGTCATAAACCTATATGCTTGATCTGTCATTCTTTGACTTCCAGAAATAAACTCGACGTTACACCATGGCCATGGAATTTGTTTGAAAATTCTATTTCAATCAAAGGGTCTGAGATATATACTTCCATAAATATAGAAGGGACAAAACCTTACTCAAATTATCCATTAACAACATGTCATTCATGACGCACCCAACATACCCTACTTCCCGCCAATTGTCTTCATGATGGTTTTCGTCAACAAATCTAAGTGTGCGAGTCATGACATGAGTTAATGATAATCTTCCATTCTAAGGACCATTAAACACGCTCGTAGATAGTAATTTCCAAATAAACCAAGATATGAGGAATTACTACTGGCGGGTCTGTTCTCATAATCTCCCATCTTGGAGATTACCAAGTGCGAACTCCATGAGAGAGAGTCTCGTCTTCTTACGAGTACTCGCACATGAAGGTCTGTATACTATGTGTCCTATCATAGTATTTCATCCAACCGCAGAACTTTATTTAAGAATATTTTTATAGCATTTTAAGGTTCTCATCATAGCGGGTATCTTCCATGACCTTATTTATGCAACAAATATTCCAGGACATTATTATATTATAGTCATGCAAAACAATGAACAATATATAATAAGTGAAAATTCATGTAATAAAATTACAAAACAGTTGGTTCTCAGGACACCAACCCTTACACCACCTACCTTATTTCTATGGAGGAACACTCATCCAATATCAGCCTCTGTTTTGGTCCAGATCGGAAGAAAATGAAAAAATAGATGAACTCCCTAGAAATAGGGAATTTGAGATCAAACCAAAATAAATATTTTGATGGGAATAAGAATGAAGAAAGTATCTGAAGGATTATATTGTTTACCAATGGTGATCCAACATGACATACATAAGTTGAATCGAAGCCCGTACAAAGAATTTACTTCAAAGACTAAGTGAAGCTTGAAGGAGAGCTCAAACAGGAGAAAGAAGGGTTGTTTTCTGTTGGAAACAATAATGAAAGATTAGGTTTAATTTTATGAGGGAATATGTGAAATAGTATTTTTTTTCAACTTTAAAGAGGCGCATAGTTTGGTCGAATGTACTATTGTCCAAATAATGCACTAACCATGCGACATGCACTGTCTCAAAAGAATCCCTACATGGGCTAAGTGCATGATTTGATTAAGAGTGTGAAGCCCATAAAAAACTTCTTTATCACATGTTTAATACAAATCACATTGTCATACGTCCTAGGTATCATGATTAGGGAAAATTTTGTGACCCTCTACTATACACTGAAACACCCCCACACGAATTTCTCTAACTGTGCGGACTGGGCAACATAGTTTCTACTAATCACACAAACCAGTTGTTTCCTCAAAAAGATAGGGATTTGGGCTTTCAACAATCCCCAAACACCCTAATTTCCTCTATATCCTTACTATGCATTCATATTAGGTAAAAATTAAGGAATTAAACCAAAATTAAAAGGGTTTATACCTCAAAGAAAATTTGGGTTCTTACAGTTATCATCAGTGATCCTCCTCTGTGCCTTCAGTTATATCCTGTAGTGTGCCCCAGACTTGATATCAGTGTGGCAAGGTTGGGAATACTAGGAATTATTGTTTCTCACCTATGGATATGTGTAACAATTGTGGGAGTTATGGATATCTATAACATTTCTTTTAGGCTATGTATATGCCTCGTTATGGTCAAGGATCATCAGCTCCAAAGGCTACTACAGCACAATCAGATACTTTGAATTATATAGGACTCTATCCATAGACTTTAGTAGTGAATCACCTTAATACAGTGGATGAGTTTCCATTAGATCTAGATATGGGTCTAGAGACTATGAGAGGTACCATATTTATTGCATCTTTAATAGTGATTGCTTTATTTGATACAGGTGCCTCCCACTTGATTATCTCTTCTGGTTTTATGGATATGCTTAAACATCAAATAGAACTCATGCACTTTGTTATGGAGTTAGTGAAACCTTAGGGTCCCAACATCCTTCTTTTTCATTATTGATATCCAATGCAGAGTTAGTCTGGGATTTCCTCATTCTTGATATGGATCTGTTTGACATCATCATCAGGATGGATTTTCTTATCGCTCATCATTTTGAGATTTATTGTTATTGTTGGTGTGTCATTTCTTGAAGTTGATGGGAGATATCAAGTGTTTCAGGGAGATTTAGATCCAAGGTCTTGTCATGCAGGACCTTCCTACCCAGAGATCAAGAGTTTTTATCCATTGTTATAGTAGAGACCAATGAAGTTTCTTTTGTGGGTGATCTTCCATTGGTTTTCAGGTATTTTTCTAATGTTTTCCTAGATGATTTCTTCGGTCTTCCTCATAATAGGGAAGTAGAGTTAATGATTTATCCAGTGTCATATATTTAGCTGATATCGATACCCTCTTATCTTATGGCACCAACAGAGCTGAAAGAGATCAAGATATATTTGGATGGTCTAATAGTTAAAGGTTTCGTTCACTATAGTTTTTCACCTTGGGTGCCCCATGTGATCTTTTCCAAGAAGGTGGATGGTTCACTTAGATTGTGTGTATACTATCTAAAGTTGAATAGGGTAATGATTAAGGATAAGTATGTGTTTCCCCATATGGATGATTTGTCTAACCAGTTAAATGGGTAAAGGTAGTTTTTGATGATCGATCTTTAGTCGGGTTATCATCTGCTCAAAGTTTACGAGTCTGATATACCAAAGATGAATTTTAGGAGTAATTATATCCATTAAGAATATCGTGTACTTTCATTTGGTCTAACTAAAGCTCTTTCAGTTTTTATGGCTTTGATGTAATGGATATTCAATGAGTATCTCGACACTTTTTTTGGTAGTGTTCTTAGATGAAATTTTGGTTTATTTGGGATCCTAGCATGAGAACAAGCATCATTTGAGTTTGGTTCTAGAAATCCTAAGGAGTTACCATTTGTATGGAAAGCTTTCAAAATAAAATTTTTGGATCTAAGAATTGAATTTCTTAGGGAACATGATTTCTGAGCATGACTTATAATTTGATTTTGAGAAGGTGAAGGTTGTATTTTCATGGGAAGATCCATGGAACATATTTGAGATTCAGATCTTCCTTAGTCTTTTTGGGTACTACCAATGGTTTATCAAGTATTTATCAGAGTTAGAATCACCTTGTACTGCTCTTACTAGGAAAGGTCTAAAATTATTATAGAATGAAAACTTGCGGTCTTCTTTCAACAAGCTAAATTAACTTCTGTCATCAGCTCCTATTCTGATCTTACTTAAGCCTGGTAAGGGGTATGTGGGTTTTTTGTGATGCTTCTGGTGTTGTTCTAGGTTGTGTTCTTATGCAGGATAATTATATGGTGGATTATGGATCCCTTAATCTTTGAATTCATGAGAATAATTACCCCACTTATGATTTATATCTTTTAGTGGTTATGCATGTGCTTAAATTTTGATGACGATTTATTTTTTGGGAGAGTTTCATGGTATTTTCTAACCATAATAGTCTGAGATATTTATTTTAACAAAAAGACTTGAATATAAGACAAGCACATTGGGTGGAATACCTTCGGACTTTTGAATTTAACATCAACTACACCCCAGGGAAGGGGAATGTCATTATAGATGATCTCAGTAGGAAAGTACCATCGCAAGCTAATCTGGAATTGAAGGAGGAGTGGAGCCTTATAGGGATCTTCGCTTAGTTACACATGGATGATCATGAGGATGTTTTGGGTGTGGTTCTGACTAGTGTTCAGTTATTATCATCTCTCTTTGAGTCTATTCTGCAGGATCAACAACATGATGTTGAGTCTAGGGAAATTCAAGAAAACCTATATGGTGGGGATACTATTTCTGGTTGGTCTCTCTTTTTAGATAGTATTCTCTATTTTGGGAATCAATTTATCATCATGCCATCTATGAGGAGTTCATTTTTTTTAACTATCATAATTTTTTATGGGTCATTTATCTGGGAACTATGAATATGTATTATGACATGAGATGGTGATTTTGGTGGCTTGGTATAAAGTGTGACATTACAAATTATGTGTCCCGTTGTTACATCTTCCAGCATATAAAGGCAGAGCATCTAAAACCTTATAGGTTGCTCCATCCTCTTATAGTTCTAGTTTGTAAATGGTATGGGGTTTCTATAGACTTTTTTGTTGGATTATAATGAACTACTCAAGGGAGTAATTCTATCCGGGTGGTAATTGATTGGTTGGAAAATTCACCTCACTTCATTCTGATCAGGGAAAACACTAAAATTGAAGACCTGGGTAAGTTTTATGTACAGGAGGTTTTGATATTACAGGTGTTCCCTCTACCATTATTTATTATAGGTATCCTAGGTTTAAATCAAAATTCTAAAAGAGTCTCTAGGAGGTGATGGGGACTCGGGTCAATTTGAGTACAACTTACCATCTGCAAACAAATGGCCAAACAAAGCATGTGATAGCCCTGTAGGCATCGCTAATTCCCACAGGGTTACTGAATTTCGAAATTTATAAACACGAAACAAACAAACCACTAAACTATGGGGTAGAATAGGATATTCAAGTCTGATGTTGAACCCATAGAGACAAGTTTGGAGAAAATATTAATTAAATAAAATAAACCTAAAATAATTGAGATTTGAATAGATGAAGAATGGTTTGGATTATAAATAAAATGAAAAAATGTGCTCAATAATTATAAATCTGGTTTCATGATTGATTAGGGTATAATATAATTAAATAAAAATCATATGGTGTCAGAACCGAGTCAGGTCGAATCTAATGATCATGGTAAACAAACCCCAAAATCACTAAAGTTGCCTTTTCACAATGGTCATGTTACTTTGGGTATTTTTTGAAATGATAACTCAGAACCATTTTTAAATATAGTGTATAATTCACCCAATGGTCATGGTTTGAATCTTTCTCTAGTCAAATGTGTTAAAATAATCACTCCTTCACCAATCACACAATGATCATGAATGAAAAATCGAGGAATAGAATTTTAGAATTTAGGGTTGTGAAAAAAAGACCCAAAATGAATTGCATTTAATAAATAAAATACCTTAATACAATCAATCCTCCTTCATTACAACTTATTCACAAAATATCTACCCCCTCATGCTAGCCATGAGGGGGTATGAAATAAAGATCCTATTTTACTCATCACAATAGCGGTAGTCTTCAATCCCAGTGATGGTGGTTCTGAATAAAAATTAGGTGGAGCCTTGGTCACTTATTTATAGGCCTACTTGGTGCTTTTATATTAATGAAAATAATTAAATATTGTTCAAAAATTCATCTTAGGAAGGTCCTAAGTCTTAGATATTTTCAAACATTAAAGATACGGTGAATCTGGAAAATTGAATCATGTTTTGACCTTTTACACGAAATGTAATGTGGAACCACAAATTTTGGTGTATTTACTCCAAAATTTTATTCCAAAAAAATCATGGCGTGTAATATGTTTACACAATGTGTAATTACTTTTCAGATCATGTACTGTCTTCATGACTTGTCCTCATAGTAGCGACCTCGCCTGATGAACATACGTTGTGTAATTTAATTACATGGCATGTAATTGGTATTTTTTCAGTTTTCCATACTAATTCACCTTCAAAAATATGGTGTCATGCTTTCCACCTCTTTTAATTCCTTTTTCAAATATTCATTTTTTCCTACCATAAAACATAAAACAAGTCAAATATCTCACAAATTGGAAATAATATTCAATTAAATACATAAATTAATATATTAAAACACTCTAAAATGTATGCATGAAATACACTTATCAACATGCTATTCAGATCCTGAAGGATATTCTCCATGCCCTTGTCTTGGATTTTGGTGGATCATGGGATAGCCATCTAGGACTATTTGTGTTTTCTTATAACAACAGTTATTAGTTGTCAGTCAAAATGGATCCCTAAGTGGCTTTGTATGGATATATGTGTAGGTCACCTCTTTGTTGGGAAAATTTGTGTGAGGCCTCTTTGGTAGGACCAAGTCTCATTCAAGTGATGTTGGTGTGGATTCAGGATATACATCAGCATTTGTTTACATCTCAGAGTTGGTAGAAATCGTATGAGGGTCGTTGAAGTCCTCATTTGTATATTTTTGTTGGTGACCAGGATTTCTTGAAATTTTCTATTTATTTGGGTCACCATTAACTAGGAAAATAGGGGATATTGGATTCGAGATATGTTGGATCATTTTAGGTCACTGAGCAACTTGGTTAGGTTGATTATCGGTTGGAATTTCCAGTTCAGTTGATGGGTATTCATGATTTTTTCCATATATCTCATATTAGGAAGTACCATCCTGATCCCTCTCACATTCTAAGTTGGTAAGAAACTGAGTTGGATCCAGATGTTTCTATTCTAGAACAACTAATGGATATTGTTGACTCTCAGGTGAAAGTCTTTCATGGGAAGTTTATTCCTTTTTTTAGAGTATTATGGTGACACAAATCATATTCTCATGAGACTTGGGAGTGAAAGTCATCGATGGGGGAGCAATGGCCTCACCTCTTTCCAGACACCATTATTCTACATGTCTTACTAGGGATGTAAAGTCTTATGGTTTGAATTTTGTAACATCTCATTACCTTCTTTCAGGTATTTATCATCTCTCTTTTCATTTCCCTCTTTGTTTGGGTGTGTTTTGGGACTTTCAAGGATAGAGAGAATTTTCTAGGGGAGGATGTATATTTTTTATAATTAATATAGTCTATGTATAAATGTGAAAAATGATTAATAGGATTTACTTTGGGTTCTGGGTTGACCTGGGGATTTTTCATAGTGTTTCTATAGATTCTGCATGTTGGGCATTTTCACATTATGAATTGGTTACATGACCTGAAACCTTTACTGGGATGATATTGTGAACCGGTGAAGAGGATGAAAAGTTTACATGCCATGAAACTGGTTCACGTCGTGAAAAGCTTGATCATAGATATTTTTTATTTGAGGTGAAACCTTTTGGGTGTATCTTATAAATCATAGAATTCACTTCGTGAAAGGGTTTCACATCACGAATGTTTTAATATTAGTGGTTTTAACCATGTTGCATGTATGATTTTATTTTCATTTGTCGCAAAATATTTTCTCTCAAAACCTAGGAGGTCTCCTAGGTGATTTTGGGAATCTTTTCTCCTTCCTAATCATTTCACTCGGTGATTTATCTTCATTGTGGTTGCACTGCATCTCTCTAGGTAACTGATCTTTCTATTTATTCATTTTCATTGGTTGAAGTAGCACTATTGTGCTACATTTTCCGATCCACTGGTCTTGTGGTGTTGGTTATTCTTAATCCTTTATAGATCCATTGTGTGATTTCCCTCTAAAGGTTGACCTTTATGTTGGTTGCGGTGCAACATGTGATTTTCTTGAGGTGCATTTTGTTTTATCTTCTTCACTGACTATATTTCTTATTGAATTGATTATAAGATGTAAGGATTATTTATAGGGACTTCGTTGTTGTCTTTGAATTCTTCTGTATTGGTGGATCCCATTGTAGGTATGTGCATCCCTAGTTTAATGTAGGTGGTTCCGTCTCTAACCTATATTGTATGAACTATATTTCTATAGTTTTTATAAATTGTTTTATAAATGAATTAGCATGATTGAATTGTGTGTATGAAAATGGGTTTTTGAGAAAAGGTGGTTTTCCCCTTATTTTGGTAAAAGAAAAGGTACCTTAAAATAATTGTGAAATGGATTTATGGAATGTTTTTCAAATCATGGTTTTGATGAATTGGATTTGAAAATATTTCATATGGGAAGCCTTGGGTAGTTGGGTGGAAAGTGAGATAATAGGCCTCATTTGTTGATACTGTCAAGGGGTTCACTCATAGAGTGTTCCTCTACTCCCTCGGTCCATTATTCTAGGTGCTTGCTATACATGTTGTGAGTTTCACTTATTGGGGTGTTCCTCTGATCTCTATATTCAATGCATATATCTAGAGACTTGATGCGCATGATTATTTATGTCTGGGTATGAGTGTTCTAGCTAGCCTGACCTGTAGTGATCATTGGCGTGATTTACTTATTCTTTGGTTTGTACTGCTTGGATTTGATATGATATGTGATATATACTTTGAACTAATTTGATATATGTGATATGATTTGAAACTATTTTACCTGGATTATTTGTAATTGTGGATAAAGGGAAAATGTTTTACCATTATTTTAATATAAAAACTATTTAACTGGTTATCATTCTTTGTTTTATTATAAAGTTGATCATGCTCATATTTTTGTACAAATACTTGATATGGAACGCCTGGGTTAGATTCTAATTAGCATGTTTATCTCACACCCTACAAACCTCTCTAGTGGTTCATAGACCTTATTATGTATTTCAGTGCAGGAAAAGATAAGGAACTATAGGAAAATCACTACATAGAGATGGTTTTTTTTATATGGCAGTGGTTTAAACAACCGCAATATGTTGTTGTGGCGGTTTCAAAAAATTGCCGCTAAATTGTGTGTTGGCATACAACACGTGGCATTTTCTTCAATTTAGAGGTGGTTTATGGTAACCATAATAGAGAACACATTTTAGGTTGTTTTTTTTGGTTTTAGTGATGTTTTTCCCGACATAAAATGATTTTTTTTACGTAGCGGTTTACACCGCCGTGAAAAATAATTTTATTTTATTTGGTAAAACTGCCACTAAAACCAAGATAACCACCGTGAAATGATAATAGAAGATGAAAACTATGTAGAGGTAGTTTTAACCATCGCTGAAGTATTATATTTAGCAGCAGTTTTAACCGCCGCTGATAGTAAAATACCAAATTATAGTGACGGTTAAAACTACTGATAAATATGATCCATTTACTTAGCAGCTATTTAACCCACCACTAAATCTAGATTTACAAAAAAACACAGCTTATTCTGCAGCCCTAGTACTGATACCCTGAAAAAAACCATTCCAATTTTATATGCACATACATCCTATATCCAAAAGAATACAAGGAAACCAACATTTTCATATGAAAAAGCACTTTAAAATCCACACACACTTTTCTGAGTATCACTCATTGCATGGTGTAATAATTATGCCATTGATCCCATCCATGTGTTCCCCCTTGGGAACCAATGTTACTCATATAAAGCTAAGTAACCCGAACAGTGTTATCATCCATGATATAACATGTATCACCCCTGATGTCCAAAGTATCAACTACCTATGAGACCATCCTTAGTATTACATAAAGAGGAAAACAAGTGTCTTTCAAGGTGTAACTAATAAATTGATTTTCTTTAAGTTTTAAATACTAATGATTCCATGTGTAGAGCCATGCCATCTTATAAATCAAGTGAATTTAATGAGGTTCACACCCATAAGCCATTTCAATTATAAATTCACAAGGAGAATGTAGTAATAAATCCATAACTCATACCATTTCATTTAATTAATTAGGTAGTCCATTCCATAATTAAAGGTTTCGAAGAATTTAATAAAAGTAATAGGTCCATGTGGACTACCCATGGCAGTTAACACCATACATACAAAGGTATATGGTAGGCCATGCTAGCATTCATTCCATATGAGAACATTTAGTTTGCTCAATAAGACTTAGTCCTAACCACCTAAAAGAGGGTTTGGTCACTAAGTCATACATAGGGGGTTGTCACGTCCTCCCACAATTCATTTGAACTTCACTTTGATAGTTTAGAAAGCAATACACTTAAAAGGGGGTTTTATTAGAAAAAAACTAATTATATTAAGTCATTCAATGATTACACTATTATGTGTGGTTAAAATTTGAGGTTCATGGTCCTTAACATGGAAAATTTAATAAACAAGGGATACTAATCCTAATGAACTATGTTCAAAAAATTAAACAACAAATTCCCAAGTTGCGCATGGAAGTCCTGCCAGAAATCATAGTGAAAAAATTTATAAAACATCAAGACTCTAAGGTAAATGTTGTATACTACCTACAAAATACCATGGATGATCTAAATGACCAATATTAAGGCATGTTTCTATCCATATCGAAAGAAATTCTGGAAATAGATGAATTCCCTGATAATATGGTGAATTTAGTTACACCAAAATAATGCATCTAGAGAGGAGATAAATGTAGAAAGAAGGAAGGAAAATTCCTAGACTCACTGAGTGATATAAAAATAACTTGATAGAGGTTGAATTAAACACTAGATAATGGGGATCAAACCAACCCTTTGAGAGTATAGGATAGGAGGATCATGGGCGGGATCCCCCTTGAGCACACGAAGGAGAAATAAAGATAGGGTGAAAAGAAATAAGGACGGAGGGGAATTTTTGTAGTTTCTAGCTTTTTTAATGAGGTGCACAGTTTTTCTACATAGTTAGCTATATTGTGTTCCAACCATTCTCATTCCACTTATTATGGAGGGTGTTTGCATAGTTCATGAGTAAAAATTGGGAAACCGTGCACAAACTGTTCATTCTACCTCTTTTCAATACCTGCATCATGTTGTACTGGTGAAGGGATATTTGTTTGTTTTCTCTAAAATTATTCAAATATTAGGATGATGGTATAATGATCCATTGGTATGGTTTCGAGTGTGTTATTCACCATATATAGCTACATGTATAAAAATTTTCCCTATTATTTTCATAGCATGACACTAGTGGATCATATAATCTTGGTGAAATTCTAGATCATGCCAAGGAATAGCCTTTTGTTTTGAAAGGTGAAAATTGTAAATATTTTTTTCTCTTGTGTGTGTTTATTGGGTTGTGTTGATTGAAATAAAAAAGATAAAGTGAGTGAGAGAATAATATAATCACTCACCTAAATGTGACAAAGTAAAAGTTAATAGGGATTAAAATTTATTAATTGGACTCCAACACTGATTCAATACCCCTCTCAGTATTGATCATATCCCTCCTTGGATTCTATAAATTGGTATTAGAATATAGGTTCATATCTGATTGGGTTATCTATTGTAAGTTTATTCTATTTTTAATGTTTAAAGTTTCTTTCATGATTTATGATGAATTTTAGTTTTAGATAAGAATGATTTGACTTTGATCAGAATTTAGTTTCTTATATAACTTTGATAAATATGAAAAATAAAGATAAAAAGAAAATTATAAATATGTACATGTTGAGTAAGGAAGATGTTTATCCATAATATAATGATAAATATGATAGATCTAGTTTATAAGTAGAAGTGATGGTGGTTTATTCTACTACTAATGAAGTGGACAATCCCTCTACCTTAACAGGATCAAGACACTCAAGTGTTCAAAATATATTTGTAAATTCTTATCAAAACTATTTTGAATAAGAGGAAAGCATACGTGGTAGTGATCACATTCCAACTATAAAACATGGGAAGATAATACTATAAAATTTGAAGAAATAAGGTCTGTCCACTAAAAAAAAGTTGAAGGGAGTTACAAAACTGGATATTCCCAAGAAAATCAACAAGAAGGTTGATCGTTTATCCTTGGGTAACAAACATAATAAATTTAGAAAAAATGAATCATAAAAAATGATTCATGACAATAAAGAAACTTATAATATTCCATGTGGGAAGTCCAAGAAGACTGTAAATATACCTGAAGACATTTTAATGATTTTAGAAATAGCACCAAAAGCCACCTCCTGATCCTCTACACCATAGATATAACAACCTAGAAATTTTTAAAAATTATTATATGATTCATAAATATAAATATCTATTAATAAAATATAAGGATCATAAATTCCTAGTGTCTTTGGAAGACTGGGTTTATAATACATAAAATGAAACATGAGAAAACAAGAAAATGTTAGGTCATGAAAATGTTTGGTGGAAACTCTATGCCACACATGATATATATACAAACTAACTATTACCATATTTTTCCAACATATCAACAATACAACTAATCACTGTCTGATGATGAACATATCTTGTCACCCTCTCCACCTCCATCTCTACTTCCTACTACCACCTGTAATAACATTATATTGAAAATTAAATATTATTGTATATTTATATTTAAACTTAAATCCAATAAATGTTTTAAAACTAAATGATTTTGAATTTTTGTGATTTACCTTCTCACCATCAGTCGATGAAATACCACTGGGGGAAGATACAGTTGTATTCTAATATAAATCAATCAATTCATTATACAAAGCAGATATCTGATCCCCCTGTTCTTGAACTGTGTTTCATAGAGAAACAATCTCTCTCTGAGTATCTTGGGGTATGGACTAACTATAACCAGGAGTAGATGTATCTACAATCCCTGATGTCCTTCCAAAGACCTCATATGGTACGGATCCCAAACCCATCCTACGCACTCTACCAGGATGATCCTTCCAAGGACTTTAGCATTTGGGTTATCCTGGGAGACTGAGTAGGACTGCGCAAGATTGGCATCCCATAGTTCTTTAATTTTTACCTATAAAAAAATATCAATCATTTTAAAATAAATATATATTAACATAGTAACATATGATAATAAGTTATTATAATGAAAAGTGAGTTCATAGCCCAACTTCTTTGGCAGGCTCATTAACAAAACTTCCATCATATTTTTTATGAACATTCAACCACACTTCTGTTCAGGATGCTTGGTTCCCTAAAATTTGTGATTGCATTAAACAAATATAAATAAAAAATTTAATATATTAAAAATATAATATTGTCTTATAAATATTTAAACTAATGAAAATATTACCAAATCCGATCGGCTTCTAGAAAAACTCTTTGACCCCACAGTGTGAGGGATGACTTGCTTAGCCCGGATTTATGCATTATTCCTTCAAAGATCCTGAAATAAATAAAATTTAATTTAATAGTAATTTATTCAATTTTATCTCCTCTTCATATACATGTATAAATGTAAAATGAGATTAATATAATAATATATATTTAAATATCATATACTTCTCATCGCGATGTATGTCAATAAAAACTTGTCATTGCTCTTTGGGTACCCCATCGGGTAGCTTTTCATACATCTGTTGGGTGGTCAATGAAGTATCATTGACATCGCTCCACAATCACCATTTAAATTATTTCCATTTATTGCCCAGATTTTTTAATTTCCACTTTTGTTCTAGCACATCAGCAACCATAAAGTGGAAAAACATCTCTACACAGAAATTCATTTTGAAAATATTATAATTTAATAACATTACATTCAATTACACCATAATGTATTAAAATTACCTTCATTTTGGGAATCAAAAACTTCATTTTTCCAAGTTGAAGGAATATACCTCCAACCATCATACGAAATGGGAAGGGAAACTGGATCTGTGACCAGCTGGCCTATGATCTAGCCAAGTAATCATGCAGTGTCATCTGTAGGGAACCCATATGAATCAAATGGGACAACTATATTCTCTCCGGTCAGATTCCATACATTTTAACTTTTTATATTTTTATCCATACTTGCATTTTTCCATCTTTAATGAATAAACATTTAGTATAAAAAATTGCAATAAATTTATTCATATTAAAATTTGTACCTATAATAGTCACACTCCAGTATCCCCATGAAGAACTATAAGTGGCACACCGCTCCCTCACTACTGAGGCTCCTGAAGGGGGAGACGATGACTAAGCTGTTGAAGGGATGCTCATAAAGGGTGTGAGAGATGGTGTAGGGGGAGATGGTTCAGGGGGGGAAGCAGATGGTGGCTCAGATGTCGTAGGGAGGGAGAAAGATGGATCATCATCTGCCGTAGTGGTCGATGAAACAGTATAATGATTCCTACTTGGAATTCTTATCATTTAATCAAATAAAATTAAGTTTAGAACATATATTTCAAAAAAACTATGCAGAAAAAAAGTAAAAATGATAACAAATACACAGTACTAACAAACAAAATATACATAACAATGATAATGAATGACTACACAGATGAAATAAGTGGTTGCTAAATGAATTCATAACTATACATACAATCATTTTCCCCTTCAATCATGTCGGTTTCCTACTCCATTACTTCATCCACTTCATCTATCCTTTCTAGAATAATATTTTCAATATCATGATGGAAAAATAAGTCTGCTTCTTGTTGTTGATGAGATTCAATGTCAGAGGTCAAATCTTCCACTTCATCACCCATATCATACAAATCTCTTTGTTTTACATGAGAAACTACACTCCACCCTTCATCCACAAAATCATTCATATAATATAACATTTTCTCTTAAGATGATAAGATATACAGATCATGCAGTTCATAATCACCAACATCCATCAAGTGAGAGAAGTTCATAGAAGTAAATTGTAAGGAATATCTTTTAACACCTCTGATAGTATCAACTCAATTTCATTTGAATAAAACAACTAAAAAAATCCCATGGTAGTTTAATTAAATAATATCAGTTAGTTTTCCATAGTATCCCACTTCATCAAATGTAAATATACCACTATTATTTGTTTCCAAACCCTCTTCTTGATCTACTATACAAAATCTAAAGCCATTCACATTGTAAGCGTCGAACTTTATAACTTGTTTTAGAGGACCTAGAGAAAGAAACTTCAACTCTTCTGACAACTCTGCTTGAGTATAAGTATTAATGATCTAAAAAAATATACATTATTATATTTACAAAATATTTGTGTCAACCTAATATCCATATTTATTACAATATTTATGAACTTACATGTCATGAAAACCATTATACAAACTCTTTATTAATAGATTTAGTTATATCTTTATCATTTTGTGTTCGGCCTCTCATTCGTCTCTTTATTTGTATCCTCAACTATTCAATAAATGGATATGAAATTTCACTATTCAGCAGCACATATCTATGTGCCTAATAATTCCATTTATGTCACTGTAACATTAGAGGTCCTCCCAACTAATCGGCCAATAGCAGGAAATATTTTTGATTTCCCATGTATTTGAGATTGATTCGATGTGTATTCAACATGTCCAACTTGATTAAATATTGTCTTAATATAATCCAATTATTTAGAACAAAAGTTAAGACACTCCTCTTCCAAATAGCCTTCAGCAATAGAGACTTCTGGTTGAGCTTTATTTATCACGTATGATTTCAAATTCCCAAGATATCTCTAAAATAAAATAAACAAACATAATTATGTATTTAATTAAGTGCCAATAATTGTTTACTTAATTGAAAAACATATAAATAAATTACCTCTCAATTGGATACATCCATCAATAATGTACGGGGCCTCTTAATTTAGCTTCCTCAACCAAATTCACAGTTAAATGCATCATGACAATAAAAAACAACGAAGGAAAGATAATTTCTATTGAAAAAAGTGTCAATAAAATCCTCTCATGAAGGTTTCCAAGATCAAATATATGTACAAATTTCTCACATAGTTTTCTGAAAAATGTACAGAATTGGAGCACAACAGTAGTAACTTTTTTAGGTAATAATGTACTCAATGTCAATGGTAGTAACTGATGTAACAAAATATGTGAATCGCAACTTTTTAATCCATGTAACCTATGATTATTTAAATAAAAACACCTCAAGATGTTACTTGAATACCCATAAAATACCTTCACATACTTTAAAATTCTAAGGAATGTATCTTTACCCCTATTTTTCATTGCAAAAAATGTCAGAGCATACTTTTCATTCTCATCTGGCCAAAGATCATGTTTTATGTTCATTACTTGTAAGTCTTTCTAAGCATTGAGATGATCCTTATACTTTCCATGATCATTAAGCAATGTGAAGATCAAATTTTCACATACATTATTCTCAATATTCATCACATCAAGATTATGCCACAACAAATTAAATTCCCAATACAAAAGTTTGAATAATATACTTTTTTTCTTTCATTGTTGCATTCAAATTTCACTTGATGATGCACTTAGAACTCTTTTCCCACTATCATTCAAATGATGAACCTTCCCAAATTCTATTTCAACATTTCCAAGTTGTTCCAATATTTTAGAATAAGTTAATAACTTTGGAGGTAGTTTATGATCAATGAAACTGTTAAATTTTGATTTGTTTAGCCGAAATCTATGAGATACATCGAGAAATCTTCAATGGCACAAGAAGCACCATTTTCTACTATGAGGTGGCCATTCGGGCTCAAAATCAAAGTTAAAAATAGGAAAATCCAAACCCATGTAAGTGTTCTAACTATATAAATTTCCAAGTCCAGAGAAGTCACTAATGGTCCATATTAAAGCAACATGAATTTTGAACATTGTTTTAGAAGAAGCATCGTATGTCTCAACACTGTTGCTCCATAACTCCTATAATTATTCAATTAAAGGCTGAAAGTATACATCAATATCATTTCCAGACACTTTTTTCTAGTAATAATCATTGAAATGATAAAATACATTTGTTTCATACACATCCATGGAGGCAGATTGTAAGGGATCAAAACAAATGGCCAAATACTATAACTGGTACTCAAAGTCCCAAATGGGTTGAATACATCAGAAACCAATCCCAATCAAACATTCCTAGGATCATCTGAGAAATATGGATGTAATGAATCAAATTTCTTCCATGATTTTGAATCTCGTGGATGTCGCATTAACCTATCATTGTTATTATATACAGAATTCCACTTCATGTGTTCAGCAGTTTTTGATGACATGAATAATCTTTGCAATCAATGCTTTAATGGAAAATAACACAAAACCCTTGAAGGTGTGTTCCTTTTCTTCTTATTCATGGTAGTACATTGATTCAGACTTCTAAAATCACCCATTAACTTCTATCTAGAAGAAGAACATTTTTTTCAATCCTGTCTACTTGAATCCTCTCGCCAATAAAGAATGTGATCATTAGGACACACATGTATTTTTGTATAATTCAGACCAATCATGTTAACAACGTTTTTCAAATCATAAAAAGAATCAGGGATGTTTTCTTCAATAAATGCATCATGAAAAAATTCCAATATCATGGACATTTTCTTATTTGTAATTCCACATAAACATTTGATATGGTATAACTTCAGTAGAAAAGAAAGTTTTGAATATTTCAAACATTCACTATACAACTCTTGATTTCCATCGTCAACTAGACCATGAAACATATTTTCCTCAGTGAAGTTTTCTCTTACATTATTCTCCACATAATCAAGAGGAGTAACCAATGATATGTTACAATCTTGATCTGGTTGTCCTACAGTCTCAAAAACATCACTTTTCACGTTGCTATTTGTAGCACCCTCATTTGGTTATTCTGATATGTTTTGATGTTGATGGTGGGTTCTTTCAATGGATAATGCATCATTTATAAGGTTTTTCATTTCATTTTCCATTGTTGACGAAGTTGGGAGCTCATTCTGTGGATTGACATCAGTTCTCAACCTTTCTGTAACGTTCGATTCTTTGTGCCAAATCCAACACAAATATTGAGCAGGGAGTTGCTTCAATATTAAATGTTCATAAACTTCATTTCTCTTCAACTGTCTTCTAAATTTACATTTAGGACATGGAAATATTATTCTCCCTTCAATGGATTGATTGGAAATTGAAAAATCTAAAAACTCCTCTAAACCCTTAGCATACTAAGGTGTGTTCCTCAGTAATGTGATCCAGCTTTTATCCATGTATATAACAATGTACCTACACAATATTAAAAAAAATTAAAACACATAACTACTTCAAAATAGGGAAAGGTATTCATATATACTAGTTGAAAAAATTTATAAATATGTTAAATAATGATTTCCTATATAAATACATATGGTTAATAATAAACCCACCCACTAGAAAACCAAAGCATGAAAATTAAAAAGATCCATAAAATAATAGAGAGATAATAAAAAAATAAATCATGCTATAAAAAATGAACTATATACTACATTTTAGGAAATTAATACATCAGTAGCAGATTATATACATCAGAAACCAAAATTCCAAAATACAAAACGAGGAAAAACTTTGAAGATAGTCCCAAGTCCAATCCTAGTCCCAAACTCCCATGATTTTTCCTAGTAATCCAATCATCAAGCATTGAGCCTTGCCCAAACCCAAGCCTACAATCAAGTAACATCAACTTGTGTACCAAGTTCCATGGTATCTTGAGAAAGGTGTGATTATAATTAAATAGGCCACCACCAATGATATCCCTAAATATAACCCAATAATGTACATGTTAAAGTGGTACAAATAAAAAAAATTAATAATTTAATTAAAAGGGAGTAAATAACCACTAATGTTCGGGCTCTGCGATGACACCTGAGTCTTGTATCTACCACTATCGATCCTTAGGCTTATGACCCTGATCGACCATACCTGATTCATGCAATATTGAGGTGTCTATGAGCACATCGCATGGATTGTGATAACCATGGTATCATATCCACCCTTATGGGTATTTTCTTTAGTATCTCAAGATTGTTTATGAGGGAATTTTCATGTAGTAACTAAACACTGCCTACAAGGTAATTTTCTTTTAGTAACTCAACACCACCTATGAGGGTGTATTCTTATAGTAACTCAATACCATATATGAGATCATTTTCTTGTAATAACTCAACACTTATTAGGAGGGTGTTTTCATTTTAGAATCAATACTACCTGATGAGAATTTTCCAAACCAATACATATAACAATATCATTTCATAAGAGCAATTCCAATCTACCCCTTTAACATCCTTTTACAATATTGATCCCATTTCACATTTTTAACATTTACTAATTCACTTTAAAATTTCATTTAAATTCAAAATATATCCATTCACATCATAACATCTATATCTGACTTCATAACCCAAGGTTTACTAATTTTCTATGTCAACATAAAATCATAATCTCACAATTTAATTTCATAATACCATGTTAATCATAATTCATAATTTTATAGTTTAAGACTTATCAATTTATTAGGCCCAACACAAGGGTCGCATCCCAATATTATGTTTCTCCTTAGATTCACCCTTCATTTAATAAAGATTTATAATGCTTTCAATTCCATTTACAACATCGATGATTATGAAATTACATTTCATAAGCATTGATTTATATCACAATTTATTTTTAAACCCCATAAACATAGTAAGTAATATAATGATACCAATCCAAAAAAAGTTCAAGGTTTCAACTAGAGTTATCCCTTTAATATTATACACTTACTTTTTATAAAACATGGCTTACCATTTTATTGTCCAATTCTAGGTTCAATTCATCATTATGGCATTCCATTGGGAATTTACTTTTTCTAAGGTTAAAGGTATATGAAAGGGGGTGTTTAACTAAGGAAAATGGCAATTAAAACTTTAAATTTAAACTAGTTCGATACATGGATAGGCCGGTATGACCACAAATGCATCACTCAAAAAAATGTCAAACTATGGGTTAATTTTAAGGACCACCTACCTTAGCCTCATAGACTTCCACTTATCTAATATGGGCCTTTGGTTCAAGCTATAATAGGAAAAAAGTGGTAAAAAGGCTTGGAAATAGGGAATATTAGACATAAATGGAAATAACTGTAAAGACCCGTATTTCCTGTGGATTTTTTTTAATACATGAGAATTTTATGAGTATGCAATTTCTAAAGGCGCTTGATTCTCAGGCTCGATGTGTCCGAAATCAATTTCTGAAGTTTTGTGCGGGTACGTTCAGTAAACGTATGAGTGGGATTTTATATCTTTTGAACTAGTGCTCGAAATTGAAATCTGAGGGCACCATTGAACTCGCAGCGTCGGTGATTACTTAGTGAGACCTTCGCCGCAGTTGCATTTTAACGAGATTGGAAGATGGTTTTGGGGGTTTTTAAATGAAATTAAATAAAAATAAGACTCAACTTATTTTTATTTTATGGTGGATAAAACCACCAAGTGGAGCTTAGTGGTGGGGGCCACCCGCACATAACCTCCCTTGGGAGGATTTTATTTAGTGGGGCCCACATGAGTTTCTTAACTCTTCTAACTCTCCATTAATTTTGGAACACCTCTAACCCCCCATTTATGTGGGTTAAACTCTCCACCTTCCCTCATTACTTTAATGTGCCAACTCTCTCACAATTAATTAATTAAACCCTTGCAATTAATTAATTAGCTCCTTTTGAATTCTTTTGAATTCAATACAATGATTAAATAATATACAAAGCTATTATTTCATTTGGTTGGAAATTCTTTTGGGTGGGACTTGAGAGAGAACTTCATCCTCTCAACGAAGAACGTGAAGAATGCTCCTTCCACTGAAGAACGACGAGCACCATCTTCTCCCTCTTCAACCGGAGCAAGTAGAGGAAACACCACCACCCACAAAGAACGCCGACGATGTCATCTCGACTCGTCTTCCCCGAATCCTTCCTCCTCGACTTCTTCATCATCTACCATACGTCAATGAAACGACGTCCGCTTCCCGCGACTTCATCAACGAGCGACAATCGAGGTAGGGGGTTTGAATTGTTTTGTACTCATTCTTCGTCGTACAAATTTCTGGTATGAGAACCGAATGATATCACCATAATGAGGAGGGTTTGGACCGCACGAACACGGCCCGACCCTCCCCTTTTGTTTGTTCTTGTTCGTTGACGACGGAGGCGGTACATGCGGCAACCGGCAACGAGCCGGCCGCACAAGGCCGTCGGGTCGTCACAAGGGTGCGGCACTGCCATGCCGCGCAAAGAGTCAATTCATGGCTAGGCGGGCCGTGGTGGTGCCGGAGGGGCGCGGTACTGCCGCACTGCGACGGAAGGAAGGGTCGCGGCCAGGAAGGGCCGCGGTGGTCGGATGAGGAGCGCGGCGCCGTCGCACCGCGCAGAGACCAGAAGGAGGTCGCGGCCAGGCTGGGCCGCAACAGAGGGGCGTGGCGCCATCGCGCCTCACCGTGGTGTGGAGCAGCTAGCCGCTCAGTCCAGCCGGGAGGTGCGGCACCCCGTCGGGTCCCGCATGAGCTGGACTAGCGCCACCCGACGCCAGTTTAGTTCTACCCAAACGGCTAATCCGTTCGGGTGCCAGGGGGCATGGAGTTCCCTCCTTGGCCGCGGCTAAGGCGGACCCTCGTCGGGACACCGGGTCACCAAACTGACCAGGCCATCGGGCCGCCTTCAGGTCGGGCCGCCACGGGTCGGGCCGCCTCGGGCCGGGTCGGGCCGCCTCGGGCCGGGTCGGGCCGCCTCGGGCCGGGTCGGGCCGCCTCGGGCCGGGTCGGGCCGCCTCGGGCCGGGTCGGGCCGCCCTCGGTCGGGCCGCCTCAGGCTGGGCCGGGCCGCCCTCGGTCGGGCCGCCTCGGGTCAGGCCGCCCTCGGTCTGGGCCGCCCTTGGGCTGGGTCGCGCCTTCGGGTCGGGCCGCCCCCTTGGTTCAGGCCTCCCACTCGGGTCGGGCCGCCCACTCGGGTCGGGCCGCCCACTCGGGTCAGGCCTCTTCCTTAGACCGGGTCAAACTCGTGGACCAGGTCAGGCCCCGGTACGGACCGGGTTGGGCCAGGTCGGTCCGACTGGGTCAGGCCGGACTAGGACCCGCTATGGCCCGATTACACCTTTTCGCCCGTATCATGGGCCACGGGTGTCCAATCTGCGAACCATCTATGGAGAAGGAAAGCTTAGAGAGAGAAGTTTCCTTTGTAATACCCCATTTGAGGTTTGGACACATTTGGGGTATGGTCGGGTTGGGTTGAACCAAAAATCCAACTGGGCCCCTGGAACAAAAATGTCAATAACTCACAGACCGGGCATCTGATTGACGCATCGTCTATTGCGTTGAGACCCCTATGACATGGTGGGCTTTTGAGATACTTCCACGTGAGATTTCATGACACTTGGAGTATCTAATAGTAGCTCATGGATAGGATCCTCCTAGAGACAAGCAGGCAGAGTGCGGGGACCTAGTAGCTGACGGCTGCTTGACCGATTCGACTCGGAGTGATTAGACTAGCCCAGTGGGGAGTGCCCAGTATTTGGCGGCAAACCCATGGCGGACGGAGTGCCTGGTAGTTGGCAGCAGACCCATGGTACTCGATAGGAGGATTACCTCTGTAGGCTATTAGGGGGAGCACCTGGTATTTGGCGGCAGACCCGCAGCGGACGGAGCACCTGGTAGTTGGTAGAAGACCCACGGTACTCGACAGGAGGAGTACCTCAAAAGTCTAAGGTTAGTGAGAAGCGCCTCAGTGTCACGACAGGCCCATTGTACACAATAGAGAAGGAGTTCTCCAGCAGCCGTGGTTTCGATAATAAAAATCCTGGTTTGAGCTGATTCAATGACCTTTGTGTTTTCCTCATGATTGAGATGGGTTACTTGATAACTTAGGTATATGTATGGGAATATAGCTAATTAATGGTTATCTGTTGATTTCATACTTTTTGGTTTATCCTTGTTGGATTTTGTGAGACCTTGAGGGTCTCAGGGTCCCTACTGAGTATCATTGTACTCACCCCTACATGGACTATGCCCGCACCTCATTGTGTTGGATGCAGACGATGAATAGCGCTGACAGAGGTCGAGAGCACCAGGACTGGATGGTACCCAGAGGAGGACCTTATGACGTATCAGTACACGGTGGAGTCTGACGAACGTGGAGTGATGTGGAGGTCATCTATACCTACCCTTCAGGTAGGAACCCCGGAGGATGATCCAGGAGTTGCTTTCACCTTTCAGTTGTTTGTCCCTTTTCAGTTGTACTTGCTTTCAGTTGTATTTTTACTTTACAGTTGGGCTTGTATTATGGCCCCCCATTACTTTCAATACACTTTTTATACATCTTTTACTTAGTGTTTTCTTCCGCTTGTTCTCTGGTTGTGTGTGTTTACGATTTATAAAGGCAATGCCTTTCCAGTTTTAGGGAATTATGCCTTTGGTGCTAGTCGCCATCCCCTAGCCTATGGAAGGCAGGCTTGGGGTAGTCATGATATGGGCCCCAGGGGACGGGTCGTGACAATAGATCAGTTAAGAATGAGATAAGCGAATAATGGAAGGAGACGAAGTTGTAGATTTACCTTAGGCTCACCAACACCTTAGATGAAATTCGATTTAGACAAGGGATGGGTAAGATCTCACCATGGAAGAGAGGGAGGAGGGGAGGGTTAAGCATGAGGGGCTATTGGCCAAAAATGGGAGGAAAATGAGGTGTATTGGATTATAAAATCATAAGGGAAATAGTAATATTCCACTTTTTAAGGGTTCCATGGTTTGGATTCACAGTTCACCAAATCATGCATTAACCATGTGATAAGAACTATATTAAACACCCCTTCCCACATGGTTGGTCTACATAATTTACCAACCATGTGCAAAACTAACACTAGCCATTGTGATAAGAATTGTATTTAACTAAATGTTTTAATGATTAAACTATGTATCAATCCATATAAAATACTTGATATGGAATATAACATAGATATCAAGATTAATAACATAAACATATTATTCCTTCTGATGGGAACCATAACTGTATCATATCATATAATATGATTTTGAATGCAAGTTATATAAGTATACCATAAATTGTATCTATATCAATATTGTTGTAGGTTTATAATCAACATCGTTTCACACCCCATTAGAACATATTATTTCATTGAACACGCCACTTGAAAAAAAAATCTCTCAAAAATTTTAAACATGTGAAATTATGTTACATCACATGTAAAAAAATTTGAAATAATTCAGAAAATACTAGCGGCGATGGGCCGCGAGGCTCGGTGAGGGGCAGTGATGGGCGACGAGGCACGGTGTGGTGTGGTGAGGGGTGATGAGATGTGTAGAGGGATTCAAGGGGTTGTTAGGGTCGTGGGGGTTGCTAGGGTCATGGGATCTTAGGGGTTTGGGGGTCGTGGGGGTCGCGATGGGCGTCAAGGTGTAGTGAGAGGCAGTGAGGCACGGTGAGGGCTTCAAGGGGTCGCCGAGGTCACCAGGGTCGTGCAGGTCGTCGGGGTCCTAGGGTTTCGGGGGTTCATGGGGGTTAGGGGTTCGAGGGTGTCTAGGGAGTTGGGGGAGTCATGGGGAGAAGTTTCGTGGCTGTAAAAAAACACGTTTCACAACGGTTTATTAAAAACTGATGCTAATTTATTTAAAAAAAATAACAACAGTTTAATAAATCACCGCTAAAAAACCACCTCCAAAGGATAATAATGTTATAGTGAGGTGCTTCAGTGAGGTGGTGAGATTTATGTTAGCTATGTATGGGTATCTTGTGGTGAGATGGTGAGAGTTTTCCCATGTTATCACATAGAGTAATTGTTTTGGTTTTTAGCTATCCTTTGTTGTTGGACTTGTGCCTTAGAGATTGTTTAGCTACTTTTGAATTGTACCGCTTATGTTGTTACCTTTTTTCTATGACATATATTTATTGTTTTACTCTTATATTGTTTCTTCCCATCATGCATATATATATGTCATGTTGTCTTCTTCAGGTTAGGAAAAATCATTCTCTCTAGTTTTTGTTGATACCCGAGTGCTAGTTGTCAGCCTGTGGGGATCGGGAATTCTCTTTAGGTATATGATGGTTCGGGTCAGTTATCAGTTTATGAGCGTATCAAAGTTAGGTTTGTCATATTTAAGGTATATATTTTTAATCATACTTCAGGATAACTGATTAGACATAATCATGGTATCCTTTACTCTAGTCACCATCCCATTTGGTTATTCATAATCACCACATTGTTCTTCATGTTTGATGTTAACACAATTACTTTGGGTTCCAAATATTGACTAAACCAAAAATCATAGTGTGATAAACAATAATCATAGTGGAATAACTATATAATCATTTATAGGATGTCTAAATCATGGCACCTTCTTTTCAGTCTAGACACCTTAGTTTTAACCTAGTTCATTCATTATCATCATCAATTCAAATCCTTCATATGGTTTGTAAAGAGAATATGAATTATCCAAAGCATATCCCTTAGGAGTGTCAAACTGGTGCGTAGTAAGACCCATTGTCATGTACCATCACAACTAGAAATTGAACCATTTGCGATGGGACAATTGCGACGGGACCCCATCACTGAAAATGGCATCGCAAATGCTGTTTTTTGTGATAGATCATCTCAAATAGTTTATCCATGGTTTTAAAAAATCCATTTCGCAATAGGCCCATCGAAAATGACTTTTTGCAATGGGCCTGTCGAAAAAAACTAAAAAATATTAAAAAATAATTAAAATAATAATATTAATAAAATATAATAAAATAATAAAATAATAATAATAACAATAAAAAATAATAAAATTAGTAAAAATATAATGAAAATAATAAAATTATAGAAAACACACTATTCGTAACAATATAAAAAAATAAAAAATATAATAATAAAAAATATAATATAATAATAATAATAATAATAAATAATGTAAAAATAAAAATAATAAATAATATAACATAATAAAGAATATAATAATAAAAATAATAAAAAATAATATAATATAATAAAAAACAAAAAAACACAATATTTGTAACAATGTAAAAAATGCACTATATAGAAATATAAATATATGGAATAATAAAAATATTATAAAAAAATGTGCATTCAAATGTTTATCATAAAAAGTAAATAATCCACTGAGGGGGAGGGCCATCTGGAGGAGCTGGAGGAGGGAACTCCATACCTAAACCATGAGTCAGACATCGCATGTACTCCATCGTCTGCTTGTGCTGCTGCTGCTATCATTGACGTATCTCTTTCTATTGTTGTTGTTGATATCAATAGAGCTCTTCCTTCTCCCTATGGATACTCTCTATAAGCTCACCCTGAGATCACAGATGCTCTTAATATTGTGAAGCAAATGATGATGACTCTCCACAAGCTCCTCTTAAACTTCATGAAGACATCGTAATAGTACCATAATAACTCACAGGTATCAATTGAGAGATGATACCAACAACTCAACCTTTGTCGAAGGCATATTGGGTCGCCTTCATCCATGTTTCCTTGTCAAATATTACTGTACTAGACTGATCATCGGTCATGACCTGGCTCTCAGTCTGTGTCTAAGACGTCGCGACCTCATATGACTCCTTCAATTGTAATTTAAAATTAAAATAGTTAAAATATTATTTACAATTAATTTTAAAACTCAAAAATAAATTATAATAACCACAATATTACACTAGTGATCACCTATAATATCTCTAGTGATAGGATCATTGTACATCCTTCAATAAACGTAGAACTTCATAATATCGGGCTATTTGACTGTCTATTTGAATATAAAATAAATACTAGCTCGATGTGTCACCTCCTGTCTCCCTCGGTTTTCTATACCTACTGATGATCTCCTCTAAAAACAACCACCCATATAGTGTGAACATAATCCATCCCAAACCTAAGATGAAATTTAATCAGATTAGTGGGTACAACAAGACTGATCAAACTCTATGACTCCTTCTTTCTTTATTGTTGTCCTCCTTAAATTGTGCAAAGACAGATGGAAATGCTCACGCATACAACCCTCTCATTCCTTCCAAATAGAGTCACATATTCTCTCATCGATGAGATACCATAAAACCTAAAAAAATTAATAATATAAAGTTTTTAATTAAATAAATATTATTTATTTACATACCAGCCAATGATTAAACATACAGTGCTAAACATCAACGGAAATCTGATCTCATGCAACCCATGCTCTAGATAAATAATTCTGCAATATAACACTCCCCTATCAAACAACTATATATGAAAATCTATGAAAAAAGAGAAAAAATAATCAAACAATTAGTATATAAATAAATTAATGATAATTAATGAAAACTAACTAAAATACACAAGTAAATATACATCTACATGCATGGATCAAAGACAAGGTGTGGACGTTTCTCGGGGATAGGGTCAAGAATCATCAATCTTGCAAGACCAAAACCCCTTTAAGTCATCACCGAACCACCAGTAATCTAAGGGTCAAATGATCCAACATCATTCTCGTCATTAGGTAGATCAACCCCTTCCAACTCATGAAACAGATCTGAGTCCATTTAAAAACACGAAATGACTGTTGTTAGAAAACAGTTAAAAACATCTATTATATATATATATATATTATATATGATTATAACAAGTATTTAACTGTCAATATTCATCTTTATCCTCATATTCATATTTGAAGTTGTCAGTATCTTCATATTCCTCCTCAGTATCATCAATTTTCATAGGAGTTTCAGTTTCATTATCTCTTGTCATTTCAAATTCATTTATTACATTAATAACATCATTGTCACCATCGACCCTTAACTGTGGGGGTGTCATCATCGATATTCATGTATCTTCATGAAAAATATGGATTTGGAGTAGTCTCCTGAAAAAATTTAATTCCTTTCACTTCAGCAGAACCATATTCACTTGGAATAAACTGATTTTCTCGAGAATTCACTTTTATTATACTCTGTCAATCACTCAACTCTCTTGAAGTAGCACAATATTTTGCAAAATAAATTTGATGTGTCTAATGAGGAAATAAAAATGGTTCATTTACTACAAAAAGGCTTTATATTTAATATCAATGATTCCATGGATTAGATAAATATGCAATCCTCTCTCAGTATCCAACCACTGACATTTAAACATCATTATGAAATTCTATCCCAGATAACACAGTTTAATTATTTCTTCCAACATACCATAAAAGTAAACTTCAATTTCTCTATGATGAGATAATCTTAAGAAAACACCACTATTAATTGTTTTTTTGATTCCCCATATGCATGTGTATGAAATTGAAAATTATTCACCACATATACATTATAAGATTTAACCATTTTGGATGGTTGGTTACTCAATACGCACATTCAATTATCAATTTTATCAGAATGTTGAGATACATGAAAATTTGTAAAACACTTATCAATATAACAAGTAATAAATTTATTTTATATGTTAAACCATAAATAATTTATTTTACCAGTTTTTGAAACTAGTAGGAAAAATTATTTTTCCAACGTTCTTCAAGAGCAGTTGTTGTAATTTGTGGAAACTGTTTCTTGATATGATTAACATATAACTGACAAATAAAATAATATTAATTTATTATAACAAAGATTGTAGAATAAGTGATAAGATCACTCACAATACAAATGGTTTCAATTCTTCATGGTTGAGCAGAACATATGTATGAGCCCTGTGATATTCATCATCTGGAAGCCATCGTTCATGAACTCCATCAAATCCAAGTTCAAACTAATTAAAAACTAATAATTTATTTATCATTTAATCATCAATATTTCACTCATTATGTCCCATACGATTATGTTTTGAGGTATATTTAGATTGAAAATAATGAGAGCAGAAAAAAGAAATTTCATCCTGCAAATAAGCTTATGCAATTGATCCTTCAAATGGTGCTTTGTTACGTACTTTTTTCTTCAATTTCTACATGCATATCTTGAATGGGTACATCCATCAGAACTATATTGGACCTCCACATTTCTCTTCATGTGGAAAATTTAATATCAAATGTTTCATTAAGTCAAAGAAATTCGGTGGGAAGATTTTTTCCAGTTTACATAAAATTAAAACAACATCTTCTTGTAGTTTAATTAATGCATCATAGTCTTTTGTCACTGTAAAAATGTTTTGGAAAAAAATATGATATGTATGTCAGCACATCCCAAATCATATAATTCAACAAACATCTTAATCCAATCGGTAAAATTATTTCCATTATAACATGATAGACATGACTTTTTAATCCGGTAATATGACCATTTCTGACACATCTGGACAAATTGGAAACATAACCATCTGGAAGTATCAAATTTGTAATCCAATAAAAAAAAATTCATTTTCTTTATAAATTGTATAAGTTGATTTTGCCTTTATTAACTTCTGTGGTCTGGCATTTTCAAACAGTTCAAGTTCTAGTTGCCTACAAAGTTGGGCATGATCTAATCATGCTTTTATATTATCTTTCGTCTTACCTAGTGTATTAAAAACTATATAAAATATATTATTAAAATAGTTCTTCTTAATATGCATGACATCCAACATGTTATGTACCAAAAAATTAGACCAATATGGAAGATTATAAAAAATGATATGTTTTATCCAATTGTGTTCTTTCCCAAAGCCATCGATTTTATGTTGGTTTATAATTGGTCCAAATGTAATGGAAGGTAATTAAGAGACAAATAATTTTAACTCCATACCTAAGATCATTATTGGAGGTTCATCTCTTTTAATTGTACCTTTTTTGAAATGATATTTGTTCTTTCTAAAAGGATGATTGGTTGGAAGGAATCTGCGATGGTAGTGGAAAAAACAATGTTTTCTTCCATTTAATGAGTATAAATGCTTTTTTGTCTCTCATACAGTATAAAAATGATTTTGGACTATGTGTACTCCAACCAGATAACATGTCATATGCTGGGAAGTCACTAATTGTCAACATCAATGCAGCTTTCAAAAGGAATTTTATTTTGCAGCAAAATCATATATACTAACACCATTACTCCACAATAAATTTAATTCATCAATCAATGGATTCAAATAAACATCAATATTCTTTTTGGATGTCCTATAATTAATAATGTCAAAAGATATATGGATCCTTCATCAAAATCTAATGAGGTAAATTGTATGGAGTTATAAAGATCGACCAATAAGAATATTGACTACCATAAGAACCAAATGGACATAAACCATCAGTATAAAGACCCAATCACACATTTTTGTCATCTAAAGCAAAATACAGATGTACTTGGTCAAAAAAATTAATAATTCACCATCATAGGGATGATTTAAGCTTTTACCAGTTGAAATATTGGTCTTGTGTCATGACATCAATGATGTTGTGTTCTAACACATAAATAAATGCTATAATCTGGGTGTAAGTAGGAAATACCTCAACTCTTTTACAGGAATCAATCCAGGCTTCCCTAGTTGATCCTCTTTATACCTTGATTTTCCACATGTAGTACAACTATCCAAAGACTCATTTCACCATAATATAAGATGCAATCATTTAAATATGCATAAATCTTTTGATAACCAAGACCCAGATTACAAACCAACCTCTTTCTCTTATAGAAATTTTTAGGCAACACATTTCCTTTAGGTAACGGTATTTTAACCAAAGATAATATCTGATCAAAATAGCTATTTGAAATTCTATTATCTGATTTAATAGTTATAAATTTTTTAACCACTTCAAATTTGATTATCTTATAACCAAGATATAATACATTCTCAACGGACCTCGAAAACTCATAAAATTGAGATAGTTCCAACTCAGGAGTTAAATCAATATCATCCTGAGTTTTAGTTTGTTGAAAAGATGGACCCGCCACATCATGTACTAAATTTTGAAACTATGATGGATCTGGAACCAAATTATTAGTATTTTATCTGGAACTACGTTCACCATGTTGATACCAAAAAACATAATCTGTTCGAAAACCATAATGAAATAGATAACCCCCAGTGTTGTCAAATGTGTCAGACGTCCTCAGACCACATTTCTTACATGGATACTTAATTATCCCTTTTAAAACAAATTCTAGTTTTAATGATGCAAATGATAAGAAAGTTCCAATTCCCACAATATATACAGGATTTATACCAGAACTGTTTGGATTCATGTACTAATTTATCCAAGTGATATCATTTAATAATGATTGTTTTCGACTTCCTTGTTTCATATTTCTCTAAAAAATATAAAATAATTAGTTTTTTTATGATAAATTTGATATAATAAAAAATGATCCAAAAAAATTGTTAATTATTCCTAAGTATTCCTAATTATTAGTAATTATTCCTAAATATTGCTAATTATTGGTAATTATTGCTAACTATTGTTAATTATTTCTAATTACCACTAATTACCACTAATTACTGTTAATTACTACTAATTACTACTAATTAACACTAATTATTACTATTTATTACTAATTATTATAATTTATAACTAATTATTATAATTTATTACTAATTCTTCCTAATTATTACTAATTATTTCTAATTATTACTAATTATTCCTAATTATTATTAATTACTATTATTTATTACTAATTATTACTAATTACCACTATTTATTACTAATTATTACTAATTATTACCAATTACCGCTATTTATTACTAATTATTACTAATTATCACTATTTATTATTAATTTCCGCTAAATGTAGCTAATTACTGCTAATTACTATTAATTATTACTATTTATTACTAATTTTTCCTAATTATTGCTAATTATTCCTAATTATTACTAATTACCGCTAATTATTACTAATTATTACGATTTATTACTATTTATTACTAATTATTACTATTTATTACTAATTATTACTAATTATTGACAATTCTTACTAATTATTGCTAATTATTACTAATTATTACTAATTATTAATAATTATTACTAATTATTACTAATTACCGTTATTTATTACTAATTGCCGCTATTTGTTACTAATTATTACTAATTATTACTATTTATTACTATTTATTACTAATTATTTCATGCCTGGAGTTTCAGATCCCTTTTTTTGAAACCAGGATGGCTTCAGCTTCATGAATGGTCTCTAGATTTCAACGTCTCGCAAGTAAGAAATGTGTTCTCTCAAGTATGGATTTGTTTGCATGGACCCAATTGGGTCCTTTAGCACCCAAGGATTTTGCACGACATTGCTTTCGTGATTGGAACGTCCATTCTCCTTGATAAGGAAACTGAGCAGATGTGATTTGGATATTTTTCTAGGATGCTTGTGTAGATCGATCTTAGTTCCACCATCATTGACACATATAATCTTTCCACTCCCATGGATGACATCCACATTGATGTGGAATATGAGAAGAAACCTCTTTTCTGTGATTTTTTCTTGGCTTTTGGTAATGTGTTAGAGTCATGTCGACAGAAGATGTCTCGTGAGAAATGTGGGATGAAGGGCCACCTCGTTGCTCACAGTCACCAGAATGAAGTAAAGGATACCACGATTGTAGTGTAGGCTCATGTAAAAGGCACCTCTCAAACGCCTCTGTAGGAAAAGAAGGTGATGTTGAATGCACTAGCCTCAGTTGGGATAAACAGTAGTCCCTCCAATTGGGATGATTTGGTTAATGAGGAGGATGAGAGGATGGAGTCGACTGCTTTGAATCCAATGGATGCCCACATTTCCCTCTCTTTTAGGGACGCATTTCTCATTAATTTGGAGGGGTTGTGGAGGGAGATTTTGTTTGAAAGAATGGTAATGAATTGCTTCCTGAGATGATTGGAAATGACTCTAATCACGAGCTCCATGTTCAAGCTATTGTTGATGCTCATATCATGCGTGAGAGGTTCTTACTTGGTGGCAGCACAAGTAAAAAAGGATGTGATTGACTCGGTCTCTATTTACAATGCTGAAAAAGGCAGATCTACAGAGACTCCTCGAGAAACTGAAACTAGAAGAGTTAAAGTTATGATTGATGATGGGGGTTTTCAAATGGTTCCCTCTCAGAAGTCTAAGGCTTCTGCTCCTCCAGTTGAGTCAGTGCAGACATCTCCTGCTCGGGAACTTTTGTAGGTGGACCTTCCATCTGAGGGAATGTATATGCCTATCTCTAGACCTTCGGATTATGATGACGAGTTTGTTCAACATGCTGATCTTGTAAGAGAAGTTGAGGATCCATCAACATTTCAACACTTGGTGGAGGAACATTATGAGGTCCCTCCTAGGACATGGAGATAGGGTCAGCTCCCAAAAGGTCGTGGCATAGGATGTGGTTGTGAGTCTGTTACATGAGAGTGTGGTCGAGCTACAAGGTCTTCTTCTAATGAGTTTAGGAGCCAGCTCACTCTAGAGTAGTAAAAACACAGGGATAAGTATTTTGTGCTCTTTAGTCAAAAGGACTCACAATCAGAATGGGAAACTACTGACAATGCTGATGACTCTGATCAAGGTTATGGGGAATGATCATGTTCTTGTTTTTTTGCTTTCCTTTTTTGGATAAGGGCATATTCTTGGTTGACCATGTCCATCCTTATTTCGTTCTGTCTTTTAATATTTTAACATTTTTTTAGGAGCAAGTTCTCCTGCCTCCTAAACCTTCTGAGTATTACTAATTATTACTATTTATTACGATTTATTATTAATTATTACCAATTATTACTAATTATTACTAAGTATAACTAATTATTATTATTTACTACTATTTATTACTAATTATTACTGATTATTATCGCTAATTATTACTAATTATTAATATTTATTACTATTTATTACAATTTTTCACTATTTCTTACTAATTATTACTAATTACCTCTATTTATTACTAATTATTCCTAATTATTACTATTTATTACTAATTATTTCTAATTATTGCTAATTATTTCTAGTTATTGCTAATTATTGCTAGTTATTGCTAATTATTGATAGTTATTGTTAATTATTCCTAATTATTCCTAATTATTCCTAATTATTTATAATTATTCCTAATTATTCCTAATTATTCCTAATTATTCCTAATTATTCCTAATTATTGCTAATTATTGCTAATTATTTCTAATTATTCCTAATTATTGTTAATTATTGATAATTATTACTAATTATCACTAATTACTCTTATTTATTACTAATTACCGTTATTTATTACTAATTACCGCTATTTATTACTAATTACCACTAATCTACTATATATATTAATCCTGGGTTGCTCTCAGATGATGTGTCATCTATACAGACCTCCACATCACCCCTCTCCATCCATTTTTCAGTCCGCTCCCTCGATATTGTCCCCTGCTCGGGATTTTACTCTGTTGTGATTAGGGTTCCAGTCGATTTCTACTCCGCCTCTTTTTCCTCGATTGCCCGCAACCTCTACCTATCCCTCTGCCTCTGCCAACACCTGTTTATCCTAGGGTTTCATCTAAAACCCCCTCCCTCTATCACCCTCCAGTTTAGGGTTCACGTTGCGACCTTCGTGCTTCTCCACCCACTACCGATTTTCCTCCATTCCTATTAGGGTTCCTGAATATCATTGTCTCCCTCCCTGACTCACCTCTCTAACTATACCTCTGCCTCCACCTCTGCCTCTGCTCTTCCTCCGCCTCGATTTCCCTCCTCCTCCCTATCATGACCCATCCCCTGGGGCCCGTGTCGTGACTACCCCAAGCCCGCCTCCCAAAGGTCAGCGGCTGGCTACTAGCACTGAAGGCATTATCCCATGAGTGGGAGGCATTTTCTTGAGTACCTGTACACACAAACGCACACACAACCACGTCCTAAACAGCTATAAAGGAATACATGCATGTCACTAAACAACCACTGAGCAAAGGTACAAGATGTAAGTCAAATGGATCAGAATACAAACCCAACAAAATACAAAATGAAAGCAAGAAAGTAAAAACGATCTCTGTAAGATGTCTACAGAAAACCCCACCTAAAGGGTAGGCAAGGAGTGGTTATCGAAATTTGTAGAAGTACATCTTGTCTGTTTTCTCTCACTAAACACCACCTGGTCTCAGTCCTCCCTGGACTCCGTTAAAGCATCAGTTGTCTGCACAAGACACGAAACATACAGTAAAAGCCTGTGCAGGGGTGAGTAAAATAATACTCATTAGGGGACCCTTAAAACACAAAGGTAAAACACAAGAGAAAAACCATGAAGAAAAGTACAATCAGCTCTACTTAGGTATATACCCATACATATACCATGAATATCCAGATATACTCATCTCAACCACTAAGAAACATGAGGTCCCAACCTCATAGACAGCATCAGGATTCTCACCAAAGGCTCAAGTCATGACACACAAACTAGGAGATCACATTCCATGAGCTCCTCCATCTCTGATGGCACCCGTCCAAGAGATACAATCCATCAGGAACATTCTACTGGGTTCAATTCTAGTGCCTAACACTAGAGGTATAGTCATTGTAATCTTGCGCCCAATTCAATACTAAAGAAACCCAAGTGAAGAGGCCCACCCCTCTCCACTGGATAAAGTAGAGGGAGCACTGCTCCAGACTAACCTGTGATACCTCAGTCACTCCTTTAAGGAGTGGACCGCACCTCAGTCTCATCGAGGGAGAACTTGCTCCTACTTAGGTATCAATTCTCCTCAATCCATCAGTCATATTTCAACTTCCACTAAAAGTCACATGGATTATTTCAAAAGGATTGTCTCATCACAGGGGTCCCAACGCCACAAATGAATCATCAATCGAACACACAGTTTAGAAGTTATGTATGTTTTACTGAAAAGGGGTCGGTGGACCCCGGGCTCGAGTGGGAGGTATTTTCATGAAAACCTGTACACATTCACAAATCTCAAACTGTGGAAAGTAAACACAAAGTAAACCACAACTATCACTGATATAACTACTGAGTAAAAGTAAAAACAGTAGGTCAAATGGGCCATAATACAAACCCAACAAAAGACAAACTGAAAATAGGAAAGTACAAGGAAACTCTAGAATCTATCCACTGAAAACCCTACATTATGGGTAAGTGTATAGTAGCTGCTGGAAGCTGTAGAAGTACGCCCCGCCTACCTCGTCTCACTGGGCACCGCCGGGTCCTGGGCCACCAAGTCCTCCGTCAAGGCAGCGGTCGTCTGCACTAGACACAACATGTGCAAGCGAAGCTCGTGCAGGGGTGAGTAACATAGTACTCAGTAGGGGCCCCGAAACCAACAAGAAAAGACCAAAAATCAATCCATGAAGCAAACCACAAAGCATGATCACGAAGCAAGATAGGTCACACTAGGTATAATCTAGAGTAAGGAAAGTATAACCATTAGTCGTATCATCGAACACCTTGTGTTGTAGGAGAACTCCTCCTCTATGAGTACAGTGGGTCTATCAGGTCACATAGATCTACTTCCCACTAACCTTAGGTTGTTGTGGTACTCATCCCTAATGAGTACCATGGGTATGCTGGGTCACACAGAGTATCTCCCCGCCATGGGTCTGTCGGGTCACACAGAGTCACTTCCCACTAGCCTTGGACTGTTGTGGTACTCATCCCTGATGAGTATCGTGGGTATGTTGGGTCACACAGAGCCGTTCCCCACTATGGGTTTGCTGGGTCACATAGAGTCACTTCCCACTTTGGTTATCATACTGAGGTACTCATCCCTGATGAGTACCATGGGTCTGTCGAGCCACACAGAGTCGCTCCCCACCGTGGGCCCGTCGGGTCACATAGATCCACTTCCCACTGGTTCATCATAACTGATCCACACAAAGTCACTTTTCAGTAGTATTCGGGTCTCATACATCCATAGGGTTCCCATATGTGGTGCACTAGATTCTGGGAGAAACTTCTCCTCAAGCCATTCATTGTATTTCAACTTCTATAAAATCCTCCTTAGAGTATGCCAAATGATCTACCTCGTTGTGAGGGTTCCAATGCTACAAATAGCTTGTCAATCGGATGTCTGATTTGAAATATATAATCGTTTTTTCGAAAAGGGTCTGGTTGGGTCTAGGTCCGGTCTGACCCGGTCAGACCGACCTGACTTAGGTCCACCAACCCGACCCGGGTCCACCGAACTGACCCGGATCTGGACCAGCCTAAGTTTGGCCTGGTCCAGCCCATTGGGTTGAAGGCCCATCAGACCACGGGTCCAGCCTGTTGGGCATGGGTCCGGCCCACTAGGGCGGCCTGTGCCCTGCCCGGTCTGCCATATGCAGACTGGTTTCCTCCTTTAACTCGGATGCGTATCACGTTCAGATGAGTACTTTGGTACGATGGACAAAGCGAGAAGCGGCTCTGTGTGACTCTAAAGACCCACGGTGGGGAGCGGCTCTATGTGACCCAGCATACCCACGGGAGTATCACAATGATCCAATGCTAGTGGGAAGTAACTCTGTGTGACCTGGAAGGCCCATGGTGGGGAATGGCTCTGTGTGACCCAATATACCCACGATACTCATCAGGGAGGAGTACCCCAGCAGCCCAAGGTGTTCGGTGATACGACTGATGGTCTTACTTTCCATACTATAGATTATACCTGGTGTAAGATGTCTTGCTTCATGATCATGATTTGTTGTTTGATTTGTGGATTTATTTGTGGTTTTTTCTTGCGGTTGGGGTCCCTACTGAGTATTGTGTTACTCACCCATGCGCGAGCTTCGCCCACATGTGTCGTGTCCGTGCAGGTGATCGATGCTTCGACAGAGACCTTGGTGGTCTGGGACCAGGTGGTACTCGGTGAGACGAGATAGATGGACACTTCGGTGAAGACCTTGGTGGTTTGGGACTAGGTGGTGCTCAGTGATATGGGATGGATGGACACTTTGACGGAGACCTTGATGTTCTGGGACTAGGTGGTTCTCAGTGAGATGGTACAGACATGCATACTTCTACGGCTACAGGCAGTTACCCTTCACCTACCCCTCAAGTGGGGCCTCAAGCGGACAAACCATGATAGTTTTAATTTCTTTGTGGTTTTTGGTCTTGTATTCTGGCCCCTTTGTACTTTCATTTTGTATTATACTCTTAGTTGTTGTCTTAGTGACAGTTGTGGTTTACTTTGTGTTTACTTTCCACAGTTTGAGCTTTTTGCATGTGTACAGGTTTTTAGGAAAATGTCTCCCACTCATGGGATAATGCCTTCAGTGCTAGTTGTCATCCCCTAGCCTTTGGGAGGTGGTCTTGAGTTAGTTATGACATAGGCCCTAGGGGACTATTCATGACAAAGTGGTATCAAAGGTGGTCAGTTCTACCAGAATAACTAAGAGTCTGTAAATTTTGATGGGGGAATAGTGTTAAGTGTTTCAAGTTTGGATTTCAGGCTAGCGAGTCCAATGTTGGTGCGGTGGCTGATGTATCCATACACCAGGACCCTGAATTCTATTTTCTGACCTGGTACATGAAAACACTGGTTGCATGCATCTTTGAGTGTTTTCCCATGATCTTTTTGAGTTAGAGTCAGCTCACCAGGTATAATAAATTGATCTTGGTTCATCTTGATTCTCTTTCTAGATGACTCCATGCAGAAAACCATCCAAGATTTTAGTGTGTGACGATGAGGATGGCCCACATAGTGATGAGGCTTTAGTACAGGTATTGTTGCCCAAGATGGCACCGTTGAGTGGTGTCCCAGCGATACCACCACCCGTTGGTTAGCAGTTACTACTGGCGTTACCGGTAGAGGACGTACATATACTATGTTCCTTGCACGTATTTTAGAGATAGAGACCTCACAAGTTTAGGGGAGAGATATATCCTCAAGTCATTTAGGAATGGCTGGAGGCGGTGACGTGATTCTTTCACTTAGTGAGGATGCCACTTGACCAGATGGCAATCTTGGCCACGGGCCCTCCTCAGGGCTCGGTAGGGAGATGGTGGAACTTGACGATTCAGACTTATGATGAGGTGAACCAAACCTAGATATACTTTGAGTGCCTCTTTAGGGAGGAGTTATTCCTGGAAACGTTGCACTCTATGTGCATACAGGAGCTACTGCACCTACAGCAGGGTAGCATGATAGTAGCATAGTACTCGGCGAGGTTCACCGATCTTTCTCGCTACTCTATAGACATGGTGTGAGATCTATTATTTAGGGTTAGAGCCTTTGAGAATGTATTTAAATGGGAGATCAGGGCATCCATAGTGTCTCTCAGCATCCCAACTCAGGCTGGGGTGTTGTAATGAGACCTTCTTGTGGAGAGATTCCTTGAAGAGTAGGCGTCGATAGCTGTATCCACCAATAGACACTAGGCAGTAGAGTCTTCAGTGGTGATCAGCAGGCAGTGGACGTGGGGACCCAAGTGGGCCATATCTTTCAAGGGACGACCCCAAGACTCAGGGTCGGTAGTGTGGGGCTCCCATAGCATAGGGAGTCAGAAGGGAGTCAGGTTGTGCTTCACGTACGGCGGGCAGGGACACATGGCTCATGACTGCCTGACCCACCGCACAGACGATCAAAATACATTTGAGGGGCCTTCAAGGTAGAGGCAGATATTCGAGTGAGGAGGTCCGTAGGGCAGAGGACGTGGAGGGGAGAAGGTCGAGCATTAGGCGATGGGCAACAGTTCGAGGTACTACCTCCACCACCCCCAGGTGGTCCACCATGACCTCAAGGAGCAAGTGGATTGGGGAGATCTCAACTTCAGGTAGTGGAGGCCTATGACCAAGGTGATCCAGATATGTTTAGAGGTACAATATGTGTCTTCTCCACCTTATTTTCAGTTCTTATAGACATAGGTGTCAGCCACTCTTTCCCTACCACAGACCTCATTCGAGGCTCAGAGATTCCAGTGGAGCTGTTGGCTCGATCCTTATGGTTAGAGACTCCTATGGGAGGAGATTCGATGATTACACATTGGTGTCAGTGGTGTGAGCTTACTCTTGGAGGCGAGAGCTTCAACTGATATCTAATAGTAGCAGCATCGCAGCCCTATGACATCATCTTGGATATGGACTGGTTATCCACAGTTCATGCTTAGATTGACTGTATTAGGTGTAGAGCGTGGTGTGTCCATGAAGATGGGACCAGATTTTCCTTCACTGGTAAAAAGGGAACTCTTGAAGTGTAGGAAAAACTTTCTAGGAGGAGGGTGTATCTAATCAATCGCTAGTTGGATAACCTCACTCTCGGTGTGGTGGATGATAGGATTCTAGGCTTTCCTGTAGTGTTGGAAGAGTATGAAGAATTCTTTCCTGAGGATGTTCCGGGACTACTTCCTCATAGGAAGGTAGACTTTTGCATCGATTTGTACCTCAAGATGTCATCAATATCCACACCGTCATATTAGATGGATCCCGAAAAGCTTCATTATTTTAGGGTACAGTTGGAGGACTTGCAGAAAAAGGGCTTCATGAGGCCCACCATTTCACCATGAGCAGCCCCAGTGTTGTTTTCCAAGAAGGCAGACGGAATCTTGAGGCTATGTGTGGACTAACGATGCTTGAACCAGGTGACCATGAAGAAAAAATATCCACTATTAATAATTGATGACCTCTTCGACCAGCTAAATAGAGCTAAGTGGTTCTCAAAGATAGACCTCAGATCAGGCTATCACCAGCTTCAGGTATGGGATGAGGATGTACCGAAGACAGCCTTCAGATGCCGGTATGGACACTATGAGTTCTTGGTGATGCCCTTCGGAATAACCAGGACTCATGAATAGGATATTCCAACCTTACCTTGATTGTTTCATGGTGGTCTTATTTGATGACATCTTGGTGTACTCAGTGTTAGAAGAGGAGCATGCTATACACCTGTGGATACTACGAGGACCATGGGTTACTCTACAGGTGGTGGTATAGCTGGTACACCACCCAGTGGTGCTGTCTCTAGCATGAACCCTTGTACCCATATCGTCACCCCGCAGATCATCCTTGTGATCAAGCAGTGGAATCCAGGATGGATGTTTATGTGGAAGCATCTTGAAACAAAACAAGATGTTCAACATTATGAATGATGTTCTTTCTTTCTATACTTTAGGTTATACTTGTTTGAGTGAGTAAAAAGAACACTAGAGAGGACATGTGTTGGCATGTGGAGACTTTCATTAGTCATATGACCCATTCAGGCACATGGGTGGGCCCTAGGGTGGGGACCACATGTCTGCGAGGCAACTGATGGTACCCGGCAGGCCAGGACCCGACAACCATGTTAAGGCGGGGTGTATGTGCTATCACTGGGGCCCAGTTTCCACACTCCCTCACTCCCCCTCTAAGAACCACCACCCTCCCCAAATCCCTCCTCAACCCCTATCGACACTGCATCACTCCCCACCCCCTTCCCTACCCCCCTCTCCTTCCACGTCACACTTTACATCGAACCACTGAGGCCCTCGCTGGCTCAAAAGCAGATGACTTCACGCCGTTCAATATGCCAGTGGACAGTGTTGTGAAGGTGCTCAGGGTTACTGAAGGATATTCATTTGATGACATACTTCACGCCAAGAAATCAATCCTAGATAATTGAAAGGATGACCCAAACAACGTTTCTCAGGTTCGTTGCAGTAACCATATTTCTGTTAAACTCGGATGGCCAAGTGACCTGCTTTATCTATTGATTCACTGTTGATTCCCAACTATATTATTTTTCCCATTTTACATACTGAGAATCCTTGAAACTTAATTTTGGGTGTATATGTGTATATTATCTAGGAAAATTGATTTTAGGTTAATTATATACACTATTGTCATTTTAGAATACATGAAAGAGAGATTAGAGGCCGACATTGAAGTTTTGGTTTAAGAGAACATACAAATCAAAGTCCTTTTGTCTGCATGTTTCTATGAAATCATAATGATTGAGTTGAAGTTTATTCAGATGATATTTTTAGGTGGCAATGGTATGTGTGTGGCTTGCAGGATTCCTACTCAGACCTCCTATTATAATTCCATATTTAATTTTGTGGATGGTGCATTGATTTAGTGAAGTAGCCTATGGCATGTATATAACATTTTATTCAAAATTTTATTCAGTTCCTAAAAATGGATTTCATGAGATCTTGATATGTCTTTATGTTTATGAACTGTCACTGCATTTGAAAATCCTTGGGCTAGAATTCCTTAAAAAATCATGGAACAGGTTTTACTTTCTTGGGGTATTCACCCTTATAACAGTTGAAAAAATCTCAAATGCATAAATTATTATTAACGGACTGTATTAGTATTTGTTCTAATATTTATACATTATATTTTTAATTTTTTCAATTGTTATGTAAAGATATTTTTGACTATGTCTGAAGTTCTTGAAGTTATAGATTTAGTACAAAGGTACAATGTGATTATTCTTTATGTTTTCTACTATTTTAATTATCTCCATGATCAATCCACTTTTATTTCATATTAAGAATTATGTGACCAAGATTAAACCATACTTAATAAAAGGAGTATAAGTCCTAGGAATTTTTTTAGATGATTATAGTAAAGTTATTTCTTCTATATGTCTTGAGACTTCTTGTCCCGTTGAGCAAGACGATCACAATATTTTTGGTGAAAATCAGGTAATTCGTATGTATATTTTTGAAGGTAAAATTTTTTCCTATCAATTTTTGTGTAGATGAATTTTTTTATGAAATAATTGTGAATTTATGATCTACTTGAGCTTTCATCAATTGTTGGTATGTATGCATTTCTTATCTCCCACCCATTCCCTGCATTTGTGTTCTATCTGAATGTTGAAACAAATTTTTAGGACATGTTTCAAAGTTTTCATTTAATGGGATAGAATGAACATTAATGGAATGTTGTGTAATGAAATTAAATTTAAAGAAATTGAATTGAATGTTCAAATGTATGGGAGTTTAATTATGGAAAGGATTGTCCTTAACCATCCATTATTTAAAATTTATCATAAATTAAATGCAATGAACTAATTTTTTCTTTGTAATTTCCAGAATAAACCTAATTATTTTTATCAATTTTCATTCCCCTAATTTTATTCATTTGACCATTTGATTTGAGGGTTGAAAAAAAAGGATATTTGAGGGTCATGGATTGTTTGGAAGATAATTATTTTTCATCTTACCCCAATTCCCAACAATTGGTAAACAAATTTCTTCACCCACAACCTTCAATGCATGGGGTTTCCAAAGACTGAGATCAACTTATATTGGACTGGTTATTTCTGACTGTAAAACATATAATGAGGCACATATCACTGATCAAGAGTATTTTTTTCTTTCTAACTACATGGTTCCCGCTACGTAGATTAAAGATGATGACAGGGACTCTAGGATCTCCAGCGTTGTGGATCAGGCTTGGAGTAGATTACACTGGACATGATTTATAAAATACCTCAGTGAACTTAGGTTGGGAACCTGGTTTTTAACATTGTATATATGTTTCCATTCACTAATGGAATGTTGTGCACTTTTAATATTTTTAGTACACTATAGACATGGTTCCAGTTAGTATGTTATGTTCACTATTTGTTCATGGTTGGAATTGTGTGTCCATTGTTATTATGTTATGTTCACTATTAATATGTTACATTCACTGCAAATTGATTCCACTATATATGTGTTTCTATTCACTTTTAGAGTATTGTATTCACTGTTAATTTGTTCATTGTTAATTTTTTGTGTTTATAATACATATGTGTTTCTAGCTTTATATGTGTTTTAATAGTTCATGATCATAGGATATGTAGTTTTCAATGTGTTTTCAAGCATATCATAGAGCCAAAATTTCCCTAATTACCTTACATTGTTGATTGTGTTTTTATATTATAACTTATATGAGCTAAATCAGTGTGTGTGCCTCTTCCATTTTTCTTTGTAGTGATGGATAAGATGAATATTATTCATGTTAATTGATAATGATTTGGGGGATGAAAAAAAGTATCAGATACCATACTATCTATCAAGCTACATGACTTCTATGAAGTGTGTAGTCTCCATTTTAATGTTACTGTATATCATACATACACATGTTAGGCTAAAGGGTTTTATTTTTGAGTTTATGCATATGTAATGTGAAATGAGGTATTTTTCATGGGAACCACTAGATAATTGTGAGTGACTGGATATATACACCTCCAGGTTTGGTCTATATTTTGTGGTTTGATATAGATTCATGAGATTATGTTAACAAGTTTCATGTGGCTGCATTGTTTCCCTTCATTGTCACTTATTGAAAAAACATAGGTACCTTTATTCTATGTTTTCATGTTGTTGTATTGTTTCCCTTAATATGTTGTGTTTCTACTACATATGTGTTTCTAGCTTTTTATGTGTTCTAACAGTTCATGCTTATAGGATATGCAGTTTTCAATGTGTTTTCAAACATAGCATAGAGACAAAATTTCCCTAATTACCTTACACTGTTAGTTCTATTTTTATATTCTTACTTATATGACCTAAATAATTGTGTGTGCCTCTTCTATTTTTCTTTGTAGTGATGGATAAGATGAAGCATATTCATTTCAATTGAGAATGCTTTGGGGGATGAAAAAAAGGATCTGATGCCATATTGTGTCTCTTAAGCTACATGACTTATATGAAGTGGGTAGTCTCTATTTTAATGTTATTGTATATTATACATACATATGTTAGGCACAAGGGTTTTATTTTTGATTTGATGTAGATGTAATGTGAAATGAGGTATTTTTCATGGGAATAACTAGATAATTCTGAGTGATCAGCTATATAAACCTCCAGGTTTGGTGTATATTTTATGGGTTGATACAGATTCATGAGATTATGTTAACAAATTTCATTTGGCTGTATTATTTCCATTCATTGTCACTTATTGAAAAATCATAGGTACCTTGATTCTATATTTTCATGTTGTTGTTTTGTTTCCCTTAACAGTATTTTTATATTCTATAAAAGCTGCATCTATATTAACTAAATAAAGGGTTTTTTAAAATCTTTAACTAAATTTTTTCCCAGTACTTATGACTGATTTTCATTGAAATAGGAGGTATGGATTAGTGTTCTTTAGTCATAATTAATGGGAATCACTTTAGGTAATATAATACCTTTTTAATGGTGAAAAAACTATGTTTATTCATGTTCATTAATTTTTATTATGCATTATGTGCAGATTTTACATGGATGAAGATGGTTTTGGTGGAAAAAATGGATCGCTGAACCACTATATGAAGATGGGTAACGATAGCTGCAATCGTGAAATCTAGATATTTGCAAAGAAAAAAAATTAAATAATGAGATCATATCTTTTTCATGCTATTATTAACAATGGTGATGGGTTTAGCGGTGTACTTCGATCTTTGGTCTATAGATTACACCATCTCCTTAAATGAAATGAATTTGATTCAACATTCAAGTGGCCAAGAATGCCACTAAGTGTCCTAGAGAAGTAGGTTTCTTAGGTAACTCCTCAAGATAGGTCAGTATACATGAAACCCTATGCTTCTCTAGGATATCCAATTTTCTAGGACATAATGTTGCATTGCCCCTTCCAAAGAATTTCAACTGGTAACTCCTCCTGCATTGATGTAGTCTGCATATAAATTGAGATTTCTTATATTATTAAAAATTTACTATTATTTTTATGACTCATTATTTCATTTGACTTCCCATAAATCTTTTACTATATTTCCACTACATTTACTACACTAACAACAGTGAAGCACATCAAGTTGCATTGTTCGTGCCAAAGAATTGCAGCTGGTAACTCTTCCTGCATTAATGTAGTATGCATATAAATTAATATTTCTTATATTATTAACAATTTACTCTCTTTTTTATGACCCACTTTCTCATTTAAATTCCCATAAATCTACCACTACATTTCCAATATAATTACTCCGCGAACAATGGTGAACTACTATCAGATATTTTATACAATTGCTTTCAATACCAAATTTTATAGCTCTCTTTTACACCACGTCATATATTCTAACACTATTATACTTACCTTATTTTATTCAATACATGGAATTCAGTGCTTCTATGTTCTATAATTCATTTCTCTATCATTTCTGATAGTATAAAACTAAGCAATTACAACTTTAGTTAATTTGTTGTTTGCCTTCACAATGTATTTGACATTCACTTTTATGTTAACTATTTGTAAAATGGTTTCCATAAACACCTTGAAAATTCAATATAAAGAAAAACAATATAAACATGCATAGCTCATCAAACTTTAGAGATGCAAGGTTCTAGAGGAGACTACTGATGAAGGAACGACAAAAATATTGGGAGTACTATATTCTGTTAACTTTAACTTGATTTAATAATTTTCATTCTTTTATTAGTTTTACTCATTACAATTATGACAATAATAGTGTTGTCATCTATTGTAAATTCTTCAATACCATCTACGGAGTAGTTTGATACTCCAATAAGTGAACCGCTGTCAACAAATGGCATCACACATAGAGTCAGACACATGCCATTACCACCTCTATCTATTAATGGTATATTCTGTTTAAATTAACCAGAGGAATCCATTAAATTTCATATTAACATAAATTAGTCATTGTTAACTTCTTCTTTATTGATAGTTCCTCAACAAACTGCTACCTGGTCAACAATGTCTGATGGAACAAACAAATGAAAACAAAGACAGGAAACCATGACACTATCTCTTGTACCATTATGTAAGTGTGATGTATTTGTACTTTCATGAACATAATGTAGGCCATTCAACCTTTGTATTCACCATATAACAATTTTCTAAATAATTGTGGTAGGTCTCATGACTAATGATAATATTAACACAGAATCATCACCTACCTCCTCGACACAATAAGCATGACTCAGGCATTTACAGATTTTCATCCCTATTAATAGAATTTTATTTCCTACACTTCCCTCAACTAATAGATTCTATTTTATTAATAGTATTCCAGTTGAATACAATCCTTTATCATGGACATGTATGTAAAAAATTATAACACAAAGACATAACTTCACACACATTTATATAGATAAACCTATATTCTATAATATATTTAATTGTTTTATAAAACTACTTATAGGTACTAGAAAATAATCAATTGTTCAAGAAACATTGACTCAAGGGATTTTAGAAACACATGAAAACATTAATGATTGTATACATCCTACTGAAAACTATACATGTATGTTGAATTAAAAGTTTGACTTTAAATAGTAATACCTTTGGTATTATTTATTCCACTAAATATTTACATAATGTTGGCTACTTCAGTAATCTCAGTAGAACAACAAATTGTGGAGGACACAATTTAGTGTTCTTACTAAACCTGCATTAATGATACAATAACAAAATAACTTGACTGTTATTTGTAGTTTTTACTGTTTTGTAGCTCCTCTTTTTTTACATCTTGTACAAACTAGAAAAATCCAAATGAATTTACCAGTTCAGGTCTATTTAATTGTATGATTCTATTTACTCTGGTATTCATAAAATTACTTTCTTCATTGGGTTGAGTTAGGAATGGATGAAATAAACTAAAATGAGAGTGATTATTTATTCTTATCAATGAAATGTTATTTTCAATTCATATCATTCAAGCTCCTGGCTTATTGAAACAACACTTTTTAATTGAATGACTATACAACTTAAACTTTTTATTAGATATCATTACTATATATTCAACTTTTAAATTATTCTTGTATCTACAGAATGTTGCTACTGGGAGATTTTGAAGCTCAAAGCTTATTATAGCAACAGTTAGAGATTGGTTGACTATACAAATTATACTTGTTGAAAAATTTCTCTATATCTAAACATTATAAAATCTTCATTTTTTATTGAATAATTTTTTTTCATTATTTATTACAATTAATCCTCATCACATTTCTCATATTTATTATTAGAACCACTCTTCTTTAAGTATTTTCTCTTTCACTTTGTCTTTCACTATATGCAATATTATTTTCCTAAATGCATTTGATATTGAAATAAAGTCTCCATCCTCAAATATTAGAAATTCCTTTAAAATTAACCTATCTTTTTTGAATTATGTTAATGGTGTCTCTATATTTTATTCACTTCTATTTCAATATTATGCACCACTTCTTTGTGATTAAAATAGATTCAACATTACAATTTCTTATTAAATTTTATAAACAGTACTCTCTTGTTAAAAAATATCCATCAGTCCATATCACCGTGCGTACGCACGGGCGAGTACTAGTTATTACTAATTACCACTATTTATTACTAATCACCACTAATTATTTCTATTTACTGGTATTTATTACTAATTATTACTAAATATTACAAACTTTTACTAACTATTACTAATCACTGCTATTTATTACTATCTATTACAATTTATTACAAATTATTACTAATTGTTACTAATTATTACTATTTACCGTTATTTATTACAAATTATTACTAATTATCGCTATTTATTAGTATTTACTACTAATTATTACTTATTATTTCTATTTACCATTATTTATTACTATTTATTACTAATTATTACTAATTATTACTAATTACCATCATTTATTATTAATTATTCCTAATTATTACTAATTAACACTAATTATTACTAATTATTCACAATTATTACAAATTACTACTAATTATTACTAATTACTGCTAATTATTACTAATTATTCCTAATTATTATTAATTACGGCTAATTATTACTATTTATTACTATTTATTACTAATTATTACTAATTACTCTTATTTATTACCAATTATTCCTGATTATTACTAATTACCACTAATTATTACTAATTATTACTATTTATTACTAATTAATACTAAACAATACTAATTAATACCAATTTATACTAATAACTACTAATTAATACTAATTACACATAATTATTATTAAATAATGATAACTTAACCAAATTATTACAAATTAATACAATTTATTTTTAAATAAAGACATTAAATCTTAATGAAACAACATATTTGTACAAATAAATAATGAAAAATAAAACTATCTAATTCTAATTTAATTTAATTAATGGCAATTAATAATAATTATTACTAATTTAAATTAAAATGAATTAATTAAAAATTAAAAACAACAAATAAATACCTTAAAACTGAATCTTTCGTTGGATGCAAGTTCTGAAAATTGATCTGCTGTGAAATTTAAAAGTTTGAAAAAGTTGAAGAGAGAAATATGAGAGCAGAGATTAGAGATTACTTGAGATAATTGTGAAATGGGAAAAACCAAATGGGGTATATATAGGTAAGATCATTTGTGATGGGATACCTGTCACAAATAGTATTATTTGCGATGGGTCCTGTCACAAATGCTGACCTCCCCTGTTAATTAGTGTCGTCGCAAATAGTTCACCGGTTATTAATTGAGGCGGCGGTAAAAGATAGTATTTATGACGAGATCCTTCATAAATACTATCATGGTGAAGAATTATCTATGATGACCCGTCGCAAATAATATATTTTCGACATATTATTTGTGACGGGAATCCTACCCCATCGCAAATAACGGAAACCTGAGAAGGGTATTTGCGACGGACTATCGCAAATACTCTTCTCATGCTAACTCATGCACAACGCACCAAGGGTATTTGTGTCGGACTGTCACAAATACCTTTTTTATGAACTATTTGCAACGGGTCAAAAATCTCATCGCAAATAGTCTCTTTCGCGGGACTATTTGTGACGGACCCTAGGCCTCTCGCAATAAGTCTTCTTTTTTGGTAGTGCAAGTACTGCTTAATTCAAGCCTGATGTGCCTTTTTCATAGTTATTACCCCTAGGTACATCTGCGTTATAAGTGTGTCCACTTATAGTATCTAGATAGGGATGTATTTTCAGGAAAAACCACATAATATATATCTTACCAAAACTTTAGTATGTTCTTATATACTTATCCTCAAAGTATATCATAAGGTTATGTTCCCTAATCTATGTTTTCCTAACTCTAGTTCCCAAGATTTTTATTAAACTTCCTCTAATGCCAACTATAACGACTCTGACCCCAGTATATCGGAGCTAATGTCTACTTTTCTACATTACCATAAGATATAAAGAATCACATATTGAAGAAGTGTATAGTTTAGTAGTCTTGGAAAACTAGATACATACATGATTCCCATATTACATTTGAATACACAAATTACAATATAATTTATTTTTGAGAATATCATTATTCCCTCTAGCATATCATTATATATCATTCATAGTACACTTCATGTATTCTTGAGAAAGGAAACAAAATAAGGGCTAGCTCAAATGCTTAGTAAGAGTCGCGTAAAGAGAAAGTTATCATTAGTAAATGAATAATAATCAATAAGGCATAATAAATATGGAAAGGTAAATATTTAAATACACATTCCATTTAATTAATAACTTGATTATCATGATTAGATATGACATAATCAATATGGAAAGGTAAATATATAAACACACATTTCATTTAATAAATAACTTGACCATCATGATTATATATGGTATAATCAATATGACAAGGTAAATAATTTAAAACACATGTCATTTAATCAATAAATTGATAATGAAACGCATCCATAGATAATATCATTGTGAAAATATCATGGATAATAATAAATGAATTCTCAATTAAGGAAATTTGTAATTATTGGATGTCATTATTTCAGGCATCATGATACCTCTACTGTCAAGATCTTTTACAAGACAGTTTAAAACTGATGGGTAGTTATACACTAGAAACCCATTTAACTAAGGCTATCCAACTAATTCATCTCATTAGAGTACCCATGCATCAAGGGGCTATCTATAATTAGTCCCCATTCATATTTTCATGTTTAAATCGTTCCTCATATATCTAATAATCGATTTAATTCGTAAACAATATTCCTTATCAATAAATTTTTGTATCGAGTAACAAATAAAGATTAATAATAATTTCCCCACTCATTCATATAAATTTCAAATTAAAATACCATATATAGAAATGATATATGGTTTAAGTAATAAATATATCCATGATAAAAAATATGTATATTTTGGGTAAATGTAATGTCCAATGGTGATAATAAAGTGAATATTTCAAGGGAAAGTTAATGATTACAAAAATTAATCAAGAAAGATAATATCAATACTTTTCCTGATCAAACTGATCATAAACCATCCAAATAAATAATAAGGATTTAATCAATACAATATATCCCTAGTGAATCATAAGCATAGTAAAGGTTTGATGTTATTGATGAATATAAATACAATAGAAATTTCATTAAAAACACTCTTGAGGAAAATAACCTTTTCACTTTGAAAATATTTTTTTAAACTAAAAGTTCACAAAATATTTTGAAAATAATTTTCTTTTAAAATAACCTTTTAAAGTTATAAAGGAATATTTAAAACTTTTAATGGTCATGATGGTGGGAAATTTTGTATACTCCATACATGTTAAAATAAATATTCTTTTCACATTTATGATAAAAACCAAATGGGTCTTGCTTGGAAAACAAAATGAAGATTCTTTTCAAAAAAATTGTAAAAATTCAAAAATGGGTAAAAATATATTTAAAAAATAATTTTGATAATGTTAAAAACATTTTTAGAAAACATGGTTGTGGAAGGAAAGGGGTTTTCATCCAAAGAGAGAAATGATGTCATATTTTATTAAAAACATTTATGCAATCATTTTAAGTACCAAAGAGAGAAATATGGTATTAATACTTGAAAACATCATGAATAACCAGAGGATGTGGATATTAAATGGGTTTATTATATAATGATCAAATAATTTCCTTCAACATAAATTCAAGTATAAATAATCCCAATTAAAATGAGATTGTGAAACAAACCCTTACAAAGATCATAATATTGAGGTGAGAATTAATCAATGAATAAATTATGTGTATCAAATGTAAATCCATACAAAATAAATGGAAATAAAATATAATATAGTCAAAAGTATTTACACATATAATCTTAGAATTTCAAAGACAATGAATAAGTAATATAACCCAATGAAAAGCAATTAAGTTATGAAATTATTTACCACTTGATAATTTTCAATTCAAATACACTTAGATGAAATTATTCAAATTAAAACTTAAAATTCCAAGAATTATGAATTTTTCATGATATTACATGCAAAAATGGGTAGTATATACACCATATAAAAGAAATCAAGTGCATAAAATTACAATATTCCTCAATAAAGGGAAATTGAGACGAAGTCCCTTACCACTTGGTAACTTTCAATTAAAATCCATTTGGATGAAATAATTCAATTTGAAACTTAAAATTCCATTAATTATGAAGTATTAATAATATTATATTTAAAAGGGTAAATATATAAACCATATAAATAATTTAGGTGCATAACCTTACAATGTGCCTCAATGAAAAGAAATTGAGACGAATTCCCTTACCTCGCACTTCCCTTTAACTGAACATGCAATAACCTCTTGTATAATGATTCTAATCATGTTATTAATTTATAATAGAACCATATTCATATTTTAATATCATATATGATCCTCTTATAACATTTTACCACCTGTTTGTCAATAATATTTCATTATCTTCATTGTTTCAGGTGTTAATTGCCTTATTTTCTCATGCATGTTTTGTCATGAAAGTTCTGATTCTTGTGTATAATATATAGATCCATAATATCCAAAATTAAATTAATGTTATAAATATCATATTTACTCATTATATACATTTTTTTAATCATTCTTTAAGGTTAGACATGGAAAATAAATCACATCGCTTCATGGAGACGGTAGGTTGTATGTACGCACGAGCGACGATATCATTCCATCAACGAGTGAAAGAGTAATTAACTAATATATTAATTTTACAAAATCAATATCATTTCATTTATATCATATATATTCATTAAATTTATCCTTATTAATTTCCATGTAAAGTGTAAGTGAAAAACAATTCACATCGCTTCGCGACGCGGTAGTTCGCCATATACACGAGCGACATTATTGTATTTTAAAATGATTGAAAATTAAGAAGTTATATTTGATATTATAATTAAAAAAGTATAATAATATCATAAATATCATATACATGCATTAAATTAATCATTATATGCATCCTTGAAAGGTGTTGATGGAAAACGAATTACATCAGTTTGTGAGGTGGTAGCCATCTTACACACGATCAACAATTTCATTTATCATTTGATGTAAGAGGATATGGATATATGTAATAACCTAGTGTTTATTAGCAATATTTTTTTCCTGAATAAATGTGTGTTGTATTATATTATATAATATTATACACATTAAAAATATAGAGAAACTAACAAAAACTTCATTAATAAATATTGTTACATTAATCAGTAATGAAACCAATTAAAATTCCAAACATTATAACTGAACAAAAAAATAGAAAATAGAAAATCTAAAATGGTAAAATATGGATTTCCTCAATCTATTAGAATCATAACCCCCACTGCAAACACTATAAAAAAGAAACAAAATATTAGTAAACCAATCAACATCTTAGAAAATGGAAATATAGAACCTTGAGAGGAATTGAGTTGAATAATGAATTAAGGAAATTATAGGTATTTATAGGAGGTAATGTTATTGTTGGAATAGTAATGTGATCGTTGGAATAGTAACTTGACCGTTGGGAATAGTAACCCGACTATTGGAAATTGTAACCTGGCCGTTAGAATAGTAATTTTACCTAAAATCAATAAATTATAATATAAATAATATTTATCATGATTACTTTAAGTAAATATAAATATTATAATGCAAAAATATATATCATGATTAAAAAACTCAAAGAAAATATAAACATGTTTTTAATAAACTGTATTTTAAAGTATTTTGTAAAAATCATTATTTTTATATTAAAAATTAAAATTACCTATTTTATAAATTTATTTTGATAAAATTAATATCATTTTTGAAACCATAAAATCCAAATTATCCAAGGGTGATTTTTTGGTAATTTTCTAAAATACTTCAATTTTCAAGTGAATAGTTAAAATACAGTTTTTCACATAATCGGTGTGTCTTAAATTATATCATTCATGATGTAATAATGACATAATCCTTTATGGAACTTGTGATTCAACCATGAAGAGGTAATTGGAGGTCCCTCACATGATCCATTCTTATGCAAGGAACATTGACATCCCTTTGAGGTATGATTTCCTTCATTTCTCATTGTTGTTCATCACGCGAGAGGGGTTTTTACTTCTGTTTACTTGTGGATCATGTTTGTGCCAACCTAATTCAAGATAAGGAATTAGTTAATTGAAATTGAGGGGCAATGGGGTTTGTTCGCATGATTTTTTTTAGAGATTTTATATTGTTGTGATCTTGTGATTATTCATGCTTGATGCCCCACTGAAAATTGTGGTCATTGATGTCTTTATTTTCACACAAATAAATTTATGAAATGCATATGTTTTTTTTTGGTTGAGCACTTACATGTGGAAATTGGTTGATTACATATACTCAGCTAATGAATGGATTCCCCGTGATTATACAGTTTTTATGATAACCCCTAAATTAAAAATTGGAATTAGATAAGGAATGATTTGCTGAATCATAAATTGTGTTTTGTTTGGTTTGTGTTGTGGTGCGGTTGTGAGCACGATTGTGTGTTGTGGGGTGGCTTGGGTAGTGAAATGGAATCTCAGGTTGATAGATTGATTGATTTTGGGATGGATGAGAAATGTTGTGCAGTAGGACTACGATGGTGTTATACGGTGATGTGTTTTTGGTTGTGGTTGTGTGTGGATGGGTTTGGAAGGATGACTCTGAGGAAGGATGTTGATGGTTGGTACCGGTACTTCGCCCAGAGTTTCTCCACGCATGACTTTTTTTGTGTTTCTTATTGTGTGTTGTGCTTGGTAGTTTCATAGATAGTTATGGAATAAATAAATAAATAAATAAACAAATGATTGATTAATAAGGATCAGAATGGCGTGGGTTGGTTTGGTTAACATAATGGTTTTGGTAAATTAAAATGATTGGAAATATGAATTGGGTTGTGGATTTTGTGTCGTTTTGTGCATCTAGAGGTAGTATTAAAAGAGGAATTGTTGGTTTTTCTAAGAACCCATAGGTTGGGTATGAGTTTTTGGTATATTATATATATATACTTGTATTTCCCTAGTGATTTCAATATGCACCCCACCCTAGTTGAGCATTATGTGCCGAAAACCCCCATTTTCATGGGGGAGGGTTTATTTCCCAGACATCCTGGTGGAAGGATTGATGGATGGCCACCCACTCTTCCCTTATCCTTTTTATAAGAAGTGATAACCTAAGTTTATTCGGGAAGGTTGTGGTTTGTGAGGCCCAAGTGTGTGTGGGCGAGTTTTTCTTTCCCAAGTGTCTTTGGGATGAGATGTGTTGTGCTTTCCCATGTCTCTTCAAGATGAGATGTGGTTTGTGGCCCAGGTGTCTATGGATGGGATGAGGTTGTGGTTTGTGGACCAGGTGTCTATGGGTGGGATGTGATGTGGTTTGTGGCACAGGTGTCTGTGGGTGGAATTTGATTTGGTTGTGAGGATCAGGTATGTGCGGGCGGGATGCGATGTGGTATGTTTTGAAGAGGTGGGAGTGTGAGGACATTTATCGTTAGGGTGTGAGAGCGGCTAATAAATGGAAAAGTGGCGTGGGGTGCCCTATCATCTATGTGCTTCATATTAGATTACTTGACTTTCATTATTTAGTGAGCGTGCCTTGGATAGGTTGGGGTGGTTAGTATACCAGTTTAGGTGTTGTTTTGGTTCTGTTGTTTTCTCACAGGAACATTTGTACGCTTCCTTCACATGTGCATAAGAGACTTTGTTTTTTCTACTAAGTATACTTGTATTCTCACCCTACATATATAAACTTATTTTAGGTTTCCAGGAGGATTTCACATACTATGTTGGACCTTACTAGCTCAGATCTTGATAGTTGTTGTGTCGCTGCCTAGCTTTACTTTTGGTATTTACTTGGAGACTTTTGTATTTGTATCAGTTTTATTTTTCACATTCATGTGGGATGGATTTTTTATTTCTTTTATATATGTATAGGAGTTTCTTTACGTATGATTAATCATATCTCCTGATCTTGTTTTCTTAAAAAGGGTAATCCCTCCCATAGTGTGAGATTTGTACACCCTTAGTGCTAGTCGCCAACCCGAGGCCTACTGGAGGTGGGACTCAAGGGTTCATTATCTCCCTTTCTTATTTTCTAGCCCAATAGGGGTATATTTGGGGATGGGTGGTCCTGAAAGAGTGATATCATAGCTGATGGTTGAGATATGGGATGGAGTTTTAAGATAAGCATGGTGAGGATTTTATGGGATGGTATGAAAACAATTTCATTTGACCTTGGTGCGTGACATGGGCTAGGGAGACTGACTAGGACATGGGATTTTAGGTCCCCCCATGATCCAGTGAATAGACTCTGAGCTTATCAAATAACCAAGAGAGATGGACCTGCTTATAGGGTAGAGACCTAGGAAAGGTACATGCATCATAATGACTTGTGTTCTTATTTGAATTGGATTGTTTTTGGAAGGATAAAATCAATAAAATGAATTAAAATAAATTTTGGTAAAGTTCCATACTATTCATGCTTAGTAAATCTTTGTTTACCTTTCAATTATGGCTCATGGATGTCGTTCGTGTGTGGCTCAAGTGGTAGAGATTTAGTAGTATGATTCGTTTGATCACTGTAGGGTTGATCCAGTAGAGGAGGATGGTCAGTGGTAGAGGGCATTGTGTACTTTCTAGTAGTAGAATTTGGGAAAGTACAAGGGAAGTGTTTCCAATGTAGAGACAAAAGGTTTGCTAGAGGAGCTAGAGATTACCTTCAGTCTGATTCGGGCCCTGAAAAAGTGCAGGGTACCTATGGTAGTTAGTCAGTTGTGGGGAGTTGTGCGTCAGTGGTGGATGCTATTTCTGGGAGAGTGAAAGGAGATAGACGTGTTGTGGGTTGACTTTCAGAAGGATTTATGGGCAGAGTTCCTTTCATCAACTATGGAGGATGAGAAGAGGTAGGAGATACTATCCATTAAGTAGGGTAGTATGTTAGTATGGGATCTTGGGATCAATTTTAAGGACCTTATGTGCTTTTCCCCATATCTTTTTTCAGATGAGGAGTCTGGTGCAAGACGTCTTGAGGAAGCACTTCACCCTTCCATCCAGTATACAGTTACTCCTTTTACATTGACAATGTATTTGGAGGTTCATAAGAAGGTATAGGTGGTCAAGAGGATACACTCATGAGGAGGTATTCCATGAGAGGGGATATGGAAGAGTTCTTTGAGATAAAAATTTATCAGTGACTGGTCTCATACATTGGGGCCTTCGAGGTTTTGACCAGTGGGAAGATGACCTCAACAGCTTCCTTAATGGACTTTTGGTTCTAGTGGTCCTTGTGCCTTTCCTATGGGCTTGGGGTGATGTGTTTCTTTTATGTGGTTCACATCCATCTTCAGAATATGTACCCAATGGCTACCCAAGATTAGTTTGGTGGAGGTGGACAAGCTCAGTGTTATCCTCAGTAGTAGTTGTCGGTGTGACAGTTTCAGTAGTAGGTACAATAGGCTTTTTCTCTGCCAAGGGGAGATGGAGCAGGTAGAGGTTAACCCTAGGATGTCCCTCATGATCAGTGACCGCAACTTGAGTGTGTCCATGGAGGTGGTCATCATCATAGAAGTAGGAGAGTTGGGTGTGGTCAGTTTCACGCGGTAGAGGCTGTAGTTCCAGCAAGGCCAGCGGTCGTTAGAGGTATGATCAGTTTATTTAGTTCCCTTGCTTGTGCTTTGTTTGATTCAGGAGCTTCACACTGCTTCATTGTACCCACTATAGTCCATGCTTTGGGACTAGACATAGAGAGGCTTCTCATGCCCCTGGTGTTGAGTACGCCAGTTAAAGGTCGGACCATCTTATTTGATGATGTGTTATGGGGGTGTAGACGTATGATGGGACCACATCAGTCATGTGGGGATCTCTTATTACTTAATATGAATTCATTCTATGTCATCCTCGGCATAAAATAGTTATATTACTTGCATGATGTTATTGACTACTTCCAAATGAGAGTCGCGTTTTCAGATGTGGATGGTCAGTTTGTGGCTTTTGTTGGCGAGCGGGGTTGTTAGGTGGGCAGTCAACATGTGGAACCCCTTATTTTCTTATTGGATAAGATTTCAATAGAGTCAATGGGTGTTGAGATGGTGGAGGTTCCTAGGGTCATTGGAGGGTTCCTGGATGTTTTACCCAAGGAGGTTGTGACGCTACCCCCTCAACGTGATGTTAAGTTCAGGATAGACTTACAACCTGGTGCTTCTCCAATTTTGATTGATCCTTATCAGATAAAACCTTTTTATTTGTGGTAGTTGAAGATTCTAATTGATGATTTGATGCAGAAGGGTTTTATTTGGCCCATTGTGTCGTTGTGAGGATCTCCAATGTTGTTCTCCAAGATGGTAGATGGTGGTTTGAGGCTGTGTATAGACTACCAAAGGTTGAATCGAGTAACGATCAAGAACCGTTACCTCTTCTAAGGATAGAAGATATTTTTGACCAATTTATAGGGGTAAGATGGTTCTCTAAGATCGATATGCGGTTTGGATATCACCATTTGAGGGTGAAGGAGAGAGATATCCCTAAGACCGCTTTCAGATGCAGGTACGGGCACTTTGAGTTCATAGTCATGTCGTTTGGTGTTACAAATGCACCATATGTGTTCATGGGACTTACAAAATCTATGTTTCATGAGTTCCTAGATCATTTTTTCATCATATTCATTGATGATATCTTAATCTACTCAAAGTAAGAGAAGGATCATACCAAACATCTCAGAACTATCTTACAGGTTATTTGACACCACCATCTCTATTGAAAGTTGACCAAGTGTAAGTTTTGAACATGGGAGGTACATTTCCTTGTGCATGTGGTGTCTCAGAAGGGTGTGGCAGTGGACCCGTTTAAGATTGAATCAGTTTTTTCTTGGGAAACACCCAATAACATCATGGAAATTTGTATTTTCCTTATTCTTATAGGCTATTATTGGAGGTTTGTACACAACTTCTATTGAGTTGCAACTTTGTTGATGGATTTAATTAGAAAGAACCAAGATTTTTTGTGGAGTTATCAGTTCCAGGCAACATTTGGTTGCCTGAAGGGGAAGTTGGTTAGGGTTCCAATGCTCTAGTTACTAGAAGAATGGGTGATGTTTGAGGTGTTTCGTGATGCTTCTCATTTGGGTTTGGGATGCGTGCTGATGCACCAGTGAGAAATGATCTCTTATGAGTCTAGGCAGTTATGTCCTCATGATTATAAATATGTCACCCATGATTTAGAGTTGGTTTCAGTGGTTTTCATGCTGAAGTTGTGGAGACATTACCTCATTGGAGAGCACTTTATGGTCTTCAAGAATCACAAGAGTTTGAGGTATATCTTTTCCCAACATGGTCTGTATCTACGACAATGGAGGTGGATTGAGTTTCTTCAGGACTATCATTTTGAGATCTCCTAAATCGTAGGGTAGGGAAATTTTGTGGTTGTTGCTTTGAGTAGAAAGTCACAGAGGGAGGTTGTTTGGGAATCTATGGATGCTTGGAGAGCAATAGAAGAGTTGGAATCCTTGCACTTAGATGTAAGAGTGTATAGAAGTAAGGGATATTTGTTTTAGGTGATGGTATATTCCTCTCTAATGCAACGGGTGGAGGAGTCTTAATGGGGAGAATCGAAGGCAGAAGTTATTGTGCGATTGTGTAAGCCATGATGATTCTCCGGAGGGATGGTTGAAGGATGGTTGGAATTAGATGTTGTTCTAAGGAAAGTTGTTTGTTCTGGTGGCGATGCATAGTTAAGTCCTTAATTATTTTCATATCTTACCCTTGGCAGTGCATCCAAGAGTTTCCAAGATGTATTGTGGCTTAAAGATGCAGTTTTGGTGGCCTGGACTGAAACGGGCAGTGACAGAGTTTGTGGCGAAGTGCCTGGTTTTCCAGTAGGTAAAATCTGAACACTGTGTCCCTGGTGGTTTTTCACAGTCTTTGTACATCCCTGAGTGGAAATAGTACAACATCTTAATGGATTTAGTCACAAGGTTACCTAAATATCATGGAGGTTATAATGTTATCTAGGCGATAGAAGATTGATTGATGAAATAAAACCACTTCCTAGAAATTAAGGAATCAGGCACAATGGATGTCTTGGCCAAGAGTCATGTGTATGATTTGGTACAGTTTCATGGAGTTCTAAGGTCCATAGTGTCAGATCGAGACACGTGGTTTACCTCATGAGTTTGTAGGGGATTGCACCATTCTTTTGGCACCCAGTTATTCCTCAATTCTTCTTTTCACCCTCATAATGATGGTAAAATAGAGAAGACTATCCAAACATTGTAAGATATGTTGTGGGAATGCATCTTGGACTTTGGTGGATCTTGGGTCCAACACTTTCCCTTGGTATAGTTCACTTATAACAACATTTATCACTCTTTCATTGGCATGGATCCATTTGAGGTGTTGTATGGGAGGTTGTGTCGTTCCCCATTATTATGGATGGAGATTGGGGAGGTAGTTGTTCTTGGTCCGGATGTGGTGTAGCGCATGACCAAGAAGGTTCAGCTTGTTCGTGAGAGGATAAAAGCAGCACAGGGCCGGAAAAAGTTTTATGCCCGTCGTAGGAGGAGGCCCTTGAAGTTCAAGGTTGGGGACCACATTTTCTTGAAGGTTTCCCCCTGACATGGGCAGTAGAGGTTTGGTAGAGTGAGTAATCTTTCTCTCGGGTTCGTTGGACCCTTTGAGGTGTTGGGGTGAGTTGACGAGGTGACATACCAGTTGGCATTGGCACCACAGTTAGAGAGGATCCACGAAGTCTTCCAGGTCTCCTGGCTTCTTCAATATCTTCACGACTACTCTCATGTCATTGACTGGGGAGAGTTGGATATCGAGGATGACGTGACATTTTTTGGAATGGCCAGTGAAGATCCAGGATCAACAGGAGAAGGTGCTGCACGGATGGACCATTCCATTGGTTTGTGTGTTGTGGAGGCATGGTGTCCAGGAAGATAGTACTTGGGAGCGAGAGAAACAGATGTGTGCCCAGTACCCGGAGTTGTTTTGAGTTTTTTTACCCTGTTTTTCTTTGTAATGAGATGTTTGAACCCTATTTTATATGAGATGATCTGATTTTTTTTCCCTTGGCTTGTGATGTGTGTGGCGCAGTGTGTGATAAAATTCCCAACATGTGAAAATGGGAGGACCTAATTCCTAATCAAGACGCATTAATTGTGATGTGATTAAACCCATGCGGGTGAGTCAGTGTCACCCAAAGCTGATAATATTTAGACATGGAGGACTGAATTCCCTAATTTGTATATTCGGACGGTGTGAATGTTGTGCTCGAGTGGTGCATTTTGTGGTCATTTGGGTTGACATGATAAGGCCTGGTTGCAGATGTCGGATGAGGTGTTCTTTGATGTATAGGTTTCTTCTCCATCCTTTGAACAACACAGGGTGGTTTATCTTTTAACCTTGATGTGTTTTTTTGTTGGCGGTGTTTTGAGTATAACAGGATCCTTGAGAGGTATCTCATAAGGTGTTTGTTCGGACCCCTCTTTCTCCCTTTTGGACTTGGTTTTGGATTCTTGAGGGTGAGAATCATTTTAGAGGTATCTAATGTAACGGTTTGTGTCCTCCTAATCTGTTACTTTTCCATTTTTTGGTTGTTAGAGTGTTCGGAGGAGGCTTGAAGAGAGTTTAGAAAAGTTCGGTTGCTAAAGGCTAGAAGAAGGGGGATTACACATCCTGTAATTGGGTTACACAATGTTAAGCCCTATTTCACAGCTTATCTTGGATGTTTCACACCATGTAATATTTCAGGGTTTGAAAAAAATAAAATAAATCGAGAGGCGATGCGTTTTTTGATGAAAACCAAACCCTAGGTATTACACGATGTGAAAGGGGATTACACATCATTTAATACCTCAATCATGTGCAATTTTAAAATTATTTTTCAACTAAACCCTCATTCATTTTTGTTGTGTTCTCTACTTCTTATCGTTTCATATGAACCCTAGGTGCCCCAAGGAGTTCTTCGAGCCCTCTTCCTCCCACATCAATCGGTTGATCTCGGTGATTGTTCATTGGTGATCCATGGTGAACCAATGTGTGTCCTCCCTTCGTTTTGTATTAATTTCACTCAATTTGATCTATTTTCTTCCATATCTTCTCATTGTTCTATGGAGTTTTCTTACCAATATTCCTAATGGGGTTCCCTTCAGTTGTTGTCGGTGCAGTGGTGTCGCAACATCCTCATATGGATGCAGATCTTGCGGAAGAGGTAATTGGAGGTCTGTCACATGATTTGTCGTGCAAGGAACGTTGAAATCCCTTCAAGGTAGGATTTACTTCATTTCTCCTTATTGTTCATCATGCGGGAGGGTTTTTACTTTTGTTTACATGTTGATCATGGTTGTTCCAACCTAATTAAAGATAAGGAATCGGTTAATTGAAATCGAGGGGCAATGGGGTTTATTCACATGCTTTTTTTACAGATTTGATATTATTGTGATCCTATGATTGTTTGGTCTTGATGCCCCGCTAAAAATTGTGGTCGTTGGTGGCTTTGTTTGTGCACAAATAAATTTATGGAATGCATGTGTTTGTTTTTGGTTAGGCACTTACATGTGGAAATTGGTTAATTATGTACACTTAGCTAATGAACGGTTGCCCCATGATTATATAGTTTATGTGATAACCCTTGAATTAATAAGTGGAATTAAATAAGGTATGATTTTCTAAATCATAAATTGTTTTTTATTTGGTTTGTGGTGTGGTGTGGTTGTGAGCATGATTGTGTGTTGTGGAATGGCTTGGGTGGTGAAATGGAATCTCAGGTTGAGAGATTGATTGATTGTGGGATGAATGAGAAATGTTGTGTAGTAGGGCTGTGATCAGGTTATGCAGTGATGTGTTTCTGGTTGTGGTTGTGCCTTGATGAGTTTGGAAGGATGGATCTGAGGAAGGATGGTTATGGTTGGTACGGGTACTTCTCCTGAATTTTCTCCACAAATGACTATTGCTATGTTGCTTGTTGTGTGTTGTGCTTGGTAGTTGCCTAAACAGTGATAGAATAAATAAATAAATAGATGATTGATTAATAAGGATTAGAATGGAATGGGTTGGTTTGGATAATAGAATGGTTTTGGTAAATTAAAATGTTTGGAAATATGAATTGGGTTGTGGATTTTGTGTGGTGTTGTGCATCTAGATGTAGCAGAAAAGGTGGTAGTGTTGGTTTTTCTGAGATCCTATAGGTTGGGTATGAGTGTTTGGTATCTTATATATATATATATATACTTTTATTTCCCTTATGATTTCTATACACACCCCACCCTAGTTGAGCACTATATACCGAACACCCCCATTGTTATGGGGAGGGTGTCTTTCTCAAACATCCCGATGGGAGGGGGAGGATTTCTTTCCTAGACATCCCGGTGGTAGGATTTATGGTTGGCAACCCAATCTTCCCTAATCATTATTCTAGGTGGTGATATCCCAAGTTTCTTTGGGAAGGTTGTGGTTTGTGAGGCCCAGGTGTGTGTGGGCAAGTTGTGCTTTCATATGTGTTTTCAGGATGAGATGTGTTGTGCTTTCCTATGTGTCTTCAGGATGAGATGTAGTTTGTGGCTTAGGTGTATGTGGGTGGGATGAGGTTGTGGTTTGTGGCTCAGGTTTCTGCAGGTGATATGTGATGTGGTTTTTTGTTGAGGTGTCTGTGGGTGGGGTGTTATGTGGCTTGTAGCGCAGGTGTCTGCGGGTGGGATGTGATGTGGTTGTGAGGCTCAGGTGTGTGCCGGCGGGATGTGATGTGGTGTGTTCGGAAGAGGTTGTAGTTTCATGACGTTTTCCATTAGGGTGTGAGAGTGGATAGTCAGTGGGAAAGTGGTGTAGGTTACCCTATCATCGATGTGTTTTATATTATACTACTTGACTTGCATTATTTGGTGAGTGTGCCTTAGATAGGTTGGGGTGGTTAGTATACCTGTTTAGGTGCTATTTTGGTTCTGTTGTTTTCTCACAGGAGAATTTGTATGCTTCCTTTACATGTGCATGAGTGACTTTTGTTTTCCTACTGAGTATACTTTTATGTTCACCCTGCGTATATAAACTGCTTTTAGGTTTCCAGGAGGATTTCGCAGACTGTGTTGGGCCTTACTAGCTCGTATCTTGACAGTTCTTGTGTCGCTGACTAGCTTTACTTTTGGTATCTACTTGGAGACATTTGTATTTGTATTAGTTTTATTTTTCAAATTCATGTGGGATGGATTTTGGATTTCTTTTATATATTTCTTGTAGTCTCTTTGTGGATGATCCATTATATCTCCTGATCTTGTTTTCTTAAAAAGGGTAATGTCTCTAATAACGTGAGATTTGTACACCCTTGGTGCTAGTCGCCAACTCGAGACCTACTGGAGCTAGGACTCGAGGGGCCATTATCTCCCTTTCTTTATTGCCAGCCTGAGAGGGGTATCTTTGGGGAAGGAGTCATGATAAAAAATCACATCCAAAAGAGTTTGGATGGATTCACAAAGAGTTGTGAAGTTTTACATAAAGTCATTATGAGATTTTAGTGCAAGTGGGAGATTGTTGGATGTGAACTAAAATGTACATGCATGAGATGCATGTACACATGCATATGATGCATGAGATACACACATATATATAATATGATTATATATATATGTTGTACAATTAATATATGCATGTTATGAATGTATTTTTCATGCATGTGATGCATGATTATAATATATATATGTGATCTATATAAATATATTATTTATTTCTCCCAGATGGTTTATTCATTAACTACAATCCATTATGAATGGATTAAAGTCTTTGAATTAATTCATTGAAAACATTCAATGAATTATACCCAACAGACATAAACACATACGACGTGTTGTAGAGTGGGAGTGTCAGGATTCAGCTATAAAAGAGGATGAGATCCTCTCCTATTGGGTGTGTGTACTGTGATGTGCATGGTCCTCTACCAGGCTCTCTTCCTCCCAAAACTCCATTTATCTCATTTGAGAAGGCGCCAACACCCCTTAGAATTATGGGTATCTTCATAAAGCATTTGTGGATCCATTGGCTAGTGTATCACCTTGGAGGCAGGGTGCATTCGCTAATTGATCCTCATGATCTCCCTCAAGCATACTCCATCAAATATTGAAGGTGGGAGCTACTATTGTATGCAGTTTACAAGTACTCCATTTTTTGTATTATTTACACATTGATTTCTTGAAGATAGATCATCTTTGTTTTTGGGTTGTCTTTTGTTGCAAATTATCATTGTATGATCATATGAAACCCATCACAAGGAACCAATAATTTCACCCTCATACATCAAGTAACCATGCAACTTGCCCTCAAACACCAAGAAACCATGTGTCTCACTCTTAGGCATCAAACAACCAAGCATCTCGCCCTCAGGCATCAGGAAACCATGTGTCTCACCCTCTGACATCATGTATCTATGCATCTCGCCCTCAAGCATCAAACAAATGTGTGACTAGCCCTCATGAATCAAGTAACTGAGCATCTTTCCCTTAGGCATTAAGCCATCTTGTGTCTCGCTCCTAGTCACCAAGCATAATCCAATGCATACAAAATCATCAAACATGCCAAGCTTGTCGACATATGCCATATTGTTTAATTCAGGTCAATCACTCATTATATTTCCAATTATTCCTTTAATCCAACACTAGTTTCATGCCAACATTCCCATGAAAAACCAATTTCCCTTTTCATGTTAGGTTACCAATTCTCATAACATTTGTAGCAATTTCAATTCACATCCCAATTATAACTAAAAACCATTCCACGTGTCAATCAAGACCATATTTCCAAGTTTCAACCCCTAGGGTGACAAGGTCCACAAGTTTTGATCCAAATATCAACCCACAGTCCTAGAAATCAATTATTATACTCTAGGATTGTGATTTCTAGGTTCCAACCTAGGGTCAAGGTTAGGCACGCCCCTCAGGTGGCCAAATGTCTAGGGTCTCATTGCCAATGGACCTGGCGAGATCTGTGTGAGGTCTAAGCATGATATTTCAAGCAACACAAGAGAATTCCAATTAAGTGAGGTCACGTGCACGGTGTGCCAACACAATTGTACAAGTTTCACACACTAGAAAAACCAAGTAGACCTTAGGGAGATGTTTCAAACCACCTACCTTAAGTAAATAAGAAAAAATCTAGAGATTGAGCATCTGAATATGCATGCAACACTACAATCCCCTATGGATAGCGATTGATCCACTACATTAGGGATGGAAGAAGAAGATTTGGGATGAAAACCAAAGGTTTTCACCAATTCCAAGCAAAGCCTACCGAATTGGATCACTAGATCGATGAGCAAATCAAGAGATAAAGGTTTGAAATTAGAGAAGTTGAGGAAGCCTTGGAGAGTCCTTTAAGATCGTAAATCATGAGTTAGGTTCGAAAAAGGGATAATTGGGAGTTGAATGGGATTTCGAGGGTAGAAAATACAATTTTTCCCTCACTTTTCTGACCTAGCTCGGTGCCACTGACTACCACCAACTAGCGGGTGGTGTCCTCTATAATGACTATACATATGGAAACCCCACCGACTAATCGATGGATCTCCTATAAGAGACTTATTCTGTCTGGTTTCCACCAGCTGACTGATGGGTCTTATTGGATGGTCAGTGAGCTTCCCATAACCATACTTGGATACTAATTAGTCCACCAACTAGCCAACTAGCACGCCTCCTCGTACATTACAAGATGTTGAATAATGGTGAGAGTCTAATATATATAGTGATAATATTATCCCCTATGGTTCAGAGTGCTAATAACAACAGAAAACATGATAAAAAATCAATATAAAACAACTCCAACAAATAGCTGACAAATGCCAAATCAAACCAATAAAATCAAACATGCAAGGTCACGCACTGCACGAGAGTTCTTGGAGCATGATGCACCATTCGATCCTTACTAGAGATCCTAGAGCATGTTACATGCTTAGAAAAATAGTGCGTCAACTGTATAATTTGACACTATCAAGGGAGCGAGCTCGTTGCAAGGTTTCTACATGTTTAGTACTAATTATGGGATTTAACTGTGAGATATGTACTTTACTTTTAAAACTCCAAGTTTCAAATAAAAATGATTTGAGAATCAAATAATAGAGAAAAATTAGATCGATAAAAACAATAAAAACAAGATCGAGATGTGATAACTGCCACCTTAAAACATGCCACATGCCAACATACCAAGGTGGAAATTCAAACTGAATTTCAGACGGGTAAATGAGACTATGAAATCTAAACATACAAAGCATTGGTCAAAAGAGTGACATCTGGGGTAAAATAACACCAATAAAACCTGGAATTTATTCAATCAAGTATCTGATGTTGTGAAATCGATCGAATGCCAATTGAAACTGTGAAGAATTTTGAAATTGGAAATGTAAGACCGATCGTAGATGACACACATCGTTGATGAAGCGAGCAATGAATTTGCATTTGACGATTGTAACAACAAATGAAAATACAAATCCAAGATAAATACAAGAAGTATAGAACACAATGTAAAGCCAAAAGTCCATCTCATTTCATTAACATATCACCATATTTATAGAGTACATGAGATTTTATCCAATGGTTGAGATTAATCCCTGTAATATTCAATCCAATGGCTAGAATACCAATGGTTTGAGAATATGTTAGGTTGGTCATTAAGAGGGAAATTAATTGGGGATTGAGGAGTCGTCATTATTATCATAATTATGATATCCATTAATAATTTTTCATAACACCCCCCTTAGATGTTATAATTTCATGGAAACTTATTTAATCTTCACTTAAAAACCCTATGGGAAAAATAAGTGAATCCAGAATAAAATAATTCCATGTCACACTATCTCATAAAAAACCTTATCAGGAAACCCCAGTGGGAAAACCTGATGAAGGGAAAAAGAGTGCAGCATTCCTAACTGCCCCTAATTATATCATTTAATTGTGTCTTTGGGACATCAATTAATATTATTATTTAATTATGTCTTCGGTACATGGGTGGAAGACCATAGGTAATAATGAATGGTCCCATTAAAAATTACAACTCATGGGGAAGACCAACAATTTCAATTAATTATAGATATCCATAATAATTTATAACATTCTCTTAGATATTTGTTATGATGTATGATTTCCTCATTAAAAACCTCATTAAGGAAAAACCTTTCAGGGGAAACACTTGATTAGGGAAAAATAGTACAATAACATCAAGTCCCCAGAGTGTTGCCTTGTTAAAAACCTTATCAAGAAAACCCAGTGGGAAAACTTGACTAAGGGAAAAAGAGTACAACAATTATATCTCCCATTCATAATGATCATCATTTAACTCATATAATGTCCATGATCAATTCATAACCAAAACATTCAATTTTGAATTTTGGAATAATAATAATTCATACCCATTAGATTTCAATGAATAGGGAAGAACATTGCCTTATAATATGATTTATTGTTATTTTCAAGGTTCATATGCACATGTACATGTATACCCTTTAGGGATAAATAAAATTTGCATTTATATTTAATCCTTATGGGATAAGTATGTTCTGCATCAACCCCTTATGTATAAAATATATCACTCTTAGAAACAAGATGTTTAATTATTTATTAAGGGTAAAACCATTCCAAAATTTAATATTTCATCTTCAGGATGATTAGTTAAAAATACAAGGACATTTGTAATTTCATGATCAAATAATTCATTGATTTCAGAAGAATCTTCGAGAGTTTAGATGTTTTTCAAAACATCTTAGTAATATAATGAATACAATGATTCATACAAACCATGGGATGATAAATTCAATTAATATTATTCCTTAATATGGATACATATTATTCAGTTCACCCCATAATTTATCAGATTGGGTGGAACTTTCATAATTTTGAATATGCTTCAGGCATTTAAAACCCTTCTAGGATTCATATAAATATACAAATATACAAGGAATAATATTTCTTATAATAAGATCATCGATATTCAATAGTCTTGATAGTTTGGATAATCAATCCAAAAAACTTTATATGTTGAACACTTCATAAGTTTCTTTAATAATTTTGGCCAATTATTATGATGTTGACATCTGTCAAAATCCATTTTCATCAATGAGTTTTAAAAGCATTCAAAGAAAATATATCATCAACAACATTTGATTGAGATCTCATAATTTTTTCTGGTACTAGTGTCACTTAAGATACAATATCTAAAAAGATATAATGTTGTAGATATATTCATTTTTCTCTTCACGGGAAAATACCAGTGTCACTTCAGGGACAATATCTAAAAAGATATAATGTTGTAGATAAATTCATTTTCCTCTTCAAGGGAAAATATATTTATTTATTTCTAATAATGATGAACACTGATTTTATACAATTAGTTTAATCACACTTTGGGTGTGTATAATCAGACTATTGATTTCCAACACTTTACATTCATGTATGTGTTGTGAGAATCATGTCAATGGTTCTGCAGGACTATTTTGTCATATATACTCATCAGTAGAAAATAACACATGTGATCATTTAGTGGATGCATCTTTCATATAGATGGATTGCATGGTAGGTGGGCACGCCCATATATACTTATTCATAAGTATATGGGAAATTTATTTCCATAATAGTTGCTAATGATATAAATAATTTACCTCAAAAATGGGTACCTCGTGATAAATTATTATACAGGGGAAATTCATAATAACATAATGAGAATGAATTTATCGATAATTTAGTATACATGCATCCATTAAATAAATTCGCCATTCTCTCCCTGATGGGTACCTCGTGGTAAATTATTATACAGGGGGAATTCATAATAACATAATGAGAATGAATTCATTGATAATTTAATAGACATGAATCCATTAAATAAATTCATAAGTCTCCCCCTGATGGATGTCTACTATGTTATCAATAAATCAATGCTCGTGTATACATGAATCAATATCTTTCATTATAATTGATCCTAGATGGCCTAAATAATCATGTCATATATTTGAAGAGTCGGATCAGTAAACTTCTGGTTTACCATTATTGATTTGATTGTACATAACAAATTCTTTATAATCACTTTTATGAATGATTGTTACATATAGAGGTACCTCTTTTATCAAATGTCTCCATGTGATATTCATTTTCATGAATACCATTCATATATCTCATTGAGACTTCAGACATAACAAAGCATTAAGAATTTGTACTACCAGGTAGGAATATATTCACTTTTTTAGAGTCGTTAGTTAATTTTCTCTACTAGTAAATGTACTTATATGAGTATATACTAACGCATATATGAGTTATTTTGAAGCATTTAATCAAAATAATATTTATAAATATTTTTCTTCAAGATCAATGCATATAAGATCTCCAGGATCTTTCATTGTGCAAACTCATATTTGTCGTTATAATTTCCACTTGTGGTGGTCGGTGAATTCATAATATAATCATAACGGGTCGGGACCATCACCGAGTGGATTATTGCATAATTTAGAACTTCTGGTCAAAATATTTTGTAACTTCAAGCCCAAATATTATTTTACAATACATATACCTAGGATAGGAGCCCCCACGTCTTTTGAAGCTTGTTAATGTAGTAATGAGAACCAGTGTGGAAGAATCTTCTAGATTCACAGCACACGCCTTAACGCCATCCAAAATTATAATTCATAAACAACATTCAATTTATCAAATGAAGGATAAATAATTTGATCAAACCTTATCAACTCTTAAATATTCATGATACCACAAATCATATCAAAAAATTCAGGAATAATTTCATTCGCTTCAAGGAATGAGATATAGTAATTAATACTACATTCACATCGAGGAATGAATTAATTCATCGGATTTCATGATCCATGAATGATAATTTATTATTTATCAATGATGATCATCTTGCATAAAATATAAATTTTATTGATTATTATGATCACTACTACAAAACATAGTTTTATCAGTGCTAGAAACCGCTTTTAAAGGGGGGTCCTCTTTATCAGTGCTAAAAAAACACTGATAAAAAAAAGTTAAAAAGAATATATAATTTGGGGAGATTTTAACAATGCTTGACCCCCACTTTTATCAGTGTTTCCCCCCCTTTTTAGGATCAAAATAATGATGTATATGCTCAATATACAATAGGGGGGTGAATTGTATACTTTAAAAATTCCTTTAGAACTTTTAAAGTTGGTTATAAAACTTTTGTTTTAACCTTGAGGAAAACTATTAACAAAGTTAAACAAGGTAAATTCACAAAACCTCTTAGTTCTAAAAACTTGCTAGATTCTGGATATATGGTTTCGGAAATGAAACTTAAGAAAAGTTTACAAGGACAAAGATTCTACCTTAAAGCGTATAGAATCTTATTAATTAGAGTGTACAAGTACAATAAAGTATAAGATAGTTATACTTTTCTTATTAATCAAAAACAGCAGAAAACAAACTTGAAACAATACAAGTAACAAGTATTGAATCTTTTAACCCAAAGAGTAGGGTATCCAAAAACCTTGGATAAAGGTACCTTGATTTATACTTTCAAGAAAGTTTGTCTTACCCACACCAGGGTAATCCCTCGATAGGAATATTAGAGTCTGTCTTTCTATCCCCGCAAGCCCTCGAACTTCAAGTTAGTTAGCACTTTTGTCTTCCTTATCAAAGAAGTCCTCGAACTTTAAGGTAGTTGTCACCTCTGTCTTCCTATCCTCAAAAGATCTCGATTGTATACAGCAACAATCAGAGTTGCACGAAGCAATCTGAACAAGATGTTCAGTATGCACAAAGCATAAGAGTCTCTCTCTCTAGAAATCACTTCAACAGCATGTAATCTCTAGAGTTTTAGATCAGTGATGAGCTCATTCAAATGAGCTCCTATTTATAGGCACTTCTCCAACGGTCAGATCCCTCCTCCAATGGTCATATTTTTACTTGAATCTTAGAGGGACTTGTACACGTGTCACTCAAACAACGGTTAGTTGGAAACAGAAAGCACGACATCGTTTCATAACTATAACAAAGGTAAGAAAAATATGGTTGCTCAACCAAATCTATTTTTCAGAGTCTAGGGGAAAATAAAGTTCAGAGTCTAAGGAAATAGACATTCAGAGTCTATATTACATGGATATTCAGATTCTATTTTTCAAGGAATTCAGAATCAAAATTCTATAAACTCCGGAGTCTGAATTCTAAGGAATTCGGAGTCGGAATTCTAAGGAATTCGAAACCTGAATTATGAGGAATTCGGAGTCTGAATTCTAATGAATTCAGAACCGGAATTCTGAGGAATTCGGAGTCTGAATTCTAAGGAATTCAGAACCAGAATTTTGAGGAATTCGAAGCATAAATTCTAAGGAATTCGGAACCTGGATTCTAAGGAATTCAGAGCCTGAATTCTAAGGAATTCGAAACCTGAATTCTGAGAAATTCGGATCCTAAATTCTAAGGAATTTGGAATCTAAATTTCAGAGAATTCGGAATCTGATTTTCAGAGAATTCGGAATCTGAATTTCAGAGAATTCGGAATCTATATTCAAAAGAATTTGGAATCTAAATTTCAGAGAATTCAGAATTTGAATTCAGAAGAATTCCGAATCTGAATTTCAGAGAATTTAGAATCTAATTTTTAGAGAATTCGGAATCTGAATTTAGAACCTGAAAATAGAATACTTTATATCTAAGTATTTATCGGATTCTGAGGTTTTAGAAATGAACCTGAATTTTTCACTTAGAAAAAAAAAAGTTAGATTTAGTGAAACTAAATCATGAACAATGAAAACAAAGATAGGGAAAAAAAATCTTGGGAAGGAAAACTTTCCTTAATAAGATAAATCTTATGGAAAATGAAATTTGCTTTGAGATAGAGTGTTTGTGATTTTCAAAACATAAAGGAATGAAAAAGTCATAAGGAAACCTTATTGACTCAACACTTTTATCAGCGTTAGGCGGAGCCCCCTCCCTCTCACCGCACGCTGTAGTTGCTCGTGCAACACCCTCCCTTTAACAACGTTATCCCCCGATGCACTTGCCCGCGCGCGACCCTGCTTCCACTAGAACTCGAACCCCAGACCTCCCTCCTTGCACGTCTGCACTTTTGCCACTAAGTCATTTAGTTTTTTTTCAATTTAATGATATATCTATTTATTTATTTTTATATATATAGTTATGTTTATTCATATATTAATATAGACTCGTATTAACATAAATATATTTAGTTATATTAATATATATATATATATATTTATTTATTTATTCATATATTAATATATTTATATATATGCTAGTTATAATTTTTTATTCGTATATTTATTAGTATATTAATATATATTTATAAGATTAGTTTTAAATACATTTATAAAATATGTTTTCTTATGCGTGTTTATAAATAAATAAATACATGCGTATATACAACACACACAGACACACATATATATTTACGAATAAATACATATGTATGTGTCTTTGAAAAGCCATGGAATGTTAAAAGGATTGTAACTTCTAATCCAGAAGTCTGTTTTAACTCCACAACTAGTCAAATAGAAGAACATGAAACTATCTTCGATATGATATATGGTACATGCCTAACAGATGTCTGGATCAAAAGTTATAGTTGTTTGAATATTACAAAATCGGGGTATCCCGACTAAAAACTCAGTTTTAGAGGACTTTTGGGCCTTTTTTAACCTCAAAAAATGTGATAAAAGGTTCCCTTGGATCATTAGCATGTAGAGCTCACTGCAAGCTTCGATTTGATATGCTGTAGAGCTCAAACGGACACCCGGATCAAAATTTATGGTCGTTTGAAGTTCAAGTTGCGTTTTCAACTTATTTTTTATATTTTATTAATTTTTTTATATTTTTTATATTCAAACTGTTATTAAATGACTATTACTCGATAAAAATTACAAAATTATTAATTAAAATTATTTTTAAAATTATTTTACAAGCCTTTTTTACTAAATATCTTATACATTAATTTTAGATTTTTATTTATCCTTATCTAAAACATATTTAATATATATATATATATATATATTATATTTATATCAATATAAAATAGATTTATATATTTATATATTAATATATGATTTTTAATGTATTTTTTTGGAATTTACCCCTTATCAGCGCTTTTATAAAAGCACTGATAAAGGGGGTCACCTTTAACAGCGCTATAGTAAGAAAAGCGCAAAAAGGGCTGATAAAGGTACTCATTTATCGGCGTTTTTTTACTAGCGTTGTTAAATGTGTAGCGTTTCCCTTGCCTCGTTTTGTAGTAGTGGATCGTTGTTTTAACCACTTCAGATGGTAAAATCATTTTCATAATATATATTGGATTATCAAAATTATATAATTCAATCATTTCATTTATGAATTATATGAACAACAACATTCACTTCAGGGGGTAGATGAATTATATGAGATGATATTGATAATTCATAAGAATACGATAAATAATATTGTTTCCCTTGATATTGTTGTTGCGGGAACAATAAATGATAAGTGAAGATATTCTTCAATACAATGTCAAAGGACGTTATTTTCATATCATCCTTCATGAATGCTTTTTTTATAAATATTCATAAAATTCATTGTGCTCTGTAAATATTTATTATCATCAAACCACTTCTAATGGTTATATTATTATTATTATTTGTTATAAACAAATACAACACAATGATCATTCGTAAAACATCATATTCACTTCAAACTTGATTTAAAATAAGACCATGTGTATTTGCATTCACTTCAGGGAACCAGATAAATTATTTTCAATAAATATTATCATTCCCTCCAGGGAACATAATAAAATTATTTGTTCGAGTTTTACAGTGTCTTCAAGACAATAACATGAATATTCAATTCATGCAATTTCATCAATTTCATCCATTAAGAGGGATGTATGTATATAAAATATATTTACGCTGGTTCGTTGTGAACATTTAATTTTTCTCGAACATTTCATGAGAAATAAAATGAAAATGAAAAGAAATAAAACAATACGATATTTACAAATATTCAAAGTAAATATCATCTTCATCATGAACCTTACAACATAATCAAACTTGACACCTTCCAGGTGAACACAAAACAAGAGATGAAATTTCATGGTTCATGGAATGATTAGCGAACTTCGGATCGACGTACGATAGGTACGCGATGATCAATAAACTTCGGCTTGATATATGACAGGTACGCGATGTTCATCAAACTTTGGCTCGACATACGACGGGTTCACAATATTCACCATTCAACCACTTCTAGTGGTGTAATTTTTTTATTAATTTGATGAATGATGTTTGTTTCGACATTTAATCAAACACATTCTCTTATAGGAATGGGGTGAAATTTGTCAACTGTGAGTCGTTACAGCTTTTCAGGAGCTCATTATTTTTCCCGCAACAAAAGGTAAAGAAAATCATATATTATTTTCAAATTTATCAAGAAGGGAAAAATAAATGCAACAATATCTTATATGTAAAACAAGACTCATCTTTTGATGTAGCTCCTTGAATGAGTGAAGTCGATGCGCATGTGACATACCCTTTTCCTACGAGATTTTTCTTATGTCGATTATGGGAATGAAGGCACCAACATCACGATGCGCAATGTGAAGAAGACGATCGTGCTGATAACGTGTTCTGAAATCGATTGAAATCGCGAAAAATTTCAAAACCGGAAATGTAGTACCGATCGTAGACGACACACATCGTTGACGAAGCGAGCAATGAATCTGCGTATGACGATTGTAACGACAAATGAAAAATACAAATCTAAGAGAAATACAAGAAGCAGGGACCATAATGTAAAGCCAAAAGTCCACGTCATTTCATTAACATATCACCATATTTATAGAGTACATGAGATATGATCCAACGATTGAGATTAATCCTTATAATATTAAATCTAACGGTTACAATACCAATGATTTGAGAATATGTAAGGTTGGTCATGGAGATAGAAATTAATTGGGAATTGAGGATTCATCATTAATGTCATAATTATGACATACATTAATAATGTTTCATACTAAATACATCAAATAAAATAGGTGACACGGTGAAATAAATTCCAAGTTTTAGAATTTCGCAACATTGATTTTATAATTCTGAAGCTATCCTGTGCATATTTACACAGCATTTGGACGTTTGGCTTTCCAGGTACATATCGACGAGCCGGCGTCAACTGCGATCCCCTCCCCTGCATCTTGTTGGGGTCCAGCCCGGCCCTGGGGCAAGCCCAGCGAGACTCTGGGCTAGGGCAACAGGCGAGCGTGGGGCAACCAACTGCCCCTCTCCTCCCTCGCTCCCACCACTTAGCTGCGACCGACAATTTTATACTGCTTCTCCCTGCCCCGCCACATCCTACCGCCCCTCCCAGCCTCCCAGCCTCCCCAGTTCGCCTCCCAGCCTCACCTTCTTCCTGCTGGCGCCACGACGCTCCCCATCCCCGCGTCCCCATCTCCTTTCCTCTTCTCCTGCCCTCTCCTTCGCCACCTTCCGATGCCGTAGAACCGCATCTCTCTCCCTGGCCTTGCCTCCCTTCCGACGGCACGGGTATCTAATCACCTCCAATGGCGGTGCATCCCCCGGCACTGGACTTGGTTCCTCCTCAATCCTCTCCAAATACAATAAATCTTACCGTTCGCTGGTTTCTTTTTCTTTGACTGCAGGTCTGAGTCGTGGAGATCCGGTTTGCATGGGTGGTTTGAGATTGAAGATGAAACGGGGCGCATTAAAGGTATTTGACAAAATGCTTCAGTGGTGATTTGAGTGCAATGTATTTTACCCTTCCGCGCATGAGTCTGGTAAAATCTATACAGGTCAGTCCCTTTATTATTTGTATTCACAATTATTTTGAACTTTCTTTTATAGTTAGCGTGTATTGTTTTTTTGTTGGATCATATTTTTTATTGACTTTCTCTTTGTCAATGACTTTTTAGCTAGTTAAAAGGGCAAAATTTTCGTAAATGGTCTTGGGCAATCATATTGCCAGGGGGTCTTTGTCCATCTCTGGATCTTCGCGTTCGTGAATCCCATTCCTTTCTAGGTAAGATTAATGCGCCTCTATCTTCAAAAAATTACTTTCTAGAGGAAGTGTAGAAAACGTGAAATTCTTATTTTATTGATGGTTTTGTTTCTAACGCCGCCCTGTCGTTCATACGGGCTTTACCCCGTTACGGTGTGTTAAACTTGGATTTTGGATTGTCTTTTTATGCATCTAACTTTAAGACGATCATTACTCCTGAAATTTGGCTGTCGGAAAATCCTGGCACAGGGCCAGAAAGCTTCCACGACGGTCGCTAACCTGACCCAGTGTCCGTTTGACCTTTTTCTTCCATGGTTGGATCCCCTAATCAGTTGTCTGTTAAGATTTAATTGAATGGATAATTGTCTAGTTTGGATTTTTTATTTAAATTCCCCATATTTTTTTTTGCAATTTGATGGAGTTTATGTTATTTAACTACAAATTTGTTTCTATTTTGTGTGAATGTTAATTCTTAATCATTCCTTCATATTACTATCAAGATTTTTTTTTTTAAATTTTATACAATTTTTTACACTGGATCATCAAAATTTGTAAAATCCTACTATTTTACGATTCAATTGTCTGAATCCGTTTTGTAGGCCTCATAATTTATCTCGACAGCCTTCCTTGCTAATGCTGAATGGACCATAATGATTTTTCCCCATGGACTGGATGCTCATTTTACACTATTTGATCATGTCTTCAACGTTGTGGGATAAAAGGGAATCATCAATTTCAAGTTGAGTAACGATTTTTCTGCTTTTAGACACATAAAGGGATATCATTTCCAGCTTGGAGCCTCGAGTGAAGAGCAGAGAGCAGTTACACGCTTGTCTCTTCTCATAGAGCTCCATATATTCATTCTGTTGTTTTTGTTGAAATGGACATACTGTTTTACGTCTAGAACTAAAACAAGGAGTACATTGCAGTGTGTTCGATGTAGTTCTCTCAGCTTCTGCTGCGGTGGACCTCTTTCTCGAGGGTGTCTTGAAGCAGCGTCCCTAGACAACATTAATAAATATAATTTTAATTTGTATATTATTGATTGTTATATGGGCAAGCGTTTATCTCTTTCTTTAGCATCAAAAGGTGGCCACTTTGTTTTCCAACCTCCTCTCAGCTAAGGTTATCATGGAAAGTACAAATGTCAAAAAGGTCATAATTGCTGTTTTTTAGGCCGTGTTGGATAGGTTTCATAGAAAAATGCTGATTGTATTTATTTTGCAACAGGAAAGAGAACTTTATTCCAGTATTTATTTTCGAACAGGCAAGAGAATTGATATTTTTATAATTTATTGATAATTAATATACTGTTTATGGTCATTAATGCAATTTGATAATAAAATTTTAACGATAAAATTTTAAAAAATAATGGCAACTCAATCAAACTATATTTTTTTATATTTAATGTACATTATTTATTTATTTATTTAAAAACCTATTTTTGTCAAACTACAATTGTTAAAAATATTTATCCCTCAAAATATATAAGTTTTAAAATTATCTAAAAATAAAATTTGATATATAAATTTTTAAATTTTTAAACATTTTTTAGAATTCCCCGCTCTCCGCAGTGCTCCTCAAGGTGCAGGGAAGGTCATAAATTTGCCCTGGATGCGGAGCGGAGAGCGGCGCTGCGCACTGCCCATGAGGTGGGGCAGGGAAGGCATGATCTCTCCCTGCCCTGCCCCTTTGCCATCCCTAGTATATGTTGATAAAATATTGAAAACAGATACTTGTCTTACTGTTACTTCACTTGGTGAAAATATTTCTTCAATGAATGAACGTATCAACCCATGTTCTAAGGAACAATGCTAGAGATACAGTCTAGTGGCTAGAGAATTTGAAAGAAAAACCAGAGAATTCCATACCAGAATGATCGCAGTTACAGATTTACAAGACTCTTAGGGACGCTCAAGGTGCTCCAGCAGCACTCCAGGGATTCCTCTCTCTCACTGGCCGAAGCTAACTGCCTCCAGCTGCTAACTAACCCAATGCCCCTCCCAATCAGGCTAATCACGATTCACCTATCAATACCCCAGGACAAACGTAATGCCTATTTACAACACTGCCCTTGGCAGTAAGAAGCAATTCCCCCTTTCCTGTACTATGAAACCCCTCTCCTCTTGTTAGTTGATAAGAGGTCTGGAGCCCTCCACCAGCTGACTACCTCAGGCCTCATTCTTCTCGGAAGCAACACCCCTCCCTTTCACTCCAACCACTTCCGCCTCCTTGAAATTCCACCCTATCCTCATGGTGGAGATGAGAGAATTGAGCCTTGATAACGGCCGCAAGTTCCCAAGTAGCTTTTTCTTCCGTACGTCCTTGCCATTGCGCCAACCACTTTAGTGTGCGTCCGCGGAATTCGGAAGCCCACAGAGCAACTGGATATTCACCTTCCACAAGTAAGTCGTTAGGTAGAACTTTTTCCACCGGGTGCTGTCCAACTGCCACTTTCAATTGGGAGACATTGAAAACAGAGTCTACCTTCCTATTCTCAGGTACCTCAAGCCTATAAGCTACATTTCCAACCTTCCTAGCAACTGTAAATGGTCCATAATATCGGGCAGCTAACTTCAGACAGATTTTAGCTTCCCCTCCTGGTTTTTTAGGCCGTAATTTGACCCAAACCAGTTCTCCCTGCTTCAAAGGGGTTTTTTCTGGTGGAAGTATGATAAGAAGTATTATAGCTAAATTTGGCCCAGGACAACCACGTCACCCACTGCCTCAGTTGATCCAAAGAAAAACATTTCAAGTAGATCTCTAAGCACCTTTTAACTACTTCAGTTTAACCATCACTTTGTGGATGGTATGAGGAGCTCATTTTTAACCTTCTTCCCTGCAGTTTAAAGAGTTATTACCGGAAGAGACTTGTAAAAAGCGGGTCTTGATCACTCACAATAGCACTCGAAACACCATGCAGTCGCACAACCACCCTCATCAAGGTGTCTACAACCATCTTTGCCATGTAAGGATGCCTAAGAGGGATGAAATGAATATATTTACTAAGTTGGTCAACTACCACCAATATAAAGGGAGTCCTGTCACAAAGTCCATTGACACTCCGTCTCTCACCAATTGCGGCATGGATAGTGGTTGTAGTAACCCTCTTAGACTTAGAGTTTCATACTTATGTATTTGGCGCACTTCACATTCGCGAACAAATTTCTGTCCTGCCCGTGACATGCCAGCCTAATAGACACTGTTGACGAGGCATTTGTATGTTTAAAGATTTCCGAAGTGTCCCCCAGCTGAGAAGAATGATAATGTTGTAGGAGCTTGGGTATCAAAATTGAATTTCTAGTCAAAACCAATCTCTTTTTGTAGAATAACAAGCCATTCCGAAAAATATTGATTGGTTTTGGGGAACAACCGTTTTGCAGGGCTTCAGTGATAGCTTTCAAACCGCCACTTGTGTTATACTGAATTTGTCAGGTTAACAAAAGATAACGCCTTACAATAATATGCAAGAGGTCTTCCCTCCTGCATGAGTACAACTCTTATCTTTGAACCTGAAGCATCGCACTTAGCTGGAAATCCCTTTGAGAAATCAGGCATACTGAGCACTGGAGCAGTGATCATGTTGTGTTTTAGACTGTCGAAAGCCTCCTCAATGTCTTGGGTCCACTTAAATCCCTCTTTCTTAGTTAAAGCCGTCAAGGGATGAGCTATTTTCCTGTAATCTCGTATAAACTTCCTATAGTAACTGACGAGGCCTAGAAACCCCCTTCTTTAATGTTTCTTGGCTCCCACCATTTCTGCACCGCCATCACCTTATCTGGATCCATTTTAATGCCTTCAGTTGAAATGATATGTTCCAAGTAGCTCACTGATTTCCTCCGAAATGAACATTTTCTCCCGTTAGCATACAATGCATTATCCCTTATCAGCTAAAGTACACTGTAATTTTCCCAGGATAGCTCGGAAGATTGCCTTCATTGTGGCTTGGAAGGTAGGGGCATTCATCAACCCGAATGACATCACTAAATATTCATAGTGTCCCTAATGTGTTTTGAAGGCTGTCTTGCTAACATCCTCAACTTTCATCCGCACTTGGTGAAACCTAGATTTTAAGCCCAGCTTGTTAAAATACTCCGCCCCATACAATTCATCCATCAACTCCTCTATCACAGGAATTGGAAACCTATCGGGCTTTGTCAATTTCTTCAAAGCTCGATAGTTCACACACATCCTTCAACTCCTCTATCACAAGAATTGGAAACCTATCGGGTTTTGTCAATTTGTTTAAAGCCCGATAGTCCACACACATCCTTCATCCACAATTTTTCTTCACCATTATTATTGAGCTGGAAACAGAGCTGATACTATGCCTGATGAACCCTTGTTCTAAGAGCTCCCTAACTTGCTTATCAATTTCATTTTTCATGTTATATGCATGCTTGTATGGCCTAATATTCACTGGGTCCACCCCCTATAACTTAATTGCATGGCCAATCACTCTCATTGGTGGTAACACATTGGGAGCCTCAAATACCATGTTGTATTGATTTAGCGGTCGCTGTAGCTGTTCTTGTTGACACAAACTTAAATCCGACTTAGTTGTCTTAGCCCCCTTTGTCATTTCCCTTCGTAACCCATGCAATTGGAACTTTCCTTTGCCAAGGTATCCTTGTAAAGGATGAGGCGACCTTTGTGTTTGTTTTATTCCCTGTAAGGTAATACATCTTCCTTTCCGCTCAAATGTCATTGTCATGTCTCTCTAACGGGTGGTGACATATCCCAGTGTTTCGAAGGACCCAAGGTATCGAAAAATATATGCGTTCACTACAAATTAATCTTCTCATAGTTTTACCTTCAAAGCTTTGCAAACCCCCTTAGATGCCACCTGATGTCCGTCACCCGGTCAGATGTTAAGCGACTGGGTATCAGTGACGTGCTGAAAAATTCCTCATCAACCGCTTTGAAATGTAGTTATGACTTGCACCTTGTTCGCTAGGATCAACATCGAAACTTCTTCCATGCTGCCCTCCATCAGTATGAACTTGGTACATTTTGTCCATGCCCTCTCTGGTTGACATGTAGTAGTTCCCAACATCTCTATCCCCGTCGTCCTCACCACCTGGATCCACACATTCCCACACTATTAATTTGAACCTTTTTTTGGGCATCTATGCCTAAGACTGAATTTTTGCCCACACGTATAACGTAGGCCTTTCGATTTCCTTCCTTTAAATTCTTCTCTGGAGAGGTTCATAACTTCTCTCCATCGGGGAGTTATTCCTTTCCGTTCCTGTTTTCTCATGTCTCTTGTTTGAATAAACTTCATGATGTTCGTATTTCAACCTCTACCTTGTCCGCTTGGCACAATAGTTTTACTTCGGACTGCCTGAGTATTCCCTTCACGAGCAGTTCTCTCTCTATCCTCATAGACAAACTCAGCCACCGTGCTTTGTCTTGCGGCGCATGAGTCATAACTGCACTTAAAATTTCGAGCTTCTACCCTCCAATAAACAAACTGACATACCATTTCTCAGTGAAGTCTGGTATACGCAGTGCCAACCACTCAAACTCATTAGTGTAGTCATTTGCGACCCCATTCTACCGCAATCCTTTCAAGCCAATCACTCGATCCTCCTTTGCAGCATTGCATTATTTGCCCAGAAGCTCTTCCTTGAGTTGTGCCCATGAGAACTTCGATTTTACTGATTTCAGAGAAATGATTCAATACTAAACCATCCCTTCTATACTCACTTGTGCCAACAACACTTTCAACTCTTCGTGAGTTTGATGGATTGAAAAATATGGATCCTCTCCAGAAAAGGTCGGCATCTCTACCAGTTTGGTCTTCGTGTGCATCTCCTCCCACTCCAAATCACGCATACTTGTACCAGTCTCCACTGCCACTGGTCTCTGATCTCTTACTTCAACTTCCAATTGCAAACTACTTCCTCCCTCCACACCCCTAACGGTCTTCCCTTTTTTGTTGCCACATTCGGATCGCTCCACTTGGTTCGTCCTATGTAACGTCCCGATCCGGGTGCCGCTAAACGGTGCCTCGAGCCGGTGGGTCACATGGCCTTAAGTGCGCCTCCCCGTACACCAGAGGCTGCAGACTAGCAGCGAGGGCCTAGGATGTGTCTGTGGGGAGACTATGTTCTTATGTCAGAGTGTAGCACAACGGTAATAATCACATCAATCAAGTATCAGAAGCAGATAAATAATCGAACAACATACAAAAGATAAACATCCAAGAGACTGTAATAATAAATAAGCCAAAACAATCATATACAAAATGATGATCATGTCATGTCTATACAAAGCAGGAAAACAGGTTTACAACATCCAATACAATATATGTATTAAAAGACCAAAAAGACCAAAAATGACTCTCTAGATAGCATCACGAGTCTAGCTCGGTCCCATGCTCCCCTGCTCCTAAGCACAACCAATCAAGCATCATACAGTGGGTGCTTTCCCTGGTCCCTACCTGCATCCATGAAGTCTATCTGGGTACCCAACAACAATCTGAACAGGGTGTGAGATAACACTCAGCAGACCACCAGCAACGGTGTCTATAACAAATCCATTCTCTGTAATATAAACAGATGCAATGTGCAGTATATCATAGGTATAACAGTAATGAAAGTGAAGTGTGATCCTGTCCAGCCAAACATGTGTCTCTGTAAACAATAGTCAAGCTCCCATAAACAAGGGCAACTGTAAAGCATAAATAAACAAGTGTAATACTGTTTAGTCTAACAACTATAGCTGATACCCATACCAGGGCTATCTATAAAACATGGAAAAAATATCCATATCGGCCATGTCGTGTAATCCGGTATAACATCCGCAACGGCCACACCGTGTAAAGACTTGGGTGGAGTCCCAAGAGCATGTCAACAGAGTATGTCCAATGCGAGTTTAAGCAAGCCAGATCCAAGGGGGTAGCAAAACTCGTGGCATCCTACGAAATCAGGATCCAAAGAGTAAACAAGTCCAAGACATCCGCTATCGTAATCAAAACCCATGAAGTAAAAATGTCCACAGCGTCTTATGAAATCGGGATCTAAGGTGCTCGTCCAAGGCATCCACTACCATAACCATTCACCATCTCAATTCATTAATCAATCACATCCCTGAAAGTGCCCAGTCAGAGTGATTATATCACTGAGAGGGGAAGGGGTGAATCAGTGGTATCTTTTTCTTTTATGTTTCTTTTCAAATGAAACAACCTTCGCCTCCTGTTATCAAACAGACATCCACAGGAATACAAGAATTTACATGGTTCACTATTCAATAAGAATAACTACGTCCTTGGTATAGTTTGGAAATGATCAAATACCATACAATCCACCAGAAAACAATCTTTGGATTACAACGAGTAGGATATACTCTTTCACTCGCGTAACACTAGGTAAACAATTCCAATAGTGCGTGTCGCCCTCTTAGCACAAATAGGGTAATACAATGTTTGTGTAACAACTCATATTACCTGTGCTTTTGATCAATTCCACAAATGTATTCAATTGAAATACAATTCTTCACCTTCTTACCTAGAAGATGGTAAAAACTTCTTGGACTTTGTTAAGTAAAACTTGGTCCGATTTTCTTAGTCTGATTCCTTTGAATACGATTCTCTCCAATATGATTCTTTCAGTCCGATTTTCTTTTCAGAATACGATAGAAATGAATCGTCACCACTTCAATTCCTGAGCCCGATAAACTCAGTACGATTCTTCCTCAGTCCGAGAACCCGAATACGGAAATCCTGAAGCCGATTATCCAACCCGATACAATGATCAACCGAATACGATTGACAAGCCGAATATGGTAATCAACTGAATACGATAATCACTGAGTATGATGATCAGCTGAATACAACGTTGCGGTCTTGTCTCTTCTCCTATGTCTTATTCCCGTCAGAATGTCTTCAACAAAGATCAATACAGTATCTTCTTTCTCTTACCGAAAAACTCGGAGCTTCTCTCTTCACTGCAGTGAACAGTACCAACTGTGAGAAAGTACAAAGTACTTCTCCTTTTATAGGTGATCCTAAAATGACTTTGGCGGGAATCCCAAAAATCTTTCCCGCTCACACAAATTCACCCAAATTTCAATTTCCCCTGAAATCTCAGGATGCATTTTGACTTCGTCAACTCTTTTCGAAGCTTTTCGATTCTTTTTCAAACTTCATCTTCTTCTTCAGACTTTCATTTGACTCCCCGGTCTGATTTCAATACATGAGTCCGATTTTCTGAATCCTGATTTCTTCAATGCAAAGCTCTGTATCAATTGTAAGAAAGTGTCTGAAGAAATGGATGCCACTTTGATTTGCTGAATACGATCATTCTTATAAATGTCGAGCTCCCCCTTGATAGTACATCCGACAAACTCTTTCTTTTGACCCACTTGAGATACAAAAACTTCATATTCTCCTCTTCTCTTGACCCAGTTGAAAACCTACAAAGTAATTCAACCCTTTTGAAATGGTTGACTACATTGTTGATCTCATTCTCTCCTTTCTTTTCTTCTCACCCCGAGTACGATCTTTCCTGAATACTGTTAGCTTGGATACGATCATTGTGAATACGATCATACTAGGTACGATTATTCTGATTATGATCCTCAACACCTTCTTTCTTTCCTTAGCCCGAATCTAATTGTCATGAATATGATCAGTCTGGATACGATTACCCTGGGTACGATCTCTTGAGTACGATTCCCAACAATCTTTTCTTCGCAGAAAACAATCGGTCTGAATCTTTTTCATTCCCCCTTTCTTTTACCAAGCTTGCATAATAAGTTATCCAATTAACTTATGATTTATGAAATACGAATCAACAAAGCATCGTCACATTTAATTTTATCATAGTCCTGCAGACTCCGATACTTCCTCAAAACAATCACTTCTTTCATATCGAATTCTAAATCCAATAAACATTTACTTTCAACAAGATGCATTCTCCATGCGATCGATTCTCTTTTTTCCATATAACGATCAATTCCTTAAAACAATCTTTTCCCATTCTGGACCCAAGACAAGTCCGATCAAAACATTTTCTTTCAAAACAACTTCTCCTCATTACGATGGACATAGTAAGTCCGATTCTTTTGAAAACAATGGTCAGTACGATTTCCACCAAATACCAAGTGAGGTGATTTTCTTTCTTCAAAAGCTTTCCTTGACAACAAAAGACAATATAGAAAAACGAACACCTTCCTCATGAGTTTGGTCCTAACAATCTGCCTTTTTGGATTTTGTTTTCAATCAAGTTTCATAAATCACTGGATTTTGTATTCTTAAGCAATGAACTACTTATCAATAATTTTAAGACTACGTGAGCCAACTCATTGCAGGAAACAAGAATCATTGACAATAAAACCATGCTGTTCAATAGTAGTGATTATGACACCCTTTTTCTTTTTCTTTCCCCAGCTCTTCTTCAACCTCAACTTTTCTTCATTCTCTCTGGAATACAAAACAATTTCTTTTCCTACAACCACTCCAACAAACAGTTAGAATAGTTTACTCACAAAACAATGCTGAAATCACTGATTACCCACTACCCTCTCTTTTTATATGAAATACATTGATTTATGAAACAATACTCCCCCTTGACAATACAATCCAAATGTAAGATGCGAGAGGGGACAAAAACACATACCTCAACCTTGAAGAGAGATGTTGGACACCCATGTTCAACCTCAATTTAGAAAATGATTCTTTCGGTAAAAGTTTTGTGAATATGTCAGCAACTTGTTCCGATGCTGGAACATACTTCAGCTTCAATTCATTTTTCTCCACATGCTTTGCTCTTTGATGAAATGATATTTGATATCAATATGTTTTGAACGAGAATGTTGAACATGATTTCTGGTGAAATTGATTGTGCTTTGATTGTCACAACCCAAACGTAAGGGTAATTTCATTTCAATAAGTAAATCTTCAAATTGAGTTTTCATCCACATAAGTTGAGTAGTGACTTGAGTGGCACCAACATACTTAGCTTCAGCCGTACTGAGAGTTACTGAATTTTGTTTCTTTGAATGCCAGCTAACACAATTCTTTCCTAGAAAAAATACTTCACCAGATGTGGATCTTCTATCATCAACATTTCCCGCCCAATCAGCATTTGAATACCCAAATAATTCAATACCATCTAAGCTGCCATACCTGATTCTGGATTTTATTTTGCCTCTGATGCATCTGAGAATTCTTTTTCCAGCAAGTAAATATGATTCTTTTGGAGCACTCTGAAATCTGGCACATAAGGTAACACCACAAACAATGTCGGGTCTCGAAGTCAAATACAACTGGCTTCCAATCAGCTTTCGAAATTCTTTCTGATCAACTTCTTTTCATTCTCCATCTTTAGACAATTTTGTTCCTACTAAAATTGGTGTGGAAACAAGTTTTGAGTTTTTCATGCTGAACCTCTTGAGAAGTTCCTTAACATACTTTTCTTGAGAAAGAAAAATATATTCCTTTGTTGTATTTGTAACCTAAGAAATTATTTCATTTCTCTCGGTATGGACATTTCAATTACCTTTTTCATTTCTTCAGCAAACCTTTTACAACTTCTTTCATCATTCCCACCAAAGATAATATCATCAACATAAACAACCACAATGAGGGAATACTCTTGACTTTCTCTGATGTAGAGATTGCTATCCACTTTTCCTTTCTTGAAATTCATCTTCCTTAAGCATTTATCCAATTTAGAATAACATGCCCTTATAGCTTGTTTTAGGCTACACATAGCTTTTTTCAATTTGCACACATAACTTTCATCTTTCTCTTCAACAAAGCCACAAAGTTGTTCTATATAAACTTCTTCTTCAAGATCACCATTCATAAATGCGGATTTAACATCCATTTGAAAGATTTTGTAGCCTCGTTGTGCAGTAATAGTAAGAAAGATTCTAATTGTTTCCAATCTATGAGAGCAAAGGTTTTATCAAAATCAATACCTTCAATTTGTGAATACCCTTTACACACCAATCTTGTTTTGTTTCTTATCACTTCACCTTCTTCATTCAAATTGTTTCAGAAAACTCATTTTGTGCCAATAATGTTTTTGTTTTCAGGCTTGGGTACGAGTTTTCATGTATCATTCTTTTCAATCTGACCCAACTCTTCATTTATGGCCTGAATCCATTCCGAATGCTTAAAATCTTCTTTCACATCATTCAGTCCCACTTTTGAATACAGAGAAGTATGCGTGATAACATTTGTTGTTCTTTTGGTTTGAACCTTTTGACGTTGATCACCAATTATATTCCGAGCTTCCACTTGTTTCCTCGGCCTTGGATGAGATTTTCGAGAGTCCTCATCACTAGAAATAGCCGAGTCTGATTCTTCTTCATGAGAAGGATTACAATTGTTTGTATCCTTATCAGATTTTTTTTCTTTCAATTTGCTTAACTTCCTTGCTTGCCCGAGCATGTTTCTCTTTCTCAAATCCTTCAATCACTTTCACATCGACTGAATCAACAATTCTTCCTGTTTCTTTGTTGAAGCATCTGTATCCTTTTTTTTCTGGAGCATGGCCAAGAAAGATTCCATCTTAACCTTTCTGCTTAAACTTGCCATAGTTTCCGCCTTTCCGTTTTATAACACATGGACTCCCAAAAACACTAAAGCTAAAGTGCTTCAAACTTGGAGTTTTGCCATAAAACAATTCATATGAAGTCATACCTGATTGAGGCTTGTAGAAACAACGATTCTGAATATAAACAGCAGTACTCATGGCTTGCCTCCAAAAGCAATGAGAGAGGCCATGTTCAAATAACATGGTTCTTCCCATTTCTTCGAAGCTTCTGTTCTTTATTTCAACAACCCCATTTTGCTGGGGAGTGTATAAGGAACTATACTCATGCTGCATTCCATACTTCTCAAGATAGTCTTCAAACCCTTCACTTCTATATTCACCACCATTATCTGTTCGCAAATTCTTCATTGAATACACACATTTCTTTTCCACTTTTCTTTTGAAACTTTTAAACATTTTCGAAGCGTCTGATTTATGTTTTATATATATGACACAAGTAATGCGAGTAAAATCATCAATGAAAGTAATGAAGTACTTATCTTCATTTGTCGATGATTTGCTCATCGGCCCACAAATGTTGGAATGAATCAGCTCCAGGGGTTGTTTTGAACAAATTTCAACTTTCTTATGCACAACATTTGTAATCTTTCCTTTCTGACAGATAGTGCAACACAAATCTCTTCTTCTTGGCAAAACATGAATGTCTCGAACACTATCTCTTTTAGATAAGTTGCTTATGTTTCTCTGACACATGTGTCCAAGCCTTTTATGCCACAAATGATTCTCTTCCACCATACTTAAGTAACAAGAGTTTTGTATTTCACCAAAAATTATTTCCCTTTTGTACGTTGGCCTCTTGTAACAATCTTTCCATCTTCTTCACTTTTTACAACAACTCCATCTTTTTTGAAGATAACTTGGTTACTCTCATCACACAATTGTGAAACACTTAACAAACTGTGTTTCAGCCCTTTAACATACAATGTTTTCTTGGATGTCATTTTTTCTTTTTCAATGATGGTTGACCCAACACCTTTGATTTCCAAGGATTCATCATTGCCAATTGTCATCGTTCCTTTAAAATTTTTCACATTCTTCAACAATTTTAAGTCTCCTATCATGTGGGAAGAACACCCACTGTCAAGTATCTAAAGCCGTTCTCCCTTTGAAGCTTTCAATGCAGTTTCAACAAGAGTTTTTTCTCCTTTCTTTTCTTGCTTCACTTTCGGCCTGTGAGTATTGTTAAGAGTCTTTTGTTGTGTCGGTAACAAAACAAAACATCTTTTTGCAAGGTGTCCAGGTTATTCACATCTTTCACAAATAGTTTTCAGGGGTTGGAACCTATTTTCGATCTTCATTTCATTCTTTTCAGGTTTTTTCACAATAGCCTTCTCAGAATTCTTTCTTTGAGGATTGCATTATCTCAAATTATAATACTTATAATACTTATAATATCATTTATTTATTTTTTCCATTAATTAAATAATTACTGAGTTTGCGTTGTGCAAACATTTAATGTAATTATATCTTCATTAAAAATTAAAATAAATTATCATGATGATAAATCTTTTAGCTTTCAAAAAACTATTTGTTGTCGAACATATCCTTTAGATAACCCTATATTAAAATATTATAGTTATTAAAAATAAGAGTGACGTTTGATTTTTCTTGAAATAAAATACTATAAATGTCATAATCTCACCCAATAGGCAAAAAAATGCCACATAACAACAATGTTGTCAAAGGCGTGTTGAGGCGCGCACCATGGCGAGAGGCGCTGCAAGGCGTAACTGGAGTGCCTCGCCACTGGTGAGGTGAGGCGACCTTGCTGAGGGTGCCAAAGGCACGCGCCTCGCGAGCCATTTCTACTATAATACTTATAATATTTTTAATATCATTTATTTATTTTTTCCCTGCGTTTGCGTTGTGCAAGCATTTAATGTAATTATTTCTTCATTAAAAATTAAAAATAAATTATCATGATGATAAATCTTTTAGCTTTCAAAAGACTATTTGTTGTCGAACATATCCTTTGGATAACCCTATATTAAAAATATTATAGTTATTAAAAATAAAAGTGTGACACGTTTGATTTTTCTTGAAATAAAATACTATAAATGTCATAATCTCATCCAAATGGCAAAAAAATGCCATATAACAACAACGTTGTCAAAGGCGCGTTGAGGCGCGCGCCATGTCAAGAGGCGCTTCAAGGCGTAACTGGAGTGCCTCGCCACTGGTGAGGTGAGGTGACCTTGCTGCGCGCCAAAGGCACGCGCCTAGCGCGCCATTTCTACAGGCGCGGGGCATGAATGTGGCACGCTTTCGAAAAAAATCAAGGTTTTTTGTCATAAAGTAGCGGCGGAGAGGGGTTGGGAAAAACCATTAAATACAACATTTAATGTAATAATAATAAGAAATGGCTGCACAACTCCTGAAAAAAAATATACAACTCCCTCTATTCCAAGCGCAACAACACAACTTGGGCAGGTTGCAGGCTCCATTTGAAGTAGAGATCCCACGCACTAAGGGGAAAACGGTAACTCCCCTTCTACCTAACTTTCATCATCGTCCATTGATGATGATTTTGATGTTTAGGTTCTCAAAATTGATTATTGGTTTATGGTTTGATTAAAAAATATTAGTATGTACTTTAATTTTATTATTTTGATTTAGTAAGTTTTTTTAATTTAAAATGTTGTTGAAAATTGTGTATGTTTAATCATGTCATGAGATGCGTCTTAGTTTTGAGAGGCGAGAGCCTCGTGCTTTGCCTCACGCTGCATCCCCAAACAGACTTTAAGCCTTATTGCGCCACGCGCCTTTAACGATGTATAACAACATCTTTGATGACTATAGACGAAATTCACTAATCCAATAAAATTAAGGCAAGTGTTGGGGTTATTTTATAATCCTTATCATTTTATTTTTAATTTTAAATAACCGATTTACCCTTTACTGCGCTAACAAGAATTATTATGGGTACTATTCATATTAACAAAAAATAAAAGCGATCTAATAAATTTGGACCCCATGATTTCAAATATGGAATCTATTTTTCAAAATTCAAAACATAGAAGCGAGAATTTAATTTAAAATTAAACCGGCAAAACTTGTTGAAAAACAGTTTTTTCAGAAAAATACCCTTATCGAAATATAAAATGTTTTTATGCTAAATTCAAGTATAACATTTATTTAAAAAATCATAATTGAATTATTTTAAATGAAAAGGAACTAATGACATTTTAATACTAATCCAAAATATAATTTGACTTTATAAATACTTTAAAGAAAAATACAGTTTTCAATAAAAATCATTATTTTTCACTCTTCATTGAAAAATAAATATTTTCGAAAAATTCTCAAAAATTCATTTTAAGATAAATTTGGCATGCTGAATTTAGAAATGAAATTCATTTTGTCAAATACATTTACTTGAACTTCTAGATATTAATTATAATATTCACTCATAAAAAGTAACTCATTGTTGAATAAAATGTATTTTATGAAAAATAAAACTATACGAAAAAATTGTGTGATTATTTCCTAAGAATTTTTCAATACATTTATATTGAGTTCGACCTTTATATTTATTTCATAAATCAGTTAATCCTATTCATGCCCACTCATTCAACGACTAGGTTTTAACGACCACATTTAAATAATAATATTTCGTTCGTTTAAGCTCGGTGTTATGTATCTTGTACGCTATAGTCTTTTTTTTAAAATCTCGGGATATTACATCTCAGTTATAATGAGAACCTCAATATACTATGATGGTAATCTTAAACACATGTCATATGGTCTGGATATATCATACTGACGGGACATATGATATCTGACTATCAGATGTTGGAGACTCATAAACATCGAGACTTCTTCTCATGAAATTCGCATTTTGTAATCTTGAGTTGAAGAGATCATGAGCACCGACTCGTCAATATGAATACCAAATGTTTTAGGTGCCATTGGATGTTTGTATTTACGAACATGTGTATTGGTCCCTCAACTTGAAATCATTATTAATGTATATCATTTAATCACCTACTTTGATGCATGACGAAAACCATAACAATTTATTTTTGTGGCGTGGTAGCTCGCGTTAGGTGTGTCATTAGTGGTATGACATTGATTGAATGATCAAAGATAAGATTTGTTGATTCCGATTATAGGAAAAAGATATCTTTAACCACTTGATTATGATGTTTTGATTAAATCAATGACCATGGTAGACAAAGACAAGTCCATACAATACATTCAACAAAAGATAAATACAACTTTAAGGATGATGATGCAAAGTATTCATCCTGTTTTAGAAGATATCGCGAGACAAGAAAATAATATTACGTCGATTGGGTTTGCAGGAGGTTGTCTGACTTATCCTCATCTCCTTAGAGGCCATGATATTTTGTTTGATACAGCTCTTGGGTTGTGAGTATGACTCACCCTTATCGAGATAAGGGTCTTGAGGGTCACATGCAAAATGTATCCTGAAGTTCCACCTATTCGGATAAATTAGATTATATATTATTCAAGTTAGGAATGTTAAGAATTAAATTTATTTCTTAAGGTATTCACAAGTTATTTAAGTATAAAAGTGAATACTAGGGAAAAAAAGTTTTCTGAATGGATATTATTTATTCAAGATTGGTTAAACTAACACCGGAGGAACCGACTGAGTTAATGGTGATGTCACGACACTTATGAGTGTCAAAGAGAGTGTTAAAGTTGTTGCGGAATCGTCGGGAGTCGCACCGACAGAAACGAGAAACGAAAAATGAAAAATGCAGAAGCAAGGAAAGCAACAAGAACACAACGATTTACGTGGTTTGGGAATAATCCCTACGTCCACGGAGAGGCAGAACCTCACTAATTCAGGAGCACAAATTACAGAGTTTTTCAGTAGTAACCTTAGCCTGAAAATGGGCTATAAAATGGAGAAGACGAACCACTATTTGCACAGGAAGTTCGCGTCGCTACAGTGAAAGGCGGCCAGCTTTGTCAAAAAGTGCTACAGTACAGTTAACTCCAACGCCCGCACTGCTACAGTGTCTGTTGGTGTCGGTCGGTCAGCTCTGCTATAGTGTCAGAGATGCTACAACTCCCGAAAAATTGGGCCAGAGACCTTCGGCCCCCGGACCCCCGAAGCAGGGGCGCATTGCCCCCTACAACCCCCAACGAACTCACCGTGAAGCTCGACCCGCGACTGTTGTGTTCCACAAGCATTTGGCCCAACCGGATCGGGCTACAACGATCCAACAAAAGTATTTGTGATAATTATGGAAAGTTAAATAAGTTGTTAGTGACATTTTTGTGTTTGTTTGTTAGGTTAACTTTCATAAGGATCAAACACAATTTATGAAAGTTTTACCTAGCTATTTAAACACATTTTAGACCAAAAAATGAAAGAGGCAGCCTCTTCCGTGAATTTCACTCTTCCCACTTCATCTCTCAAGGTTTAGAGAGAGAAGAGAGAAGAACAAAATCAGATCGATCCCCCCTTCTTGTTTCTAGTTCTTGTTCTTACTGCGATCGTGTGTTCGCCGTAGGGCACTTGGATCTCTCGTGTTGGCACACAAGAGTTCAAGATCGATAAACTTGGAGCTATGGTGCACGTGTGGACAATCTAGAGGGGGTTCTTGATTGAATCTTTTGAGCTATGACACACTGACGACGAGCGAATCACATCGGCATTTCACGAACGAACAAGGTATGGTTTCTTTTGTGTTTTTTGAACTTAAATTTAATTGCACGTGATAAGTGGGTGAATCTGAGTGCTGGTATGCCGGATCTCGTGTTATGACAGAAGATCCAATTTTTTTTTAAAAAAATCGGCTCACGAATGCTTCTGCAGGTTCCGGGTTCCTTCACTCCCGATGCACTTTAAAATATGCAAGTCGAGAGCCCCCCACGCTGATTGTATTTGTTACTTATTAATCACCTTTTAAAAAATAAATGATATTTGTTTTATTTAAAAAATATTTACACTGGAATTCATAATGAAAAACACTCTGAGAAAATACTCAATTTGAATTGGATTTAGCGGTGATTTTTAAGATCTACTCAACTTGGCTTTTAAAAATACATAACAAAAATTATATAATGTCATATTTTTTTAGAAAAATAATGTAGATATATATTATCATTAATTTGTCTATTAAAAACTTAACTTCTTAATTAAGCTCATGAGATACTTGGTTAAATTGTTTTATTACCCGATTTCAACTTGAGGTATGACTCAAGTAAATCGAGTTCAAGCTTGACTTGACAAAAATCAAGCCAAAACCTAGTATTGTTTGAGTCTAGCTCGAGTAGGTTGCAAGTATCGCGATATCATTGACACCCTTCAGTGTTACTATGCATTGCTATATCATTGACACCCTTTAGTGTTACCATGCGGACATTGTGCGCTCGTGTGTGTCATAAAGAAGTGTTCCAATTCTCTGGCTCATCCATAAATTATGATTCTGGTGCCATTTTATTTCTTTATTGCATTTGTTTTGCATATAATCCAACTTTTTGTCGCGCTTTCCATTTATAGGGTGATGCGTTGTTGAATAATTTTAAGTCATCCAACGCATGCATGTCTTCAAAAGAACATCCGAGAATAGAAATCGCAGTGGTATTCTCAAGAACTGTTCTCTCTTTGAGATAATTGTAGAGAAGCCTTGGCACCTTTGAGCTGAACCGTTCTCAAGTATTTGGAGTAGCAACATACAAGGTTAAATTGATTGGGCCGGATGGCATAGAATGAGCTTGATGCCCCTGACAATGAGCTGAGATTGCAAGATTTCACCAACCTTATTCTTGTAGGGCTGGTACTTGGCTGCGCATGGGCTGTTTGAATGGTGGCCTATTCGTGGATCAGTCTCATGGGTTGTTTCTTGATGGAAAGCAAATCGAAGGGTGTTCGGTGCTGGCTTGGATTTCATACCAAACTGCAGACTTTGTGATTCTCACTCATAATGGTGCGTGTCTTTTCTAGGAACTCTTGTTTTATTGCATCACTAGGAATGGTGCTTAGATCTTTGTTCCCAGGGCATTGCGAGGTTATTGATAGACAATTCTGTCTGTTAAGTTTTATTCAGCCTGAACATCGCATCACTGCACAAAGATTCACATGGCCCTTGCCCATGGTTTTCGGTGAGCAAGTTCATTTCTGGAAAGTCAAAGAAAGAAAAATCAAGTATATAGGTTGATGACACCGGTATGCAACCTGCTTGATTAGAGATATCGTGATAAAATAATTATATTACATGGTAAACGTTCGTAGGAGGTTGGACGTCGTTGCGCCGTTAATTTCTTTCTCTATGGATGCCTTTAGCGTGTTGCTAGACGCTAAACCTTGAACTTTAGGCGGTTATGCTTAATGCCACTGAGAAGCAGACCTAGAGGGCCACACACTAAGTGTATCCGTAATCTCAGTTAAATTTAAATAATAAATTTAATAAGTTAGAATAAATAATATTTATTTAGGTTTGGTTGATCTCCATAATTTAATCGCAAGTTTTTCGAAAGAATAAAGTGAGTTAAATAATAAATATTAGTTTGCAAGTTTGACGAATATAATATTTATTATATTTATCATAGAAATAATGCATTGACATTTATTTAATTAAATAGTCATTATTTGAGAATGAATAAATGTTGACGAGGGAAATCAGATCGAGTTTAATGGTCCAGTTGGAAATAATTGATATTTATTTATATTATTAATGTGTTGCACATGTCAAACGATTAATAATAAAAATATTATTATTAAGGGGCATGAGGTCAATCAAGAATATTAAAAATAGTTAAGAGCTTGTGTGCAATTTGCCAACCCTAAACTTGTTATAATAAATATCTAATTATATGTAAATATATCACTTTTCTAAGGCGACTTTTTGGGTGTGCACAACGGATAAGAGATATATCTAGAGTTATATAAGTAGCTATCTTTTCCTCCTCTCTTTCTTCTCTCTTTCTCCTCTCTTCCTTCATCACTTGTTCGAGAGAGCACCGAGAGTTCTCCCTCTTCGAGAAGAAAAATGTTGTGGTCAACCACAAACAACACAAGCTATCAGGATCAGATGTGCTAGCACCCGACGATTCGACGACGCTGATCAGAGATTTTGGTGCATGTGTGGATCACTGCTAGAGGGATTCTGCTCTTGAATCCTGCAACGCAATGACGATGCGATGAAATCTATTTCATCAGATCATCAACGAAAGCGGAATTATAAGTTTGTGATAATTCTTTATTTGCTTATAAATTAATTATAAATTACATGTGAAGATCCTCTTCCTCCGGGACATATTTATGTAGTTTATTAATCTTTAGTTTTCGTTGGACATGGTCTTATGATCATGTACAACAACAATTACACGTGATTTAAGTCTAAAAGCCGAGTTGGTCATACCTTCAAAGGATGCTTCCGCTGTGTCCGGTATTAAAGCGGTCACATGTGTAGTTAAGAATTATTTATTATTCGTTGATTGATTGGGTACATTTGCGTTTTCTTTTAGTTGAAACGATTCGTTTTAATAATTCGACATCTTCGTCTCTTTTTTTCATTGTTCTCGATAACATAATCAGTAACCGGTTAATGATTAAAACGAAGATTCATTTGGATAGTACACGGGGTGTCCCAAGTGTGCTATGTATCGGATACACGACACGGGGACTGACATGCTGTGGACACGGGCAAAAGACAATTACATGCCGTGTAAAATACCACAGGTCGTGTAAAACACCACACGTTGTGTAGTCTGCTGCCGACATTGTTCTCGGATTTTCACGGAATGAAGAATTAAATCTATAATTAAACCTATCGATTATGTGTTTTGTGTGTTGTTCATTCGACCGTAGACGCCGTGTCATAGGATTAACAATTATATATTAAATTAATTTCCGTGTTAAAATTTCGATGAACACATGAGGTTGCCTCTCGTGTACTTCATTAATTTTAAATGAGAGTAATTTTGTTTAAAATTATAGATGATGGTAAGTGATGGACGCTTGGATGGAATTAAGATAAATTGAATTAATTGGATTAATTCGCGGCACATAATCTTAATTAAAGAATGAATTGAAGTAATTGATAATAAGATTGCAAATGTATGCTCATTGCTTGACGTGTGGATGATAATGAGATTAGACCAGCCCTTGTGTGTGATTGGTTTCTTTTAATTTATTATGATTAAATTATTATTGATGACATGCATGTCATCCTCTCCTTATCATGCAAGGGTCTATGTGTCTGTAGTTTCTTTTATGTAAGCCCCATTTTATCCAATCTATTGGATCTCCTCTCCTTTGTGTGAGTAAAAGCTTGTGTAAGGATGAAGCTCCAAAGTGAGTGGAGGCAGTTCGGGTCAAGGAGCTGATGCGAAACCAATCAAGGCGATACAAAGGAACCAAAGGAGGAATGCCGCAACACGAACCAAGCTCGGTTCAAGGTGTTTTTCCCCTAGGGTCGAGGGTTGGTTTATCACCCGCTGAATAAACTAACCACTAGAAAAACCTCATGATCATGCCACTTATATTTTATTTCTGTTAGTTGCATGATTAATTATTTATGTTTGTGAATACTGTGCGATCACCTAATGAATGAATTAACAAACATTTAGGATGTAATAAAATAAAACCGGATTATGCTTAAATGTTTTATCGTATATGGTTAATCATTAAGTAAAATCCACTTAAAATTAACAATACATGTAAAATGATAAAAATGGGTTTTACGCGTTAGAATAAAAATCCCTCAATTAAAATATTAATTCGACGTAACCTTCCATTACTTGAGTTAGAATCAACCTCATAGTTCAAAGTGCTTGACCAACCCAAGTTGGGTTTTTTTCAAGTTTTGGGTTGACTTAACTTAGTTTACATCTAGAGTTGACTGCCCAAGTGAGACTTGTTGTAACTATGAGTTAATGCAGTTGGCAAGTTATAGGTAACTAAAACCCTTCAATTAGCTTGTCAAGCCTAAATCTAGGTTATGAGAAGAGGGCATGGATCATTGCCATTAGAATATCTAAGCGACAAGATATTCCGAAACTGATGGTGAAGACTATTAGGTTTCTAAAAATAGCGAAAGATTAATAAAGAATTTAATCAAATTTAAATTTATTAATTTATTTTTGTAATCAAAACAAGTATTATGTGCTCTTAATTTGTAGAAAATGACAAATCAAACTACATCTACAATATCATTGCGATCCATGCTGGAGAAGGATAACCTTCTCACCGGCACGAATTTTCAGGAATGGTATAGGCGCTTGCGTGTTATACTACGCCACGAACATAAATTGTACATGCTGCTTTTTAAGTCGTTTGCCAAAGAGGTATCTCTCTATCTGGAGTATGTGGACGACGAAATGGATGTTCAATGTTTTATGTTATTTGCCATGACCAATGAGCTCTTAAAGCAATATGAGGATATGAATGCGTATAACATGGTTTCTCACCTTCAAAATCTCAATCCAGAGAAGGCGAGATCAGAGAGAGATGAGATCTCCAATGCACTATTCACGTGCAAGTTTGGAGAGTTCGCACTAGCTGGGGCACATATAGTCAAGATAATTGGCTACATTGAGCGCCTGGACATCTTGAGTTTTAAGATCCCTGATGAATTGCGCACAGATCTCATTCTGTCCCCACTACCCAAAATCTTCTCCGGTTTCATTGTGAATTTTGCATGTGGCAAGCAGAGCCATTGGAAGATGAATTGCGCCCAACCAAAGAAGCATGTGGAAACTTCAGACGTGTTCGTTATCGGGTGTAATCTTTCTATATCTACAAGTTGGGTATTATGATGCTCATATTTGTATCCAAATACAAGGACCAAGTAGATTTTGGAAGGTTGCAAGAGGTGAGGTGGATTTGTGGGTTGCCAATGGAGCGAGGCTGGCTGCCCTTGCCATTGAAGACCACCATCTCACATTGCCAACATGATTGATTTTGGTTTTAAAGAACTGTTATTATGTGCCTAGTGTTACCAAAAACATTATTTTTGTTTCTTGTTTAAATATGGATGAATTTATTTTTAGCTTTTGAAATAAAGGTTGCTTTTTTTATAAAGATAACTTATGTCATGGTATGACACAATTGAATAATGGTCTTTTATGTATTGAATTACGAAAACCGAACATTGACAATTGATAATGAAACTAATATGCGCGACTCATATGACACCCAGTTGTGACATCATCGTCTTGGTTACGTAAACGAGAAGTGTTTGACAACGCTTTGTCAAGATGGTTATTTAGTCTTTTGAGCTAAAACCACTTGAAAGATGTCATGTTTGTTTACAAGTAAAAATGATCAAACCACCATTCATGGTCAAGGTGAAAGGGTCACAAATTTTCTAGAATTGGTACACACCGATGTTTGTGGACCTTATGAAGTAAAAGCTTGATTGAGGTGGATTCTCATACTTTATTACTTTTATGGACTACTTGAGTAGGTATGACTATATCTACTTAATGAGGTACAAGTCTGAATTGTTTGAGAAGTTCAAAGTGTTCACGGATGAGGTTGTGAATAAGCTTGGTAAGAAGATAAAAAAACTTTGTTCAGATCGAGATGGGGAATATCTTAACCAAGACTTTATCGACTTTCGACGGTGGAACAATGTCAGTGATAGGAGGAACTGTATCTTGTTGGATACGGTAAGATCGATGATGAGTCACATAAGTCTTTCATTATCCTTTAAGGGATATGCATTACTGACAACATTATACCTACTAAACCGAGTACCAACCAAAGCGGCGAACGATATTCCCTTCGTATTTCTTGAGAAAGAGCACGGCCTCAAGGAGGATAGTGAGAGCAAGATTGATTTCGATGAAGTTGATACTCAAGATAATAAGAATTGACACAAGAACCAATTTCACAGGTCCATGCGGAGGGTGTTCCTGAAACACAAGTACTGCATAGGAGCGTTAAAGAGGTAAGAGAACCAGAGAAATGGTTTTCTAGTCACCGATGATGATGACTCCTTATTGGTTGACGATAATGGTCCTCTCTCCTATATGGAGGCAATAGAGAGCTCAGAAGCTGTAAGATGGCAAGAAACCATGAATCCTGAGATGAATTCCATGTATCAAAATCCAGTTTGAGTTTTGATCGATCTGCCAGTTGATGTAAAACCTATTGGGTGTAAAAGAGTATTCAAAAGAAAGTTGAACATGAAAGATAAAGTGAATACCTATAAAGATGGCTAGTGGCTAAAGGGTTTAGACAACGTCAAGACATTGACTACGACAAAACCGTTTCTCCAGTTGCCATGTTTAAATCCATCAGAATTTTGTTTGTTATAGCAGCTTGCCATGACTATGAGATTTGACAAATGGATGTCAAAACCGCATTCACCTTCAAGGGGATGTGTATATGACACAACCTGAAGGGTTTGTGGTTCCAGACAATGCCAGAAATGTTTCATGACTTGAATGGTTGTTTTAATCCATAAATGGATTAAAGTGAACATGAAAGATAAAGTGAATACCTATAAAGATGGCTAGTGGCTAAAGGGTTTAGACAACGTCAAGACATTGACTACGACAAAACCGTTTCTCCAGTTGCCATGTTTAAATCCATCAGAATTTTGTTTGTTATAGCAGCTTGCCATGACTATGAGATTTGACAAATGGATGTCAAAACCGCATTCACCTTTAAGGGGATGTGTATATGACACAACCTGAAGGGTTTGTGGTTCCAGACAATGCCAGAAAGGTATGTAAGTTGCAGAGATCCATTTATGGATTAAAACAACCATTCAAGTCATGAAACATTTGATTTGATGAAGCCATAAAGGAATTTGGTTTCATTAAAAACGGATGTGAGCCATGTGTTTACAAGTGGTTTAGTGAGAGTTCAGTTTTCATAATAGTATATTCTGATGACATGTTTTTAATTGGAAACGATATACCGGCCTTACAAGTGGTTAAAACATGGTTGAACAAGTGTTTCTCAATGAAGGGATTAAGTGAAACAACCTACATTCTAGAGATCAAGATCATGCGTGATAGATCCAAAAGGTTGTCCAGACTAAGTCAAGGTACATACATTGATTGGGTATTGAAGAGGTTCAGTATGGAACAATCCAAGAGATGATTGGTTTCAATGTCACATGATATACATCTTTCTAAGAAGATGTGTTAGACACAAGAAGAGATGATTGGTTCCAGTAAGACCCCATACGCTTCTGCGATATGTTCCTGATGTATGGAGGAGATGAAGAGTTGGTCATCAAGGGATATGCAGATGCAGCTTGGATATATCTTTTGTCTCAACGGAGGAGCTGTGAGCTGGAAGAATTCAAAACAGCCAGCTGCTGCCGATTCTACAACGGAGTTTGAGTATATTGCGGCTTCCGATGCAGCCGAGGAAGCAATATGGATTTGCAACTTTGTCCAAGAGTTTGATGTGGTTCGTAATAGTAAAGTCCCTATCAAAGTTTACTATGATAACACTGTAGCAGTGACTTTCTCGAAGGAGCCAAAGTCACACCAAAGTTCAAAGCATATACTTCGAAAGTTTCATCTCTTGAGAGTTTTTTATTAACGAGGTGATGTTGCAGTGAGTAGAGTATCCATGGAGGAAAACATGGCGGACCCCTTAAGCCAGTGGACTAAAAGCTGCTGGCAGTTGGTTTTAGTGCAAGTGAGAGTTTGTTGGAGTTTGTGCCTTAAAATAAACTTGTTTTAGTACTTGATTACATGTTTTCTTAATTAAAATGTTTGCCTATCACATCTTGATTATTCTGTATGATATTTGTATGATATTTGTATGTGATAATGTCTTAAGAATATATGTCGCATTGAAAGGTCATAACATTTCTTTGCTATGATGAGAATCTAGAGGTGCCACGACATTATTCTTGAATCTTGTTGTATGGTTGGATGATAGTGTCTGACGAGACATAGACGACACAAGCTATTTGGGGTAGGAGGCTCATATGACATTGAGACACCTTCCTATGGTGTTCGCCCTTGTAATCTCCAAGATAGAAGGTTTTGAGAACAAACCTGTCAATAAGAAATTCACATTTCCATATGCATTTGGATGTTTCTATGTGCGGACGCGTGTATTTATCCAAACTTTAAGATTATCATTAATGGATATCACAACTCGCGTATTTTGATGTATTGACGAAAACCGTGATGACATATATTCACAGCGAAATAAGATACGTTGGGTGCGTCATGAGTGATATAACATTAATGGATAATGCGATAAAGGATTTATCCCTTCCGTCTTATAATGAAAATTGACATCTTTGGCCCTTTGATGGAATAAAACTGTCTGCATAAATCCACGATCATGATGTTCGGTGGATGAGTTCATTTCCAGAAAGTCAAAGAAATAGAAATCAAGTATATAGGTTGATGACATCGGTATGCAACCTGTTTGATTAGAGATATCGCGATAAAACGATTATATTACACGGTAAACATTCATAGGAGGTTGGACGTCGTGGCGACTTTAAGCTTATTTCTCTGTATGTTTGAGCGTGTTACTGGACGCAAATTTTGGACTTCAGACGATTATGCCTAATGTCACTTAGAAGGAAACCTAGAGGGTCACACATCAAGTGGATCTGCAATCTCAATTAAATTTAAGTAATGAATTTAATAAGTTGGAATAAAGAATATTTATTCAGGTTTGATTGATCGCCATAATTTAATTGCAAGTTATTGAAAAGAATAAAGTGAGTTAAAATAATAAATAATTAATATTAGTTTGCAAGTTTGGCGAATATAATATTTATTATACTTATCGTAGAGAAAATGCAGTGACATTTATTTAATTAAATATACATTATTTGAGAATTGATAAATGTTGACGAGGGGAAACAGACCGAGAGTTATATAAATGTTGCCAATCCTAAACCTGTCATAATAAATATCTAATTATATCTAAATGTATCACTTTCCTAAAGTGACTTTGGGTGTGCTCAACGGATAATAGAGATATCTAGATATATATATATATATCTCTCTCTCTCTATATATAGATATATAGATATATCTAGAGTTCTATAAATAGTTCTCTATTCATTCTTTCTCATTTCTTCGAGAAAGCACCAAGAGTTCTCCCTCTTTGAGAAGAAAATTGTTGCGGTCAACCACGAACAACTCAAGCAATCAGGATCTGCTGTGCCAGCACATGACGATTCAACGACATTGATTAGAGATTGTGATGCACGTGTGAATCACCGCTAGAGGGATTCTGCACTGTAGTTTACTAATCTAATGTTTTCGTTGGACATTATCTTATTATCATGTAAAAAAACGATTACACGTGATTTAAGACTAAAAGCTGAGTTTTTCATACCTTCAATGGACGCTTCTGCTACGTCCAAGACCTACACATAGAAAACATGGTTGCCAAAGCAATCCCGAAACCCTGTTTTTTGGATGTGGATGAATTTCACTCCCCATCCAACAAAGAGAAGATGCAGGTGCGAATGAAAACCGGACACTTTGGCTTTGAGTTTTGCAAGACATGCTGCATTGGCAATTGCTGGGTGGGATGTTGTGATCCTTGTTCGTTTGTGTGGAAGGAGTACAATAAAGTTTTGAAAACGAAGACCCATATTATAAGGCAATTGGGGCTACGTGGTATGATGCAACACCGATTCGGGCCTCTTCTTGCAACAAGCACACCACCCATGTGGCTTTCAAGTATTATTATTGTTTAATTATTGTTTAATTATTGTTTTTGGTCTTTGTAGAATGATAAAAGGAGTGGACCGAATACCCAAGGTATCTCACTATGGGAGGCCTTGGGGTTATTTTATAATCAATAAAAAAGATTACATGATACTTCAAGTCCGATCTGGGACTTGACAGAACTTATCCTCTAACACTCCCTCCTCAAGCTAGGTGTACCTAGCTTAGACACATAATTAAAGAAAACAAAGCAAAGAATAAACAAAGCAATCAACAGACACCGCAAACACTCCCTCTCAAGCTGGACATGCCCAACTTGATTACATAACAAGACAAAACATAAGAAAATATAAATTGCTATAACTGCTGCTCCCCCTCAAAAAGTTTATAGATGATGATGTTGAAAAAGATTGTGTCAACCAAGGAACAATGCCTGTCATGCAATGGAGTGGACCGAATACCTAAGGTATCTTACTAAGAGAGGCCTTGGGGTTATTTTATAATGAATAAAAGAGATTGCATGATACGTCATGTCTGATGTGGGACTTGACATAACTTATCCTCTAACATTCTTGATTTCATATATTTTAAGGGTAAATTCGTCTTTTAGTTTTTTCAGGTTTTAGCCTATAAATTGGCTATCTTCTATCATTTTTTAATCATCTTTTGCTATATGAATCAAAATCCACTCCTTTTACGAGTGTTCTGCCCGTGTTTCTTCTGAGTTCCTTGCGTAAGGACTCGTTATCCCCATTGCGCTACATTAGTTGGTATTAGAGTGGCTGTTTTTCATTCATCGCTATCAGATTGCGTTTCTATCTGTTCCCAGGTCCATTATGTGGAGCCCTTGCAATTCTAGATCTTGCAATTCTGCCTCCATGTTGCAACCCAAGAGAAGAGGAGAGGAGGTGAATCAGGGTGTCAACTTTTCTGACATGTTGGATCTTGTTCCCATATCAGTAGGAATTGAACCTATTGTAGATAATCACGCATCCACCATAATCACAAATACAAAAATTTAAAACAAGACACAATTATTTCTATTTGGTTCCCCTCTAAGGGCTAGTCCAAGGTGCATACGCCGATGATGTGTCGGTCGTACCAGAATCCATTCTTCACTGGTTTTGGTGGTTACAAATATTTGGTCATAATCACTTCGTGTCAGACTCATTGCATTTACAATTGATTTCAGAGAAACACACCGGCTCCCTGAGATTACTTCCGTCGACTTTTCCTCTATGTACTCTCTTGGCTGGTAATCTCCTCAATTTATCTATATGAAAGTCGCTTCCATATCATTTAGAAATTGTGCTTTGATTTGTATCATGATGGCCAGTGTATAATGCGCCAGTGCAATCTACAGGTTTGGCTTAAATATGCCTTTGCCCTTATATGACTTTGCCTGGGCATGGCTTTGCCCAATTCTATGCCTTTAGCCCAGGTCTCCTCACTTAGGTATGGTTCACCCAAGTACCTTCTCTCAGGCAGGGTTCGCTCAACCTCCTTCACTCAAGACTGTTTTACACCCGTAGATCCAAGAACAGACCGCCGCGGAAGGTGAGCTGCACCAACGTCCGCAACCCCATCACCCGTGGTCAAGAACAGACCGCCGCGGAAGACGCCGACGCGTACCAGGAAGGGTCCAGAGCGCTCCGTAGAGTATGCCATAGACGGATCGGTCTTACACCCGTAGATCCAACCAGAAGCGCCGTCAATCTCACCGTAGTCGTAAGCCATCGGCCATCGGGAAGTAAAACCATCCCCGGCCAGAAAACACCGGGTACAGATCCAGAAAACCAAATCACACATACAAGCATTACACATTTTCTCATGATCATGCTTCAGATTTGGAATATTCACTGAAGCTTTTAGCTTGGATAAGTTCTCTATACTTTGTTGGTGAACGTGGGCTAGTCTCTGTTGGCCATAAGCTGCTCTCTTCTTCAACAATTATAAGGAAAATATTTTCTTTAGTATCCGCTTGATATAGATTTTCATTTGTCTTCCATCCTCTTATGAGAGAGTTTCTGACCTTGCCTTTGATAATACACCCATTTTGGTTGAATGTGGCTTCAAGAACAGAGTCAGAGTTACTCGCACTCAAGAGGTTGTGTCACAAGCCATCCACATAGAACACTTCTATTTTCTTCACCTCATCGCTTGCAAACCAGGTATTGCCACTTTGATTTTAATGCTCCATCGTTGTCGAAACACACTATCCCGTCAACCCTTCCCTTCACATTTTTCAGGAGATTCATGTTCTCTGTCATGTGAGATGAACACCCACTATCAACGATCCATGCACTATTCTCTATAGCTTTAAGAGCGATTTCAGCCAGGCTAGCCTTCTCTCTTCTTTTTCTTCCACGAGATGTCTGGTTGGGTTGAGGCATAAGATGGCGTCTCCTCTTTCTTCTTAGCACATGTGGTATAGTCATACTCTTTCCCACATGGAGTATCTATTTTTCAATGCAATCTTGATTGGTTGTTGTGCATTCACTTGCTTTTGACTTCCACGGTGGTAATCACCACTTCTTTGCCTACAGTCTACCGCTTTATGTTTGTAATTAGAACAGTGAAAGCAATATCCATAAAAAGAATTTCTTCTATCAGATGAAGGATATGGTCTCATTATTCTTTGCCGACTTCTAGGTGTTGTGCCGTTCAAGTAGCTCCCTGCTTTTTCACAATAGGATAGTGAGTGACCTAAATAGCCACAAAATTGACATTTTATAAGTGGAAACATCTCCTCGCCCTCGTTCCTCCTCATGTCTCTAGCCTCTGAATTTCTTCTTGGTTGTTGATATATCTTCGAAAATTGAGAATTGTTTCCGGCCCTCTGTTTTTCTTTGTTTGGAGTAGTCATTGTTTGTGGTTTTGGTGTTTTCGTTTTGACACCAAAATCAATCTTTTGCTTCCCTTCTCGGTTGTTCTTATTCTCGCTTTTGATGTCTTTGCATTGCAGTTGATTCCACTTTTACCCGTGACCTTGGGTCTTTGTTCGTTCAATATTTTCTCAACACCTTCTGAGCCTAGTTTGCCCCTTTTCTAACAGTTCTCTGCTTGAAACTTCCCAAAGTGCAGCTTCTTTGAATACTGATTTCATTTTCGATTTAGATTTGTTTCTCAATGTAACAACCTCATCTTCAAGGGATTCCATCTTCTTTATTCGCTGCTTTACACAAGCGCGAAGGTCATCAATCACATTTTCCTGTTCTTTAATCTTTAGCTTGAAATTCACTATTTCTGAATTCACTCCTAGAACTTTTTCTAGTCGGTCGATCTCAGCTTGCTTTTAGCTAATTCACATATTTGGAAGATTCTTTCACCAATCCATTAATCTTTTGATTTTTCTTTGTTTATTGTGCTCTTCAAGAGCCCCCTCAAGTTCTGCCTTGAGATCAACTTCACCTTCTGGTTGATTATCTTCTTCCATTTCAGATCCTTTTTTAACTGTAGGCATCATGGCATCTTCTGCATCTGACTTGAATTCTGTTTACATGTCCTTCAAATAATTTGCATCATCTTCTTTGCTTACCAAGCTCTTCCTCTGAAACTTTTTTATGCTAGATTCCTCTCTCCAGTTGATATTTTGGAATGTAAAGAGATGGCAATTTTTGCGTGATTTTTTTCACAATGTCAATATCTTTGATCTTTTCACCAAGGTCTCGGATTCCTCTAACAACCTCTATAATTCGGTTGAAGAATATGTCACCTTCATATATATTAACCAGTTTATCCTACATGGCCTTCACATTAGTAATGCAAAATGGTCGGGGCGGAGCGGACCATGCCCGCGCGGGTTTGTTTGCCAAAGCCTCTATACAATGTGAACAAAAAATGTTAGTCCTCCCCGCCCCGCAAAAGCTCGCAGGCTTGCCTGTATTTAAAAAAAATTATTAACTAAACTCATCAAATATTGTATTTTTTCTCATTCTCAGCGGTAGTTGTGGGGAGAAGCATGGATCGATCATAGCAAGCGTTTTAGGGGTTGTGGTGGATCTTTCTTCAGCGGGTTGATGGTGGCATGCGGGGACGTTGGTGTGGTGACAAACCATTGAGACGCAGAGTAGGCACACGATTGGTGAGGGGATACGAACGATGATGCTGGTGGCGTGGTGATGCGAACGACTAGACCTTCGAACGAACGATGACTCTCAAAGTGATGACCAGTTTTAGAGGTGGCAGTTAGGGTTCCCATGAGGAAGATCGCCCTTTCCAATTTTTTAATAACAAAATTAAATAATAACGATAATAAACCGGGCTATAAAAAATAATATGATTATAACTACTTTAGCGTTGAAACCGTGTGCATGGGAGAGTTGTTTTTCGAGAGGTGGGACAACACGTTATGCGAATATGATTTATAATTATTATATAATTATGATAATATCATATTAAAATAATAAATATAGACCTATTTAAAATTCACATGTGAGTGAATGAATGATGAATTACAATAACCATTACGGTGAAAAATCCTATGCCATGGTTTAACAATGTTTTTTTTATAAAATAACTAATATGTTGAAGAAGAATATATTATAAAAAATTTATTATTTTTTAAAATTGGGCCCATGGGTAAGCCTCCACCGCACGGGCTCAACCTGCCTTGGCTCGCGCTCTCAGCAGTCAAAATTTTTAGGTCCGCCTTGCCCTGCATCCGTCCATATCCTCGAAGCCCGCGGGCCCGTTTTGCATTGCTACTTCGCATTGGTGCAGCCCATCACCTTCATGTAGATCTGATTTGGTAGAGCTCCAGATAAAGCATTTTGAGTTTGACATTAACATTGAGCAGCTTCTTGTCCGCCTTGGTCATGGACAGTTCTGATGCGTCACTAACCCGCACCCCATGTATAACTGTAGAGAAAACATCTCGCCCAAGAGACGTAAGTGTGATCTCATAATGTTCTTTCAAATCTGAAAATTGCTTCCATCAAATAGTGGAACCCCAACATTCATTGTGTTCTCCATGCTAAGCTTTAATTGACATATTGAACGCCTGAAACCTTAGTTTTGATGCCACTTGTTTCAACCTGAGACACCCTAAGAGGGAAGAGGTGAATTAGAGTGTTCTTCTGAAACGTTGAATCTTGTTCCCACGTTGGTAGAAACTCGTTGAACCTATTGTAGATAATCATGCATCCACCGTAATCACAAATACAAAAATTCAAAATAGGTCATAAAAGTTTTTTACTTGGTTCACGAATAAGGGCTAGTCTAAGGAGTATATGTCGACGATGTGTCAGTCGTACCATAATCCACCCTTCTTCCCTACATCCAGAAGGTATTGGAATGGTTTAGAATGTCTGAATCAAAGCTTGTTTCAACCCCATTGGTCAATCACTTCAAGTTGTCTAAAGAGAAGGCACCTATAATGAATGATGGAGCTAGGTACATGGCAGGAGTTCTATATGCATCAACAGTCGAAACCTTGCATCGACAGTTGAAAGCTTGATGCATGTCATGGTTTATATAAGGTTTGACATTGCTTTTGCAATGATAGTTGCTTATGGATACATGTTGAATCTAGGAAACACCTAGAACTTGTGAAGATGATATTCTAGTATCTCAAAGGGAGCATGGAATTATCTTTGTGTTTTGGAACGAATAAGCCATTATAAGGATATGTGAATACAAACTTTGTAGGAAATGCAGATAGTCAGAGAAGTACCATAGGCAATGTGTTCACTTATGGAGGAATGACAATCAGATGAATGTCTTGACTACCATCAGTAGCAACATTGTCAACAACAAAAACAAAATATGTGGCAACAATGAAAGCTAAGGAGTTGATATGTCTGAAGGATCTCTTGGAGGAAATTGGAAGAATGCAGGGGATGAAATGTTATTTTTTAACCGTTGAGTGCAATCTATCTTGCTAAGAACCCGTTGTTCCATTCAAAGATGAAACACATTTACCTGAAGTATTACTTTGACAAGAGTTTTCTGCAAGACAGAGTGTTGGATCTATGAAAGGCCAGTGAGGGTGAAAATCCGACATCCATGCTGACAAAAGTTGTATTTTAAGAAATTATGGGGTGGTGTTACGCCTCGGTGAGGCTTGGATGACGGAAAGTGATCGAAAGATCACTGCTGCAGCGAAAATGGATAAGGGAGAGATGTTCCGAAGGTGGCTGAATGGAAAGACTTGAAAGCCTTCAAGTGGAAGATTGTTGAGGTGTGAATCTAGTTTCTCGGTTCGGACACTGTCAGGCGGAGCATCAGTGGGATTTATTGGTGTGCCGGTTGAGCTATCACGGGTGATGAATGTTGCAGAAACGTCGGGAGTTGCAACGATATAAATAGGTTTGCAAATTAAGAAAAAAAATAGAAGGAAACACATATGACACAGAGATTTACGTGGTTCGGGAATTGTGCCCTACGTCCACGAAGAGGCGGAAATATTACTATGATATTCGAGTGCACAATTACAGGGAGATCTCTTAACACAGAAACCCTCGCTCGAAATGAGCTAATAATGAAGATGAATCACTGTTCCACCAACTGCACAGAAAGTCCGCTGTGCTACAGTGAAAGACAGTTGGAAGTTTGCATCGCTACAGTGTTGCGACCAGACAAGTCTAAAGTGCTACAATGACTGGCGGTTGGAAGTCCACAGAGCTACAATGTCGGTGTCTCCAAAGTCCGACTTGCTACAATAGTCGTGCCAAAGTCCGCACTGCTACAGTGTCCCTGTCGGTGTCGGTCGGTCAGTTCTGCTATAGTCGGTTAGAGATGCTACAATGCCCCAAATTTTGGGCCGAGGGCCTTCGACCCCCGAACCAAGGATGTGTTGCCCCTTGCAACCCCCAACGAGCTCACAACGGAGCTCAACCTGCGAAGTTGCAGCCTAGTGCGCAGTATGGGCCGGAAGCATTCGACCCATTCATCATCCAAAATGGATTGGGCTACACCAATCCACCAATGAATTGTTGCAACCGGAAGATCAAAGGAGCATAGTTGGGTGGTGGAGGAAGATATGATCAACGACTGGATGAAGTTGGGCGGTGGTGTTTCGATTTTCATAGTATCGACAAGTAAGCCAGTGCAATCAAGAGTTTCAATAATCAATGATGAAAGAATATTTAGAGAATATTTGGTCCATATGTTGATTGGTGACTGGCCAGAGGTTCCAAGGTTTGCCTATAAATAAGTGGCCTCATATGATCTTTTTAAGTAGTGATTAGTGAGATCACTTGTTACTTGAGAGTCTCTCTCTCCTTTCTCTTCTATTGGGTTGTGGTGTTTTTACGTGGATGTAGGGTATATTCTGAACCACATTAAATCTCGTGTTCCGATGTTGTGTGTGCCTCCCGCCATTCGTCTATTGATTTTTGGAGTCTTGTTTGGTCGATATGGAGTGTGTCTCTGCCTTCTTGCTCGGACCGTTATTGTGTGCTTTCAGATATCCAGTCTTCGTGTTGGAAGTTTGAAGGGTGGATCCGTGTTGTGGCCACAACAGAAATTTCCACAGGAGAATCTGCTGTGTAAAATTTTATGAGACAACCTGTGGAAAAATTATGTGGACAACTCTCAGTGGAAAATCTTACTATGCAAAATTTTCCTTGAATTTTCCATTTGAATATTGCGGTGGAATAATCATGACAATGATAGAAGTCCATTTATGATTCAAATGTTTCCCTTTGAATTTCAGTCTAATCGAAAATTTCACTACAAAACTTTTCACTAGAAAGGTGTAATGGAATTTCAGATCACAAAAAAGAAGTGAAATAAAATGGCCTTCTACAAAATCAATTCAAGAAGTGAAATAAAATGGCCTTTTACAAAATCAATTGGAAATCTCTTTGCACGACTTACAGTTGAAAATTCCACCGGAGAGTTCCCGCAGAATTTTGTTTTACATTTCTGTCATACAAACTCTTCCACTAGATTTTTTTTTAAGAATATTGCAGTGGAAAAATCATGATGAATGATAGAAGTCCATTTATGGTTTAAATATTGCCTTTGGATTTGAGTTTACTGAAAATTTCATTGCAAAGCTTCTAATGAAAATGTGCAGTGAAATATTCCTTTGGAAGTGGAAAATTCAATTATGCAGCATCTGGACGACGTTTCCACTTTTAGTGGAAGATGTAAGTGAAGTAATATAATGAACAATAATTTTTTATTTGAATTTTAAAGTGTGAAAATATCTACTTGTGTGTAAGTGCGCATTTGAAACCCTAAATTGGTTTTTACACAGTTATAACTAAACTAGAATACACTTCTGTTTTAAAACATTCAATGCAATGATGACAAGACATAACACTATCCTATTTACTTTCTTCTGGCATTGTGAGTTGTATGATCAAGTTATTTTTATTGCTCGAATTCAACTTTTGGCATGACTCGTGGCAACGCATGTTCAAGCGCAATTTGAGAAAAAATTGAACCGAAATCTATTATTGTTTGGGTCGAGCTCAAGTAGCTTGCAATTATCTCTATCATTTACACCCTCTGAGTGTTGTCATGCGCAGAATGTGGCCTCTTGTGCGTCACGAAGAAGTGCCCCGGTTCTCTGGTCCATTCCGAAAATCTGATTCTGGTGCCATTTTATTTGTCTGTTGCGCTTGCTTGCTTAGTGTGCAATCCAACTTTTGTCACCCTTTCCATTTATAGGGCAATGCGTGCATGTCTTCAAAACAACATCCTAGAATAGATTGGGCCAGATGGCATAGAATTATTTTGATGCCTCTGACAATGCTTACCCTTGCAGAGCTGGTGCTTGCTGCACACGGACTATTCAAATGGTGGCTGTATGATTTGTTTCTGGACAGCAAACTGCAGGTTTTGTGATTGTCAGTCACAAGGGGATTGTCTTTTCGAGGAACTCTTGTTTTAGTGCAGTCAAGATCTATTCAGCCTGAAGATTGTGCCATTATACAGAGGTTTTCCCATGGCTTTTGCAGTGGTGATCATGGGCGTCTCTGGGGCTGGGAAATCCACCGTAGGAAACATGCTTGCTCAAGTAATCCCAGATTCCTGCTTTTTGGACACGGATGACTTCCACTCCTTATCCAACAAAGAGAAGATGAGGGTGGGGATCCCTCTCTCAGATGAAGACCGGGCTCCCTGGCTTCAAGTTTTACGAGATATGCTGCACGGGCAGTTGGTCGGTGGGAAGACCGTGATCCTTGGGTGTTCGGCTCTGCGGAAGGAGTACAGAGAGATTCTGAGGAGTGCCGACCCGGATTATAAGGTGTTGGGTGCAGGCGGTGCTAGTTCTTGTGTAGTAAAATTCATGTTGTTGGATGTGGGTGCAGAGGTGCTTGCGGCTCGGCTATGGAAGAGGGCAGTAGATGGGGGCCATTTTATGAGGCGGTTTTAAGGGTAGATGCAAATTTGCACCCCAGGGAGGTTGTTCAGAGGATACATGGCCTGCTCTTTTGAAAATGGCAGGGCTGGTTTGATTGAATCAAATGAGTTGGAAGACAAGTATTATTGCTCATATTTATGGTTCTGTTTTAGGCCTTTGAATGTTTTTAATCTTTTTGCTATGTTTTTTGATTTTTCTAATCATTTTGGTTCATGTTTGGATGATCAGATTTCTAATCATATAATTCAATCGTATATCCATGTATTCCTCTGTTGGTGGGTTTTTTTGTTTCCCCGTTTTATTATATGTTTTTGAATAAGACATTTTTTTAAAATTGTAAACGGATTTATAGTGTTGAGTTCACCTCAACCTGTGTGGGTTTTGATCTAATAAAAACTCGAGAATTATTTCATCTTTGTATTATCAACTTTGTTTTCGTTTAATTTTATTTAATAAAATTTTTCTAGGTTAAGCGCCTGAGGAGCAAGGGGCATCTGCCTGTCCCGAAAATATCCACCTGGATGGGGAAAAAAAATCTACCTTAGTTTTATCTGGAAATTTAGACTCCGAATCTTCATTGTAAATTGAGTAATGTAAATTTGAAAGTTTTCTAGTTGAAATTTCCTCTTGAATGGAAAATTTCTGTAGTGGGAATTTCCACTCTAAATCCACGAGAAATCCGCATTTAATAGTGGAAATTGTAGGAAATTTCGATGTGAATTTCCAATGCAAACTAGTTTTTTTTTTCAATTGAAATTCAATGTAGACATTTGCGGTTTGAATTTCACTATGATATTCCATTAGGCATTTTCACCATAAATTTAAAGTGTTGGCTTCCATTGAAAATTGAAGAGGCTAGTGTGTATTTTGACAGGGAATTTCCATGTATTTGGTTGATATTGCATTTTTTTTTCAAACACTACTACCATATGATATTATCAATGTCAAATATTAGTCATTACAGGTCTTCCATGACTAATTTTTGTATGGGAGAGGTGGATGTGTTTTCTCAAACACAAGTCTTAGATATTTAGAATCTTTATCCAATAGAGAGCTATGGTGAAAAGAGGCCGACCACAAACTAGAAGTGTTTGAGGTTTGATAATGATGAGTATGGAAGCATAGAGTTCCGTAGGTTCTGCTAGCGGAAGGGCATACATTTTGAGAAGACCATACCAGGTACCCCGGAACATAATAGAGTCACAAAGAGGATTGTAACGGCCCTCATATTTTAGGTATGTTACTGTTTAATTTCAGCCAAATCATGAGCATTTTACTTGTTTTTGGTTGTTTGGGGTAGCTTGAGAGTGGGTTCAGGAGGAACAAGCCGGACTTGCAGCTGACCGGGAGCTGCATGCAGGCTTTCACGGCATGACACGTGTCACACCCTGAAAAAGTTGAGACAGAACCCTAGAGGGGTTTGCATGTAGTAATTCATGGCATGAACCTTGTGTCATGTCGTGAAAGTTCACTTGAGTAGTTTTTTTAGGGTTAGTTTGGTAACTTCTCCTTAGAACCCTCTTTTACCTCCCCATTTCCCACCAACCCCTTATGAGATTTTGGTGCATTGGGGGCTCTCTGACAGATTTGGCTCCCCACTCCCCGTTTCTTTACCGATTCAAGCGTCGTTCTATTGCGATGGTCTCATCTCGATAAATCTAACTTAGTTCAAGCTCTAAATCCTTGTTTATTCTTTGTTTCTTCTTGTTTCCCCTTTTCTAGAACCCTAATGTCTGATTTTTGGGCCGATTTTAGGGATTCAGTATGTTGGGCTTGATTCGGGTGGCGATTCTTGGTGGGTTAACTTTGTCGTGTCTGAAGTAGGAAGTCAATACCATTTTACATCTTTCGTATTAAGTTGTATGTATCGTTTTTCATGTGGGTGCGTGTGTAAATCTATGAGACTTTTGCTTGCGGTATCAAAGTGACTGAGTAGGTCTTTATAGATGCAGTGGACCCCGTAGAGGAGGAGTGGCAGGGCGTGGCTTGGTTAAAGTGGCAATTCCATTTGGATTCCTAAGTAATGTAGGGGTTGTCCACTTGGGAAATGTAACATTGGGAGAGCCGTTCGGGCTCAGTTGAGGCTAGTACTATAACGCCCCGAGTTTTTAAAAGAGAAAACCATGTTCGATAGCGTATGCAATACACTACATCAAACCCAAACAAACAAAGATTATTTAAATATGACCATTTTAACCTTTCTCTTAAATTTTTGGATGAGTAGGATTAAAAACTTTATGAAATATATATATGTCCTAAATATATTGATAAATTCTTAATAAATAATCAATTAGTTTTTGGTAATGTCTTTTTGTCCTCCAAAATATGTTTTCTTCAAAAATGTTTTTTATTTCTTTTTATAAATATTATAATTATATTCTAGAACATTTAGAAATTGTATTTGATAGAACAAAATCCATTTTTGATATCATCATATCAAAATTAACCTAGGGTGAAAATTTGGGATTTTTCAAAAAATATTGATTTTTCACTGAATAGTAAAAAATACCGTTTTTATGTAAAATTGTCATTTCTTTTGATAAATTACGTAATATAAGTCTTAATATTATTTTAATTTTATTTCAAGGTAATAAAATTATTATTTAGTCATATTTAATTCTATAAATTACATTTAAATCATCATTATACCAGATTTTAGTATTAGTTTGTTTTTAGGATTAAAAATACATTTTTTAAAAAGATGTTTTAAAATGTATAATGTTTGTCCATTTCAATTAATTAAAATAACCCCTAATGAGAAATTATCTTAATGAAATTTTTAGATTATATATCTATTTTTTTGAATTGAAATTCATATAATGAATATTACTAGTTATAGAGTTAAAGTAAAATCATATTTTCCAAAAAAAATGCATCTTTCAGAAAACTGCTTTTCATCATGCTTGCAGGGTTTGTATTAGATTAAATTCTTCCACCTCTCTGAATTGATTTTGATAAAATGGATTTTATATTTGGAATCATTATAATTAATATTAGGTAATAAGTTCAACTTAATTTTTAAATAACATGAATAGTAACTGTAGTAATTATTTATTTCCACGATAAAAGGAAAATATCTTAATTAAATGTAAAAATAGTTTAACAAAGACTATAAACAAAGTAACCCTAATAGTATGAATATTTATATTTCCTCTTCATTGAAATTATGATTATATTTATTTCTTATCGTTTTTACTTTATAAATGATTAAGTAATCAGTTTGATACAAATTATATTTTGATATGATAAAACACAAATTGTATTTTAAGTAATATGCAATTTCAATTAAGACATTCCTTTTGATGAATTAATGGTTTTTTGAAATAAATGACATTTTAATAAAATATTATTATTAAATGATGATTGATAATTGTAATTGATAATATAATTTTTATGATATCAAATGTAATGTTTATAATGGTTCGAAAACTGTTATTGTAAACCCCCCTAGCATTTTTCAATAAATGCTAGTTATTATTTTAAAAGTAAAAATCCACATATTTAGAAAATTATTTGGATAAAATAAATATTATTTTTGGAATTAGAATCTCAAAATTATCCAACAGTGATTTTTTCATAATTTTTCGAGATATTTGAATTTTTGGGTAAAAATTAAATACGATATAAATATATGATTTGTATTATGACATCATAATGACCAAAAAAATGATGTAATGAATACTGTAATGGGTATTCATGGCCAAATCTATGTTTTCCCTTTAAAATAATATAATATTAAGTTTATTTGATTAATTTTATAAAGCCTTTATGAATCCTTCAAAACCTATAATATATTTTAAGGTTTTAAAATCATTTCTTTAAGAGTATGACCACTTCCACATCAGAAAGGATATTATTTTACTAAGTTTGGCCCTTTTTCTTATAAAATAATGAAAACCACTTCCCTTGGTTATTTTATTATAGAGTCCAAAACCTATGTTTGAGAAATGATAAAGAATTCCCCACTCATTTCCTATATATACCCATCCAAGCTCCCATTTCTTTTCACTTATTTCCTATATATATTTAATTGTTTTATAAAACTACTTCTAGGTTCTAGAAAATAATCAATTGTTCAAGAAACATTGACTCAAGGGATTTTAGAAACACATGCAAACATTAATGATTGTATACATCTTACTGAAAACTATACAGGTATGTTGAATTAAAAGTTTGACTTTATACAGTAATACCTTTGGTATTATTTATTCCACTAAATATTTACATAATGTTGGCTACTTTAGTAATCTCAGTAGAACAACAAATTGTGGAGGACACAGGTTAGTGTTCTTACTAAACCTGCATTAATGATACAATAACAAAACAACTTGATTGTTATTTATAGTTTTTCCTGTTTTGTAGCTCCTCTTTTTTTACATCTCGTACAAACTGGAAAAATCCAAATGAATTTACCAGTTCAGGTCTATTTAATTGTATGAGTCTATTTACTCTGGTATTCATAAAATTACTTTCTTCATTGGGTTGAGTTGGGAATGGATGAAACAAACTAAAATGAGAGTGATTATTTATTCTTATCAATGAAATGTTATTTGCAATTCACATCATTCAAGCTCCTGACTTATTGCAACAACACTTTTTAATTGAATGATTATACAACTTAAACTTTTTATTAGATATCATTACTATATATTCAACTTTTAAATTGTTCTTGTATCTACAGAATGCTGCTGTTGGGAGATTTTGAAGCTCACAGCTTATTATAACAACAGTTAGAGATTGGTTGACTATACAAATTGTACTTGCTAAAAAATTTATCTATATCTAAACATTAGAAATTCTTCATTTTTTGTTGAATAAGTTTTTTTCATTATTTATTACAATTAATCCTCATCACATTTCTCATATTTATTATTAGAACCACTCTTCTTTAAGTATTTTCTCTTTCACTTTGTCTTTCACTATATGCAATATTGTTTTCCTAAATGCATTTGATATTGAAATGAAGTCTCCATCCTCAAAAATTAGAAATTCCTTTAAAATTAACCTATCTTTTTTGAATTATGTTAATGGTGTCTCTATATTTTATTCACTTCTATTTCAATATTATGCACCACTTCTTTGTGATTAAAATAGATTCAACATTATAGTTTTTTCTTAACTTTTATAAACAGTACTCTCTTGTTAAAAAATAGCCATCAGTCCATATCACCGTGAGTACGCACGGGCGAGTTCTAGTTATTACTAATTACCACTATTTATTACTAATTACCACTAATTATTTTTATTTACTGCTATTTATTACTAATTGTTACTAACTATTACAAACTTTTACTAATTATTACTAATCACCACTATTTATTACTATTTATTACAATTTATTACTAATTATTACTAATTGTTACTAATTATTACTATTTACTGTTATTTATTACAAATTATTACTAATTACCATTATTTATTAGCATTTACTACTAATTATTACTAATTATTACTTATTATTTCTATTTACCATTATTTATTACTATTTATTACTAATTATTACTAATTATTACTAATTACCGCCATTTATTATTAATTATTCCTAATTATTACTAATTAACGGTAATTATTATTAATTATTAGTAATTATTACTAATTACTGCTAATTATTTACTAATTACCGCTAATTATTACTAATTATTCCTAATTATTATTAATTACCGCTAATTATTACTATTTATTACTATTTATTACTATTTATTACTAATTATTACTAATTACTCCTATTTATTACCAATTATTCATGATTATTACTAATTACTGCTAATTATTACTAATTATTACTATTTATTACTAATTAATACTAAATAATACTAATTAATGCCAATTTATACTAATAACTACTAATTAATACTAATTACGCCTAATTATTATTAAATAATGATAACTTAACCAAATTATTACAAATTAATACTATTTATTTTTAAATAAAGACATTAAATCTTAATGAAACAACATATTTGTACAAATAAATAATGAAAAATAAAACTATCTAATTCTAATTTAATTTAATTAACGCTAATTAATAATAATTATTACTAATTTAAATTAAAATTAATTAATTAAAAATTAAAAACAACAAATAAATACCTTAAAACTGAATCTTTCGTTGGATGCAAGTTCTGAAAATTGATCTGCTGTGAAATTTAAAAGTTTGAAAAAGTTGAAGAGGGAAATATGAGAGCAGAGATGAGAGATTACTTGAGATAATTGTGAAATGGGAAAAAACCAAATGGGGTATATATAGGTTAGATCATTTGTGATGTGATACCTGTCGCAAATAGTATTATTTGCGATGGGTCCTATCACAAATGTTGACCTCCCCTATTAATTAGTGTCATCGCAAATAGTTCACCAGTTATTAATTGAGGCGGCGGTAAAAGATAGTATTTACGACGAGATCCTTCATAAATACTATCATGGTGAAGAATTAACTATGAAGACCCGTCGCAAATAATATATTGCTGGCATATTATTTGCGATGGGAATCCTACCCCATCGCAAATAACGGAAACCTGAGAAGGGTATTTGTGACGGACTATCGCAAATACTCTTCTCATGCTAATGCATGCACAACGCACCAAGGGTATTTGTGTCGGACCGTCACAAATACCTTTTTTATGAACTATTTGCAACGGGTCAAAAATCTCATCGCAAATAGTCTCTTTCGCGAGACTATTTGCGACGGGCCCTAGGCCTCTCGCAATAAGTATTCTTTTTTGGTAGTGCAAGTACTGCTTGAGTCAAGCCTGCTGTGACTTTTTCAGAGTTATTACCCCTAGGTATATCTACATTATAAGTGTGTCCACTTATAGTATCCAGATAGGGATGTATTGTCAGGAAAAACCACATAATATATATCTTACCAAAACTTTAGTATGTTCTTATATACTTATCCTCAAAGTATATCATAAGGTTATGTTCCCTAATCTTTGTTTTCCTAAATCTAGTTCCCAAGATTTTTACTAAACTTCCTCTAATGGAAACTATAACGACTCTGACCCCAGTATCTCGGAGCTGATGTCTACTTTTCTACATTACCATAAGATATAAAGAATCACATATTGAAGAATTGTATAGTTTAGTAGTCTTGGTAAACTAGATACATACATGATTCCCATATTACATTTGAATACACAAATTACAATATAATTTATTTTTGAGAATATCATTATTCCCTCTAGCATATCATTATATAACATTCATAGTACACTTCATGGATTCTTGAGAAAGGAAACAAAATAAGGGTTAGCTCAAATGCTTAATAAGAGTTGCGTAAAGAGAAAGTTATCATGAGTAAATGAATAATAATCAATAAGGCATAATCAATATGGAAAGGTAAATATTTAAATACACATTCCATTTAATTAATAACTTGATTATCATGATTAGATATGACATAATCAAATAGAAATGTAAATATATAAACACACGTGTCATTTAATAAATAACTTGACCATCATGATTATATAAGGTATAATCAATATGACAAGGTAAATAATTTAAAACACATGTCATTTAATCAATAAATTGATAATGAAATGCATCCATAGATAATATCATTGTGAAAATATCATGGATAATAATAAATGAATTCTCAATTAAGGAAATTTGTAATTATTGGATGTCATTATTTCAGGCATCATGATACCTCTACTGTCAAGATCTTTCACAAGACAGTTTAAAACTGATGGGTAGTTATACAACAGAAACCCATCTAACTAAGGCTAGCCAACTAATTCATCTCATTAGATTACCGATGCATCAAGGGGCTATCTATAATTGGGCCCCACTCATATTTTCATGTTTAAATCGTTCCTCATACATCTAATAATCGGTTTAATTCATAAACAATGTTCCTTATCAATAAATTTTTGTATCGAGTAACAAATAAAGATTAATAATAATTTCCCCAGTCAATCATATAAATTTCAAATTAAAATACCATATATAGAAATGATATCTGGTTTAAGTAATAAATATATCCATGATAAAAAATATGTATATTTTGGGGAAATGTAATGTCCAATGGTGATAATAAAGTGAATATTTCAAGGTAAAGTTAATGATTACAAAAATTAATCAAGAAAGATAATATCAATACTTTTCCTGATCAAAATGATCATAAACCATCCAAATAAATAATAAGGATTTAATCAATACAATATATCCCTAGTGAATCATAAGTATAGTACCATCCAACGGCCCGAAGGCCTTCAATTTTTTTATTATAGATAAGCCCTCCTTTTAAGGGAATAAGGAGGAAACCCAAGGACTTCATGGACAATGGACAATCACACCTGAAGTACAAAAAGAGATACAACCAAATTGAAAACCAGAGCAGCCTCTCCCCAGTATAAAAACAAGATGAAACCCTCCAACGATGCAAGACTAATCGGCAAGCAAGTGTCCTATGTCAAAGCACATGCCCGATCCGACGGCTGACGCCATACCCTCTCAAACAACTGAATCCGAAAAGCACTGCAAAGGTGAAATACCAGCTCTGAATCCTCCTCTGAGACTGTTACAAGGATCAAGTTCGGTTGCACATCTCCCCACCTCAGGATTGAACCAAACAAACACAACTTTCAACGAAACCATCAAATCTTTAAGAGAGTCAAAACCCCTATAGAAACAAAAGGGGAAGAGCAAAGACAAACTCTCCCACGCGAACATTGGGACCGAAACCAGAAGAACCTCGTCGCAACGCCAAAGCACCCTTCACTTTGAAAATATTTTTTTAAACTAAAAGTTCACAAAATATTTTGAAAATAACCTTTTAAAGTTATAAAGGAATATTTAAAACTTTTAATGGTCATGACGGTGGGAAATTTTGTATACGCCATACATGTTAAAATAAAGATTCTTTTCACATTTATGATAAAAACCAAATGGGTCTTGTTTGGAAAACAAAATGAAGATTCTTTTCAAAAAAATTGTAAAAATTCAAAAATGGGTAAAAATATATTTAAAAAATAATTTGGATAATGTTAAAAACATTTTTAGAAAACATGGTTTTGGAAGGAAAAGGGTTTTCAGCCAAAGAGAGAAATGATGTCATATTTTTTTAAAAACATTTATGCAATAATTTTAAGTACCAAAGAGAGAAATATGGTATTATTACTTTAAAACATCATGAATAACCAGAGGATGTGGATATTAAAGGGGTTTATTATATAATGAACAAATAATTTCCTTCAATAGAAATTCAAGTATAAATAATCCCAATTAAAATGAGATTGAGAAACAAACCCTTATAAAGATCATAATGTTGATGTGAGAATTAATCAATGAATCAATTATGTGTATCAAATGTAAATACATAAAAAATAAATGGAAATACAATATAATATAGTCAAAAGTATTTACACATATAATCTTAGAATTTCAAAGACAATGGATAAGTAATATAACCTAATGAAAAGCAATTAATTTATGAAATTATTTACCACTTGATAATTTTCAATTCAAATACACTTAGATGAAATTATTCAAATTAAAACTTAAAATTCCAAGAATTATGAATTTTTCATGATATTACATGCAAAAAAGGGGCAGTATATACACCATATAAGAGAAATCAAGTGCATAAAATTACAATATGCCTCAATAAAGGGAAATTGAGACGAAGTCCCTTACCACTTGGTAACTTTCAATTAAAATCCATTTGGATGAAATAATTAAATTTGAAACTTAAAATTCCATTAATTATGAAGTATTAATAATATTATATTTAAAAGGGTAAATATATAAACCATATAAATAATTTAGGTGCATAACCTTACAATGTGCCTCAATGAAAAGAAATTGAGACGAATTCCCTTACCTCACACTTCTCTTTAACTGAACATGAATTAACATATTGTATAATGATTTTAATCATGTTATTAATTTATAATAGAACCATATTCATATTTTAATATCATATATGATTCTCTTATAACATTTTACCACCTGTTTGTCAATAATATTTCATTATCTTCATTGTTTCAGGTGTTAATTGCCTTATTTTCTCATGCATGTTTTGTCATTAAAGTTCTGATTCTTGTGTATAATATATAGATCCATAATCTCCAAAATGAAATTAATGTTATAAATATCATATTTACTCATTATATACATTTTTTTAATCATTCTTTAAGGTTAGACATGGAAAATAAATCACATCGCTTCATGGAGACGGTAGGTCGTATGTACGCACGAACGACGATATCATTCCATCAACGAGTGAAAGAGTAAGGAATTAACTAATATATTAATTTTACAAAATCAATATCAATTCATTTATATCATATAAATTCATTAAATTTATCCTTATTAATTTCCATGTAAAGCGTAAGTGAAAAACAATTCACATCGCTTCGCGAGGCAGTAGTTCTCCATACACACGAGCGACGTTATTGTATTTTAAAATGATTGGAAATTAAGAAGGTATATTTGATATTATAATTAAAAAAGTATAATAATATCATAAATATTATATACATGCATTAAATTCATCATTATATGCATCCTTGAAAGGTGTTGATGGAAAACGAATTACATCGGTTTGCGAGGCAGTAGCCATCGTACACACGATCAACAATTTCATTTCCCATTTGATGTAAGAGGATATGGATATATGTAATAACCCAGTGTTTATTAGCAATATTTTTTCCTGAATAAATGTGTGTTGTATTATATTATATAATATTATACACATAAAAAATATAGAGAAACTAACAAAAAACTTCATTAATAAATACTGTTACATTAATCAGTAATGAAACCAATTAAAATTACAAACATTATAACTAAACAAAAAAATATAAAACAGAAAATATAAAATGGTAAAATATGGATTTCCCCAATCTATTATAATCATAACCCCCACTGCAAACACTATAAAAAAGAAACAAAATATTAGTAAACCAATCAACATCTTAGAAAATGGAAATATAGAACCTTGAGAGGAATTGAGTTGAATAATGAATTAAGGAAATTATAGCTATTTATAGGAGGTAATGTGATTTTTGGAATAGTAATGTGATCGTTGGAATAGTAACTTGACCATTGGGAATAGTAACCCGGCTATTGGAAATTGTAACCTGGCCGTTAGAATAGTAATTTTACCTAAAATCAATAATTATAATATAAATAATATTTATCATGATTAATTTAAATAAATATAAACATTATAATGAAAAAAAATATCATGATTAAAAAACTCAAAGAAAATATAAACATGTTTTTAATAAACTGTATTTTAAAGTATTTTGTAAAAATCATTATTTTTATATTAAAAATTAAAATTACCTATTTTATAAATTTATTTTGATAAAATTAATATCATTTTTGAAACCATCAAATCAAAATTATCCAAGGTTTATTTTTTGGTAATTTTCTAAAATACTTCAATTTTCAAGTGAATAGTTAAAATACAGTTTTTCACATAATCGGTGTGTCTTAAATTATATCATTCATGATGTAATAATGACATAATCCTTTATGGAACTTGAGGTTAAACCATGATATATTTTATTTCATAAATGAGTCACTAAAATACAATAAACTTAATTTCCAAACCTAAAAAAAACTTTCCATACCAACTTTCCAAAACCTAAAGTTAAAAGTGATTCCTTAAAATAATAATTTCTCTTTTTTTCGCTTTCCTTTTTAATAAACTAATGAATTCAAATTATAAAGGGGGTTTAAAGTCTTAAAATCATTATATTATATTTATATATGATTTATATTGTAAAAAAAATCACTATTACAAGTTTTACCTTTGATATATTATTTTATTTAATATTTTATTCTAAAAATACCCCTCTCCACGAGTATAAATAACCCCCCCACCCTCCCTTGAAAAAACACTCCTACCACTCATTACAAAGCCCAATATCCACCCAAATCATCCCTATCAAGCCCCTTATAATAATTAGGTACATTCTATAGCAATCCAACTCTAATCACCAAGGGAGTTATAATGTTGTACAAGAGAAGCTACACTAAGGAGAGAGTAAGTCTCTATTAACTCTTCCCGCTTTTATTCTTATATTTCTTATTTTTCTCAATTAATTTTTAAAACATATACTATAAAATTAATTATTCATTATGTTAACATTATATTAATGGTGTTAACCTACTGTAATTATCATATTTATAACAAATATAAATGTCATACTTCCCTTTCCTGCTCTTTCGATAACGTCTTGTTAAAGGTCAGTTAACCATCTAAGGAGACATAACCAAGACAATTACTATAACCACATTCATGGATGTACAATATTAATTATATATAATATATAAATAAGTAATTTCATGTATTATAATCTTCACGATTGAATCATACTTTTTCTATAAACAACTTTGAATGAAAATAGAGAAATCAAAGCAAAATGGGAATTTTTTAAGAAAAACATGATATCAAAATACTTCAATTTCATCAAAAGAAAATAATAAATATATTATAATGATTATAATTTATAAATAGTTGTATAGATGAATATAATTCACTTTTGGATAAATTTTTTAATCAATATAATTTTATTATTCAGGAGGCGTAAAAGCAACAAAATAAAGCAGGAATTAAGGTAAGGGGATTATCGAACACAAATCCTTTTCTTCAGGTTATCCCTCTTTCATGACATCATTGGTGTGAATAGTCCTCTAATGTTCCTTAAATATCATTTAATTATTCTTCTCTTTTCTTTTATTGGATTTACATGTTTACTACTTGATTTTATGACAAATACAAATATTTTCCAAAAGAACTCTTCTTTACAAAACACATCTTTGACTCCCCTGAGTTATTTCTTCTTCTTTCGAGAATAGTGATTCTTATACCAAATATGTTTTTAACTTTTTCATTTGGGAACCTAAAGTTTACTCATGAAATCGTGATTGATGAAATCCTTATGAAACTCATTCCTTTCAATGGGTTAATTCATGACTATGATTATAATACGTTCTATGTGGCATGCATGATTATATAAATATTATGATGTGATGGGTGGGCCTGGAATTATATAGTCTATTAATGCATTGGGTAATGTGATTTATCTCATGATATGATGTATATTATGTGTGAACATGTTTATATCTTTGTTCATAATGATAATGTTATGATTATGCACATATGTTAAGCGTGAACATGATGCTAGCTTTGTTCACAACTATGTGTGGTATTTGACAACTAAGATATGATGTTTCATTTTTATACATTGAAACATTCCATGACTTTATTAAATGTCTCCATCATTATTTTTGTGATGATCCTATAATTATTATATGATGATGATGTTTATGCTTACTCATGTTATATTGATTCATTTCCCTTATTCATCCTATTATCAGGCTTTTAGCTCACCCCTTTCATTGATGTATATCCTCAGGTGATTACTTACATTAAGGAGAACACGAGTACCACTAAGTAGATAGAGAATAAAAAATTAAATATTTTTTTTGGGTTTTATTATTTAAAAGTTATTTATTATCCTATTTTTTCCATGAAACTAAACCTTTTGATCCTGGATTTGTATCTCTATTATGTTGTTTATCTTAAAATGATGTAATGGTTATGAAAGAAAAAGTATGGTCATTATAATATGGGTCATTAATTTAACATAATAACATCTCAGTATATGTAATATACTAAGGTTATTATATAAGTATGGTTTGATAATATTTTAATTTTATGGAATAAGAAATAAAATAAAAATTATCGTTTAATAATGTTACCTCTTCTTCACACAACTTCTTTAGGTTTTCACCAAAATCCTTCATAGGTTTGTTTTCTGATCAAAAAAAGGTCTATAGGATATTGAGATGGGTGTAAGGAAGTGATTTAGATAGGTCTTGTCTGAACCAAATATCTTTTTAAGTGTGAATATTAGAGGAGAGGGGTGGCCTTTTATAAGTGGGGAAGAGGACACACATGAAATTTTTGAAAAGAATCAATTACAACCACGTTTTTTTTCATTACATGGGCCTAAAATGGGTTATTATAGAACCTTATAGGTTATAAGGTCTAAATATGTCTATAAAATTGGTGTTTGACAAGTTTTGGGTCATTTTTAACCCTTATCTTCTTAGTTTAACCCCCCCGATAAACTCGTTTTTACCTTAACCGTGGTAATTATTTTTTACTATTTCCACTATTCATTATGATCAAAATTAAGTTGAAATTATTAGATAATATAAATAATTATTATTCTGAATATGGGATTAATTTCACCAAATTTATTTCATAGAATTGGCAGAATCCAATTTAAAACTATACCCGGAGATGTGAAGAAAAAACAGGTTTCCAAAGAGAAAATTTTCATAAGTATATATGGTTTTAATATCAAAATTCAATATAAAATTGATTCCAATGAAGTAAATTAGTTAAATTTTAATATAATTTAACTAATTTTACTTTAAAACCAATTTAAAATATAATTTAACTCCGTAAATAATTTAAATGAAAAGGCAGTTTTCAATAAAAATCAATATTTATTACTATTCATCAAAAAATTAATATTTTCATAAAATTATAAAAATTAATCCAAATATAATTTTGACATATATATTTCAAAAATTATTTTTTCAAATACATTTTCTAAAATTGGTAAAAATTAATTTTAAATTATGTGTGCAAAGCACAACTAAACTGTCTTTTAGAAGAAAAAAATATAGTCTTCAGAAAACATTTCTTTTTCTTTTAAATGATTATTATTTTATTTTTAATCAATATATAACCATAATTTTCATAATTTAGTGGTTACTATTCACACCCATCAATTTAATGGCTATGTTATAATAATATACTATATTATTGTTCATTTAGACTCAGAGTTATGTGTTTTTCAAGCTATCGAAGAGATCAAATTTATTTAAAAAGAAACGTATCATCAAGTCTCAAGGTGTTACATTATCATATAAGGTCGTTTTTTCATGTCATGTATGATATCGAACCCAAATTTCTTCTTTTAAAATCTCATGGTGTTACATGATTCTTATGTATACAAGCGACTTAGTGGGAGTGTAGTAGTATTTCTAACACCATATATAGATGACATACAAATTATTAGAAATGACATCCCAACACTTCACTCTATGAAGATGTGGATGGGTAAATATTTCTCAATGAAATACATGGGTGAATTAGCTTACATACTTGGAATGAGGATCTACAGAGATAGATCTAAAAGGTTTCTTGGACCAAGTCAGAACACATATATTGGTAAACTATTATAGCAATTTAACATGGAGAAATCCAAGTAGGGGTCTTTACCAGTGTTGCATGGTATGAATATTAGGAGGATTCAAGATCATTTTAAAGAGTTGGAGAGAATGGATAAATTTCCTTATGCATATTTCATTTGATCTATCATGTATGTCATGTTATATACTCAACCTGATGTCTCATATGATTTAATCATAACAAGTAGATACCAATCCAATCCTGGTGAGAGTCATTTGATTATTGTGAGAAATACTAAGGATGTGTTCTTGGTATTTGGAGGAGATGATGAGCTTTGTGTAAATGGTTCCACATATATTAATTTCCAATCTGACAAAGATGGTGTGAAATCTCAATCTAGATTCGTGTTTTGCATAAATGGTGGAGAAATTAGTTGGAAGAGTTCCAAAAAAACCACCATAGTAAACTTGAAAATAGAATCAGAATACATCATTGTATTAGATGGTATGCAAGAAGTTTTTTGGATCAAGAAGTTCATTTCTGAACTTGGAGTGGTTCCCAGCATCAAGGAAGCAATTGAGAAATATTGTAACAATAATGGTGTTGTTGCTCAATCTAAGGAACCTTGATCTCATCAATGGACCAAGGACATCCTTCAAAAATACCATATCATGAGGGAGATTATTGAGAGGGGTGATGTAAAAATTAGTTAGGTGGAAACATAAGAAAATGTAGTAGATCTATTGATGAAACTATTATCATGACAACAACTTGAGGGTCATGTAGAATCTATGGGTGTTAAACATGTGAGAGATTGGTTATAATGGTTATTATTGTATAATGTTATTATAATAAAGGATATCTCCCATTATCATTCATTCATGAGTACTGTAATTAATTTTACATGAACAGTTGAATGGTAATATCCCCTAAAAGTATTACTTTGAGTTGCCTCTAACCGATGATCATTACATAGTATTATGAGTTATAATGATATGGTAAGGTTAGCATGAATAGAGTCTTATATTCATTGAAAATAGTTGTATATGAGACACAAAGAATAGATTTATGAGGTAATTAGTAGAGAATTATTACTTGGATTGATACGCTAAAGTATATTTCATGGAATTTCATACAGTCAATGATATACTTAGAGGTGTATGCTTATTATTGATCATTTTTACCTGAGTTTGGATATATACCTAGTATAAGAACCTACATGCTTTGATACCCTACTTACGCAAGTCTATATGTTTACTTAGCTAATACGGGGGTGGTTGGGTATGTTGTTGATCATATCATCAGTTGGAGCACATCCAAAATCAGATTTTTCCACTTGTATGACAAGTTAAGTACATATGGCCCTTGATTAAATTATACTAAGGAGATTCATGGTCATGATTAGTTGTTTTTACATATGATATGTTCAACTACTTAGATAAATAACATGTGATATATTCATAAACTTGGTCAACCTTTTTTGGAGAATCAAGAAATGATGAGAGGACAAGACTAGATTGACATGTTCCATGTCAAGTGGTCACTTGATGCTATGGAGAAAGGGATTATATAGGTATACATATGATGTATATGATACATCTTGTGGTGGATATGTTTGTATAGAGATATGATTATATTTGATAGAGATCACACCATACCTCTTAGTAGCTTGAGTAGCATTAAAGCTTTGTTATAGGTCTCTTTTTGCTTATATTTATGATATAGAGATTTCATAGTTGTTTTCAATGCTACTAAGGCTCTAAGGGTCACACAATTAGGCCCTTGGATATGGATAAAATTTTAGACAAAGTCTTTGTTCAAAATGAATAGAGTTTGATGAAAAATGTAATGGTATGTGTCCTCTCGGTCCGTTTTCTAGTTTTTGGTTGTTGGAGTGTTTAGAGGAGGCTCGTAGAGAGTTTAGAGAAGTTCAATTGCTAAAGGTTGGAATAAGTGGGATTACAAATTGTGTAAATAGGTTACATGATGTGAAACCTTGTTTCATGACTTGTCCTGGAGGTTTCACAGCGAGTAATATTTTGAGGTTTGAAAAAAATAAAATAAATAGAGTGGTGACGTGTTTTTTGGTGAAAACTGAACCTCCGGTATTACACGATGTGAAAGGGGATTACATGTCATGTAATACCCTAATCATGTGTAGTTTTAAAATTATTTTTCAACTGAACCCTCATTCATTCATTTGTTCTCTCTACTTCCTCTCATTTAAAACGAACCCTTGGCACCTCGAGGAGTTCTTCGAGCCCTCTCCCTCCCTCTTCAATCTGTTGATTTCAGTGATTGCTTTTTGGTGATCCATGGTGAACCAAGGTGCGTTCTCCCTTTGTTTTCTAGCAATTTATCTCAATTTTATCTCTTTTCTTCCATATCTTCTTATCGTACTATGGCGTTTGCTTACCCATATTCCTAATGGGGTTCCCTTCAGTTGTTGTTGGTGCGGTGGTGTCATGACATCCTCGAATGGATGCAGACCTTACAGAAGAGGTAATCGGAGGTCCCTCACATGATCCATTCTTGTGAAAGGAACATTGAAATCCCTTCAAGGTATGATTTCCTTCATTTCTCATTGTTTTTCATCACGCGAGAGGGGTTTTTACTTCTGTTTACCTGTGGATCATGTTTATGCCAACCTAATTGAAGATAAGGAATCAGTTAATTGAAATTGAGGGGCAATGGGGTTTGTTCGAATGATTTTTTTTAGAGATTTGATATTTTTGTGATCTTGTGATTATTCATGCTTGATGCCCCACTGAAAATTGTGGTCATTGATGTCTTTGTTTTCACACAAATAAATTTATGAAATGCATATGTTTGTTTTTGGTTGGGCACTTACATGTGGAAATTGGTTGATTACATATACTCGGCTAATGAATGGATGCCCCATGATTATATAGTTTTTATGATAACCCCTAAATTAAAAATTAGAATTAGATAAGGAATGATTTGATAAATCATAAATTGTGTTTTGTTTGGTTTGTGTTGTGGTGTGGTTGTGAGCACTATTGTGTGTTGTGGGATGGATTTGGCAGTGAAATTGAATCTCAGGTTGAGAGATTGATTGATTGTGGGATGGATGAGAAATGTTGTGCAGTAGGACTACGATGGGGTTATACGGTGATGAGTTTCTGGTTGTGGTTGTGTGTGGATGGGTTTAGAAGGATGACTCTGAGGAAGTATGTTGATGGTTGGTACCGGTACTTCGCCCAGAGTTTCTCCACGCATGACTTTTTTTGTATTTCTTGTTGTGTGTTGTGCTTGGTAGTTTCCTAGATAGTGATGGAATAAATAAATAAATAAATAAATAAATTATTGATTAATAAGGATCGGAATAGAGTGGGTTTTTTTGGCTAACATAATGGTTTTGGTAAATTAAAATGATTGGAAATATGAATTGGGTTGTAGCTTTTGTGTGGTTTTTTGCATCTAGAGGTAGTAATAAAAGTGGAAGTGTTGGTTTTTCTAAGAACCCATAGGTTGGGTATGAGTGTTTGGTATATTATATATATATACTTGTATTTACCTAGTGATTTCTATATGGACCCCACCCTAGTTGAGCATTATGTGCCGAAAACCCCCATTTTCATTGGGGGGGTGTATTTCCCAGACATCCCAGTGGAAGGATGGATGGATGGCCACCCACTCTTCCATTATCCTTCTTATAGGCAGTGATAACCTAAGTTTCTTCGGGAAGGTTGTGGTTTGTGAGGCCCAAGTGTGTGCGGGCGAGTTTTTCCTTCCCAAGTGTCTTTGGGATGAGATGTGTTGTGCTTTCCCAGGTATCTTCAAGATGAGATACGGTTTGTGTCCCAGGTGTCTACAGATGGGATGAGGTTGTGGTTTGTGGACCAGGTGTCTATGGGTGGGATGTGATGTGGTTTGTGTCATAGGTGTCTGCGGGTGGGATGTGATTTGTTTGTGAGGATCAGGTATGTAAGGGTGGGATGCGATGTGGTATGTTTGGAAGAGGTGGGAGCGTGAGGACATTTGTCGTTAGGGTGTGAGAGTGGCTAATCAATGGAAAAGTGGTGTTGGGTACCCTATCATCTATGTGCTTCATATTAGATTACTTGACTTTCATTATTTGGTGAGCGTGTCTTGGATAGGTTAGGGTGGTTAGTATGCCATTTTAGGTGTTGTTTTGGTTCTGTTGTTTTCTCACAGGAACATTTGTATGCTTCCTTAACATGTGCATGAGAGACTTTGTTTTTTCTACCAAGTATAATTGTATGATCACCCTACTTATATAAACTTATTTCAGGTTTCCAGGAGGATTTCACAGACTATGTTGGACCTTACTAGCTCAGATCTTGATAGTTGTTATGTCACTGCCTAGCTTTACTTTTGGTATTTACTTGGAGACTTTTGTATTTGTATCAGTTTTATTTTTCACATTCATGTGGGATGGATTTTTTATTTCTTTTATATATTTCTAGGATTTTCTTTATGGATGATTCATCGTATCTCCTGATCTTGTTTTCTTAAAAAGGGTAATCCCTCCCATAGTGTGAGATTTGTACACCCTTGGTGCTAGTTGCCAACCCGAGACCTACTGGAGGTGGGACTTGAGGGGTCATTATCTCCCTTTCTTATTTTCCAGCCCAGTAGGGGTATATTTGGGGATGGGGGGTCATAAAAGAGTGATATCATAGCTGATGGTTGAGATATAGGATGGAGTTTGAAGATAAGCATGGTGAGGATTTTATGGGATGGTATGAAAACAATTCCATTTGACCTTGGTGTGTGACATGGGATAGGGAGATTAACTAGGACATGGGATTTTAGGGACCCCCATGATCCAGTGAATGGACTCTGAGCTTATCAAATGACCAAGAGAGATAGACCTTCTTATAGGGTAGAGACCTAGGAAAGGTACATGCATCATAATGACTTGTGTTATTATTTGAATTTGATTGTTTTTGGAAGGTTAAAATCAATAAAATGAATTAAAATAAATTTTGGTAAAGTTACATACTATTCGGGATTAGTAAATCTTTGTTTACCTTTCAATTATGGCTCGTGGATGTCGTCCGTGTGTGGCTCAAGTGGTGGAGATTTAGTAGGATGATTCGGTTGATCACTGCAAGGTTGATCTAGTAGAGGAGGATGGTCAGTGGCGGAGGGCATTGCATACTTTCTAGTAGTATAATTTGTGAAAGTACAAGTATAAGGCCCCGGCCTTAAGCATTACTTACTATTTAATTAAATGAATAATTCACATTGAGGATTTTTTCAGGTTTATAGTTTTAGAGAATTAGGACATAAATATTACATCACAAAAGATAACAAAGTAGACACTTATACTAAGTTTCCATAAAATAAAAACTCTTAAAAAGAAACATGTCTAGTTCCATGTTTTAGATAGCATGTCTTTCCTTGATCCCATCCTTGACCCTATTCATCTTTAAGTCCTATGGAAAACATTTCAAAAACTTGGGATGAGCATAAAAAGCCCAGTAAAGGATACACAAGGAAGGAAAACTGTTAGTTTTTCAAAACAACAAGTAAACCAAGAATACTTTATCAAAGTAATACTTTTCACCTTTATGAAGTAGTAAAAAAACTCTTCACTGAATAAAAGATCATTACATACCCATTTTGTAACCAAAAGATTACCATAAAACCCATATAGATAACATATAAAGGTAACTTAGGACATAAACATACTTAAATGGAATAACCATACGGTCGACTTCCACACATATCACTTAATGGAATAGCCATACGGCCGACTTCCGTACCCAATGCATTGGAGGTTATAACGTAACCACCCGTCCTGGTATTCACGACACCACCCGTCATATGGTTTATCACGTAACCACCCGTAAAATTTCCAAGTACCATCATTACACATAAAATATTGAAAATATAAACATTTCAATAACAACATTTCATTTGCAATCACAATAAGTAATTCCAAGATATTGAATTAATCAATCCATTTTCAAAAACCATTTAAAAGAGATTTTTGAATCAAAGTGTCCCATACCACTTTGAAGCTTTTAATGGAATTATAACATTAATGTACATATAAATAAATACTAAAAACCATTTTGAAAACATGGACATTAAAGATAAAGATTTAGAATAATGAATCTTTAAAACATTTAAAACGATATTTTTGTTAAAGAGTTTTTAACAAAATGAGAGACTATTGAATACAAATAATTGCGGAATAACATTTAATCTGAACTTTATAATATCATGAGAATAAAGGGATTAATGATATAATATGTCAATGGACAGTATACACACCATATAAGAGTGAATTGGTGCATAACAACAATGAAGTCTCAATGGAAATGTAAATTGAGATGAAATCCATTATAAAGATGGTATCCTTAAATTAAGGATAAATCTATCACATAATTATGTGTGAGAAATATAAATACACCCAATATAAGTGGATATTAATTGTGAAACAATCACAGGTCATTCACAAATATTCATAGGATGTCATGTTCAAGAAGTACAAGTTGAACCCAAAGAAATCGAAATTGGGTTAAGATGTTCCCTTGTAAAAATTCGACAGCCTAACGGTGTTACTTCAAAATTCAGAAAATTAGTCGATGAGAGAGTGAATGGTATCTCATAACTTGGACATAATCTTTACAAAAATAAGGATATAGAAGAACATATCCCAACATTATAAGATGTAAATTAAAAGACATAACAAAAGAATTCTTTTAAAAAGAGGAGGGTGAAAGGTTCCCTTACCGACTTGGGTAACTTTTGAAACGTACACCCCATGAAAAAAAGGACTATAAAATATTGATGTAAATACTCATAAACGAAAGTATATTACACAAATATTAGAATAATGGGCAGTACATACACCACTCAAAGCAAATGGTGGCAAATGTAGCATAAATCTCACGGGAATAAAAGTGAGATTAAAATCCCTTACGAAAACTCGGCAGCCTAACGACGCCACTTAAAACTTTCAAAAATGGATTGATGAGATCAAATAGGGTCTCTAATAATATTAACATAAAATTTACAGCAAGAGTAATATAAAAGAAAATCCCCTTACATAACAAAGAGAAGCTTAAAAGAAGTGACATAAAGGAGAGTACTTAAAAAGAGAGAGATTGGATCTCTTACGAAAATTCGGCAGCCTAACGGCACCACTCAAAACTTCAAAAAATGGATTGATGAGAGAAAATAGGGTCTCTCATAATATGAACATAAAATTTACTGTAATATTAATATAAAATAACATCCCAATCATAAGAAATATGATCTTAAAAGTAATGACATAAAAGAGTGTACTTAAAAATAAAGAGAGAGGTTGGATCCCTTACCTCGTGTCCGACATGACTCGATCGTTCTTTAATCTCCTGAATAATAAAATTTGGTCAATTTATAATTTCTTAAGGACCTACTTTAAATATTATTATTCAGTTCATATCACATATTATAATGTTATAATAATTGGTTAATAAAGTGAGTTCATATCAGACGTTTTTGTCAATGTTCGGTACATGAGTAAAAATTGAACTTGTTGGAAAAGAATTTTCCATGTAGTTATAGGTACATCATCTCCAGAATAGTATTAATGTTTTAAATATCATATATATCCAGTATATATTCATTTTTTACTATTCCATAACATTTGGAGATAAAAAAAATTAAAAGCACCGTTCATGGAGACGGTAGTCCGTACGTACGCATGAACGCTACTTTCATTTTTTTTCATATTAATGGAATTAAAGTTAAAAGAGAGAGATATATATTATAATTACAGAATGATATCCATAATTTATATGTAATATATTACATATATATCCATTATATATATGTACTTATAATATTATATGCCATTTAGAGATAAGAAATGAAATGTACCGTTCATGGAGACGGTAATCCGTACGTACGCATGAATGCTACTTTCATTTCTTTGGCACATTAATGGAATTAAAACTAGATGATATATATATATATATATATATATATATTATAATTCCATTATAATATATATGTTACATATATCACATAAGTTCATCAATTTCATTCTTTATACATTCCATGTATTGCATGAACGAGTCACATCACTAGAGGAGGCGGTAGTCCACACTTCCTCAAATGAAATTATCACATTTGCACAACATGAAAAGCATAAAGGTATGTATTAAATATAAAATGCAGAAGCATAGAGAGGAAATAAATATAATATATATCATAAATATATAGTGTGACATCTTAATGGCCACCATGAAAGGTGTTAAAAGAAGATTGAACAATCATCGTTTTGTGAGGCAGAAAATAGCCAACCACAGAAACAGTATGTTCTTTAACCATTAGACGAAGGTGTGTGTAGGTTTAGCTCTAATCCTTATCATAACAACATCCTAGTATATTGAAGATACTGGTGTTGTTACAAAAGAAAGTAATAAAAATAGTTTAGGGGGTTGGAGAAGCAAAATAAAACATAAGAATACAAGAGAAGACACTACCTTTAAAACGGGTAACTCTTTTTGATTTGAGCTCAAAAGATTCATTGGGAAGACTTATGTCCAAAGTGAGGCTTCTAGGAGTAATATAGGGATGTGTAGAGACAAAATGGGCAAGGGTTGGACGATCCAAATGCTTGAGAGGTGTGGGTAAGGTGGTAGAGGTGGGGGCCTTTTATAAGAGGAGAGGAGGGGCACTCTTGGAATGTTATAAAAGGTTACTTTATTATAAAATGCTTTTCAGATTTTAAAGGTACAAAAATGATATATTTTGGGGATAAGGTGATAAGAGTTCGAAATCCACCCATACAATAGGTTTTTGACATGTGTAGGTCTTAGATTTTACATTATCTTTTCATTTTATTTAAATCGTTAAATAATGTGGTAATCGTTGCATCATCATGGTGTCATAAATAAATAAATTTATTTAATGTCTAAAAATTATAAAAAAACTATCATGATGTAGGAAATAATTTTAGATTTCTAATGAATATTTATAGTCAAAAATAAGACTTGTATAACCCCATTTAAAAATTGTTTTAGTAAAACAACTCATGTTTGTGACATTTTTATTTTAACTTTAAATAAAAAGTTATTTATGTCATTTTCCTACCAAAGTGGCTCCATGGGGTCCCCAAGTTGACCCATGGATTTTCTTGGTCGGTCATGACACATCCAATGAGGGTAGGACATGTGTCTAGGTCATTTCATATTATTAAAACATTATTTTTACCTTAAATTACACTAATTACCTTTAATCGCGATTAATAAAACTTAAAAGTTACTATTCACCAAAAACTATCTTAATCTCATTGAACCACATTTTACTTCTTAATGACAACCATGTATGTCGGATTTTTGAAAATCAAATCACAGAAGTGGCAAAGTTTCATTTAAACGAAAAATCAGTTTCTTTAACTACCACTTAGTGGTTTCACTATTCATAAAAAATTGGAGTTTTTCAGAAAAATACCAAAAATTCACCCTAAGATATATTTGATATTCTGAATTCAAAAATGATGTCTATTTTACAAAATTCAAAACATATATTTTGCATTAATTAATTTAATAATTAATTCTCGCTGTCAAAACAAATAGCGTGTTTTTAAGAAACAGTATCTATTAAAAGATTGACACTAGTTTAAGTCCAATTTCAAAGTGAAATTAATACCAATGACCACCATTAGATTAAATGGTAAAAATATATTCTAAATAAACTTTAATTTAAATTAAAAATATAATATATCCATATAAATAAATCAGATTAAAAGGAGGTTTTGAATTAAAATGCAACATTTTCAATAAAAATGATCTTTATCGGAAAAATAACAAAATTTTACACAAAGTAAATTTTGATGTTCAGATTCTAAATAAGGATTTTATTTTGTCAAATACAACATATAAAATTGTCAAAAGTATATTTAAAAAGGGTTCTCCATCAAAAGGCGGTTAATCGACCTTTTAAAGAATATTAGAAGATTTATGCTTAAAATTGGATTCATTTGCATTTTAAGCCTCTAACATTTATTGGATAAAAGTAAAAATATTTGACAAACATATATAATCATTTTGTAGTTAGTTCCGTTCATTCCAGCCATTACAACGGCTAGGCATTAACTACCATTTAAAATAATATTATTTTATTATTAGAGTGCAAAGTAAGATTTCAAAGAAACTCGTTGTTGCGTATTGGGTACGCCATCGAGCATAGCGTTCCCTTTAAAGTAATATTAATATTTTATTCAAAAATATGGATAAATATGAAAATGTCATATTCTTTATTTACCTGGGGTGTTACATCCTTCTCCCCTTTTGGGAATTGCGTCCTCGCAATTTTAAAATTGGGCTTGGAAGCTTCATTGAAAATCCCACATCGGAACAAGAGTTAGTAAAACTATCACTTTAAAAGAATGGTAGAGAAGTACAAATGTCACCCGAGTTAACCCATACTAGGATTCCAAGTATGAAAATATGGATATGGAGGAAAAAACAAAGGGTCATGTTCTGATGGAGAGTGATAGTAAACATGTCTAGGAGAAATTTAACCACAAGAAAATCACAAACTTGTGATGGGTTAAACGGTATTCGATTCCCCAGTAGGAAAAGTTAACAGACAACATTTTTGTTTTAAGTTACTCTTAATTGAGGAATTTATTTTTGAGCTTAACTAAATCATAATGAATCATACTTACTTGTCACGTAGACTTTCAACTTTTACTAGATTCCTTAATCAAACTCATATTTTATCTGAAAGACGGGTATTTAGGAAGACTTGTTCGCATTAAGAGAGCTATAATCAACTTCTAGAGAATCACCTAATCCAAAAAAGAGAACTATATATTTCACATGTATTTAAACAAAAACCAAAACCAAAATTGTTAGTATGAGATCAGATAATCCACAAAAGGATAATCCTTTATAAAAAGAAAATCTATTCTTAATCTCCAAAATTTGTCCAACAAAACCCAAAGTTCAACGAAGACCATTCGATAAACAATTGTCCATAAAATTCTTCAAAGTAAACCAAACTAAGATTGAAACCCAAATATTTGAAGGATTTAATCACATAGTCTTCAAGGTACAAATTAACATTTATCTCCAAATGACATCAGTTGTTCTTAAAGTCTCATATTGAAAAGTAATTAACTTAATCACATATCCTCCATGATAGGTTAATAATTTCCATAGATAACCCAAAATTAACTTATTCTAAATTCATAAGATCATCTAACTAAGAATAATTAGTCAAAATAACCAGGGACTTCACGTAGTCCAGTGGTAGGCGATAAATACCAGTCGCACTTTGGTTGTGGGTTCGATTCCCACAGCTTTGTCCGACGCGACGGGTTGTCACACGGTCTGCGTGTTGTCCTTTTTCCAAAACTATATAATTCTTAAAACATTCCCCAAAACGAGATAAAATCTTAAAAAATTATCATAACATATTTTAACCTCAATTTTATCTCATGCCTTTCATTTTCCATCATATCATAGAGTAACCCATAATTACCTAAAAAGTAAGGATCATATAAACCCTAATGGTTACCTTTATAATTATTACCTGAACTTCCACATTGAGTTGGTCATCTCGTACATGATGCATTAGATAACTCACCAAGGTTCAAGTGGTTGATCATGACTCCTTGATAGTTGGTTTAGCACAACCACGAGATTCCTCGTTGAATCCCCCATTTCATCCAGTCTCTTAATCAGAGAACCACCACAGTTTCCATCAAACCCATTGTCACTTTGGTGCCTGCTAGATCCATCCATTTAATAAAAACATAAATGTCAGTGTGCATATATCAACAAAATTATCATGTACTAATGATGAAGATAAACACTAAGATATACTTACTCATTTACTTTATCTAAAAACTATGACACTTTCTGAAATCCTAGCCCTTATGGTAATGTCACTTATGCTTAGAGAATACCCTAACCTCTAATGTTATCTAAACCAACCTCTGATACCAACTATAAGGCCCCGACCTTAAACATTACTTACTATTGAATTAAATGAATAATTCACATTGAGGATATTTTCAGGTTTAGAGTTTTAGAGAATTAGGACATAACTATTACATCTCAAAAGATAACAAAGTAGACACTTTTACTAAGTTTCCATAAAATAAAAACTCTTAAAAAGAAACATGTCTAGTTCCATGTTTTAGATAGCATGTCTTTCCTTGATCCCATCCTTGACCCTATTCATCTTTAAGTCATGTGGAAAACATTTCAAAAACTTGGGATGAGCATAAAAAAGCCCAGTAAAGGATACACAAGGAAGGAAAACTGTTAGTTTTTCAAAACAACAAGTAAACCAAGAATAATTTATCAAAGTAATACTTTTCACCTTTATGAAGTAGTAAAAAAACTCTTCACTGAATAAAAGATCATTACATACCCATTTTGTAACCAAAAGATTACCATAAAACCCATATATATAACATATAAAGGTAACTTGGGACATAAACATACTTAAATGGAATAACCATACAGTCGACTTCCACACATATCACTTAATGGAATAGCCATACGTCCGACTTCCATACCCAATGCATTGGAGGTTATAACATAACCACCCGTCCTGGTATTCACGGCACCACCCGTCATATGGTTTATCACGTAACCACCCGTAAAATTTCCAAGTACCATCATTACACATAAAATATTGAAAATATAAACATTTCAATAACAACATTTCATTTGCAATCACAATAAGTAAATCCAAGATATTGAATTAATCAATCCATTTTCAAAAACCATTTAAAAGAGATTTTTTAATCAAAGTGTCCCATACCACTTTGAAGCTTTTAATGGAATTATAACATTAATTTCCATATAAATAAATACTGAAAATCATTTTGAAAACATGGACATTAAAGATAAAGATTTAGAATAATGAATCTTTAAAACATTTAAAATGATATTTTTGTTAAAGAGTTTTTAACAAAATGAGAGACTCTTGAATAAAAATAATTGCAGAATAACATTTAATCCGAACTTTATAATATCATGAGAATAAAGGGATTCATGATTTAATATGTCAAATGACAGTATACACACCATATAAGAGTGAATTGGTGCATAACAACAATGAAGTCTCAATGGAAATGTAAATTGAGATGAAATCCATTATAAATATGGTATCCTTAAATTAAGGATAAATCTATCACATAATTATGTGTGAGAAATATAAATACACCCAATATAAGTGGATATTAAGTGTGAAACAATCATAGGTCATTCACACATATTCATAGGATGACATGTTCAAGAAGTACAAGTTGAACCCAAAGAAATCGAAATTGGGTTAAGACGTTCCCTTGTAAAATTTGACAGCCTAACGGTGTCACTTCAAAATTCAAAAAATTAGTCGATGAGAGAGTGAATGGTATCTCATAAATTGGACATAATCTTTACAAAAATAAGGATATAGAAGAACATATCCCAACATAATAAGATGTAAATTAAAAGACATAACAAAAGAATTCTTATAAAAAGAGGAGGGTGAAAGGTTCCCTTACCAACTTGGGTAACTTTCGAAACGTACACCCCATGAAAAAAAGAACTATAAAATATTGATGTAAATACTCATAAACGAAAGTATATTACACAAAGATTAGAATAATGGGAAATACATACACCACTCAAAGGAAATGGTGTCAAATGTAGCATAAATCTCACGGGAATAAAAGTGATATGAAAAACCCCTTACAAAAACTCGACAGCCTAACGACGCCACTTAAAACTTCCAAAAATGGATTGATGAGATCAAATAGGGTCTCTCATCATATTAACATAAAATTTAAATCAAGAGGAATATAAAATAAAATCCCCCAACATAACAAAGAGAAGCTTAAAAGAAGTGACATAAAGGAGAGTACTTAAAAAGAGAGAGATTGGATCTCTTACGAAAATTCGGCAGCCTAACGGCGCCACTCAAAACTTCAAAAAATGGATCGATGAGAGAAAATAGGGTCTCTCATCATATGAACATAAAATTTACTGTAAGAGTAATATTAAATAACATCCCAATCATAAGAAATATGAGCTTAAAAGGAATGACATAAAAGAGTGTACTTAAAAAGAAAGAGAGAGGTTGGATCCCTTACCTCATGTCCGACATGACTCGATCGTTCTTTAATCTCCTAAATAATAAAATTTGGTCAATTTATAATTTCTTAAGGACCTAATTTAAATATTATTATTCAGTTCATAACACATATTATAATGTTATAATAATTGGTTAATAAAGTGAGTTCATATCAGACGTTTTTGTCAATGTTTGGTAATGAGTAAAAATTGAACTTGTTGGAAAATAATTTTCCATGTAGTTATGGGTGCATCATCTCCAGAATAGTATTAATGTTTTAAATATCATATATATCCAGTATATATTCATTTTGTACTATTCCATAACATTTGGAGATAAAAAAAATTAAAAGCACCGTTCATGGAGACGGTAGTCCGTACGTACGCATGAACGCTACTTTCATTTTTTTGTCATATTAATGGAATTAAAGTTAAAAGAGATATATATATATATTATAATTCCAGAATGATATCCATCATTTAGATGTAATATATGACATATATATACATTATATATATGTACTTATAATAGTACATAACATTTGGAGATAAGAAATGAAATGTACCGTTCATGGAGACGGTAAGCCGTACGTACGCATGAACGCTACTTTCATTTCTTTGGCACATTAATGGAATTAAAAATAGATGAGATATATATATATATATATATATATATATTATAATTACAGTATAATATATATGTTACATATATCACATAAGTTCATCAATTTCATTCTTTATACATTCCATGTATTGCATGAACGAGTCACATCACTAGAGGGGGCGACAGTCCACACTTCCTCAAATGAAATTATCGCATTTGCACAACATGAAAAGCATAAAGGTATGTATTAAATATAAAATGAAGAAGCATAGAGAGTAAATAAATATAATATATATCATAAATATATAGTGTGACATATTAATGTCCACCATGAAAGGTGTTAAAAGAATATTGAACAATCATCGTTTCGTGAGGCAGAAAATAGCCAACCACAGAAACAGTATGTTTTTTAACCATTAGACAAAGGTGTGTGTAGGTATAGCTCTAATACTTCTCATAAAAATATCCTAGTATATTTAATATACTGGTGTTGTTACAAAATAAAGAAATAAAAAGAGTTTAGGGGGTTGGAGAAGCAAAATAAAACATAAGAACACAAGAGAAGACACTACCTTTAAAACAGGTAACTCTTTTTGATTTGAGCTCAAAGGCTTCCTTGGGAAGACTTATGCCCAAAGTGAGGCTTCTAGGAGTAAGAGAGGGATGTGTAGAGACAAAATGGGTAGGTTTTGGCCGAACCAAAGGCTTGAGAGGTGTGGGTAAGGTGGTATAGGTGGGGGCTTTTATAAGAGGAAAGGAGGGGCACTCTTGGAATGTTATAAAAGGTTACTTTATTATAAAATTCTTTTTGGATTTTAAAGGTCCCAAAATTATATATTTATAGGATAAGGTGATAAGAGTTCTAAATCAACCCATATAATAGGTTTTTGACATGTGTAGGTCTTAGATTTTACATTATCTTTTCATTTTATTTAAATCGTTAAATAATAAGGTAATCGTTGCATCATCATGGTGTCATAAATAAATTAATTTATTTAATGTCTAAAAATTATAAAAAAAATATCATGATGTAGGAAATATTTTTATCTTTCTAATGAATATTTATAGTCAAAAATACGACTTGTATAACCCCATTTAATTTTTTTTTAGTAAAACAACTCATGTTTGTGACATTTTTATTTTAACTTTAAATAAAAAGTTATTTATGTCATTTTCCTACCAAAGTGGCTCCATGGGGTCCACAAGTTGACCCATGGATTTTCTTGGTTGGCCATGACACATCCAATGAGGGTATTACATGTGTCTAGGTCATTTCATATTATTAAAACATTATTTTTACCTTAAATTACATTAATTACCTTTAATCGCGATTAATAAAACTTAAAAGTTACTATTCACCAAAAATTATTTTAATCTCATTGAACCACATTTTACTTCTTAATGACAACCATGTATGTTGGATTTTTGAAAATCAAATCACAGAAGTGGCAAAGTTTCATTTAAACGAAAAATTGGTTTCTTTAACTACCACTTAGTGGTTTCACTATTCATCAAAAATTGAAGTTTTTCAGAAAAATACCAAAAATTCACCCTAAGCTATATTTGATATTCCGAATTCAAAAATGATGTCTATTTTACAAAATTCAAAACATATATGTTTCATTAATTAATTTAATAATTAATTCCCGCTGTCAAAACAAATAGCGTGTTTTTTAAGAAACAATATATATTAAAAGATTGACACTAGTTTAAGTCCAATTTCAAAGTGAAATTAATACCAATGACCACCATTAGATTAAATGGTAAAAATATATTCTAAATAAACTTTAATCTAAATTAAAAATATAATCTATCCATATAAATAAATCAGATTAAAAGGAGGTTTTGAATTAAAATGCAACATTTTCAATAAAAATGATCTTTATCAGAAAAATAACAAAATTTTACAAAAAGTAAATTTTGATGTCCAGATTCTAAAGAAGGATTTTATTTTTTCAAATACAACATATAAAATTTTCAAAAGTATATTTAAAAAGGGTTCTCCATCAAAAGGCGGTTAATTGACCTTTTAAAGAATATTAGAAGATTTATGCTTAAAATTGGATTCATTTGCATTTTAAGCCTCTAACATTTATTGGATAAAAGTAAAAATATTTGACAAACATATATAATCATTTTGTAGTTAGTTCCGTTCATTCCCGCCATTACAACGGCTAGGCGTTAACTACCATTTAAAATAATATTATTTTATTATTAGAGTGCAACGTAAGATTTCAAAGAAACTCGTTGTTGCGTATTGGGTACACCATCAAGCATAGCGTTCCCTTTAAATTAATATTAATATTTTATTCAAAAATATGGATAAATATGAAAATGTCATATTCTTTATTTACCTGGGGTGTTACAATAAGGGAAGTGTTTCCAATGTAGAGACAAAAGGTTGGCTAGAGGAGCTAGAGATTACCTTCAGTCTGATTCGGGCCCTGAAAAAGTGCAGGGTACCTCTGGTAGTTATTCAGTTGTGGGGAGTTGTGCGTCAGTGGTGGATGCTATTTCTAGGAGAGTGAAAGGAGATAAATGTGTTGTGGGTTGACTTTCAGAAGGAGTTATGGGCAGAGTTCCTTTCATCGACTATGGAGGATGGGAAGAGGTAGGAGATACTATCCATTCAGCAGGGGAGTATGTCAGTATGGGATCTTGGGATCAAGTTAAGGACCTTTTGCACTTTTCCCCATACCTTTTTTCAGATGAGGAGTCTGTTGTAAGACGTCTTGAGGAACCACTTCACCCTTCCATCCAGTATACAATTAATCCTTTTACATTGCCAACGTATTTGGAGGTTCATAAGAAGGTATAGGTGGTCAAGAGAATACACTCATGAGGAGGTATTCCATGAGAGGGTATATGGAAGAGTTCTTCAAGATAAAAATTTATCAGTGACAGGTCTCAGACACTGGGGCCTTCAAGGTTTTGACCAGTGGGGAGATGACCTCAATAGCTTCCTTACCGAAATTTTGGTTCTAGTGGTCTTTGTGCCTTTCCTATGGGCTTGGGGTGATGTGTTTATTCTATGGGGTTTACAACCATCTTCAGAATATGTTCCCAATAGCTACCCAAGATCAGTTTGGTGGAGGTGGACAAGCTCAGTGTTAGCCTTAGTAGTAGTTGTTGGTGTGACAGTTTCAGCAGTAGGTACGGTAGGCTTTTTCTCTGCCAAGGGGAGATGGAGCAGGTAGAGGTTGACCCTAGGATATCCCTCATGATCAGGGACCTCAACTTGAGTGTGTCCATGGAGGTGGTCATCATCATAGAAGTAGGAGAGTTGGGTGTGGTCAGTTTCATGCGGTAGAGGCTGCAGGTCCAGCAAGGCCAACGGTCATTAGAGGTATGATCAGTTTATTTAGTGCCCTTGCTTGTGATTTGTTTGATTCAGGAGCTTCACACTGCTTTATTGTACCCACTATAGTCCATTCTTTGGGACTAGACATAGAGAGGCTTCTTATGCCCCTGGTGTTGAGTACGCCAGTTAGAGGTCGGACCAGCTTGTGTTCTGGGGGTGTAGACGTATGATGGGACCACATCAATCATGTGGGGATATCTTCTTACTTCATATGAATTCATGTTATTTCATCCTCAGCATAAAATATTTATATTACTTGCATGATTTTATTGACTAATTCCAAAGGAGAGTCATGTTTTCAGATGTGGATGGTCGATTTGTGGCTTTCGTTGGCGAGAGGGGTTGTTAGGTGGGCAGTCGACATGTGGAACCCCTTATTTTCTTATTGGCTAATATTTCAATGGAGTCAATGGATGTTGAGATGGTGGAGGCTCCTAGGGTCACTGGAGGGTTCCTGGATGTTTTACCCAAGGAGGTTGTGACGCTACCCCCTCGACGTGATGTTAAGTTCAGGATATACTTACAACCTGGTGCTTCTCCAATTTTGATTGATCCTTATCAGATAAAACCTTTTGATTTGTGGGAGTTGAAGATTCTAATTGATTATTTGATGCAGAAGGGTTTTATTCGGCCCAGTGTGTCGTTGTGAGGATCTCCAATGTTGTTCTCCAAGATGGTCGATGGTGGTTTGAGGTTGTGTATAGACTACCAAAGGTTGAATCGGGTAATGATCAAGAATCGTTACCTCTTCCAAGGATAGAATATCTTTTCGACCAATTTATAGGGGTAAGATGGTTCTCTAAGATCGATATGCGGTTTGGATATCACCAGTTGAGGGTGAAGGAGAGAGATATCCCTAAGACCGCTTTCAGATGCAGGTACGGGCACTTTGAGTTCATAGTCATGTCGTTCGGTGTTACAAATGCACCAGATGTGTTTATGGGACTTACAAACTCTATGTTTCATGAGTTCCTAGATCAATTTTTCATCATATTCATTGATGATATCTTATTCTACTCAAAGTAAGAGAAGGAGCATACCAAACATCTCAGAACTATCTTACAGGTTCTTTGACACCACCAGATCTATTGAAAGTTGACCAAGTGTAAGTTTTGAACATGGGAGGTACATTTCCTTGGGCATGTGGTGTCTCAGCAGGGTGTGGTAGTGGACCCGTTGAAGGTTGAAGCAGTTTTTTCTTGGGAAACACCCAAGAATGTCATGGAAATTTGTAGTTTCCTTATTCTTATAGGCTATTATTGGAGGTTTGTACACAATTTCTACTGAGTTTCAACTTTGTTGATGGATTTAATTAGAAAGGACCAATATTTTGTGTGGATTGATCAGTTCCAGGCACCATTTGGTTGCCTGAAGGGGAAGTTGGTTAGTGTTCCAATGCTCTAGTTACTAGAAGAATGGGTGATGTTTGAGGTGTTTTGTGATGCTTCTCATTTGGGTTTGGGATTTATGCTGATGCACCAGAGAGAAATGATCTCTTATGAGTCTAGGCAGTTATGACCTCATGAGTGTAACTATGTCACCCATGATTTGGAGTTGGCTTCAGTGGTTTTCATGCTGAAGTTGTGGCGACATTACCTCATTGGGGAGCACTTTGTGGTCTTCACGAATCAAAAGAGTTTGAGGTATATATTTTTCCAAAATGGTCTGGATCTATGACAATGGAGGTGGATTGAGTTTCTTCAGGACTATCATTTTGAGATCTCCTAAATCATAGGGTAGGGAAATGTTGTGGCTGTTACTTTGAGTAGAAAGTCACAGAGGGAGGTTGTTTGGGAATCTGTGGATGTTTGGAGAGAAATAGAAGAGTTGGAATCCTTGAACTTAGATGTAAGAGTGGATATAATTAAGGGATATTTGTTTTAGGTGATGGTATATTCCTCTCTAATGCAACGGGTGGAGGAGTCTCAATGGGGAGAATCGAAGGCAGAAGTGATGTGCGATTGTGTAAGCCATGATGATGCTCTGGAGGGATGGTTGAAGGATGGTTGGAATTAGATTTTCTTCTAAGGAAAGTTGTTTGTTCTGGTGGCGATGCATAGTGAAGTCCTTAATGATTTCCATAGCTTACCCTTGGAAGTGCATCCAAGAGTTTCCATGATGTATCGTGGCTTAAAGATGCAGTTTTGGTGGCCTGGGCTGAAACGGGCAGTGACAGAGTTTGTGACGAAGTGCCTGGTTTTCCAGCAGGTAAAATCTGAGAACTGTGTCCCTGGTGGTTTTTCATAGTCTTTGGACATCCCTGAGTGGAAATGGTACAAAATCTTAATGGATTTAGTCACAAGGTTACCTAAATATCATGGAGGTTACAATGTTATCTAGGCGATAGAAGATTGATTGATGAAATCAGACCACTTCCTAGCAATTAAAAAATCAGGCATAGTGGATGTCTTGGAAAAGAGTCATGTGGATGAGGTGGTACAGTTTCATGGAGTTCTGAGGTCTATAGTGTCAGATCAAGACATGTGGTTTACCTCATGAGTCTGTAGGGGATTGCAGCATTCTTTTGGCACCCATTTATTCCCCAATGCTTCTTTTCACCCTCAGAATGATGGGAAAATAGAGCAGACTATCCCGACATTGTAAGATATGTTGTGGTCATGCATCTTGGACTTTGGTGGATCTTGGGTCCAACACTTTACCTTGGTATAGTTCACTTATAACAACAGTTATCACTCTTTCATTGGCATGGATCCATTTGAGGTGTTGTATGGGAGGTTGTGTCGTTCCCCATTATGCTGGATGGAGATTGGGGAGGTAGTTGTTCTTGGTTCGGATGTGGTGTAGCGCATGACCAAGAAGGTTCAGCTTATTCGTAAGAGGATAAAAGCAGCACAGGGCTGGAAAAAGTTTTATGCCCGTCGTAGGAGGAGGCCCTTGAAGTTCGAGGTTGGGGACCACATGTTCTTGAAGGTTTCCCCATGACATGGGAAGTAGAGGTTTGGTAGAGGGAGTAAGCTTTCTCCCGGGTTCGTTGGACCCTTTGAGGTGTTGGGGTGAGTTGACGAGGTGACATACCGGTTGGCATTTCCACTATAGTTAGAGAGGATCCATGAAGTCTTCCATGTCTCCTGGCTTCTTCAATATCTTCATGATGACTCTCATTTCATTGACTGGGGAGAGTTGGATATCGAGGATGACGTGACATTTTTTGAAATGGCCAATGAAGATCCAGGATCAACAGGAGAAGGTGTTGCACAGATGGACCATTCCATTGGTTTGTGTGTTGTGGAGGCATGGTGTCCAGGAAGATAGTACTTGGGAGCAAGAGACATAGATGTGTGCCCAGTACCAGGAGTTGTTTTGAGTTTTTTACCCTGTTTTTCTTTGTAATGAGATGTTTGAACCCTATTTTATATGAGATGAGCTGATTTTTTCCCTTGGATTGTGATGTGTGTGGCACGGTGTGTGATAAAATTCACAACATGTGAAAATGGGAGGACCTGATTCCTAATCAAGACGCATTAATTGTGATGTGATTAAACCCATGCGGGCGAGTCAGTGTCACCCAAAGTGGATAATATTTTGACATGGAGGACAGAATTCCCTGATTCGTATATTCGGACGGTGTGAATGTTGTGCTCGAGTGGTGAGTTTTGTGGTCATTTGGGTTGACATGATAAGGCCTGGTTGCAGATTTTGGATGAGGTGTTCTTTGATGTATATGTTTCTTCTCCAACCTTTGAATAACACAGGGTGATTTATCATTTAACCTTGATGTGTTTTTTTGCTGGCGGTGTTTTGATTATAACAGGATCCTTGAGAGGTATCTCATGAGGTATTTGTTCGGATCCCTATTTCTCCCTTTTGGACTTGGTTTTTGATTCTTGAGGGTGAGAATCATTTTAGAGGTATCTAATGTAACGGTTTGTGTCCTCCTAATCTGTTACTTTTTCATTTTTTGGTTGTTAGAGTGTTCGGAGGAGGCTCGAAGAGAGTTTGGAAAAGTTAGGTTGCTAAAGGCTGGAAGAAGGGGGATTACACATCGTGTAATTGGGTTACACGATGTTAAACCCTATTTCACATCTTATCTTGGAGGTTTCACAGCATGTAATATTTCAGGGTTTGAAAAAAAAATCGAGAGGCGATGCGTTTTTTGATGAAAACCAAACCCTAGGTATTACACGACATGAAAGGGGATTGCACATCGTGTAATACCCCGATCATGTGCAATTTTAAAATTATTTTTCAACTGAACCCTCATTAATTTTGTTGTTTTATCTACTTCTTATCATTTCAGATGAACCCTAGGTGCCCCAAGGAGTTCTTCAAGCCCTCTCCCTCCCACTTCAATCTGTTGATCTCGGTTATTGCTCGTTGGCGATCCATGGTGAACCAATGTGCGTCCTCCCTTCGTTTTGTATCAATTTCTCTCAATTTGATCTATTTTCTTCCATATATTCTCATTGTGCTATGGATTTTTCTTACCAATATTCCTAATGGGTTCCCTTCAGTTGTTATTGGTGCAGTGGTGTCGCAACATCCTCAGATGGATGCAGATCTTGCAGAAGAGGTAATTGGAGGTCTGTCACATTATTTGTCATGCAAGGAACGTTGAAATCCCTTAGAGGTAGGATTTCCTTCATTTCTCCTTATTGTGCATCATGCAGGAGGCTTTTTACTTTTGTTTACATGTGGATCATGGTTGTTCCAACCTAATTAAAGATAAGGAATCAGTTAATTGAAATCGAGGGGCAATGGGGTTTATTCACATGCTTTTTTTACAGCTTTGATATTATTGTGATCCTATTATTGTTTGGTCTTGATGCCCCGCTAAAAATTGTGGTCGTTGGTGGCTTTGTTTGTGAACAAATAAATTTATGGAATGCATGTGTTTGTTTTTGGTTAGGCACTTACATGTGGAAATTTGTTAATTATGTACACTTAGCTAATGAATGGATGTCCCAGGATTATACAGTTTATGTGATAACCCTTGAATTAACAAGTGGAATTAAATAAGGGGTGATTTTATAAATCATAAATTGTTTTTTATTTGGTTTGTGTTGTGGTGTGGTTGTGAGCATGATTGTGTGTTGTGGTATGGCTTGGGTGGTGAAATGGAATCTCATGTTGAGAGATTGATTGATTGTGGGATGAATGAGAAATGTTGTGCAGTAGGGCTGTGATCAGGTTGTGCGGTGATGTGTTTCTGGTTGTGGTTGTGCCTTGATGAGTTTGGAAGGATGAATCTGAGGAAGGATGGTGATGGTTGGTACGGGTACTTCTCCTGAATTTTCTCTACAAATGACTATTGCTATGTTGCTTGTTGTGTGTTGTGCTTGGTAGTTGCCTAAATAGTGATAGAATAAATAAATAAATAAATAAATGATTGATTAATAAGGATCGTAATGGAATGGGTTGGTTTGGATAATAGAATGGTTTTGGTAAATTAAAATGTTTGGAAATATGAATTGGGTTGTGGATTTTGTGTGGTGTTGTGCATCTAGATGTAGCAGAAAAAGTGGTAGTGTTGGTTTTTCTGAGATCCTATAGGTTGGGTATGAGTGTTTGGTATCTTTTATATATATATATATATACACTTGTATTTCCCTTATGATTTCTATACACACCCCACCCTAGTTGAGTACTATGTACCAAACACCCCCATTGTCATGGGGAGGGTGTCTTTCTCAAACATCCTGATGGGAGGGGGAGGATTTTTTTCCTAGACATCCCAGTGGTAGGATTGATGGATGGCCACCTTCTCTTCCCTAATCATTATTCTAGGTGGTGATATCCCAAGTTTCTTTGGGAAGTTTGTGGTTTGTGAGTCCCAGGTGTGTGTGGGAAAGTTGTGCTTTCATATGTGTTTTCAAGATGAGATGTGTTGTGATTTCCTATGTGTCTTCAAGATGAGATGCAGTTTGTGGCTTAGGTGTATGTGGGTGGGATGAGGTTGTGGTTTGTGGATCAGGTGTCTGCAGGCGAGATGTGATGTGGTTTTTGGATGAGGTGTCTGTGGGCGGGATGTTATGTGGCTTGTAGCCCAGGTGTCTGCGGGTGGGATGTGATGTGGTTGTGAGGCTCAGGTGTGTGCCGGTGGGATGTGATGTGGTGTGTTTGGAAGAGGTGGGAGTTTCATGACGTTTTCCATTAGGGTGTGAAAGTGGATAGTCAGTGGGAAAGTGGTGTAGGGTACCCTATCATCGATGTGTTTTATATTATACTACTTGACTTTCATTATTTGGTGAGTGTTCCTTAGAGAGGTTGGGGTGGTTAGTATACCTGTTTAGGTGCTATTTTGGTTCTGCTGTTTTCTCACAGGATAATTTGTATGCTTCCTTCACATGTGCATGAGTGACTTTTGTTTTCCTACTGAGTATACTTGTATGTTCACCCTGCGTATATAAACTGCTTTTAGGTTTCCAGGAGGATTTCGCAGACCGTGTTGGGCCTTACTAGCTCGTATCTTGACAGTTCTTGTGTCACTGCCTAGCTTTACTTTTGGTATCTACTTGGAGACATTTGTATTTTTATTAGTTTTATTTTTCAAATGCATGTGGGATGGATTTTGGATTTATTTTATATATGTCTTGTAGTCTCTTTGTGGATGATCCATTATATCTCCTGATCTTGTTTTCTTAAAAAGGGTAATGTCTCTCATAACATGAGATTTTTACACCCTTGGTGCTAGTCGCCAACTCAAGACCTACTAGAGGTAGGACTCGAGGGGCCATTATCTCCCTTTCTTTATTGCCAACCCGAGAGGGGTATCTTTGGGGAAGGGTTCGGGATAAAAAACCATATCCAAAAGAGTTTTTATGGATCCACAAAGAGTTGTGAAGTTTTACATAAAGTCATTATGAGATTTTAGAATATATGCATGTTATGAATGTATTTTTCATGCGTGTGATGCATGATTATAATATATATATGTGATCTATATAAATATATTATTTATTTCTCCTAGATGGTTTATTCATTAACTACAATCCATTATGAATGGATTAAAGGATTTGAATTAATTCATTGAAAACATTCAATGAATTATACCCAACAGACATAAACACATACAACGTATTGTGAAGTGGGAGTGTCAGGATTCGACTATAAAAGTGGATGAGATCCTCTCCTATTGGGTGTGTGTAGTGCGATGTTCATGGTCCTCTACCAAGCTCTCTTCCTCCCAAAACTCCATTTATCTCATTTGAGAAGGTGCCAACACCCCTTCGAATTATGGGTATCTTCATAAAGAATTTTTGGATCCATTGGCTAGTGTATCACCTTGGAGGCAGGTACATTCATTAATTGATCCTCATGACACTACTGAAAAAATGGGCTTTTGAGCCCCTTAACCTATAGCGACCACCATTGGCGGTTACTACCATTCCCTAAAAAAAGGGGGGGCTTTAGCGCCCCCTCCCCCCTCCCTCCTCGCGAATTCGCCCCCCGCGCTTCCCCCCTCCCCGTCGTCGCGCCCTCCCCATTGTCGCGCCCTCCCCGTCGCCGCGCCCTCCCCGTCGCCCCCCGCCCTCCCCGTCGCCGCACCCTCCCCGTCGCCCCGCCCGCCGGCCAGCCGCCCTCCGCTGGCCCCGCCCTCCGCCGGCCCCGCCCTCTTTCGGCCGCCCTCCGGCCTCCGGCCACCCTCTGGCTGCCCTCCGGCCGCCCTCTGCCGGCCCCACCCTCCTCCGGCCGCCCTCCGCCCTCCGGCTCCATCCGCCCTCCGCCTTGCGGCTGCCCTACGGCCTCTCTCTGCCCTCGGGCATCCCGCCACCCGCCTCCGGCATCCCGGCCGCCCTCTGGCAGTCCTTCGGCCGCCCCGGCCGCACTCCGCCCTCCGGCCGCCCTCCGCCGGCCCCACCCTCCTCCGGCCGCCCTCTGCCCTCCAGCTCCGGCCGCCCTCCGCCTTGCGGTCGCCATGCGGCCTCCCTCTGCCCTCGGGCCTCCCGCCACCCCGCCTCCCGCAGCCCGGCAGCCCTCCGGCCGCCCTCTGGCCTTCGGCCCCCAGCCCCTCCGGCCTCCGACCTCCGCCCCCTCGTCCCTCCCCCCCAGCACCCCAAACACCCCCCGCACCCCGCCAACCCCCGTCCCCTTCGTCTTCATCCCCTCCCTCGCCGCACTACCTCCACCCGTCCCCTCCTTCACCGTCCCCTCCCTCGCCGCACCAGCTCCGGCTCCGGCTCCCCACCGCTGCCTCTCCTCTCCCTCGCAGCACCGCCTTCGGCTCCCCTCCCTTACAGGTTTGTAGCACAATCAGGTATGACATGGGCTTTCACTTACATTATTATTTTATAAATGGTTCACAAACAATTAATTAGTATTTATTTTAAATATATTCGATATGAAAAATGAAAATGTAATAAGTTTTGTGTAAATGTTTGTTATAGGGATCTTATTATGGATAAGAGTTGGATTGATCTTCCAAATCGAACGTCTAGAGAGTATTTCAATGGCATTATGCAGTTTATTGACTTCACTAGAGGATTTGAAAGTGACTATATTAGTTGTCCATGTAGAAAATGTGCTAACAGTTATCAATTCACACGAGATACTGTGAGGGAGAACCTATTCTTTAATGGATTTCTGAGAAATTATAAGAGTTGGACTCGTCATGGAAAAGAATATGTTCGTTGTGAAAATACGGATACAGTTCAGATGGATGTTGATGCAAGGATGAATAATCCAATGCATGAAATGCTTACTGAAATGGTACGTGGGTTGGATCCTGAAGGCATTGACATCCAGAATCTTGAGACCGGTGAGATAAATCTTCGCTCTGGTGCAGATCGTGATTCGAGGAGGTTTTATGAAGCAATTGATGATGCAAAAATAGAATTATATCTTGGATGTACTTCTTTCAATAAATTGTCGTTTATCATGGAGTTGTTGCATTTGAAGACTTTGAATCATTGGTCAGACACATCATTCGACATGTTGTTGGTGTTATTGAAAAAGTTTCTTCTTGTCGATGCTAAGATTCCCGAGTCGTATTACCATGCTCGTAAGCTGACAGAGAACTTAGGTTTTACATATGAGACCATAGATGCATGTGAAAACAACTGTATGTTGTTTAGAAAGGAAACTGCCCATTTGGATATTTGTATGGTTTGTGGTGCTTCCAGGTGGAAAGAGAACAGGGGAAATCAGACTCATCAAAGTCAGATTGTGATACAGGGGAAACCGATTGTCGTAAAGCAAATGCGTTACTTTCCCCTTAAACCAAGGTTGACAAGATTTTTTATGTCATCTAAAGTTTCTAATTTAATGAGATGGCGTGCAGAAAGAGTTCATGAAAGTGATATGTTAACCCACCCGGCAGACTCTCATGCATGGAAGGATTTTGATAAGAGACATCCCGACTTTTCCAAAGATGTTCGTAATGTCCGATTGGGATTGGCAGCAGATGGTTTCAATCCATTCAAGACTATGGTTGGTGCAACTCATAGCACATGGCCCGTGGTGTTGGTTCCGTATAATCTTCCTCCGTGGCTTTGTATGAAGCAACAATTTATATTACTTTCCACTCTTATTGATGGACCTAAAAGTCCGGGGGATAAGATTGATGTTTACCTTCAGCCATTGATTGATGAGTTGAATGAATTTTGGGGTGATGGTGTGATGACTTATGACTGTGAAACAAATGAAATGTTCAAACTGCAGGCTGCTTTATTGTGGACAATCAATGACTTCCCAGCTTATGCAAATTTATCAGGCTGGAGTACGAAAGGGGAATTTTCTTGCCCTTGTTGCAACAAAAGTAAAAAATCTGTATGGCTTAAGCATTCCAAAAAATGGGAATACATGAGTCACAGACGTTTTCTCCCCCCTCAGCACAGGTTCAGAAAGGACATAGTGGCATTTGATGGTTCTAGAGAGTTCAGCCCAGCACCAAAGATCATGACAGGAGTCGAAATGTTATCGCAGATTGAGGAAGAAAACATCCGCACGGTATATGAAATTCAGGATTTGGTGGCTCCTCCGGTATGTAATATTCGAGCTGCGGGTAGGCAGCACAGTCACAATTAGAAAAAGAAAAGTATTTTTTATAGTCTTCCGTATTGGAAAACTAACATGCTGAGGCATAATTTGGATGTCATGCACATTGAAAAAAATGTTTGTGATAACATATTGTGGACCATTTTAGGTGTCAGTGGGAAATCAAAGGACCATGTTAATGCACACCGTGATTTGGAAGAAATGGGTTTAAGGAAACAGTTGCATTTATAGTTAGCTGAGGGAAACAAGGCATATATGCCTGATGCATAGTATACGATGACTAAAAAGGAGAAAGAGACATTTCTTTCCATTTTGAAGATGCTCAAGGTGCTTGATGGTTACTCTTCTAATATTTCAAAGTGTGTGAATCTGACGAGCAAGACATTGCAAGGGTTGAAAAGTCATGACAATCACATACTACTTCAGCAGTTGATTCCAATAGCCATTTGTGATTGTTTATCCCCCAATGTTGTTCAGCCATTGATTGAGATGAGTAATTTTTTAGACAGCTTTGTTTAAGAAATCAACGAATGAGTGATTTAAAAAGTTTACAGGACCGAATTGTACTTACGCTTTGTCACTTTGAGAAACTATTTCCCCCCTCATTTTTCGATGTTATGGTCCACTTGACAGTGCACCTAACTGAAGAAGTAATGGCTACTGGTCCAGTGCAATTCAGGTGGATGTATCCTATTGAGCGGTATTTGAGTACATTGAAATGATTTGTATGCAACAGAGCTCGTCCGGAGGCATCAATAGCCAATGGTTATTTGATGGATGAGTGTACTACTTTTTGTGCAGAATATCTTACGGATGTTGAAACAAAATTAGATAAGCCATCTCGGATTCAGGATGGTCCAGTTGGAGAAGGAACCACATATGATATGGACAACATCGAGTGGATACAAGCGCATCGATATATCTTGTTCAATACTCCATCAGTTGCACCATTAATGCAGTAAGTATCTTATCACTTTTATTGTTTAACTTTTACATGTTTTGTTTGAATAAGTTGATCATTTAAGCATTGCATTAGCATTTGCAGAAAACACATTAATGAGATAAAAGAAGAGCTGTATCGTGCGACTGAGTTGCAAATTCAACAGTCTCATTAAGCGTCATTTCATGATTGGTTCAAGGATTATGTACGTATAAATTGATTTTCATTATGAGTGAAGTATTATACTAATTTCTTTCTTCATATATCATTATTGAATTCTATGAATTATGTAGGTTCATAAGCTGAGGGAGTTAGGGGACCCCATGCTAACTGAAGAATTTATCCAACTGGCTAAGGGTCCATCTATAACGGCTCGTCGTTATAAATCTATAGATGCTAATGGTTTTCGATTTCGCATTAAAGATGTTAATGACAAACGAGCAACACAAAACAGTGGCATCAGTTGTCCATTTGTCGATTCTGGTTATTACTATGTTCAATTGATAGACATCATTGAAGTTGTATACACACACGGGTTGAAGTACATATTGTTAAAGTGTAATTGGGTTGATCTAGTGCATGGATGTAAAGTCGATCAATATCAGTTTTCATTGGTGAATTTTAACTATATGTTATACAGAAATGAACGAGTTGATAATGAACCTTTCATTTTGACATCACAAGCGAAACAAGTATTCTTCGTTACTTTGCCTTCGAATCCAAGTTGGCAAGTTGTTGTCAAAATGTCTCAGCGAGGAGTGTTTGTATTTGAACAAGATGAACCCGAGACTGTTCCTTTTGTTTCCCAACAACTTGATCAACATACCGTATTTCAACGTGAAGAAGATATTTATTGGGTCAGAGCGGCTGTTGAAGGAGAAACGGTCGATTTTCATGCTTAATGAAAGGTATAATTGTTTTCCCACTTTTCATCCTAAGATATCATAAATTATGTAAACATTTTATAAATCCTTGTAAGTTTAATCCTCACTTTTTGAAGTTTATTCAGTTATAAATATTTAGGGTGATTTAACTCATGTTATATTGATGTTATTATCGGTGTATCTTTCCATTGAGGTATTCTTCATTTGGTTCATGTGCTGCTTGAATTTTTATTAATTCAATTTGAAATTTGGCTATGCATTGATTGGTTTTGTACATAATTTGTATATCTATTTTGTGAATTTTCAGATTTTTTAAAATTCATTCCCAAATAATTATTCAATCCCTTTTTGTTTGATTAACAACTGTACAAGTTTGATTTTTTTTAAAAACAGCCCAATTTATCATTTGGACACTTTGGATAGTCCCCTTACTAATGTTTTCCATGACTGCAGGCATGTCAGGGGAAGAGGCAGAAGATCCACATCATCCATTTGAGGCATCTACGTCTCAGGGTCGAGGTATGTTGGAATGTCATTGTCCCTATTTTTTATGTAATTAATAAATAGATATATATATATTTATAACATTTTTCAATTTGTATATAAAATTATTTTCAACAGGATCAGACCCGACTATTTCTTCCTCTCGCAGGAGAGGCCCTGGTCGAGGCATATTAGCATGGAATTCCGACACGACTTTTGATGTTTCATTTGATGAGGTATTTCATCCTGTGGGACAGAATTCCCCTGCATTTATTCGTCAGTTGGGTCATATCATACGTGATCCACATCGATTTCCATTGACCACACGTGACTGGGCTTCTATCCCTCAGGACACATTAGATCGTCTTTGAAGGGAGGTTCAGGTAAGAAGACCATTTTAATTTATTCCCTATGTATAATCAGCAATAACATGTGTGATTTTTTTCTTTAATAGCAAAATTTGAAAGTATTTCCCGATGAGTTTCGACCAGTGTGTATGAGAAAATGCCGTAAGATGTGGAAAGACTATAAAGGCAAAGTCAAGAGGGACCACTGGGTACCAAATGTGGGTGCCCCAGACATTCTAGAAAAAGTCCCGAGAGGTGTCCTCCCGGCTCAGTGGTGTGATTTAGTTGCATATTGGTCTACTGAGGGTGTTGCGGTTTGTATATTTATTTTGGTATATATATTTTCAAGAATGTGTGGTTTGTTTGATATTTGAATGAATTGAATGTAGGAGGTTTCTACACGCCATTCTGAGGATCGAGCATTGCAGGGACCACCTCACAGGCTCGGGACTCGTTACGTGTCTCAGATCCGACATGAGGTATTTATTATTCATTTTTAATTTTTTTTAATTAATACGGTTTTGTTTTTATATTCTATTCATATATATTTGCGGGAGCAAGGTGCATCAACTGATAAAATGTCGGTGTGGATGAGGACTCGTGATCGCAATGATCCAGAGGCTGCAGCATTGATAGTAAGTGCTTGTACTCATTACCAATACCTACATAAAATCTTTATATTAATATATGTATATATATTTAAATATTTCAAAGGCTCAATTTGAAGTTGAATTAGAATATCTGCCAGAGGACCAGCGACAGCTTCCCATGCGAAGGGATGAGATCTTTCATCGCATCATTGGTCGGGACGGACATGGATATAGTTTGACCTATGGAACATGGATTCCTCGTTCTGTAGTGTCACGCGCTGCGGTTTTCGGTCCTGTTGTTGCTCAGATGACACAGCAGCTGTCAGATTTCGAGGCACGGCTGCGGGCTTCCGAGGAGGCAAATGCGCAATTGGCTGCTGAGGTTAGAGCAATGCGGGAATATGTGCGTTCAGGTGATGGTGCAGGGGATCACACGACGCAGGTTTATACTGTATTTATTTATTTAATTTAAATTATTTTTGCTATAAAAATATTCATAATATTTATTTGTTGTAGGCCCCTGGCCCACCGGATGGAGGTCAGTGATGAACACGCATGACGCATCATATTCACGAGGTGTGTTTCTGCTTTTAATGGTAGGGTTGTTATTGATATTTATGTTGGGTTTGAGCTATATCATAAATCTATCTAGTATTCCAAAAACGTTGACCTGGAGTTAGGGAAAACTGAAAAAAATGAAGCCAGAGATGATAAAGTTTTATAAACTAAGACCAAAACTCAATAAAAAACCCAACAATGTAAGGAGAATGCTAACTCTATCCATAATAGACTGAAATAGGAGGGATAAATTCAAGTAGGAGACAAAGTGTTGTTTCATTCTTCAATATGGAAGCTAATGTCTAGTAAGAATAAGTCCAGGTTTACTAGACTATTTATAGTGACTGAAATTTTTTTATCTAGTAAGTTGAAATCAAGGGAGAATATTGACAGGCCCCCCGCACTCCGTACAGTCCTTCCCGCACCCCGGACAGCCCCCCCCCCCCCCCCCCGCACCCCGGACAACCCTCCCGCACTCCGGACAACCCTCCCGCACCCTGGACAGCCCTCCCTCACACCGGACAGCCTTCCCCGCACTCCGGACAGCCCTCCCCGCACGTCGGACAGCCCTCCCGCACCCCGGACAGCCTTCCCCGCACTCCGGACAGCCCTCCCCGCACACCGAACAGCCCTCCCGCACCCCGGAAAGCCTTCCCCGCACTCCGGACAACCCTCCCCACACACCGGACAGCCCTTCCGCACCCCGGACAGTCTTCCCCGCACTCCGGACAGCCCTCCCTGCACCCCGGACAGCCCTCCCGCACCCCGGACAGCCCTCCCGCACTCCGGACAGCCCTCCCGCACCCCGGACAACCTTCCCCGCACTCCGGAAAGCCCTCCCCGCACACCAGAATATTATTCGTGACGTTTAGGAGGATACGGCGCACCCATCGGACGTGCGGTGCGCGCGGTACGGCCGAGTGCGTCGTTTTCAGCAGCTCTGCGCGCGCTAAAACGGTGCGTGGGGGGGTCAAAACCACCCGAACGAACTCGGAATGCCATGAAACCGTACGAAAACAGACGTTGTGTGATTTTTGAAATGTTCGTGCAGACGGCACGTCAATCGGAGGTGTCGTTTGACCGCGGTGATCAGAAAGGCGTTTCTGGTGTCATAAAACACCAAAAACGGCGTGAGACGGTCGAATTCAGAGAAAACGAGCTATGAATGACCTGAAACCACACGAAAACATTAGTAATATTATTGGTGACGTGTAGGAGGAGACGGCGCGCCCATCGGACGTGCGGTGCGCGCGGTACGGCCAAGTGCGTCGTTTTCAGCAGCTCTGCGCGCGCTAAAACGGCGCGTGGGGGGATCAAAACCACCCGAACGAACTCGGAATGCCATGAAAACGTACGAAAACAGCCTTTGTGTGATTTTTGAAATGGTCGGGCAGACGGCACGTCAATCGGAGGTGTCGTTTGACCGCGGTGACCGGAAACGCGTTTCCGGTGTCATAAAACACCAAAAACGGCGTGAGACGGTCGAATTCGGAGCAAACGTGCTCCGAATGACCTGAAACCACACGAAAACATTAGGAATATTATTGGTGACGTGTAGGAGGAGACGGAGCGCCCATCAGACGTGCAGTGCGCGCGGTACGACCGAGTGCGTCGTTTTCAGCAGCTCCGCGCGCGCTAAAACGGCGCGTGGGCGGGTCAAAACCACCCGAACGAACTCGGAATGCCATGAAACCATACGCCAATATCCGTTGTGTGATTTTTGAAATGTTCAGATAGACGGCACGTCAATCGGAGGTATCTTTTGACCGCGGTGACCGGAAACGCGTTTCCGGTGTCATAAAACACCAAAAACGGCGTGAGACGGTCGAATTCGGAGCAAACGTGCTCCGAATGACCTGAAACCACACGAAAACATTAGGAATATTATTTGTGACGTGTAGGAGGAGACGGCGCGCCCATCGGACGTGCAGTGCGCGCGGTACGGCCGAGTGCGTCGTTTTCAGCAGCTCCGCGCGCGCTAAAACGGCGCGTGGGGGGTCAAAACCACCCGAATGACCTCGGAATTCCCTGAAATCGTACAAAAACAGCCGTTGTGGAATTTTTGAAATGGTCGGGCAGACGGAACGTCAATTGGAGGTGTCGTTTGACCGCGGTGACCGGAAACGCGTTTCCGGTGTCATAAAACACCAAAAACGGCGTGAGACGGTCGAATTCGGAGCAAAGTGCTCCGAATGACCTGAAACCACACGAAAACATTAGGAATATTATTCGTTACTTGTAGGAGGAGACGGAGCGCCCATCGAACGTGCGGTGCGTGCAGTACGGCCGAGTGCGTCGTTTTCAGCAGCTCCGCGCGCGCTAAAACGACGCGTGGGGGGTCAAAACCACCCGAACGACCTCGGAATGCCATGAAACCGTACGACAACAGCCGTTGTGTGATTTTTGAAATGTTAGGGCTGAAGGAACGTCAATCGGAGGTGTCGTTTGACCGCGGTGACCGGAAACGCATTTCCGGTGTCATAAAACACCAAAAACGGCGTGAGACGGTCTAATTCGGAGCAAACGTGCTCCGAATGACCTGAAACCACACGAAAACATTAGTAATATTATTCTTGACGTGTAGGAGGAGACGGCGCGCCCATCGGACATGCGGTGCGTGCGGTACGACCGAGTGCGTCGTTTTCAGCAGCTCCGCGCGCCCTAAAACGAAGCGTGGGGGGGTCAAAAACACACTAACGACCTCGGAATTCCATGAAACCGTACGACAACAGCCGTTGTGTGATTTGTGAAATGTTAGGGTAGACGGTACGTCAATCGGAGGTGTCGTTTGACCGTGGTGACCGGAAACGCGTTTCCGGTGTCATAAAACACCAAAAACGGCGTGAGACGGTCGAATTCAGAGCAAACGTGCTCCGAATGACCTGAAACCACACACAAACATTAGTAATATTATTGGTGACGTTTAGGAGGAGACGGCGCGCCCATCAGACGTGCGGTGCGCGCGGTACGGCCGAGTGCGTCGTTTTCAGCAGCTCTGCGCGCGCTAAAATGGCGCGTGGGGGGGTCAAAACCACCCGAACGACCTCGGAATGCCATGAAACCGTACGAAAACAGCTGTTGTGTGATTTTTGCAATTTTCGGGTAGACGACACGTCAATCGGAGGTGTCGTTTGACCGCGGTGACCAGAAACGCGTTTCCGGTGTCATAAAACACAAAAAACGGCGTGAGACGGTCGAATTCGGAGAAAACGTGCTCCGAATGACCTGAAACCACACGAAAACATTAGTAATATTATTGGTGACGTGTAAGAGGAGACGACGCGCCCATCGGACGTGCGGTGCGCGCGGTACTGCCGAGTGCGTCGTTTTCAGCAGCTCCGCGCGCGCTAAAACGGCGCGTGGGGGGGTCAAAACCACCCGAACGACCTCGGAATGCCATGAAACCGTACGACAATAGTCGTTGTGTGATTTTTGAAATGTTTGGGCAGAAGGCCCGTCAATCAGAGGTGTCGTTTGACCGCGGTGACCGGAAACACGTTTCCGGTGTCATAAAACACCAAAAACGGCGTGAGACGGTCGAATTCGGAGCAAACGTGCTCCGAATGACCTGAAACCACACGAAAACATTAGGAATATTATTGGTGACGTGTAGGAGGAGACGGCGCGCCCATAAGACGTGCGGTGCGTGCGGTATGGCTGAGTGCGTCGTTTTCAGCAGCTCCGCGCGCGCTAAAACGGCGCGTGGGGGGGTCAAAACCACCCGAACGAACTCGGAATGCCATGAAACCGTACGAAAACAGTCGTTGTGTGATTTTTGAAATGGTCAGGCAGACAGAATGTCAATCGGAGGTGTCGTTTGACCGCGGTGACCGGAAACGCGTTTCTGGTGTCATAAAACACCAAAAACGGCGTGAGACGGTCGAATTCAGAGCAAACGTGCTCCGAATGACCTGAAACCACACTAAAACATTCTGAATATTATTGGTGACGTGTAGGAGGAGACGGCGTGCCCATCGGACATGCGGTGTGCACGGTACGGCCGAGTGCGTCGTTTTCAGCAGCTCCGCGCGCGCTAAAACGGCGCGTGGGGGGCTCAAAACCACCCGAACGACCTCGGAATGCCATGAAACCGTACGAAAACAGCCGTTGTGTGATTTTTGAAATGGTCGAGTAGAAGGAACGTCAATCGTAGGTGTCGTTTGACTGCGGTGACCGGAAACGCGTTTCTGATGTCATAAAACACCAAAAACGGCGTGAGACGGTCGAATTCGGAGCAAACGTGCTTCTAATGACCTGAAACTACACGAAAACATTAGTAATATTATTCGTGACGTGTAGGAGGAGACGGCGCACCCATAGGACGTGCGGTGCGCGTGGTACGGCCGAGTGCGTCGTTTTCAGCAGCTCCGCGCGCGCTAAAACGGCGCGTGGGGGGGTCAAAACCACCCGAACGATCTCGGAATTTCATGAAACCGTACAAAAACAGCCGTTGTGTGATTTTTGAAATGGTCGTGCAGACGGCACGTCAATCGGAGGTGTCGGTTGACCGCGGTGACCGGAAACGCGTTTCCGGTGTCATAAAACACCAAAAACGGCATGAGACGGTCGAATTCGGAGAAAACGTGCTCCGAATGACCTGAAACCACACGAAAACATTAGGAATATTATTCGTGACGTGTAGGAGGAGACTTCGTGCCCATCGGACGTGCGGTACGCGCGGTACGGCCGAGTGCGTCGTTTTCAGCAGCTCCGCGCGCGCTAAAACGGCGCGTGGGGGGGTCAAAACCACCCGAACGACCTCGAAATGCCATGAAACCGTACGACAACAGCCATTGTGTGATTTTTGAAATTTTCGGGCAGACGGCACGTCAATTGGAGGCGTCGTTTGACCGCGGTGACCGGAAACACGTTTCCGGTGTCATAAAACACCAAAAACGGCGTGAGACGGCCGTATTTCCAAATTTCAACCCCTAGGGTGACAAGGTCCACAATTTTTTATCCAAATATCAACCCACAATCCTAGAAATCAATTATTATACTCTAGGTTTGTGATTTCTAGGTTCCAGCCTAGGGTTAAGGTTAGGCACGCCCCTCAGGTGGCCAAATGTCTAGGGTATCATTGCCAATGGACCTGGCAAGATCTGTGTGAGGTCTAAGCATGAGATTTCAAGCAACACAAGAGAATTCCAATTAAGCGAGGTCACGTGCATGGTGTGCCAATGCAATTGTACAAGTTTCACACACTAGAAAAACCAAGTAGACCTTAGGGAGATGTTTCAAACCACCTACCTCAAGTAAATAAGACAAAATCTAGAGATCGAGCATCTGAATATGCACGCAACACTGCGATCCCCTATGGATAGCGATTAATCCACTACATCAGGGATGGAAGAAGAAGATTTGGGATGAAAACCAAAGGTTTTCACCAATTCCAAGCAAAGCCTACCGAATTAGATCATGATTAGCCACTAAATGAGGCTAATATTCATTGTTAATATATATAATATTCATATTCTTTATTATTCATAAACACCATTTTAGTTCATTTTACACTTTGAACATCATTTCACATTATGATTGTAATTTCTTCTTAAAATGCACTATTATGTGGTACATTTTTTAACATCATTTAAAGTACCCAATGATTAATCTGATTTTAAGGAATGTAATTATACATATTTTAATTTGATATTTTGGTAACTATATCTACACTTAAATATGAACATTTTTCATTCAGGGATCAATGGAGGATTCATAAAGGATGATGGAGATATTTGGAGATGAATTGAAGCAATTCTAGAGAAGGCATATTGGACACCAGCCCACTAATGAGAATGTGGGACCCACGTTACAAACCCAATGAAGCCTAAATTTGGTGTGAGGATAGAATAAATATATAGGAACAAATAATTCTTTAGGAGACAGTGCTAATTCAGCATTCATTGTGGTCATTTAGGAAGCCCAATTTAGAGATAAAATTCTGGGCCAGATTCTGTGACCCAGAAAAACAGACAACTAATCTAATCATATCTCCAAATCCTCAACTCCAAATGGGCCCAAATTTTACATGAGGTTATAAGACATCTGGGGATCCATTTTCTTCTTCTATGTCCCACTCTTATTCGGTAATCTAGAAGGTATTTCAGGTGCATCTATTTGGTGGTTGCAAGATGGCTTCCACCTCGGGTCAAGATTGGAAAAGTCCAAATTCCACAAGTTTTCCACCACCCTAGGCCTACCATAATCAAGTGGTATGATTTTTACTATTAGATGCTCTAACCAAGGCTCAAAAAATTCCTATTTAAGGTAGTGGTGGTGGAGGAGTTTATCATATTTGGTGCTTTGTTCAATTGTAATGTTATGCTCCGATTTTGTTGTCTCAAGTTTGTCTTTCACATGTAAGTTGTTCAATTAACTTTAGTTTCTTAATAAAAGATCTTATTTTCCTATTATTCTATTGTTCTTCATATCACTTTGATATTTTTGGTTCAAGGTGTGAATTTATTCACACTAAACCTTGTGAAATTATTCACACAATGGTGGAGTGATCATTTTCTTTTTATTGTTTTCTTTACTTCTTCAATTCCTCCCTCATGAGTCTACTTCCTGCTTCCATTGAAACCATAGCATCAATGGAGGGATAACCCACTTATGGTTTGATCCAAGGGAGTATAAATGGGCTGTATTGAATGTTATTTATCACCCCATTAATGTATAATCACTTCTTTAATTGAGATTTTTATTTGATGATTTATAAACTCTATCATCCTTATTGAATTTAAGGCCACACACTTCAAGTGCTAATACGAACCTTTACCTTGAAGTGCTCAAAACTTTGATCCTTCAAGTGTATAGGTGATTAGTATTAAAGGGTGTAGGCATTAAACCAATAAGTGGTGATATGGTTTTATCTTCTTAAATGAACTCATCTCAAATATAAGAAATTGAAATCATTGAAAAGGAAATACGTCCAATCCACCCCAAGTGATAACCTAGGATCGGCTCATACTTTAAAATTGAATTAAATTTAGTGTATTAGAGTTCACTTAAACCCATATAAAATCAACCCAAGTTGGCCACTTCATATCCAAAAACAATCCATATAATGTATGTGTCTATAGGTTTCTTCTTAGGTCTCTGAGGATTCGACAACCCAAGCTAAACTACAAGGACCATTCTACCTTCATCTCTTGGGTAAATTTGAGCGTGAATAAAATTTTGGTGACGTTTCCGGGGACCCAAGTAAGTCATCTAAACACCCATTCTATTCTCCCACATTTCTTCTTTTCTCATCCAAATTCTCTTATCTTGTCCCTTTCTTGTTTTTTTTTCTTTTGGCGCATGTCCGCCTACACCCGCGATCAATCAAACCGTCTAGTTAGGGTGGATAGTCCTGGGGTTGGGGAGTCAAGTACACCAAGGGAACTCTTTCCATTAGATACTAATCTTCCTAATAATCCAGAGTCCAAAATTGAGCTCATTTCAATGGAAGGTATTCAAAGAAACCAACTCATAAACCCGGGTGGGAACCAAAATGGAAACCCAAATGAGGCAGCCCCTAACTTAGGGAATGCAATTGATCAAACCATGAATGACTACCTCACACCTTCCTGGACCAATTCCCCCTCATGAATTAGACACAGTTCCCTAGGAGATTCCAACTACATCTTTAAACCCCATGTCCTAAACCACCTTCCCACTTTCCATGGAATGGAGTCGGAGATGCTCTACCTTCACATTAAGGAATTCAATGACATTGTAGAAACCATGTGTCCCCCACATCAACTAGAATCAGCTAAGATGAGGTTATTTCCTTTTTTTTAAAGGATCGATCTAAAAATTGGCTAAAAAATTTGAGATCATCATCCATAAACTCTTGGGACCAACTATAAAGAGAATTCTACAAAAAAATATTTTCCCCACCACAAAACAATTGCACTTAAAAAGAGTATCCAAAACTTTTTTGAAAAAGAGGGAGAGTCTTTATATGAAACATGGGAGAGGTTCAAAGACACTCTAAACATGGTTCCAAACCATGGTTTTTCTATTCCTGAACAAGTGAGAATTTTCTATAAAGGGTTGGGACCGGGGAACAAACAATTCATTGACATGATGTGTAATAGAGCCTTTAAAAACAAATCCCCAAATAATACTTACGAGTATCTAGAAAGCCTTTTTGAACAAAACCAAACATGGGGAACTTCACATTATTCTGAAAAGACACAAAGAAATGTTGGAATTCATACACTTAGAGAAGAGGAAAGCCTTAGGGATAAACTCGCAGCACTCTCTAGGAAGGTTGGAGAAATAGACCTTAGGAAAGTCCATGAAATCCAAACTGTAGACCTGGTTTGCACAATTTGTGACAAACATGACCATAAGACAGACAATTGTCCAACCATTCCATCCATCAAGGATGTTCTTTTAGGAGGACCCCCAACAGAAGTAAATTCTTTGAACTTTCAAAATCCTCAATACCAAAACAACTTCAACCCAAGGTATAATGACCACCCAGGCTTCCACTGGAAAGATAACCAACAACCTAGCCAACCACAGGGAAAAAATCCTTACCCCCATCAGAACTACCAAACCCATAACCAGTTACAAACCCAACCTATCCAATACCAATAGCCACCGGTCCATTTTCAACAAACCATCTCACCTCCAAAATATCACCCCGGGATAAACCAATATTCTCAAGCACAAACCCAAACCATTCCACAAAGCCTACTAGAACAATTGTGCAAACAAATGGAAAGGATGAACTCAGAAGTCTCTTCCCTTAAACAAGAACTTCAAACCATCAAAACTGGAAAGGCACCCATGCCTTCTCAGGTGGTTCCATCCTCAACTTCAAGGGGAGAGTCAAGTTGTACTCAAACAAATCATGAACAACTAAAGGTTGTGACTGTTTTAAGAAGTGAGAAATCAATTGAGAAACCTGAACAACTAATTCAGAACCCACCTGAAGATTCAAACTTGGATGAAAATTAAAATAAACCAAATTATCAAACTGAAAAACACGATAACATTATCAAAGAAACAACTCTTCAACAAACAACCCCACAACCTGCACCATTTCCTCAACGCATGAGGGGGAAAACCAAGCCTGAATTGAGTGAAACATTGAGGAAAATATTCTCACAAGTCAAGTTGAACATTCCACTTCTCGATTCCATCTAAACCATACCATCCTACTCAAAGTACCTTAAGGACTTGTGCACTTTTAAAAGAAAATTTTCACATAAAAACCAAGTCCTTTTGGCTGCTAATGTGAGTACCACCATTCAAGGAACCATTCCTCCTAAGTTGAAAGACTCGGGTTACCCTTACATCAATGTTGAACTAGGAGAGAGAAAAGTGGTCAAGGCCTTATGTGACCTAGGTGCTAGTGTCAATCTCATTCCCTATGTTGTGTACTGCCAGTTAGGCCTAGAAGAACTCCAACCCACATCTGTCACACTTCAACTTGTTGATCGTAGCATTATGATTCCAAAGGGGATTTTAAAGGACGTTTTGGTAAAGGTTGAAAACTTCATCTACCCTGCTGACTTCATTGTCCTTGACAACCATCCAAACTTAGGAAATAAGGAACAAACCCCAATTATCCTTGGTCATCCCTTGTAACAATCAAATCTGTTATCCGAGTCCAAAATGGGAACATGACCATCACCTTTGGAAACATGAGTCTAGACTTGAACACCTATAATGAAAGCTCACAAATAGGGGATGACGAGGAAATTCATGAAGTAAACATGATAGGAAGCATTGATAATGAATCCATAGAACATCAAGGAATATTTGATAAATGTTTAAGTCAGGATGAGATTGATTTCCTTTGTTCACATGAAGGAAGTTTATCTCATTGGCTTGAATCATTTTCAAATTGCTCTTATGATGAAGTCTTAGGTCCAAAAATCAATGAAACCTTTCAAGAAACCACTTTCATGGAGACCACTCCAAATTCCTTCCTTAAATCTGATCAAGCCAATCTAGTAGATGAAACTTCTACATGTGGTGAATCAATCCTATCTAAAACTTTAAGAAATAAAATTGATCTTGATCCAATGTCCCAATCTTCTGCTGAAATTCTGAACCAACCTGATCTTGAATTGAAGGAACTTCCTGCTGCACTCAAGTATGCCTTCTTAGGGGATAATAAAACACATCCTATTGTCATTTCTTCGTCTCTTAAAGCCAATCATGAGAGGATGCTTCTATATGTCCTTAGGAAACATAAGAAAGTCATTGGTTGGACCCTATCTGATATTACTGGGATTAGTCCACTTATCAGGACTCATAGGATTGTTCTAGAATCTGATTCAAATCCATGTCGTCAACCTCAACAGTGACTCAATCCTAATCTCATGGAGTTAGTAAGGAAAGAACTTCTGAAATTTTTAAAAGTTGGTATCATATATCCCATAGCTGAGAGTGAATGGGTGACCCTAATCCAAGTGGTTCCAAAAAAGGATGGAATCACAGTGATAACCAATGAGGATGGAGAGATTATTCCAAAAAGGGTGAGTAGTGGTTGGAGAGTCTTAATTGACTATAAGAAGCTAAATTCATTCACCAAGAAGGACCATTTACCCTTACCATTCATTGACCAAGTCCTTGAGAGAGTGGAAGGTCATGCCTTATACTATTTCTTAGATGGGTACTCGGGGTATAATCAAATTGAGGTCTCCCTAGAGGATCAAGGGAAGACTACATTCACCTATCCATTTGGCACCTTTGCCTTCAAACGCATGCCCTTTGGTTTATGCAATGATCCCGGAACCTTCCGGTGGTACATGATGGGAATCTTCTCATACATGGTAGGGGATTTTCTAGAGGTCTTCATGGATGAATTCTCTGTATTTGGGGATACATTTGAGGGATGTCTGCAGAATGTGGAGAGAGTCTTGTCAAGATGTGAAGAAAAGAATTTGGTCCTAAACTGGGAAAAATGTCATTTCATGGTTAAAGAGGGACTAGTTCTAGGAAATCTGGTCTCAGGTAGGGGGATTGAAGTTGATAAAGCCAAGGTTGACATCATTCGTCAACTTCCATCACCCAAAACTGTCAAGGAAGTGAGGTCTTTATTAGGAAATGCTGGTTTCTATAGAAGATTCATCAAGGACTTTAGTTCAATCTCTCATCCCCTTTGTGCTCTCCTAGTAAAGGATGCTCCATTTTTTTGGACAGAAAGCTGTGAGGGTTCATTCTCAACCCTCAAATCCTCTCTCACCTCTCCTCCCATTATGAAATATCCAAATTGGAACCTTCCTTTCGAACTTATGTGTGATGCCAATGACTTTGTTGTAGGAGATGTGTTAGGACAATGTTGTGATAAAACTACTTATGTCATTGTTTATGCAAGTAAATCCTTAAATAATACCCAAATCAACTACACCACTACTGAAAAGGAGTTACTTTTTATTGTGTTTGCTTTAGAGAATTTTAGGTCCTACCTATTAGGATCCCCCATCACTATGTTCACTGACCATTCTGCACTAAAATACCTCTTCCAAAAACAAGATTATAAGGCTAGAATGATTAGGTGGGTCCTTCTCTTACAAGAATTTGACCTCACAATCAAGGATAAAAAGGGTGTTGAAAATGTTGTAGTTTATCACCTCTCTAGGATGGAATTAAAAGATAACTCCAATCACCTTTCTGTGTCTGATTCATTTCCTGATGAACACCTATACTCTGTGAGTGACTGCCCTTGGTATGCTGACATAGACAATTTCTTAGTTACAGGAGTCATTCCAAAATTCTTAGGGACACAAGATCAAAGGAAATTCCTTTCTGATGTTAGACACTATGTGTTTGATGATCCATACCTCTATAAGTTCTGCCCTGACCAAGTCATTAGGAGGTGTGTCCCAGAATCTGAACAACAGTCCATCCTTAAATTTTGTCATAGTGAGGCATGTGGAGGTCACTTTTCCTATAAGAAAACATCTGATAAGATTCTTCAATGTGGTCTTTTTTGGCCCACCCTCTCAAGGGACTCCTACACATTTTGTCAAAGTTGTACTAGGTGTCAAAAAGTAGGGTCCATCACAAAAAGGAATCAAATGCCACTCACTCCCATCTTAGTGGTTGAAATCTTTGACTGTTGGGGAATTGATTTCATGGGTCCCTTCCCAAACTCTAGGGGATATCTTTACATTCTCTTAGCTATCGATTATGTCTCCAAATGGGTTGAGGCCATTCCTACAAAATCCAATGATCATCAAACTGTGATTAGATTTCTCAAGGAAAACATCTTCTCTAGATTTGGAATTCCTAGGGATATCATTAGTGATCATGGAACTAATTTTTGCAATCGTCCATTCTCATCACTCATGGAAAAATATGGAATTTCTCACAAAGTGTCCACTGCTTACCACCTATAGACCAATGGTCAAGCTAAGTTAGCAAATAGGGAGATTAAGAATATTCTTGAAAAAACTGTCAATCCTTCTAGGAAATATTGGTCTGATAAACTCTTGGATGCTCTTTGGGAATATCGTACAACATACAAAACCATCCTAGGAATGTCACCATATAGGTTGGTTTATGGAAAAGCATGCCATTTACCCGTTGAAATTGAGCATAAGGCCTTTTGGGCAATTAAGAAAATGGATTATGACCTCTCATTGGCCGGAACAAAAAGGAAATTAGATCTCAATGAACTGGAGGAATTAAGTATGGAGGCTTATGAAAATTCAAGGATCAATAAATCTAGAGTTTAAGCCTACCAATCTAGGAATATCAAGGTCAAACATTTTGAACCAGGAAAACTTGTGCTCTTGTATAGTTTAAAACTTTATTTACACCCGAGAAAGTTAAGGTCTAGATGGTCAGGTCCTTTCATAGTGCATCATGTGTACCCCCATGGGGTAGTAGAGATTCAAGATCCCACAAGTGGTTACATTTTCAAGGTCAATGGTCAAAGGTTAAAACTATTCATTGAATCATTCAATAAATAGGAAATAGAGGTTGAGTTAATTGAGCCAATCTATGAACTGAGAAAAAATTGATAGATTTAGGATCCATGTCGGGCTAACGACGTTAAACAAAGCACTGCATGGGAGGCAGCCCATGGTTTTCAAGTTTCCTATCATTTTGTTGTTTTAATCAACTTTATATTTTAAATAGGATTAATTAATAATTTTTATATTTAAAAAAAAATAGACTGTTGACCTGTTCTTTTATTATGAGTATGGATAGGTATGAAAGGGGAGCACCATATTCATCCGTGTCACGTGGTGTGATCCTTGAGTAATGCCTTACCCAGAAATTTAAAAAGAAGACAATGTATCATCAGTTTGTTTTATTTTAATGTGTTTGTAGGATTAAAATAAAAATACAAAAAATAAATAATAATAATATAATAATAATAAAAATGGACACGTCATGGGTCGTGGGTCAAACCCCGTCACAACCAGTGAAGCTGCGGGGATTCGAACCCAGGACCGAAGGGAGACAGGGGCACGCGCTTACCATTTACCTACAGCTTTTTGTGCTTCCTTATTCTATAATTTTTATATATATACTTATATTTTACTTTCTTTATTATATATATATATTGTTTTGTTTTGTTTTGTTTGTTTTTTTTTCCTTTTTCTACTAGGGAACTCTGCAAGTGACATGGATATCAAAGGATTAAAAGGGAGTAGCAAGAATTTCAACTTCAACCACCAGGTGACTTCATTCCATGATCCTCTTTTTCAATTTCCTTTTTGAACTTTCATTCTCTACCTCTACCCCCTTCTAAATTTTATTTTCTTTAAACACTGGGGATAGTGTTATTTTAAGTTGGGGGGGATATAAAATAAAAAATGATTTCGTGTCAAAAAAAATGAATGACTTGAAAAAAAAAATTGTGTAAATGGAAGGAAAAATTCCTTTAACTTTGAACATGGTAATACACATTGCACACTTTTAAACTGAATATCAAATAATTTAGCATGCCCTAATTCTGATTTTAATCCTTGTATAATTTCATGAACATAGATTTTGGAAAGTGTGGTTGTCCAATGTGATATTTCATCATTTATATTTTCATATAAATAAAAAAAAGATCACAATGCACATCCTTTGGATAGTGGGGTATTAGTTTGAGTTCATGGGGTCCCATAAATAAATAGCATAGGTTTGGTGATCATTTTAGTTTTAATATGAGTATTAAATAAAAATAATAATAATAATAATAATAAATTTGGTTGTAGAGCAATGAAATGACCTAATGTGTGGCTTTCGACACTTGGGGATCGTGACTCCATAGTTGGCTGGCCCAGAGTTAGTAATTTTATCTCTATTTTTAGTAATTTGAATTTGTTTTTGAATGAGTTAACTCGAGATGATGCCCAAGTATGTGGGCTTCACTTGATTCCCTAAGTTCTTTGAGTCTGGGAGTCATCGGCAAAGTCTCGCTACAAGGGTTGACTCTTTTGAGTGCAATTTCAATTACCATGGCAAAATTGCAAAAAAAAAACACAAAAAAAACAAAAAAAAAACAAAAAAAAATATGATACAAAAAAATTTGAATACTCATCTTAATATTGAAATGTGATTCCACCTAGCGCTTCCGTCATTTCCCCCTTGAATAAAGATGAACCCCCATGTTTATTGTAATGCACAACACATCCTCATACTTAATTGATATTGGATGAAATATGACAATGAATTTGAACAAAGGAATGAGCTTGGGATTGGGATCTTCTTATGAAACTATCTTGTATTAAAATATTTTTATGAGTTTCATGATTTTTTGGTATAAGGGTTTCTGGTGATCATTGTGTATTAAAATGTTTTTGGAAAAGGGAATTCGAATTTCATATTGTTGAGATATATTTTGCTCGGGACTAGCAAAACTCAAGTTGGGGGGTGTGATTAGCGACTAAATGAGGATAATATTCATTTTTAATATATATAATATTCATGAGATTTATTATTCATAAACACCATTTTAGTGCATTTTACACTTTGAACATCATTTCACATTATGATTGTAATTCCTTCTTAAAATGAACTATTATGTGGTACATTTTTTAACATCATTTAAAGTACCCAAATATTAATCTGATTTTAAGGAATGTAATTATCCATATTTTAATTTTATATTTTGGGAACTGTATCTACACTTAAATATGAACATTTTTTATTTAGGGATCAATGGAGGATTCATAAAGGATGATGGAGATATTTGGAGATGAATTGAAGCAATTCTAGAGAAGGCATATTGGACACCAGCCCACTGATGAGAATGTGGGACCCACGTTACAAACCCAATAAAGACAAAATTTGTGGGAGGATATAAGAAATATATAGGAACAAATAATTATTCAGGATCCAGTGCTAATTAGGCCTCCATTGTGGTCATTTAGGCGGCCCAAGTTAGAGATAAAATTCTGGGCCAGATTCTACGACCCAGAAAAACATCCCACTAATCTAATCATATCTCCAAATAAACAACTCAAAATGGGCCCAAATTTTACAGGAGGTTAGAATAAATCCTAGGATCCATTTTCTTATTCTATGTACCACTCTGATTAGTTCATATAGAAGGTCTTCCAGGCACGTCTGTTTGGTGGTTGCAAGCTGGCTTCCACCTCGGGTCAAGATTGGAAAAGTCCAAATTCCACAAGCTTTCCACCACCCTAGGCCTACCATAATAAAGTGGTATGCTTTGTACTATTAGAGGATCTACCCAAGGCTCCCAAAATTCCTATTTAAGGTAGTGGTGGTAGAGGAGCTTATCATATTTTTTGCTTTGTTCAATTGTAATGTTATGTTGCGATTTTGTTGTCTCAAGTTTGTCTTTCACATGTAAGTTGTTCAATTTACTTTAGTTTCTTAATAAAATCTCTTCTTCTCCTCTTATTTTGTTGTTATTAATATCATTTTGATACCTTTGGTTCAAGGTGTGAATTTATCCATACTAAACCTTGTGAAATTATTCACACAACGGTGGAGTGATCATTTTCTTTTTATTGTTTTCTTTACTTCTTCAATTCCTCTCTCATGAGTCTACTTCCTGCTTCCATTAAAACCATAGCATCAATGGAGGTCTAACCCACTTATGGTTTGATCCAAGGGAGTAGAAAGGGGATGTATTGGATGTTATTTATCACCCCATTAATGTATAATCACTTCTTTAATTGAGATTTTTATTTGATGATTTATAAACTCTATCGTCCTTATTGAATTTAAGGTCACACACTTCAAGTGCTAATATGAACCTTTACCTTGAAGTGCTCAAAACTTTGATCCTTCAAGTGTATAGGTTATTAGTATTAAAGGGTTTAAGCATTAAACTAGTAAGTGATGATGTGGTTTTATCTTCTTAAATGAACCCATCTCAAATATAAGAAATTGAAATCATTGAAAATAAAATACATCCAATCCACCCCAAGTGATAACCTAGGATCGACTCATACTTTAAAATTGAATTAAATTCAGTGTCTTATATTTCAATTAAACCCATATAAAATCAACCCAATTTGGCCACTTCATATCCAAAAATAGTCCATATAATGTACGCGTCTATAGGTTTCTTCTTAGGTCTCTGAGGATTCGACAACCCAAGCTAAACTACAAGGACCGTTCTACCTTCATCTCTTGGGTAAATTTGAGCGTGAATCAGATCACTAGATTGATGAGCAAATCAAGAGATAAAGTTTTGAAATTAGAGAATTTGAGGAATCCTTGGCGAGTCCTTCAAGATTTTAAATCATGAGTTAGGGTCGAAGGAGGGATAATTGGGAGTTGAATGGGATTTCAAGGGTAGAAAATACAATTTTTTCCCTCACTTTTCTGACCTAGCTCGGTACCACTGACTACCACCAACTAGCCGGTGGTGTCCTCCATAATGACTACACATCTGGAAACCCCAATGACTAATTGATGGATCTCCTGTAGGAGACTTATTCTGTCTGGTTGCCACCAGCTAATCGATGGGTCTTATTGGATGGTTAGTGAGCTTCCCATAACCATACTTGGATACTGCTTAGTCCACCAACTAGCCAAATAGCACGTCTCCCCATAAATTACAAGATGTTGAATAATGGTGAGAGTCTAATATATATAGTGAGAATATTATCCCCTATGGTTCAAAGTACTAATAACAACAGAAAACACGATAAAAATCAATATAAAAAAACTCCAACAAATAGCTGAAAAATGCCAAATCAAACCAATACAATCAAACATGCAAGGTCACGCACTACATGAGAGTTCTTGGAGCATGATGCACCATTCGAGCCTCACTAGAGATCTTAGAGCATGTTACATGCTTAGACAAACAGTGTGTCAACTGTATAATTTGACACTATCAAGGGAGAGAGCCCGTTGCAAGGTTTCTACATGTTTAGTACTAATTATGGGATTTAACTGTGAGACATGTACTTTACTTTTAAAACTCTAAGTTTCAAATAAAAATGATTTGAGACTCAAATAATAGAGAAAAATCAGATCGATAAAAACAAGAAAAACAAGATCGAGATGTGATAACTGCCACCTTAAAACATGCCACATGTCAACATCCCAAGGTGGAAATTCAAATTGAATTTCAGACAAGTAAATGAGACTATGAAATCTGAACATACAAAGCATTGGTCAAAATAGTGACATCTGGGGTAAAATAACACCAATAAAACATGGAATTTATTCAATCAAGTATCTGATGTTGTGAAATCGATCGAATGCCAATTGAAACCGTGAAGAATTTTGAAATTGGAAATATAAGACCGATCATAGACGACACACATCATTGACGAAGCGAGCAATGAATTTGCGTATGACGATTGTAACGACAAATGAAAATAAAAATCTAAGAGAAATACAAGAAGTAGGGACCACAATGTAAAGCCAAAAGTCCACCTCATTTCATTAACATATCACCATATTTATAGAGTACATGAGATCTAATCCAATGGTTGAGATTAATCCCTATAATATTCAATCCAATGGCTAGAATACCAATGGTTTGAGAATATGTAAGGTTTTTCATTAAGAGGGAAATTAATTGGGGATTGAGGAGTCGTCATTATTATCATAATTATGACATCCATTAATAATTTTTCATAACACCCCCCTTAGATGTTATAATTTCATGGAACCTTATTTAATATTCACTTAAAAAACCCTGTGGGAAAAATAAGTGAAGCCAAAATAAAATAATTCCATGTCATGTTACCTCATTAAAAACCTTATCAGGAAACCCCGGTGGGAAAAACATGATGAAAGGAAAAAGAGTGCAGCATTCCTAACTCCCCCTAATTATATCATTTAATTGTGTCTTTGGGACATCAATTAATATTATTATTTAATTATGTCTTCAGTACATGGGTGGAAGACCATAGGTAATAATGAATGGTCCCATTAAAAATTACAACTCATGGGGAAGACCAACAATTTCAATTAATTATAGATATCCATAATAATTTATAACATTCTATTAGATATTTGTTATGATGTATGATTGACTCATTAAAAACCTCATTAAGGAAAAACCTTTCAGGGGAAACACTTGATTAGGGAAAAAGAGTACAATAACATCAAGTCCCCAGAGTGTTGCCTCGTTAAAAACCTTATCAAGAAAACCTAGTGGGAAAAACTTGACTAAGGGAAAAAGAGTACAACAATTATATCTCCCATTCATAATGATCATCATTTAACTCATAGAATGCCCATGATCAATTCATAACCAAAACATTCAATTTTAAATTTTGGAATAATAATAATTCATACCCTTTAGATTTCAATGAATAGGGAAAAACATTGCCTTATAATATGATTTATTGTTATTTTCAAGGTTCATATGCACATGTACATGTATACCCTTTAGGGATAAATAAAATTTGTATTTATATTTAATCCTTATGGGATAATTATGTTCTTCATCAACCCCTTATGTATAAAATATATCACTCTTAGAAACGAGATATTTAATTATTTATTAAGGGTAAAACCATTCCAAAATTTAATATTTCATCTTCAGGATGATTAGTTCAAAATACAAGGACATTTGTAATTTCATGATCAAATAATTCATTGATTTCATAAGAATATTCGAGAGTTTAGATGTTTTTCATAACATCTTAATAATATAAAGAATTCAATGATTCATATAAACCATGGGATGATAAATTCAATTTATATTCTTCCTTAATATGGATACATATTATTCAGTTCACCCCATAATTTATCAGATTGGGTGGAACTTTCATAATTTTGAATATGCTTCAGGCATTTAAAACCCTTCTGGTATTCATATAAATATACAAATATACAAGGAAGAATATTTCTTATAATAAGATCAGCGTTATTCAATAGTCTTGATAGTTTGGATAATCAATCCAAAAACTTTATATGTTGAACACTTCATAAGTTCCTTTAATAATTTTGGCCAATTATTATGATGTCGACATCTGTCAAAATCCATTGTCATCAATGAGTTTTAAAAGCATTCAAAGAAAATATATCATCAACAACATTTGATTGAGATCTCATAATTTTTTTTGGTACTAGTGTCACTTCAAATACAATATCTAAAAAGATATAATGTTGTAGATATATTCATTTTCCTCTTCATAGGAAAATACCAGTGTCACTTCGGGGACAATATCTAAAAAGATATAATGTTGTAGATATATTCATCTTCCTCTTCAAGGGAAAATATATTTATTTCTTTCTAATAACAATGAAAATTGATTTTATACAATTAGTTTAACCACACTTCAGGTGTGTATAATCAGACTATCGATTTCCAACACTTTACATTCATATATGTGTTGTGAGCATCATGTCAATGGTTCTACAAGGACATTTTGTCATATATACCCATCAGCATAAAATAACACATGTGATCATTTAGTGGGTGCATCTTTCATATAGATGGATTGCATGGTAGGTGGGCACGCCCATATATACTTATTCATAAGTATATGGGAAATTTATTTCCATAATAGCTGCTAATGATATAAATAATTTACCTCAAAAATGGGTACCTTGTGATAAATTATTATACAGGGGAAAATTCAAAATAACATAATGAGAATGAATTTATTGATAATTTAGTAGACATGCATCCATTAAATAAATTCACCATTCTCCCCCTGATGGGTACCTCGTGGTAAATTATTATACAGGGGGAATTCATAATAACATAATGAGAATGAATTCATTGATAATTTAGTAGACATGCATCCATTAAATAAATTCATAATTTTTCCCCCAATGGATGTCTACTATGTTATCAATAAATCAATGATCATGTATACATGAATCAATATATTTCATTATAATTGATCCTAGATGGCCTAAATAATCATGTCATATATTTGAAGAGTCGAATCAATAAACTTCTGGTTTACCATTATTGATTCGATTGTACATAACAAATTCTTTATAATCACTTTTATGAATGATTGTTACATATCGTGGTACCTCTTTTATCAAATGTCTCCATGTGATATTCATTTTCATGAATACCATTCATATATCTCATTGAGACTTCAGACATAACAAAGCATTAAGAATTTTTACCACTAGGTAGGAATATATTCACTCTTCTAGAGTCATTAATTAATTTTCTCTACTAGTAAATGTACTTATATGAGCATATACTAACGCATATATTAGTTCTTTTGAATAATTTAATCAAAATAATATTTATAAATATTTTGCTTCAAGATCAATGCATATAAGATCTCCAGGATATTTCATTGTGCAAACTCATATTTGTCGTTATAATTTTCACTTATGGTGGTCGATGAATTCATAATATAATCATAACAGGTTGGGCCCATCACCAAGTGGATTATTGCAAAATTTAGAACTTATGGTCAAAATATTTTGGAACTTCGAGCCCAAATATTATTTTACAATACATATACCTAGGATAGGAGCCCCCACATCTTTTGAAGCTTGTGAATGTAGTAGTGAGAACCAATGTGGAAGAATCTTCTGGATTCACACCACACACCTTAACACCATCCAAAATTATAATTCATAAACAACATTAACTTTATCAAATGAAGGATAAATCATTTGATCAAACCTTATCAACTCTTAAATATTCATGATATCACAAATCATATCAAAAAATTCATGAATAATTTCATTCGCTTCAAGGAATGTGATATAGTAATTAATACTACATTCACATCGGGGAATGAATTAATTCATCAGATTTCATGATCCATGAATGATAATTTATTATTTATCAATGATGACCATCTTGCATAAAATTTAAATTTTATTGATTATTATGATCACTACTACAAAACAGGGTTTTATTAGTGCTAGAAACCGCTTTTAAAGGGGGGGTCCTCTTTATCAGTGCTAAAAAAACACTGATAAAGGTACCCTTTATCAGCGTTAAAAAAACACTGATAAAAAAAAGCTAAAAAGAATATATAATCTGGGGATCTTTTAACAACGCTTGACCCCCACTTTTATCAGTGTTTCCCCCCCTTTTTTAGGATCAAAATAATGATGTATATGCTCAATATACAAGAGGGGGGTGAATTGTATACTTTAAAAATTCCTTTAGAAATTTTAAAGTTTGTTATAAAACTTTCGTTTTAACCTTGAGGAAAACTATGTTTAACAAAGTTAAACAAGGTAAATTCACAAAACCTCTTAGTTCTATACACTTGCTAGATTCCAGATATATGGTTCTGGAAATGAAACTTAAGAAAAGTTTACAAGGACAAAGATCCTACCTTAAAGAGTATAGAATCTTACTAATCGGAGTGTACAAGTGTTGTACCCCACACTCTTTGATTTTCATGATCACAATCACTTTCATTTGTGTCTAACCTTGTTTTTAAGTGTTCTGAATGATAGGCAAGAGATTGCCAAAGGAATGGCCCAAGAAAGCATCTCAAGTGGACTGAAATTCAGTCCACCGGCCAACCGGTGTGATAGCACCGGCCAGCCGGTGGACCTGGCAGAGGCATTGCTCACTGCCAGGTTCCACCGGTCAGTCGGTGGCTCTGCCACCGGCCAGCCGGTGGCACCCGGCAGAATAGTGCAAGCTACTGTCTTGCCACCGGCCAGCCGGTGGCTCCTCCACCGGTCAGCCGGTGGCACCTGCACAGAATGGCAAGCTACTGTCTTGCCACCGGCCAGCCGGTGGCTCTGGCACCGGTCAGCCGGTGGACCCTGGACAGAATTCCTCTCTAACTTTCCAAACACCGGCCAGCCGGTGGGACTGTACCGGCCAGCCGGTGGGACTGTACCGGCCAGCCGGTGGAGCCAGTCAAACTAGCCGTTGCAGTTTGACCAGGCTGGCCCACTTGGCTCCCAATGGCTCTTTTAGCCTCTCCAACGGCTCCGAAGCCTCCCCAAGGGTTCCATGCCTATAAATAAAGGCCAAGGAAGCCCTGGACATCTACCGGATCATATACGAAGCCAACGGACATCTTTTGGATCAATTGGCCAACCTCCGGCGACTTCCTTCAAAGGAACCCCAAGTGCTCCAACAAACTTCCAATCCAAGGAGCACCTCAAGAAGCTTGGGAGAGCATGCTACATCAACTCCCTCATCCAATTGGCGCCCAAGTCTTCCTCCAATACGGTTTTTCTTGTTTATTTATTTTGAGCTTTAAAATTGGGTTTGTGCCTACAAACCCCAACCCTTTTCTCATCCCCCTTTCTTTTGGGTTTCACACCACCACTAAGGTGTGAAGAGGTTTCTTCAAGCCTTTCCTTTTAAAAGGCTTGTGTCACGGTGAGCTAGCCTTCACCCGTTAAAAAGGCTAGTGGGTTCTTGCTCTTCCATTGAAAGCAAGTGGGTTCTTGCTAAACCAATAAAAGCAAGCTGTAATAGGTCCTAGTGCTACCTCAAAGCCTAGTGGGTTTCTTGCTAAAACCATTGAAAAGCAAGCGGTAGGAATCTCTCAACGGTTGAGTTGGGAGCGGAGACGTAGGCCGGGTTTTGGCCGAACTCCGTTATCAATTTCTTGTGTGATTGCCTCTTTATTTCCGCTGCATTTTTACTTTGATTTTTAATTTGTCTATCAATTTTTTAAAAGGCAATTCACCCCCCCTCTTGCCATCATTCCTCGTTTGTTCCGACCTAACAATTGGTATCAGAGGGTAATTTGAGTAATACCTTAAAAGGTTTCAAATTCAAAGATCCATTGTGATGGCATCCACCTCTTTCGCCCCCGAGGGCTACTCTTTGGGTCGGGCTCCATTTTTTGATGGGACCGACTATAATTATTGGAAAACCCGCATGACCACTTTTTTAAGAAGCATAGGATATCCCATTTTTAAAATATTCATGCAAGGTTACACTCTCTCTTCCCCCGACGAATCCAAATGGACCCCCGCCGATATTAAAAATTTTGAGCTTGATGGCAAAGCCATGAATGCTCTCCATTGCGGCTTAGATAGAAATGAGTTCAATCGAGTTTCCACATGCACCTCCACACATGAAATCTGGAAACTTTTGGAGGTTACCCATGAGGGAACCAACAAAGTAAAGGATACTCGATTGGACATGTACCGTCAGGATTTTGAGTCTTTATCTATGCATTCAAATGAATCTATTTCTGAAATGTTTACGAGATTTACTGACGTGTGCAATGGGAGAAAGTCCCTTGGTGATGATGTTTCAGCTGAGACGATGGTCAAGAAGATCTTATGGGTCCTTCCGAGCTCATGGGCACCAAAGGTGACGGCAATCCAAGAAGCTAAGGATGTCAAAAACATGCCGGTCGAGGAGCTCATCGGATCCCTTATGACGTATGAGATCACGATGAGGAGGCAAGCTCAAAAGGAGGGCACACCAATCAAGACACCAAAGAACATCGCCCTCAAGGTACAAAAAGAAGTAAGCTCCTCCTCATCATCCTCATCTTCCTCATCTACTTCATCTTCAAGCGGCGACTCGGAAATGGAAAATCTCGCCCGCCAAATGCAAAAATTCATGAAGAAGCACAAGAAGAAGAAGAAATCTCGCAAGCAAGAACCCACCGCAAAATCCGAGCCCAAGGTAAAATGCTACGGGTGCGGCGAAAAGGGCCATTACAAGCCCGATTGCCCACTCAACAAGAAACGGGCCAAGGAAAAAGGAAAGAAAAAGGTCCTCAAGGCGACATGGAGTGACACCTCATCATCCTCCTCCTCCTCCTCCTCGAGCGACAACGGTACGAAATGCCTAATGGCATGTCATGAGGTAACATCTTCCGAATCCTCATCCTCTTGTTCTTCAAATTCAAATTCTTTAAATAATTTATCCTATGAGGATCTCCAATATGCTAGAGACTAACTTGAAAATGGTTTTCATAAACTATCTTCAAAATTTGTTGCTTTAAAAAAGTCTTTCAAAAAACTTTCCTCCGAAAAAGAACAACTTCTCAAAGAGAAGGAGGAGATGTCCCTTAAAATCCAAAATTTTCCAAATGTTGATTCCATGGAATCAACCATCAAAGATCTAAGAGAGACCCTAGCTAAGTTCACCCAAGGGGAACAAAATTTGTCCAAACTCTTAGGTTCTCAACGAGTATCTAGAACCACCAATGGACTTGGCTACACAAATTTAGCTTCCTCCTCCCATGCACCCACTGTTTTTGTAAGGGGGAGCTCCCATTTTAAATTTTGTAATTATTGCAAAAAACCCGGGCACCTCATATATGAATGTAATTGCAAAAATGCCCGCTACGGTCAACCCAAATCTTTTTTCTTTTCCGATGAATTCTATAGGAGAAGACCCGCTATGAAACAAGTATGGATTGAAAAATCCCTTCTAGCGAGTCTCTCCGGGCCTAAAATTGTCTCTTTTCAAAATCCCTCTCCTCGGTGACTCATTGTTTTTATTTAGGGGGAGTTAGGATCTTTTAAGCTTTTTGTGTATTCAAAGTTTTCATTTCAAACTCAACATTTGGCTTCAAAACTCTCAATTCAAAATTTTCTTTTAAATTTTCATTTCTAAATTTCCAACAGTTGGTATCGAATTTTTTTTTTCAAAACTTTCAATTCAAACTGTTATTCAATTTTTCATTTCAAAATTTCTCAACAATTGATATCATTTTCAATTGATTTAAAATCTTGTTTTTCATCGTACTCCCTCAATCAAGTTTAATGCCCCATTCTATTTTGATAATCACAAAGGGGGAGAATTTTCTTGATTGATTGGGGGAGAAAACTTTTTGATCATGCTTTGCTTTACATTTCATTTTATTCATTAAAGCATGCCTTTTATTCAAGTTTTTACATTGCTTAGATAAGTGATTGTGATCATCAAAATAGGGGGAGATTGTTGTACCTCACACTCTTTGATTTTCATGATCACAATCACTTTCATTTGTGTCTAACCTTGTTTTTAAGTGTTGTGAATGATAGGCAAGAGATTGCCAAAGGAATGGCCCAAGAAAGCATCTCAAGTGGACTGAAATTCAGTCCACCGGCCAACCGGTGTGATAGCACCGGCCAGCCGGTGGACCTGGCAGAGGCATTGCTCACTGCCAGGTTCCACCGGTCAGCCGGTGGCACCCGGCAGAATAGTGCAAGCTACTGTCTTGCCACCGGCCAGCCGGTGGCTCCTCCACCGGTCAGCCGGTGGCACCTGCACAGAATGGCAAGCTACTGTCTTGCCACCGGCCAGCCGGTGGCTCTGGCACCGGTCAGCCGGTGGACCCTGGACAGAATTCCTCTCCAACTTTCCAAACACCGGCCAGCCGGTGGGACTGTACCGGCCAGCCGGTGGAGCCAGTCAAACTAGCCGTTGCAGTTTGACCAGGCTGGCCCACTTGGCTCCCAACGGCTCTTTTAGCCTCTCCAACGGCTCCGAAGCCTCCCCAAGGGTTCCATGCCTATAAATAAAGGCCAAGGAAGCCCTGGACATCTACCGGATCATATACGAAGCCAACGGACATCTTTTGGATCAATTGGCCAACCTTCGGCGACTTCCTTCAAAGGAACCCCAAGTGCTCCAACAAACTTCCAATCCAAGGAGCACCTCAAGAAGCTTGGGAGAGCACGCTACATCAAATCCCTCATCCAATTGGCGCCCAAGTCTTCCTCCAATACGGTTTTTCTTGTTTATTTATTTTGAGCTTTAAAATTGGGTTTGTGCCTACAAACCCCAACCCTTTTCTCATCCCCCTTTCTTTTGGGTTTCACACCACCACTAAGGTGTGAAGAGGTTTCTTCAAGCCTTTCCTTTTAAAAGGCTTGTGTCACGGTGAGCTAGCCTTCACCCGTTAAAAAGGCTAGTGGGTTCTTGCTCTTCCATTGAAAGCAAGTGGGTTCTTGCTAAACCAATAAAAGCAAGCTGTAATAGGTCCTAGTGCTACCTCAAAGCCTAGTGGGTTTCTTGCTAAAACCATTGAAAAGCAAGCGGTAGGAATCTCTCAACGGTTGAGTTGGGAGCGGAGACGTAGGCCGGGTTTTGGCCGAACTCCGTTATCAATTTCTTGTGTGATTGCCTCTTTATTTCCGCTGCATTTTTACTTTGATTTTTAATTTGTCTATCAATTTTTTAAAAGGCAATTCACCCCCCCTCTTGCCATCATTCCTCGTTTGTTCCGACCTAACAACAAGTACAAGAAATTATAAGATAGTTATACTTTTCTTATTAATCAAAAACAACAGAAAACAAACTTGAAACAATACAAGTAACAAGTATTGAATCTTTTAACCCAAAGAGTAGGGTATCCAACAACCTTGGATAAAGGTCCCTTGATTTGTACTTTCAAGAAAGTTTGTCTTACCCACACCAGGGTAAGCCCTCGATAAGAATATTGGAGTCTATCTTGCTATCCCCGCAAGCCCTCGAACTTCATGGTAATTGACACCTTTGTCTTCCTTGTCAAAGAAGTCCTCGAACTTTAAGGTAGTTGTCACCTCTGTCTTCCTATCCTCAAAAGATCTTGATTGTATATAACAACAATCTGAGTTGCACGAAGCAATCTGAACAAGATGTTCAGTACGCACAAAACATGAGAGTCTCTCTCTCTAGAAATCACTTCAACAGCATGTAATCTCTAGAGTTCTAGATCAGTGATGAGCTCATTTAAATGAGATCCTATTTATAGGCACTTCTCCAATGGTCGGCTCCCTCCTCCAATGGTCATATTTTTACTTGAATCTTAGAGGGACATGTACGTGTGTCACTCAAACAACGATTAGTTGGAAACAGAAAGCACGACATAGTTTCATAATTATAACAAAGGTAAGAAAAATATGGTTGCTCAAACAAATCTATTTTTCAGAGTCTAGGGAAAAATAAAGTTCAGAGTCTAAAGAAATAAACATTTAGAGTCTATATTACATGGATATTCAGATTCTATTTTTCAAGGAATTCAGAATCAAAATTCTATAAACTTTGGAGTCTGAATTCTGAGGAATTCAGAGTCTGAATTCTCAATAATTTGGAACCTGAATTTTAAGGAATTCAGAACCTGAATTCTGAGGAATTCAGAGTCTGAATTATAAGGAATTCGGAACCTGAATTCTGAGGAATTCGGAGTCTGAATTCTGAGGAATTCAGAACCGGAATTCTGAGGAATTCAGAGCATGAATTCTAAGGAATTCGGAACCTGAATTCTGAGGAATTCAGAGCCTGAATTCTGAGGAATTCAGAATCTGATTTTCAGAGAATTCGGAATCTAAATTTCAGAGAATTCAGAATCTATATTCAGAAGAATTTGGAATCTAAATTTCAAATAATTCGGAATCTAAATTCAGAAGAATTCAGAATCTAAATTTCAGAGAATTCAGAATTTGAATTCAGAAGAATTCAGAATCTGAATTTCAGAGAATTCAGAATCTGATTTTCAGAGAATTCGGAATCTGAATTTAGAATCTGAAAACAGAATACTTTATATCTAAGTATTTATCGGATTCTGAGGTTTTAGAAATGAACCCGAATTTTTCACTTAGAAAAAAAAACGAGTTAGATTTAGTGAAACTAAATCATGAACAATGAAAACAAAGATAAAGAGAAAATTTTCTTGGGAAGGAAAAATTTCCTTAATAAGATAAATCTTATGGAAAATGAAATTTGCTTTGAGATAGAGTGTTTGTGATTTTCAAAACATAAAGAAATGAAAAAGTCATAAAGAAATCTTATTGACTCAACACTTTTATCAGCGTTAGGTGGAGCCCCCTCCCTCTCACCGCATGTTGCAGTTGCCCGTCCAACGCCCTCCCTTTAACAACGCTATCCCCCGATGTACTTGCCCGCGCGCGACCCTGCTTCCACTAGAACTCGAACCCAAGACCTCCCTCCTTGCACGCCTGCACCTTTACCACTAAGTCATTTAATTTTTTTTCAATTTAATGATATATCTATTTATTTATTTATATATATATAGTTATGTTTATTCATATATTAATATAGACTCATATTAACATAAATATATTTAGTTATATTAATATATATATATTTATATATATTTATTTATTCATATATTAATATATATATATACTCGTTATAATTTTTTATCCGTATATTTATTAGTATATTAATATATATTTATAAGATTAGTTTTAAATACATTTATAAAATATGTTTTCTTATGCGTGTTTATAAATAAATAAATAAATAAATACGTGCGTATATACAACACACACACACATATATATTTACGAATAAATACATATATATGTGTATTTGAAAAGCCATAGAATGTTAAAACGATTATAACTTCTAATCCAGAAGTCTGTTTCAACTCCACAACCAGTAAAATAGAAGAACATGAAACTATCTTCGATATGATATGTGGTACAAGCCTAACATGTACCTGGATCAAAAGTTATAGTTGTTTGAATATTACAAAATCGGGGTATCCTGATTAAAAACTCAGTTTTGGAGGACTTATGGGCCTTTTTTGACCTCAAAAAATGTGATAAAATTTTCCTTTGGATCATTAGCATGTAGAGCTCATTGCAAGCTTCGATTTGATATGTTGTAGAGCTCAAACGGACACCCGGATCAAAAATTATGGTCGTTTGAAGTTTAAGTTGCATTTTCAACTTATTTTTGATCTTTTATTAATTTTTTTTATATTTTTTATATTCAAACTGTTATTAAATGACTATTACTCGATAAAAATTACAAAATTATTAATTAAAAATATTTTTAAAAATATTTTATAAGTCTTTGTTACTAAATATCTTATACATTAATTTTAGATTTCTATTTATCCTTATATAAAACATATTTAATATATATTTATATTATATTTATATCAATATAAAATAGATTTATAGATTTATATATTAATATATGATTTTTAATGTCTTTTTTTGGAATTTTCCCCTTATCATCACTTTTATAAAAGCACCGATAAAGGGGGTCACCTTTAACAGCGCTAATAAGAAAAGCGCAAAAAGCGCTGATAAAGGTACTCATTTATCGACGCTTTTTTACTAACATTGTTAAAGATGTAACGCTTCTCTTGCCCCGTTTTGTAGTAGTGGATCATTGTTTTAACCACTTCATATGGTAAAATCATTTTCATAATATGTATTGGATTATCAAAATTATATAATTCAATCATTTCATTTATGAATTATATGAACAACAACATTCACTTCAGGGGGTAGATGAATTACATGAAATGATATTGATAATTCATAAGAATACGATAAATAATAATGTTTCCCTTGATATTGTTGTTGCGGGAACAATAAATGATAAGTGAAGATATTCTTCAATACAATGTCAAAGGACGTTATTTTCATATCATCCTTCATGAATGCTTTTTTTATAAATATTCATAAAATTCATTGTGCTCTGTAAATATTTATTATCATCAAACCACTTCTGATGGTTATATTATTATTATTATTTGTTATAAACAAATATAACACAATGATCATTCGCAAAACATCATATTCACTTCGAACTTGATTTAAAATAAGACCATGTGTATTTGCATTCACTTCACGGAACCAAATAAATTATTTTTAATAAATATTATCATTCACTCCAGGGAACAAAATAAAATTATTTGTTCGAGTTTTACAGTGTCTTCAAGACAATAACATGAATATTCAATTCATGCAATTTCATCAATTTCATCAATTTCATCCACTAAGAGGGATGTATGTATATATAATATATTTACGCTTGTTCGTTGTGAACATTTAATTTTTCTCGAACATTTTATGAGAAATAAAATGAAAATGAAAAGAAATAAAACAATACGATATTTACAAATATTCAAAGTAAATATCATCTTCATCATGAACCTTACAACATAATCAAACTTGACACCTTCAGGGTGAACACAAAATAAGAGATGAAATTTCATGGTTCATGCAATGATTAGCGAACTTCGGATCGACGTACGATAGGTACGCGATGATCAATAAACTTCGGCTTGATATACGATAGGTACGCGATGTTCATCAAACTTTGGCTCGACATACGACGGGTACACAATATTCACCATTCAACCACTTCTAGTGGTGTAGTTTTTTTATTCATTTGATGAATGATGTTTGTCTCGACATTTAATCAAACACATTCTCTTATAGGAATGAGGTGAAATTTGTCAACTGTGAGTCGTTACAGCTTTTCAGGAGCTCATTATTTTTCTCGCAACAAAAGGTAAAGAAAATCATATATTATTTTAAGATTTATCAAGAGGGGAAAAATAAATGCAACAATACCTTATATGTAAAACAAGACTCATCTTTTGATGTAGCTCCTTGAATGAGTGAAGTCGATGCGAATGTGAAAGAGTATGTCAAAATAAGAATGTTAGTAAAAACATGTGACATACCTTTTTCCTACGAGATTATTCTTATGCCGATGATGGGAATGAAGACACCAACATCACGATGCGCAATGTGAAGAAGGCGATCGTGGTGATAACGTGTTGTGAAATCGATCGAACACCGATTGAAATCGTGAAAAATTTCGAAATCGGAAATGTAGGACCGATCGTAGACGACACACATTGTTGACGAAGCGAGCAATGAATTTGCGTATGACGATTGTAACGACAAATGAAAATACAAATCTAAGAGAAATACAAGAAGTAGAAACCACAATGTAAATCCAAAAGTCCACCTCATTTCATTAACATATCACCATATTTATAGAGTACATGAGATATGATCCAACGATTGAGATTAATCCTTATAATATTCAATTTAACGGTTAGAATATCAATAGTTTGAGAATATGTAAGGTTGGTCATGAAGATAAAAATTAATTGGAAATTGAGAAGTCATCATTACTGTCATAATTATGACATCCATTAATAATGTTTCATACTAAATACATCAAATAAAATAGGTGACACGGTGAAATAAATTCCAAGTTTTAGAATTTCGCAACATTGATTTTATAACTCTGAAGCTATCCTGTGCATATTTACACAGCATTTGGACGTTTTGCTTTCGAGGTATATATCGACGAGCCGGCGTCAACTGCGATCCCCTCCTCTGCATCTTGTTGGGGTCCAGCCCGGCCCTGGGGCAAGCCCAGCGCGAGACTCTGGGCTAGGGCTAGGGCAACAGGCGAGCGTGGGGCAACCAGCTGCCCCTCTCCTCCCTCGCTTCCACCACTTAGCTGCGACCGACAATTTTATACTGCTTCTCCCTGCCCCGCCACATCCTACCGCCCCTCTCAGCCTCCCAGCCTCCCCAGTTCGCCTCCCCGGCTCACCTTCTCCCTGCTGGCGCCACGACGCCCCCCATCCCCGCGTCCCCATCTCCTTTCCTCTTCTCCTGCCCTCTCCTTCGCCACCCTCCGATGCCGTAGAACCGCATCTCTCTCCCTGGCCTTGCCTCCCTTCCGACGGCACGGGCATCTAATCACCTCCAATGGCGGTGCATCCCCCGGCACTGGACTTGGTTCCTCCTCAATCCTCTCCAAATACACTAAATCTTACCGTTCGCTGGTTTCTTTTTCTTTGACTGCAGGTCTGAGTCGTGGAGATCCGGTTTGCATGGGTGGTTTGAGATTGAAGATGAAACGGGGCGCATTAAAGGTACTTGACAAAATGCTTCAGTGGTGATTTGAGTGCAATGTATTTTACCCTGCCGCGCATGAGTCTGGTAAAATCTATACAGGTCAGTCCCTTCAACTGATTTTGTTATTCTGATTTATCATAATCACTATTATTATTTGTATTCATAGTTATTTTGAACTTTCTTTTGTAGTTAGCGTGTATTGTTTTTTTGTTGGATCATATTTTTTATTGACTTTCTCTTTGTCAATGACTTTTTAGCTAGTTGAAAGGGCAAAATTTTCGTAAATGGTCTTGGGCAATCATATTGCCTGGGGGTCTTTGTCCATCTCTGGATCTTCGCGTTCGTGAATCCCATTCCTTTCTAGGTAAGATTAATGCGCCTCTATCTTCAAAAAATTACTTTCTAGAGGAAGTGTAGAAAACGTGAAATTCTTATTTTATTGATGGTTCTGTTTCTAACGCCGCCCCGTCGTTCATACGGGCTTTATCCCGTTGCGGTGTGTTAAACTTGGATTTTTGATTGTCTTTTTATGCATCTAACTTTAAGACGATCATTACTCCTGAAATTAGGCTGTCGGAAAATCCTGGCACAGGGCCAGAAAGCTTCCACGACGGTCGCTAACCTGACCCAGTGTCCGTTTGACCTTTTTCTTCCATGGTTGGATCCCCTAATCAGATGTCTGTTAAGATTTAATTGAATGGATAATTGTCTAGTTTGGATTTTTTATTTAAATTCCCCATATTTTTTTTTGCAATTTGATGGAGTTTATGTTATTTAACTACAAATTTGTTTCTATTTTGTGTGAATATTAATTCTTAATCATTCCTTCATATTACTATCAAGATTTTTTTTTTAAATTTTATACATTTTTTTACACTGGATCATCAAAATTTGTAAAATCCTACTATTTTACGATTCAATTGTCTGAATCCGTTTTGTAGGCCTCATAATTTATCTCGACAGCCTTCCTTGCTAATGCTGAATGGACCATAATGGTTTTTTCCCCATGGACTGGATGCTCATTTTACACCATCTGATCATGTCTTCAATGTTGTGGGATAAAAGGGAATCATCAATTTCAAGTTGAGTAACGATTTTTCTGCTTTTAGACATATAAAGGGATATCATTTCCAGCTTGGAGCCTCGAGTGAAGAGCAGAGAGCAGTTACACGCTTGTCTCTTCTCATAGAGCTCCATATATTCATCCTGTTGTTTTTGTTGAAATGGACATAATGTTGTATGTCTAGAACTAAAACAAGGAGTACATTGCAGTGTGTTCGATGTAGTTCTCTCAGCTTCTGCTGCGGTGGACCTCTTTCTCAAGGGTGTCTTGAAGCAGCGTCCCTAGTCAACGTTAATAAATATAATTTTAATTTGTATATTATTGATTGTTATATGGGCAAGCGTTTATCTCTTTCTTTAGCATCAAGAGGTGGCCACTTTGTTTTCCAACCTCCTCTCAGCTAAGGTTATCATGGAAAGTACAAATGTCAAAAAGGGCATAATTGCTGTTTTTTAGGCCGTGTTGGATAGGTTTCATAGAAAAATGCTGATTGTAAGGAAAGAGAACTTTATTCCAGTATTTATTTTCGAATAGGCAAGAGAACTTGATATTTTTATAATTTATTGATAATTAATATACTGTTTATGGTCATTAATGCAATTTGATAATAAAATTTCAACGATAGAATTTTAAAAAATAATTGCAACTCAATCAAACTATATTTTTTTATATTTAATGTACATTTTTTATTTATTTAAAAACCTATTTTTGTCAAACTACAATTTTTAAAAATATTTATCCCTCAAAATATATGAGTTTTGTTTTAAAATTATCTAAAAATAAAATTTGATATATAAATTTATAAATTTTTAAACATTTTTTAGAATTCCCCTGCTCTCCGCAGTGCTCCTCAAGGTGCAGCGAAGGTCATAAATTTGCCCCGGATGCGGAGCGGAGAGCGGCGCTGCGCACTGCCCACAAGGTGGGGCAGGGAAGGCATGATCTCTCCCTGCCCTGCCCCTTTTTGCCATCCCTAGTATATGTTGATAAAATATTGAAAACAGATACTTGTCTTACTGTTACTTAACACTTGGTGAAAATATTTCTTCATTGAATGAAAGTATCAACCCATGTTCTAAGGAACAATGCTAGAGATACAGTCTAGTGGCTAGAGAATTTGAAAGAAAAACCAGAGAATTCCATACCAGAATGAACGATGACTCTCAAAGTGATGACCAGTTTTAGAGGTGGCAGTTAGGGTTCCCATGAGGAAGATCGCCCTTTCCAATTTTTTTAATAATAAAATTAAATAATAACGATAATAAACCGGGCTATAAAAAATAATATGATTATAACTACTTTAGCGTTGAAACCGTGTGCATGGGAGAGTTGTTTTTCGAGAAGTGGGACAACACGTTATGCGGATATGATTTATAATTATTATATAATTATGATAATATCATATTAAAATAATAAATATAGACCTATTTAAAATTCACATGTGAGTGAATGAATGATGAATCAGAATAACCATTACGGTGAAAAATCCTATGCCATGGTTTAGCAGTGTTTTTTTTATAAAATAACTAATATGTTGAAGAATATATTATAAAAAATTTATTATTTTTTAAAATTGGGCCCATGGGTAAGCCTCCACCTGCACGGGCTCAACCTGCCTTGGCTCGCGCTCTCAGCAGTCAAAATTTTTAGGTCCGCCTTGCCCTGCATCTGCCCATATCCTCGAAGCCCGCGGGCCCGTTTTGCATTGCTACTTCGCATTGGTGCAGCCCATCACCTTCATGTAGATCTGATTTGGTAGAGCTCCAGATAAAGCATTTTGAGTTTGACATTAACATTGAGCAGCTTCTTGTCCGCCTTGGTCATGGACAGTTCTGATGCGTCACTAACCCGCACCCCATGTATAACTGTAGAGAAAACATCTCGCCCAAGAGATCGTAAGTGTGATCTCATAATGTTCTTTCAAATCTGAAAATTGCTTCCATCAAATAGTGGAACCCCAACATTCATTGTGTTCTCCATGCTAAGCTTTAACTGACATATTCAACGCCTGGAACCTTAGCTCAGATATCACTTGTTTCAACCTGAGACATCCTAAGAGGGAAGAGGTGAATCAGAGTGTTCTTCTGAAACGTTGGATCTTGTTCCCACGTTGGTAGAAACTCGTTGAACCTATCGTAGATAATCATGCATCCACCGCAATCACAAATACAAAAATTCAAAATAGGACATAATTTTTTTTTACTTGGTTCACGAATAAGGGCTAGTCTAAGGAGTATATGTCGACGATGTGTCAGTCGTACCATAATCCACCCTTCTTCCCTACATCCAGAAGGTATTGGAATGGTTTAGAATGTCTGGATCAAAGCTTGTTTCAACCCCATTGGTCAATCACTTCAAGTTGTCTAAAGAGAAGGCACCTAGAATGAATGATGGAGCTAGGTACATGGCAAGAGTTCTATATGCATCAACAATCGAAACCCTGCATCGACAGTTGAAAGCTTGATGCATGTCATGGTTTATATAAGGTTTGACATTGCTTTTGCAGTGATAGTTGCTTATGGATACATGTTGAATCCAGGAAACACCTAGAACTTGTGAAGATGATATTCTAGTATCTCAAAGGGAGCATGGAATTATCTTTGTGTTTTGGAACGAATGAGCCATTATAAGGATATGTGAATACAAACTTTGTAGGAAATGCGGATAGTCAGAGAAGTACCATAGGCAATGTGTTCACTTATGGAGGAATGACAATCAGATGAATGTCTTGACTACCATCAGTAGCAACATTGTCAACAACAAAAACGGAGTGTTGTTGATATGTCTGAAGGATCTCTTGGAGGAAATTGGAAGAAAGCAGGGGATGAAATGTTATTTTTTAAACGTTGAGTGCAATCTATCTTGCTAAGAACCCGTTGTTCCATTCAAAGATGAAACACATTTACCTGAAGTATTACTTCGACAGGAGTTTTCTGCAAGACGGAGTGTTGGATCTATGAAAGGCCAGTGAGGGTGAAAATTCGACATCCATGTTGACAAAAGTTGTATTTTAAGAAATTATGGGGTGGTGTTGCGCCTCGATGAGACTTGGATGACGGAAAGTGATCGAAAGATCACTACTGCAGCGAAAATGGATAAGGGAGAGATGTTCCGAAGGTGGCTGAATGGAAAGACTTGAAAGCCTTCAAGTGGAAGATTGTTGAGGTGTGAATCTAGTTTCTCGGTTCAGACACTGTCAGGCGGAGCATCAACGGGATCTATTGGTGTGCCGGTTGAGCTATCACGGGTGATGAATGTTGCGGAAACGTCGGGAGTCGCAATGATAGAAATAGGTTTGCAGATTAAGAAAAAAATAGAAGGAAACACATGTGACACAGAGATTTACGTGGTTCGGGAAATGTGCCCTACGTCCATGAAGAGGCGGAAATATTACTATGATATCCGGGTGCACAATTATAAGGAGATCTCTTAGAGTTTCTAACACAGAAACCCTAGCTCGAAATGCGTTAATAATGAAGATGAATCACTATTCCACCAACTGCACAGAAAGTCCGCTGTGCTACAGTAAAAGACGGTTGGAAGTTTGCATCGCTACAGTGCCGCGACCACACAAGTCTAAAGTGCTACAATGGCTGGCGGTTGGAAGTCCACGAAGCTACAATGCCAGTGTCTCCAAAGTCCGACCTGCTATAATAGTCGTGCCAAAGTCTGCACTGTAGTGCCCCTGTCGGTGTCGGTCGGTCAGTTCTGCTATAGTCGGTTAGAGATGCTACAATGCCCCAAATTTTGGGCCGGGGGCCTTCGACCCCCGAAGCAAGGATGTGTTGCCCCTTGCAACCCCCAACGAGCTCACCGTGGAGCTCAACCTGCGAAGTTGCAGCCTAGTGCGCAGTATGTGGGCCGGAAGCATTTGACCCATTCATCATCCAAAATGGATTGGGCTACACCAATCCACCAATGGATTGTTGCAACCGGAAGATCAAAGGAGCATAGTTGGGTGGTGGAGGAAGATATGATCAACGACTGGATGCAGTTGGGCGGTGGTGTTTCGATTTTCATAGTATCGACAAGTAAGCCAGTGCAATCAAGAGTTTCAATAATCAATGATGAAAGAATATTTAGAGAATATTTGGTCCACATGTTGATTGGTGACTGGCCAGAGGTTCCAAGGTTTGCCTATAAATAAGTGTCCTCATATGATCTTTTTAAGTAGTGATTAGTGAGATCACTTGTAACTTGAGAGTCTCTCTCTCCTTTCTCTTCTCTTGGGTTGCAGTGTGTTTACGTGGATGTAGGGTATATCCCGAACCACATTAAATCTCTTGTGTTCCGATGTTGTGTGTGCCTCCCGCCATTCGTCTATTGATTTTTGGAGTCTTGTTTGGTCGATATGGAGTGTGTCTCTGCCTTCTTGCTCGGACCCTTATTGTGTGCTTTCAGATATCCAGTCTTCGTGTTGGAAGTTTGAAGGGTGGATCCGTGTTGTGGCCACAACAGAAATTTCCACAGGAGAATCTGCTGTGTAAAATTTTATGAGACAACCTGTGGAAAAATTATGTGGACAACTCTCAGTGGAAAATCTTACTATGCAAAATTTTCCTTGAATTTTTCATTTGAATATTGCGGTGGAATAATCATGACGAATGATAGAAGTCCATTTATGATACAAATGTTTCCCTTTGAATTTCAGTCTAATCGAAAATTTCACTACAAAACTTTTCACTAGAAAGGTGTAATGGAATTTCAGATCACAAAAAAGAAGTGAAATAAAATGGCCTTCTACAAAATCAATTCAAGAAGTGAAATAAAATGGCCTTTTACAAAATCAATTGGAAATCCCTTTGCACGACTTACAGTTGAAAATTCCACCGGAGAGTTCCTGCAGAATTTTGTTATACATTTCTGTCATACAAACTCTTCCACTAGATTTTTTTTTTAAGAATATTGCAGTGGAAAAATCATGATGAATGATAGAAGTCCATTTATGGTTTAAATATTGCCTTTGGATTTGAGTTTACTGGAAAATTTCATCGCAAAGCTTCTACTGAAAATGTGCAGTGAAATATTCCTTTGGAAGTGGAAAATTCAATTATGCAGCATCTGGACGAGGTTTCCACTTTTAGTGGAAAATGTAAGTGAAGTAATATAATGAACAATAATTTTTTATTTGAATTTTAAAGTGTGAAAATATCTACTTGTGTGTAAGTGCGCATTTGAAACCCTAAATTGATTTTTACACAGTTATAACTAAACTAGAACACACTTCTGTTTTAAAACATTCAATGCAATGATGACAAGACATAACACTATCCTATTTACTTTCTTCTGGCATTGTGAGTTGTATGATCAAGTTATTTTTATTGCTCGAATTCAACTTTTGGCATGACTCGTGGCAACGCATGTTCAAGCGCAATTTGAGAAAAAATTGAACCGAAATCTATTATTGTTTGGGTCGAGCTCAAGTAGCTTGCAATTATCTCTATCATTTACACCCTCTGAGTGTTGTCATGCGCAGAATGTGGCCTCTTGTGCGTCACGAAGAAGTGCCCCGGTTCTCTGGTCCATTCCGAAAATCTGATTCTGGTGCCATTTTATTTGTCTGTTGCGCTTGCTTGCTTAGTGTGCAATCCAACTTTTGTCACCCTTTCCATTTATAGGGCAATGCGTGCATGTCTTCAAAACAACATCCTAGAATAGATTGGGCCAGATGGCATAGAATTATTTTGATGCCTCTGACAATGCTTACCCTTGCAGAGCTGGTGCTTGCTGCACACGGACTATTCAAATGGTGGCTGTATGATTTGTTTCTTGACAGCAAACTGCAGGTTTTGTGATTGTCAGTCACAAGGGGATTGTCTTTTCGAGGAACTCTTGTTTTAGTGCAGTCAAGATCTATTCAGCCTGAAGATTGCGTCATTATACAGAGGTTTTCCCATGGCTTTTGCAGTGGTGATCATGGGCGTCTCCGGGGCTGGGAAATCCACCGTAGGAAACATGCTTGCTCAAGTAATCCCAGATTCCTGCTTTTTGGACGCGGATGACTTCCACTCCTTATCCAACAAAGAGAAGATGAGGGTGGGGATCCCTCTCTCAGATGAAGACCGGGCTCCCTGGCTTCAAGTTTTACGAGATATGCTGCACGGGCAGTTGGTCGGTGGGAAGACCGTGATCCTTGGGTGTTCGGCTCTGCGGAAGGAGTACAGAGAGGTTCTGAGGAGTGCCGACCCGGATTATAAGGTGTTGGGGGCAGGCGGTGCTAGTTCTTGTGTAGTAAAATTCATGTTGTTGGATGTGGGTGCAGAGGTGCTTGCGGCTCGGCTATGGAAGAGGGCAGTAGATGGGGGCCATTTTATGTCACCTGCACTCTTGCAGTCTCAGCTGGAGTTACTGGAGGTTGATGAAGATGAGGCGGTTTTAAGGGTAGATGCAAATTTGCACCCCAGGGAGGTTGTTCAGAGAATACATGGCCTGCTCTTTTGAAAATGGCAGGGCTGGTTTGATTGAATCAAATGAGTTGGAAGACAACTATTATTGCTCATATTTATGGTTCTGTTTTAGGCCTTTGAATGTTTTTAATCTTTTTGCTATGTTTTTTGATTTTTCTAATCATTTTGGTTCATGGTTGGATGATCAGATTTCTAATCATATAATTCAATCGTATATCCATGTATTCCTCTGTTGGTGGGTTTTTTTGTTTCCCCGTTTTTTTATATGTTTTTGAATAAGACATTTTTTAAAATTGTAAACGGATTTATATAGTGTTGAGTTCACCTCAACCTGTGTGGGTTTTGATCTAATAAAAACTCAAGAATTATTTCATCTTTGTATTATCAACTTTGTTTTCGTTTAATTTTATTTAATAAAATTTTTCTAGGTTAAGCGCCTGAGGAGCAAGGGGCATCTGCCTGTCCCGAAAATATCCACCTGGATGGGGAAAAAAAATCTACCTTAGTTTTATCTGGAAATTTAGACTCCGAATCTTCATTGTAAATTGAGTAATGTAAATTTGAAAGTTTTCTAGTTGAAATTTCCTCTTGAATTGAAAATTCCCATAGTGGGAATTTCCACTCTAAATCCACAAGAAATCCGCATTTAATAGTGGAAATTGTAGAAATTTTCGATGTGAATTTCCAATGCAAACTAGTTTTTTTTTCCAATTGAAATTCAATGTAGACATTTGCGGTTTGAATTTCACTATGATATTCCATTAGGAATTTTCACCATAAATTTAAAGTGTTGGCTTCCATTGAAAATTGAAGAGGCTAGTGTGTATTTTGACAGGGAATTTCCATGTATTTGGTTGATATTGCATTTTTTTTTCAAACACTAATACCATATGATATTCTCAAAGTCAAATGTTAGTTATTATAGGTCTTCTATGACTAATTTATGTATGGAAGAGGTGGATGTGTTTTCTCAAACACAAGTCTTAGATATTTAGAATCTTCATCCAATGGAGAGCTATGGTGGAAAGAGACCAACCACAAACTAGAAGTGTTGAAGGTTTGATAGTGATGGGGAGTATGGAAGCATAGAGTTCCGGAGGTTCTGCCAGCGGAAGGACATACATTTTGAGAAGACCATACCAGGTACCCTGGAACATAATAGAGTCACAAAGAGGATTGTAACGACCCTCGGATTTTAGGTATGTTACTGTTTAATTTCAGCCAAATCATGTGCATTTTACTTGTTTTTGGTTGTTCGGGGTAGCTCGAGAGTGGGTTCAGGAGGAACAAGCCGGACCTGCAGCTAACCAGGAGCTGCATGCAGGTGTCACACCGTGAAAAAGTCGAGACAGAGGGTTTTGCATGTAGTAGTTCATGCCATGAACCTTGTGTCATGTCGTGAAAGTCTACTAAGTTCTTTTAGGGTTAGTTTGGTAACTTCTCCTTAGAACCCTCTTTTACCTCCCGACTTCCCACCAACCCCTTATGAGATTTTGGTGCATTGGGGGCTCTCTGACAGATTTGGCTCCCCACTCCCCGTTTCTTTACCGATTCAAGCGTCGTTCTATTGCGGTGGTCTCATCTCGATAAATCTAACTTAGTTCAAGCCCTAAATCCCTGTTTATTCTTTGTTTCTTCTTGTTTCCCCTTTTCTAGAACCCTAATGTCTGATTTTTGGGCTGATTTTAGGGATTCAGTATGTTGGGCTTGATTCGGGTGGCAATTCTTAGTGGGTTAACTTTGCCCTGTCTGAAGTAGGAAGTCAATACCATTTTACATCTTTCGTATGAAGTTGTATGTATCGATTTTCATGTGGGTGCATGTGTAAACCTATGAGACTTTTGCTTGTGGTATCAAAGTGACTGAGTAGGTCTGTATAGATGTAGTAGACCCCGTAGAGGAGGAGTGGTCGGGCGTGGCTTGGTTAAAGTGGCAATTCCACTTGGATTCCTAAGTAATGTAGGGGCTGTCCACTTGGGAAATGTAACATTGGGAGAGCCCCCGTAGTTGCGGTAAGTTTTTCTGGTTGGGGGTGCTTGCCGTAGAAATCTACGTGGGAGGTGAGGAGCCTTCAGGGGATGGGCGTGCCTTCGGGATGTCGGTACTTGAGACACGAGGTGTCAGGAGGCACGTGGTGCCGAGTTACTATTTTTGGGCGTTCCTTCGGGACGTCGGTACTTGAGACACGAGGTGTCAGGAGGAACTTGGTATCGGGTTACTATTTTTGGGTGTGCCTTCGGGACGTCGGTACTTGAGACACGAGGTGTCAGGAGGCACTTGGTGCCAGGTTACTATTCTTGGGTGTGCCTTCAGGATGTCGGTACTTGAGACACGAGGTGTCAGGTGGCACGTGGTGCCGGGTTACACGACAGAGATTCCAGCGTTGACCGAAGCAGGTGACGCTCCATGGTGGCTATTGAGCACCAGTGGAGTTTGTGTTTAATTGTGCATCGTACTGTTTACTGCTTTCCTTGTAAATGCATTACTGCTTAAACACATATATTTGGTAAACACCATTGGGTGGTATCCTACTGAGATTTTTCTCACACCCTGCATGGGCCCTTCGGGACGCGTGTAGACTTTATGGATTTACGTGAAGGAAAGAGGCCGACTTCAGGAGCTGGGCTGCGTTAGTTATTGCATGGGGATATTATGGACCTTGAGGTCATGCCTAGCTAGGTTTAATTTGCTTTATTTACTTTTCTGTATTGGCATGATTGTTGTAGCTACTGTTGGTTAGCCTTTGACGCCCTTTTTATATTCAGTTGTGAATTATGACCTTCTTTGGATGCATGTTTTACTGTTCAGTAGTAGTTTCATGTTATCAGCATGCTGTTGTGTTTATTTCCGCTGCTATTGTTATATTTACTACTTCCGCTGTTATCTATTTTGATTATGCTTCCGCTCTGCGGGTCTGGTTTGAGTCTGCTGAGTCTTTCTTTCCGCTGCATATTTAGTATTATTCTCAGACCAGTACCCATATTATGATCCTCCGAGATGGTATAGCCTCCCCACTATACCTAACAGACCCTCGCTGCTAGTCGGCAACCTTTGGCGTTTGGGGAGGTGCGCCTAAGGTAGTAACACCCAACCCGTTCGGCACTGTTCAGGTGGCTGGCTGGGTCCGGGATGTTACAGAGAGTCTCCTACACGCAGCAACAGGTAGATGGTGGAGCCTGATGCTCCAGGTTCACGACGAGACATCTCTACTTTGGACAGACTTCGAGAGCCTCTTCTACTCAGATTTTGTTCCAGCCACCCTCCGTGTGGTGCGCATCTAGGAGTTACTACAGTTGCGGCATGGCAGCATGTCAGTAGCCCAGTACTCGGCTAGATTTACCGACCTCTCGCGCTACTCCACAAACATGGTACAAGACCCATTCTTCTGGGCACGAACCTTTGAGCAGGGGCTGAGGCATGAGATCAGAGCTTCAACGATTCCACTCAGCATCCTGATGTAGGTGGGGGTGATGGAGCGAGCCCTATTAGTGGAGAGCTTTCTCGCCGAGCAACCATCAGCAGCGAGACCCACCACAGGACAACACGGAGCGGAGTCTTCTGCAGCAGGCAGTCGACAGATGACGCAAGGGTCCAAGCGGACCAGGCCGTCTGGTGGGCGACCTCCGGACACGGGTTCGGCTGTGCGGGGCACACGGTGCAGAGCCAGCCTTACGAGGAGCAGATAGTGTTATGCATGCGGCGGGTAGGGCCACATGGCTCGTGACTGCCCGACCCGCCATGCAGACGAGCAACAGATAGTGGAGGGACCTCCCAGGCAGAGGCAGAGGTTTGACCGTGGCGGCCCGCAAGGAGCAGGCGGACGAGGCAGAAGAGTTGGCCGAGTAGCGGGTGGTGGACGATGCTTCAAGGCTCTACCACCACCACCCCCAGGAGGTCCACCCCGACTACAGGGAGCTGGTGTGCAGAGGCAGGCTCAACTCCAGGCAGTGGAGGCTTACGACCACGGTGCACCCGAGATGATTCGAGGTACTATCTGTGTCTACTCCACCCTTGATACAGTTATTATAAACATAGGTGCGAGTTATTCTTTTATTATCGCTACCCTTGTTCGAAGCTCGGAGATTCTGACGGAGTTGTTGGATCGATCCTTGTAGGTAGAGACTCTTACGAGAGCAGACTCGAAGATTACGCACTAGTTCTGGTAGTGTGAGCTTACTCTAGGAGGTTAAAGCTTCAGCTGAGATCTTCTTGTAGCGGCGTCGAGTCCTTACGACATCATCTTGGGTATGGACTGATTATCTACAGTCCATGCTCAGATCGACTGTATTAGGCGCAAGGTACGGTGTGTCTGCACGGATGGAACCAGGTTCACCTTCACCGGTGAGAAGGGAACCTTTGCAGCGCAGGATGGACTCACGCAGAGGAGTGGGAAGCCGATCACACATCAGTTGGCTAGTCTCATCCTCGGAGCAGTTAATGTGTAGAGTCCAAGTTTTCCTATAGTGGTGGATTAGTATGCAGACATTTTTCCTGACGATGTTCCAGGACTACCTCCTCATAGGGAGGTAGATTTCTATATATAACTATACCCCAGGACATCACCAATATCCACTCCAGCATATCGGATGGCTCCCGCCGAGCTTTGTGAGCTGCGGGTACAGCTGGAGGACTTACAGGGGAAATGTTTCATCTGACCCAGTGTTTCACCCTGGGCTTCTCCGGTCCTATTTTCCAAGAAGGCGGATGGGGGCTTGCGACTGTGTGTCGATTACCGTCGCCTGAACCAGGTGACGGTGAGGAACAAGTATCCGCTTCCAAGGATTTATGACCTCTTTGATTAGCTCAAGGGAGCACGTTGGTTCTCAAAGATAGACCTCAGGTCAGGCTATCATCAGCTCTGAGTTCGGGACGAGGATGTGCATAAGACAGCCTTCAGGTGTCGGTATGGCCACTATGAGTTCTTGGTCATGCCCTTCGGTGTGACCAATGCTCTAGCAGTGTTCATGAGTCTCATGAACATGATCTTCCAGCCCTACCTCGATCGATTTGTCGTAGTCTTCATTGACGACATACTGATTTACTCGACTACTGAGGAGGAGCACGCCTACCACCTATGGGTTGTACTGGATACACGCTGAGAGCATTATCTTTATGGTAAGCTCTCGAAGTGCCAGTTCTGTCTCCGAGAGGTTTATTTCTTGGGGCACGTCATCTTAGAGGTGGGAGTTGCAGTGGATCCCGTGAAGGTCGAGGCAGTACTTGCTTGGGAGAAGCCCAGGAGCGTGATGAAGGTGCGAAGTTTCCTAGGTCTGGATGGGTACCATCGAAGATTTGTGCCAGAATTCTCTAGATTTTCAGCACCACTTACAGCTTTGAAGAAGAAGGGGAAACCCTTAGTGTAGACAAATAGATGTCAGGAGAGCTTCCAAGATTTGAGGTGGAGATTGACCAGTGCGCCCATCTTGAAGCTACCAGAGGAGGGCGTAGGGTATGTAGTATACTGCGACGCATCAGGGACCGGACTCAGGTGTGTCTTGATGCAGGAGCGAGCAGTGATCACTTAAGGTTCAAGACAATTGAGGCCGTACGAGAAGAACTATACTACCCATGACCTGGAGCTACCAGCAGTGGTCTTCGCCCTGAAGATGTGGCGGCACTATCTGATGGGCAAGCGCTTTACAGTCTACTCTGACTACCAAAGTCTTAGGTACATTTTCTCGCAGAAGGACCTGAACCTGAGACAGCGGCGATGGCTTGAGTTCCTCCAGGATTATGACTTTGAGATTGTCTATACTCCTAGGAAGGGAAACATTGTGGCTGATGCCCTCAGCAGGATATTGGGCATCCAGCTACTTGGTAAGGCGACGAAGCAGTTAGCTGCTTTGAAGATATCCTTCGTGGATAGAGATGGGGCAACCTATCTTCAGTCCCTCATAGTCACTCCTCCACTGCTTCAGCGGGTCAGAGAGGCACAACGTGGGGACATTGACTGTGAGGTGTGATGTGCTCAGATATCCTCAAGGCAGGCACCCGATGGATTTTATGAAGGCGGGGAGCACGCCATCCTCTTCCAGGGACGTACCATGTTACCAGTTGCACTGCAAGAGGAGGTGCTGAGGGAGTTACAAACTTCCCCTCTAGTGGTGAATCCTGGAGTAGCGAAGATGTATCAGGACCTCAGACGACAGTACTGGTGGCTGGGTATGAAGAAGGTTGTGGTGGAGTTCGTTTCTCGATGCCTCACTTGTCAGCAAGTGAAGGCAGAGAATCAAGTACCAGCAGGCTTGGTACAACCCTTAGATGTCCCGGAGTAGAAGTGGGACGGGATATCCATGGATTTTGTGATGGGGCTTCCACGTACTTCCAGAGGAAATGACACCATCTGGGTGATTGTAGACCGACTCACCAAGTCGGCCCACTTCCTACCGATCATAGAGCAGGGCTCAGTAGAGAACTTGGGATGCCTCTATGTTCAGGAGATTGTACGGATTCATGGTGTTCCATTTTCTATCATCTCCGATCGAGACACTCTCTTTACTTCCCGACTTTAGAAGGGGTTGCAGGAGGCTTTCGGGACACAGCTACGCCTGAGCACTGCCTTTCACTCTCAGACGGATGGCTAGATGGAGAGGACCATTCAGATACTCAAGGACATGCTCCGTGCATGTGTCCTTGACTTTGGTCGCAGCTGGGAGGATCACCTACCCTTGGTAGAGTTTGCGTACAACAATAGCTACCACTCCACCATCGGGATGGCACCTTACGAGGCACTGTACGACCAACCTTCTAGATCACCTTTGTGATGGACTGACCCTGGGGAGTCAGCACTCGTAGGACCAGAGATGGTTCGGTCTACGACGGAGAAGGTGCAGGTCATCCAGGAGCGGATGAAGACTGCACAGAGCAGACAAAAGTCCTATGCTGATAGGAGGCGGAGACCACTGGAGTTAAAGGATGGGGACCACGTCTTCTTACGGGTCTCACCTCGACGTGGATTGCGGAGATTTGGCCGCGGCGGGAAGTTATCTCTGTGCTTCATCGGACCATTCCAGGTCCTTAGCAGGGTAGGTGAGGTGGCTTACCTCCTGGCCCTTCCACCTCAGTTGCACCGGGTGCACGACGTCTTCCACATATCTCAGCTGAGGAGATACGTGCACGACCCGACGCATACCATCGACCCCGGGGAGTAGGACATCGATGAAGGGACGACTTTTGCGGAGGTCCCAGTGGAGATCGAGGATCGACATGAGCAGGTCCTACATGGACGGTCGATTCCTATGGTGCGCATTCGTTGGCAGCACGAGAACCTCCAGGAGAGAACATGAGAGCAGGAGGCTCAGATGCGTGCTCAGTACCCTCATTTGTTCCCCTAGTTTTTGTTGTAGCTTTACGGGGAAGTAAAGCCCTGAGGTGGGAGTAATGTAAAGACCCAAAAATTTCAAGGAATTTTTTTGAAATACTTTGGAATTTTATGAGTCTGTGGCTTCTGACGGCGCTTGATTCCGAGGCCCGGTGTGCCCAAAATCAATTTTCGAAGTTTAGCTCGGGTACGTTCAGTGAACGAACGAGCGCATTTTTCTAACTTTTGAACCGGTGCTTGGAATTAAAATCTGAGGGCACCGATGAACTCGCAGCGCCGATAGTTGCCTAAGGGGACACTTACCGTAGTTGCGTTCATAAGGGAGGAGAAGATAATTTTTGGGGGTTTATTTAAGAAGTAAATAAAAATTGTTGGAACAATTTTTATTTCATGAGGAGGTTTTTCCCTCCCATGGGTAGTTAAGGGTGGGGCCCACAACCACTTAACTACCCAAGTGTGGATATTAGAGAGGTGGGGCCCACACGAGTCCCACCATTTAATTCCCTCTAAATCTCATTAAGAACCTCCATTAATTTGACAAACCTCCATTAAATGTCACCTCAATCCATTAAATTATGTCAACCCATAATTTAATGAGGAACCTTCCTCTTTTCCCCTTTTTATTTAACTGCCAACACGTTTAATAACGGGGGACCATCTCTCTCCCTTCTTTAATTAATTTTAAACACATTTTATTTAATGTGGTGAATTGATTATGGGAGAGTTACCATACGGGAATAATTGAATAATAGGAGGAACTTATTATTTTATTAAGGAGGAGAGCTTCATTGTGCGAGGAAGAACGCCGGCCTCCGACGAAGAACGACGAAGAACGCCGGCCTCCGACGAAGAATGTCGAAGAACGCTGGTTCCTTGGAGATCGACAACGCACCACCCTTACCCTTCTCCGTGGCAAGAGAGGAGACACCGCTTCCTCCTTGGCGTGCCCCGACGACGCCTACGATCCTCTTCCCCGCGACGCCGTCTACCGCGATGCCGACGATCGCCTTCCTTGTTGAGGTAGGGGAAAGAATTTGTATATTCTTCTTTTATGAAAATTATACCCCCGGCATGGCGTGTATTTATTTGTTGATAATTTGAACCACTAACGCGGTGGGTGAGGACTAACGAACAAGTCCAAACCCACCGCTTCTTTGTTCATGATGTGCAGAATAATTGGAGATGATGAAGCGGGACTGAAATGTCAATTGGAGGCCTTCACAGTGATTTATGGGTCCCGAGACGACCGCATGCGCATACGAGAGCGAAATCGGACCACCGGAATGACTCCGGTGGCCCACGGAAGCTTCTGGCGGCGCCGGCGGCGAGAGGCGGCGGCGCCTCAGCACGCCATCGGCAGAAGACCTCCGCGGTTGAAGCCGCGATGGTGAAGGCCGGATCTCACGACCGCGCGGGATCCGGGGGAGACGCGATGCCAGGCGCCGCGTCCTCAGAAAACAAAGGGGGGACCGCGTCTGCCCTGCTCGGGCCGCTGGCCGAGCCAGCGCACCCCCCGGCCGGGCCGCACCCTTCCAGGCCGGTCTCGGACCCGGGTCGGGTCGACCCGGTTCGGGCCGACCTAGGGGGGGTTGGGCCGGGTCGGACCGGGCCCATACCCCCACTTCGGACCATTTTCGGTCCTTTGCCCATAACTTGAGCTATGAACCTCCGATTGACACAACTTTAGTTGCGTAGGAATCCTTGGATCGAGACGGTCGTTTCGATATATTACACTCGAGGTTTAGGAAAAGTTTGGGTATGACCGGGTTGGTTCGAACACGAGACCAACCGGGCCCTTGGAGCGGAAACGCTTATATCTTAAGGACCAAACATCCGATTGATATTCCATCAATTTCGTTGGGATAATTTTGTTGAGACGGTCCTTTTGGATTAATCCTCTTGAGGTTTGGACATAACTGGAGTATGGTCGCGTTGGTTTTAGCTTAAAAACCAACCGGGCTCCAGGAACGAAAAAGCCAATAACTCTCAGACCGGACGTCCGATTGACGCACCGTCCGTCGTGTTGGGTTCCTTTTGTCGAGACGGAACTTTGGGATACATCAAATCTGAACTTCATGAAAATTGATGTATCGACTCTCTTTTTCTTGAGGAGCGGACCCTCCTGGAATCGAGCATGCTGTGTGTGGAAACCTTAGAGCTGGATGCGACTGGGACGATGACGACTGCACTTGGATCCTCCGTGGGTTCGGCAGCGAGGACGACTGTACTTGGATCCTCTGTGGGTTCGGCAGCGACGAAAACCATACTGGAATCCTCCGTGGGTTTGATGATGATGACTACTGTTCTTGTATCTTATGTGGGTACGGCAGTATTGACCTCTATACTTGTATCCTGTGTGGGTCTAGCAGAGTAGCTGGTCTTGTATCCTTTGTGGGTCTGACAGCTTAGCTGGTCTTGTATCCTATGTGGGTCCGACAGATTAGATGAATCAGTGGATACATCTGATCATCTCTATCGCCTTACGAAGTGTATACCTGTGTGAGCTGAGTCTTGATTTTCAATCATTATCATTGATGTGGTTGACTTTCTTTCCTGTGTGGATTGGGTTGTGCTTTCCTGTGTGGGCTGGGTTGTGCTTTCCTATGTGGACTGGGTTGTGCTTGGGCTCGGGAGTTGGAGCCAAACTATAACTGATGACTCAGGTATATGTATGGGCATATACCTAAGTAGAGTTGTTTATACTTCGTGATTGTATGTTTCCTTCGTGGTTTATCCTTCGCGGATTCTGAGAGACCTTCGGGGGTCTCGAGGTCCCTACTGAGTATCGTATACTCACCCCTGCATGGGCTATGCCTGCACTAAATGTGTTGGATGCAGACGATGGACAACACTGATCGAGGTGGAGTCTTGTGGAGTTGGACGGTACCCGAAGGTGGACCACTTGGCGGGACGTACACGGAGCAGACAGTCGGACCCGAGGAGCTGAGGAGACTATCTGTACCCACCCTTCAGGTGGGATTTCCAGAGGACAACTCGGTGTTGCTGTTTTTACTTACTACTGTTGTACTTTCCTTTCAGTTGTACTGTACTTTGAGTTGGGTTTGTATACTGGACCTGTCACGACCCGACCTCGGGGCCCGTGCCGTGACTACCCCAAGCCCGCCTTCCATAGGCCAGGGGCTGGCGACTAGCACCAAGGCGTAAAATCCCAGTAAACAGGGAAGGCATTGCCTTTATAAGTAACAACCACACAGAGTCAGCAAGCGGAAAGTAAAGTGCAGAAAGGTAAAGGGGCCGGAAATACAAGCCCAACTGTAAAGTACAACTGAAAAGTAAAGTACAGCAACTGAAGAAAAGACGGCGGCCTCGTGTCGTCCACTGGCAATCCCACCTGAAGGGTGGGTACAGATAGCCTCCAGGCTCCTCGGGTCCCACGTCCGCTCCGAGCACGTCCCGCCCAGTGGTCCACCTCCAGGTACCGTCCTGCTCCACGCCCCAACCGTGATCAGCGCTGTCCGTCGTCTGCAACCAACACAACAAGGTGCGGGCATAGCCCGTGCAGGGGTGAGTACAAGCTACTCAGTAAGGACCCCGAGACCCCCGAAGGTCTCCCGAAATCCACAAAGGATATAGCACAAAAGAAAGATGCAATCACGAAGTAACATCTGACTCGACTTAGGTATATGCCCATACATATACCTAAGTCCCCAATTCTAGCTCTGCTCACGAGCTCAAGAACAACTCAATCCACGAAGGAAAGCAAGACTCAAATCCACAAGGAGAGTAAACAGTAAAATCCACATAGGATAGTTCAACACAATCCACAAAGGAGAGTAACATAAGATTCAGCTCAACCAGGTATACTTTTTCAGATGACGTCAAAGATGATCACTGATCCATCTAAGTCGTCGGACCCACAAAGGATCGATAGGTACTAACCCCCGCAAAAGACCCACACAGGATCGGGCTCACACAGAACCTGTAGGCAGTGGCTCACACAGAACCAGTAGTAAGGACCCACGTAGGATCGGGCTCACACAGAACCTGTAGGCACTGATCCACATGGGATCGCTGAGTGCAGTAGTCGACGCAGTCCACTGAGGATCTCTGCACAGTCGTCGCCGCAGTCCACGAAGGATCTCTGCTCTGCCGTCGTCGCAGTCCACGGAGGATCTCTGCTCTGCCGTCGTCGCAGTCCACGGAGGATCTCTGCTCTGCCGTCGTCGCAGTCCACGAAGGATCTCTGCTCTGCCGTCGAAGTCACAGCCAGCGCTAGGGTTCCCGCACAAAGTGAGCTCGTTTAGGAGGGTCCGCTCCATGAGCCGAGAGGCTGATACATCAACTGACACGTAGTCCGAAGTTTATGTATCCAAAAGTTCCGTATCGACAACAGGATCTCAACGCGACAGACGGCGCGTCAATCGGACGCCCGGTCTGAGAGTTATTGGCATTTTCGTCCAGGGGCCCGGTTGGTTTTTAGGGAAAAACCAACCCGACCATACTCCGCCTGTGTCCGATCCTCGGGCAGAGTATGCCAAAAGCTCCGTCTCACTTAGAGGAAACTACCACAGCTGACGGTACGTCGATCAGACGTCCGTAGCTCAAGTTATGAGCGTTTCCGCTCCGAGGGCCCGGTTGGTTTCGTGTACGAACCAACCCGGCCGAACCCAAAGTCTTCCGAAACCTTGAGTGTAATATACCGAAACGACCGTCTCGATCCAAGGATCGCGTAGCCGCTGACGGTTCGTCAATCGGAGGTCCCAGGCCCAAGATATGGGCGAAAGACCGAAGAGGGCCCGAAACGGGGGTTCTGGGCCCGGGGCGACCCGGCCCAAACCCCCCCTGGGTCGGCCGAACCGGGTCGGCCCGACCCGGCCCGACCCGGCTAGGCCGGGTCCGGTCCGGCCTGGGCGCGGCCCGGCCGCCCGGACCGGCCGGCTCGGCCTCGGCCGAGCGGCCGAGTGAGCCGCCGCGGGTCAAACCCGCGGCTTTGGAGAAACGCGGCCCGCGCGGGCCGCGTGCTGGGTGGCCGGACCGCGGACGCGGTCCGGCGGTTCGCCGCCGCCACGGCTCGGCCGCGGCGGACTCCTCCGGCGGCGCGCCGGGCGCCGCCGCCTCCGGTCGCCGGCGACCCGCGCCGCCGCCACCTTCCGCGGGCCGCCAGAGTTGCTCTGGTGGCCCGTTTTGCCTCCCGTCTGCGCCATTGTTCCTCCCGGGACGCGTCCTTCACTGCGGAATCAACAAATGGCCCTTGCGTCGTGCTTTTGCCGTCGCCCGCCAAATCCGCACAAAAAGGAAGATCGGCGGAGGGTTGCCGGGTCTTGTTCGTTAGACCCGCACCCTCCGCGTTAGTCATAAACAACGGGAGAAACAAGAAACGACCAAATCAACAATTTTAAATAAATTTAAAATTGTTCCGTGATCGGTTCCTTATTTTAAAAGAAATAAAATCACGGGAAAGGAAAAATATTTCAAAACAACCCTTACCTTGTCGTCGTCGTCGGACGAGGGGTCGTCGCGGAATCGCTCGTCGCGGAGGAAGGAGATCGTCGCGTCGTCGCGGTATCCGGCGTCGCGTCGCCAATCTCCGGATCAAGAACAAACGGATTTAATTAATTAAATCCGTTGTTATTGAAATTTAAAAAAAAGGGAGAAATAAAAGATTCGATTCTCACCTTTGTTGTCGATCGCACGTTCGCCGCGGAAGAAGAGGCACCGAAGAAGAAGAAGAAGAAGAAGGTCGCGGAAAAGTTGTCGACGTCGCGGATCGTGCGTCGTCGAATTCCGGTTCCGGCGTTCTTCGCGTTCTTCGCGTTCTTCGCGTTCTTCGCGTTCTTCGCGGAGAGGGTGGAGGCTCAGAGGAATAGCAATCCTCCAAAATAGACAAGTTTGTCTATTTTATTATTTTGCCAACAAACGCAAAACGCGTAAGTAACGACCCACTCAATTCGTTGAATTAATTCAACGAATAAAACAGCCCATTTAATTCACGAAAGAAACAGCCCAATTAAATGGTCTGTTAAGAATTAAAGAAATCGCGTCGGTTGACTTTTCAGTTACTTTGACGGGTTTTCGCGGGTGCGTTACTTAGCGAAAGAAACGGCGGGGCTCGTGCGGGTCCCACCGCACAAATATCCTACCAAGGGGTAGGATATTTCTGGATAGCATCCTATCCAGTTCAACTCAGTTCAAGCCGCCTTTAAGTGACTTTAAGTGGCTTCCAAGCAGTTTAAGTGAAATAAAATAAAGTTGTCGCACAAACTTTATTTTATTTCTGACTTAAAGCCGCAAAATTTAAAAACCACGTCTGAGCAAACGCAACTCCGGAAGAGGCGTTTCTAAGCAAATACCGGCGCTGCGATTTCATCGGTGCCCTCAGAATTTGATTCCGGGCACCGGTTCAAAAGATAGAAAAACTCGCTCGTCCGTTCACTGAACGTACCCGAGCCAAACTTCGGAAATTGATTCCGGGCACACCGGGCCTCGGAATCAGGTGCCGTCTGAAGCTGCGCTCTTGTAAAATTCCAAAGAAAATTAAGAAAAAAATTTCCTTGAAATTTACGGGTCTTTACATTACTCCCACCTCAGGGCTTTACGTCCCCGTAAAGATACATCAAAACTAGGGGAACAAATGGGGGTACTGAGCACGCATCTGAGCCTCCCGCTCCCTCTCCCATTTACTTTTCAGCACTTACTTGTACCCAGTTATACTTAGTGCTTACTTCACTTGCGTACTCTGTTGTGTTTGTTACTTCATAATGGCAATGTGTTCCCTTCTTTTGAGATTTACGCCTTTAGTGCTAGTCGCCAGCCCCTAGCCTATGGAAGGCGGGTTTGGGGTAGTCACGACATGGGCCCCGAGGACGGGTCGTGACAAATTGGTATAAGAGGCAGTCAATTCTTCCGCTGAACTCAGGACTCTGATAACTTCTTCTCTGTGAAGCAATAATGTTTAGAGTAATGAGTGTGGTTATCAGTCCAGGGAGTCCAGTGTTGGTGCGGGGACCGACGTATCCATACACCGAGACCCTGACTTCTGATTTCTGACTCAGTGCACGAAACCACTGATTGCATGTGTGTTTCAAAAGTTTTCTTTGTGATTACTTTGTGTCAGCTTATCGGGTATACTGTATTAACCGTGGCGCACCTGTTTCTTTTCAGGATGGCCCCACGATGACAGCCAGCTAGGGTTCCGTGCTTTGTTCGAGATGACAGCCCACCGAGCGACGAGGCCTTGGTGCAGTGCCCCATTACAGCGGAGGCACCGGCGGTACCTCTACCCGCCGAGTCACCGATGCTACCAGCCCCAACGACAGAGAGTGCATGCCGCCTGAGCGTGTTGCACGAGTTTCAGAGGCAGAGGCTGCCCAGGTTCCGTGGAGAGACGGATCCTCAGGCAGCCGAGGATTGACTAGAGGCTTTCGTTAGAGTCTTCATATTGGTAGGGACACCAGCAGACCTCATGGTGATCCTTACTGCGAGTCTCCTACACGCAACAACAGGTAGATGGTGGAGCCTGATGCTTGAGGTGCACGACGAGGCATCTCTACTTTGGACGGACTTCGAGAGCCTCTTCCGGTCAGAGTTTGTTCCAGCCACCCTCCATGCGGTGCGCATCCAGGAGTTACTACAGTTACAACAGGGCAGCATGTCAGTAACCCAGTACTCGGTGAGATTTAGCGACCTCTCGCACTACTCCACAGACATGGTACGAGACCCATTCTTCTGGTCCCAGACCTTTGAACAGGGGCTGAGGCATGAGATCAGAGCTTCGACAATTCCACTCAGCATCCCGACGTAGGCGGGGGTGCTGGAGCGAGCCCTGTTAGTGGAGATATTTCTCGCCGAGCAACCATCAGTAGCGAGACCCACCACAGGATGACACGGAGCAGAGTCTTCTATAGCTGTCAGTCGACAGATGATGTAGGGGTCCAGGCGGACCAGGCTGTCTGGTGGGCGACCTCAGGACGCGGGTTTGGCTGTGCGGGGCACACGGTGCAGAGCCAGCTTTACGAGGAGCAGACAGTGTTATGCATGCGGCGGGCAGGGCCACATGGCTCGTGACTACCCGACCCACCATGCAGACGAGCAACAGACAGTGGAGGGACCTCCCAGGTAGAGGCAGAGGTTCGACCGTGGCAGTCCGTAGGGAGCAGGCGGATGAGGAAGAGGAGCTGGCCGAGCAGCGGGTGGTGGACGACGCTTCGAGGCTCTACCACCACCACCCCTAGGAGGTCCACCCCGACCACAGGGAGCTGGTGGGCAGAGGCAGGCTCAGCTCCAGGTAGCGGAGGCTTACGACCACGGCTCACCCGAGATGATTCGAGGTACTATCTGTGTCTACTCTACCCTTGCTGCAGTTCTTATAGACATAGGTGCGAGTCATTCTTTTATTGCCGCTACCCTTGTTCGGAGCTCGGAGATTCCGACAGAGTTATTGGCTCGATCCTTGTAGGTAGAGACTCCTACGGGAGTAGACTCGATGATTACGCACTGGTTTCGACAGTGTGAGCTTACTCTAGGAGGCGAAAGCTTCAGCTGTGATCTTCTTGTAGCGGCGTCGAGGCCTTACGACATCATCTTGGGTATGGACTGGTTATCTACAGTCCATGGTCAGATCAACTGTATTAGGCGCAAGGTGCGGTGTGTCCACACGGATGGGACCAGGTTCACCTTCACCGGTGAGAAGGGAACCTTCGCAGCACAGGATGGACTCATGCAGAGGAGAGGGCAGCCGATCACACATCAGTTGGCTAGTCTCATCCTCGGAGCAGTTTACGTGCGGAGTCCAAGTTTTCCTGTAGTGGTGGATCAGTATGCAGATGTTTTTCCTAAAGATGTTCCAAGAATACCTCCTCGTAGGGAGGTAGATTTCTATATAGACCTGTACCCCAGGACATCACCGATAACCACTCCAGCATATCGGATGGCTCTCGCCGATCTTTGTGAGCTGCTGGTACAACTGGAGGGCTTACAGGGGAAAGGTTTCATCCGACCCAGTGTTTCACCCTGGGATTCTCCGGTCCTATTTTCCAAGAAGGCGGATGGGGGCTTGCGACTGTGTTTCGATTACCGTCTCCTGAACCAGGTGACTGTGAGGAACAAGTATCCTTTTCTGAGGATTGAAGACCTCTTTGATTAGCTCAAGGGAGCACGTTGGTTCTCGAAGATAGACCTCAGGTCAGACTATCATCAGCTCTGAGTTCGGGACGAGGATGTGCAAAAGACGACCTTCAGGTGTCGGTATGGCCACTATGAGTTCTTGGTCATGCCCTTCGGTGTGACCAATGCTCCAGAAGTGTTCATGAGACTCATGAACAGGATCTTCCAGCCCTACCTCGATCAGTTTGTCATAGTATTCATTGAGGACATACTGATTTACTCGACTACCGAGGAGGAGCATGCCTACCACCTATGGGTTGTACTGGATACACTCTTAGAGCACCATCTTTATGGTAATCTCTTGCAGTTCCAGTTCTGGCTCTGATAGGTTCATTTCTTGGGGCACGTAATCTCAGAGGTGGGAGTTGCAGTGGATCCCATGAAGGTCGAGGCAGTACTTGCTTGGTAGGAGCCCGGGAGCGTGACGGAGGTGCGAAGTTTCCTAGGTCTGGCTGGGTACTATCAGAGATTTGTGCCAGACTTCTCCAGAGTTGCAGCACCGCTTACAGCTTTGACGAAGAAGGGGAAACCCTTAGTGTGGACAGACAGATGTCAGGAGAGCATCCGGGAGCTGAGGTAGAGATTGAATAGTGTGACCATCTTGAGGCTACCGGAGGAGGGCGTAGGGTACGTAGTATACTACAAAGCATCAGGGACTGGAATCAGGTGTGTCCTGATGCAGGAGAGAGTAGTGATCGCTTACGGTTCATGGTAGTTGAGGCTGTACGAGCAGAACTACGCTACCCATGACCTGGAGCTAGCAGTAGTGGTCTTCGCCCTGAAGATGTGGCAGCACTATCTGATGAGCGAGCGCTTTATAGTCTACTCTGACCAACGGAGTCTCATGTACATTTTCTCGCAGAAGGACCTGAACCTGAGACAATGACGATGGCTCGAGTTCCTACAGGATTATGACTTTGAGATTGTCTATACTCCTGGGAAGGGGAACGTTGTGGCTGATACCCTCAGCAGGAGATTGGGCATCCAGCTACTTGGTGAGGCGACGAAGCAGTTAACCTCTTTGCAGATATCCTTCATGGATAGAGATGGGGCAGCCTATCTTCAGTCACTCCTCCACTACTTCAGCGGGTCAGAGAGGCACATCGTGGGGACGTTGACTATGAGTCACGACGTGCTCAGATATCCTCAGGGCTGGCACCTAATGGATTTTCTGAAGGTGGGGAGCACGTCATCCTCTTCCAGGTACATACCATGGTACCAGTTGCACTGCAAGAGGAGGTGCTAAGGGAGTTACACACTTACTCTCTAGTGGTGAATCCTGGAGTAGAGAAGATGTATCAGGACCTCATACGATAGTACTGGTGGCCGGGTATGAAGAAGGCTATGGCGGAGTTCGTTTCTCGATGCCTCACTTGTCAGCAAGTGAAGGTAGATAATCAGGTACCAGCAGGCTTGGTACAACCCTTAGAGGTCCCGGAGTGGAAGTGGGACGGGATATCCATGGATTTCGTGAAGGGGATTCCACGTACTTCCATAGGACATGACACCATCTGGGTGATCGTAGACGGACTCACCAAGTCAGCCCACTTCCTACCGATCAGAGAGCAGAGCTCAGTAGAGAGCTTGGGATGCCTCTACGTTCAGGAGATTGTACGGCTTCATGGTGTTCCATTTTATATCATCTCCGATCGAGACTCTATCTTTATTTCCTGGCTTTGGAAGGGGTTGCAGGAGGCTTTCGGGATGCAGCTACGCTTGAGCACTGCCTTTCACCTCCAGATGGATGGCCAGACAGAGAGGACCATTCAGACACTCAAGGACATGCTCCGTGCATGTGTCCTTGACTTTGGTCGTAGCTGGGAGGATCACCTACCCTTGGTAGAGTTTGCGTACAACAACAGCTACCACTCCACCATCGGGATGACACCTTAGGAGTCACTGTACGAACGACCTTCCAAATCACCTCTGTGCTGGAATGACCCTGGGGAGTCAGCACTCGTAGGACCAGAGATGGTTCGGGCTATGACGGAGAAGGTGCAGGTCATCCAGGTGCAGATGAGGACTGCACAGAGCAGATAGAAGTCCTATGCTGATAGGAGGCAGAGCCCACTGGAGTTCAAGGATGGTGACTACGTCTTCTTATGGGTCTCACCTTGACGTGGATTACGGAGATTTGGCTGTGGCAGAAAGTTAGCTCCGTGCTTCATCGGACCATTCCAGGTCCTCAGCAGGGTAGGTGAGGTGGCTTACCGCCTGCCCCTTCCACCTCAGTTGCACCAGGTGCACGACGTCTTCCACATATCTCAGTTGAGGAGATACGTGCACGACCCGACGCATATCATCGACCACGGGGAGCAGGACATCGATGAACAGATGACTTTTGTGGAGGTCCCAATGGAAATCGAGGATCGACATGATCGGGTCCTATGTGTATGGTCGATTCCTCTGGTGCACATTTTTTGGCAGCACGGGAACCTCCAGGAGAACACATGGGAGCGGGAGGCTCAGATGCGTGCTCAGTACCCTCATTTGTTCCCCTAGTTTTTGTTGTAGCTTTACGGGGACGTAAAACCCTGAGGTGGGAGTAATGTAAAGACCCAGAAATTTCAAGGAATTTTTTTTAAATACTTTGGAATTTTACGAGTCTGTGGCTTCTGACGGCGCTTGATTCCGAGGCCCGGTGTGCCCGGAATAAATTTTCGAAGTTTAGCTTGGGTACGTTCAGTGAACGAACGAGCGGGTTTTTCTAACTTTTGAACCGGTGCTCGGAATTAAAATATGAAGGCACCGATGAACTCACAGCGCCGATAATTGCTTAAGGGGACACTTACCGTAGTTGCGTTCACAAGGGATGAGAAAATAATTTTTGGGGGTTTATTTAAAAGTAAATAAAAATTGTTGGAACAATTTTTATTTCATGAGGAGGTTTTTCTTTCCCATGGGTAGTTAAGGGTGGGGCCCACAACCACTTAACTACCCAAGTGTGGATATTAGAGAGGTGGGGCCCACAACCACTTAACTACCCAAGTGTGGATATTAGAGAGGTGAGCCCCACATGAGTCCCACCATTTAATTCCCTCTAAATCTCATTAAGAACCCCCATTAATTTGACAAACCTCCATTAAATATCACCTCAATCCATTAAATTATGTCAACCCATAATTTAATGAGGAACCTTCCTCTTTTCCCCTTTTTATTTAACTGCCAACGCCTTTAATAATGGGGGACCATCTCTCTCCCTTCTTTAATTAATTGTCAACACATTTTATTTAATGTGGTGAATTGATTATGGGAGAGTTACCTTACGGGTATAATTGAATAATAGGAGGAACCTATTATTTTATTAAGGAGGAGAGATTCTTTGTGTGAGGAAGAACGCTGACCTCCGATGAAGAACGACGAAGAACACCGACCTCCGACGAAGAACGATGAAGAATGCTGTTTCCTCGGAGATCGATGACGCGCCAACCTTACCATTCTCTGCGGAAAGAGAGGAGACGCCGCTTCCTCCTCAGCGTGCCCCGACGACGCCTACGATCCTATTCACCATGACGCCGTCTACCGCGACGCCGACGATCGTCTTCCTTGTTGAGGTAGGGGAAAGAATTTGTATATTCTTATTTTATGAGAATTATACCCTCGGCAGGGCGTGTATTTATTTGGTGATGCTTTGAACCACTAACGCGGTGGGTGTGGACTAACGAACAAGTCTGAACCCACCACTTCTTTGTTCTTGATGTGCAGAATAATTGGCGACGACGAAGCAGGACTGAAATGGCAATTGGAGGCCTTCGTAGTGATGTATGGGTCCCGAGACGACCGTAGACGCAGACGAGAGTAAAATCGGACCACCGGAATGACTCTGGTGGCCCGCGGAAGCTTCCGACGGCGCCCCAGTGCGCCGTCGGCAGAAGCCCACCGCGGATGAAGCTGCGACGGTGATGGCCGAATCTTGCGGCCGCGCGGGATCCGGGGGAGACGCGGCGCCAGACGTCGTGTCCGTGGAAAACAAAGGGGGGACTGCGTCCTCCCTGCTCGGCCCGCTGGCCGAGCCAGCGCACCCCCCGGCCGGGCCGCGCCCTTCCAGGCTGGACCCAGACCCGGGTCAGGTCGACCCGGTTCGGGCCGACCCAGGGGGGGGGGGGGGGGGTTGGGCCGGGTCGGACCGGGCCCAGACCCCCACTTCGGACCATTTTTGGTCTTTTTCCCATAACTTGAGATACGGACCTCTGATCGATACACCGTCAGTTGCGTAGGAATCCTTGAATCGAGACGGTCATTTAGGTATATTACCTTCGAGGTTTCGGCAAAGTTTGTGTATGACCGGGTTGGTTTGAACCCAAGACCAACCGGGCCCTTGTAGCGGAAACGCTTATATCTTAAAGACCATACATCCGATTGACATGCCATCAATTGAGTTGGGATCCTTTTGTTGAGACAGTCCTTTTGGCTCACTCCACTTGAGATTTGGACGTATCTGGAGTACAGTTGTGTTGGTTTTAGCTTAAAAAACAACCGGGCCCCAGGAACGGAAAAACCAATAACTCTCAGACCGAGCATCCGATTGACGCACCGTCTGTTGCGTTGGGTTCCTTTTGTCGAGACGGAACTTTGGGATACATAAAATCTGAACTTCATGACAATTGATGTATTTAATCTCTTTTTCTTGAGAAGCGGACCCTCCCGGAATCGAGCATGCTGTGTGCGGAAACCTTAGAGCTGGCTGCGACTGCGACGATGACGACTGCACTTGGATCCTCCGTGGGTTCGGCAGCGAGGATGACTGTACTTGAATCCTCCATGGGTTCGGCAGTGAAGATGACCGTACTAGAATCCTTTGTGGGTTCAACGATGATGACTACTGTTCTTGTATCCTTTGTGGGTCCGACAGTATTGACCTCTGTACTTTTATCCTGTGTGGGTCCGGTAGAGTAGCTGGTCTTGTATCCTTTGTGGGTCCGACAGCTTAGCTGGTCTTGTATTCTATGTGGGTCCGATAGCTTAGATGAATCAGTGGATACATATGATCATCTCTATCACCTTACAAAGTGTATACCTGTGTGAGATGAGTCTTGATTTTCAATCATTATCATTGATGTGGTTGACTTGCTTTCCTGTTTGGATTGGGTTATGATTTCCTGTGTAGACTGGGTTGTGCTTTCCTATGTGGACTGGGTTGTGCTTGGGCTCGGGAGTTGGAGATGAACTGTAACTGATGACTTAGGTATATGTATGGGCATATACCTAAGTAGAGTTGTTGATACTTCGTGATTGTATCTTTCCTTCCTGGTTTATCCTTCGTGGATTCTGAGAGACCTTCGGGGGTCTCGGGGTCCCTAATGAGTATCGTATACTCACCCCTGCACGGGCTATGCCCACACTACATGTGTTGGATGCAGAATACGGACAACACTGATCGAGGTGGAGGCTTGTGGAGCTGGATGGTACCCAGAGGTGGACCACTTGGCGGGACGTACACGGAGCGGACGGTTGGACCCGAGGAGTTGAGGAGACTATCTGTACCCACCCTTCAGTTGGGATTTCCGGAGGACGACTCGATGTTTCTGTTTTTACTTACTGCTATTGTACTTTCCTTTCAGTTGTACTATACTTTTAGTTGGGTTTGTATACTGGCCCATTTACTTTTCAGCACTTACTTGTACCCAGTTTTACTTAGTGCTTACTTCACTTGCGTACTCTGTTGTGTTTGTTACTTCATAAAGGAAATGCCTTCCCTTATTTTGGGATTTATGCCTTTGGTAATAGTCGCCAGCCCCTGGCCTATGGAAGGTGGGTTTGGGGTAGTCATGGTATGGTCCCCAAGGACGGGTCATGACAAATTGGTATCAGAGGCAGTCGGTTCTACCGCAGAACTCAGGACTCTGATAAATTCTTCTCTATGAAGCAATAATGTTTAGAGTAATGAGTGTAGTTATCAGTCCAGTGGGTCCAGTGTTGGTGCGGCGACCAACGTATCCATACACCAGGACCCTGACTTCTGATTTCCGACTCAGTGCACGAAAACATTGATTGTATGTGTGTTTCAAAAGTTTTCTTTGTGATTACTTTGTGTCAGCTCACCAGGTATACTGTATTAACTGTGGAACACCTGTTTCTTTTCAGGATTGCCCCATGACAGCAACTATCTAGGGTTCCGAGCTTTGTGCGAGATGGTATCCCACCGAGCGACGAAGCCTTGGTGCAGGGCCCCATTACAGCAGAGGCACCGACGATACCTCTACCCACCAAGCCACTGATGCTACCAGCCCCAGCGGCAGAGAGTGCACACCGCTTGAGTGCGTTGCATGAGTTTTAGAGGCAGAGGCTGCCCAGGTTCCATGGAGAGATGGATCCTTAGGAAGCCGAGGATTGTCTTGAGGTTATCGTCAGAGTCTTCAGATTGGTAGGGATACCGGCAGACCTCATGGTGATCCTTGCCGCGAGTCTCCTACACGCAGCAACAGGTAGATGGTGGAGCCTGATGCTCTAGGTGCATGATGAGGTATTTCTACTTTGGACGGACTTCGAGAGCCTCTTCCGCTCAGAGTTTGTTCCAGCCACCCTTCGTGTGGTGCGCATCCAGGAGTTACTACAGCTGCGGCAGGGCAGCATGTCTGTAGCCCAGTACTCAGCGAGATTTACCGACCTCTCGCGCTACTCCACGGACATTGTACGAGACCCATTCTTCCAGGCCCGGACCTTTGAGTAGGGGTTGAGGCATGGGATCAGAGCTTCGACGATTTGACTCAGCATCCCGACGTACGCGGGGGTTCTGGAGAGAGCCCTCTTAGTGGAGAGCTTTCTCACCGAGCAACCATCAGCAGCGAGACCCACCGCAGGACGATACAGAGTGGAGTCTTCTGCAACTGGCAGTCGACAGATGACACAGGGGTCCAAGCGGACCAGGCCGTCTGGTGGGCGACCTCAGGACAAGGGTTCAGCTATGCGGGGAACACAGTGCAGAGCCAACCTTACGAGGAGCAGACAATGTTATGCATGCATCGGGAAGGGCCATATGGCTCGTGACTGCCCGACCCTCCATGCAGACGAGCAGCAGATAGTGGAGGGACCTCCCAGGAAGAGGCAGAGGTTCGACCGTGGCGGTCTTCAGGGAGTAGGCGGAGGAGGCAGAGGAGCTGGCCGAGTGGCGGGTGGTGGACGACGCTTCAAGGCTCTACCACCACCACCACCCCCAGGAGGTCCACCCCAACCACAGGGAGCTGGTGGGCAAAGGCAGGCTCAGCTCCAGGCAACAGAGGCTTACAACCACGGTGCACCCGAGATGATTCAAGGTACTATTTGTGTCTACTCCACCCTTACTACATTTCTTGTAGACATAGGTACGAGTCATTCTTTTATTGTCACTACCCTTGTTAGGAGCTTGGATATTCCGACAGAGCTGTTGGCTCGATCCTTGCAGGTAGAGACTCCTACGGGAGCAGACTCGACGATTACACACTAGTTCCGATAGTGTGAGCTTACTCCAGGAGGCGAAAGCTTCAGCTGGGATCTTCTTGTAGCGGCGTCGAGGCCTTACGACATCATCTTGGGTATGGACTGGTTATCTACAGTACATGCTCAGATCGACTGCATTAGGTGCAAGGTGCGGTGTGTCCGCATAGATGGGACCGGGTTCACCTTCACCGGCGAGAAGGGAACCTTCGCAGCACAAGATGGACTCACGCATAAGAGAGGGCAGCCGATCACACATCAGTTGGATAGTCTCATCCTCAGAGCAGTTGACATGCGGAGTCCAGGTTTTACTGTAGTGGTGGATCAGTATGCGGACGTTTTTCCTAATGATGTTCCAGGACTACCTCCTCGCAGGGAGGTAGATTTATATATAGACTTGTACCCTAGGACATCATCGATATCCACTCCAGCATATCGGATGTCTCCCGCTGAGATTTGTGAGCTGAGGGTATAGCTGGAGGACTTACAGGGGAAAGGTTTCATCCGACCCAGTGTTTCACCCTGGGCTTCTCTGGTCCTATTCGCCAAGAAGGCGGATGGGGGCTTGCGACTGTGTGTCGATTACCGTCGCCTGAACCAGGTGAGTGTGAGGAAAAATTATCTGCTTCTGAGGATTGACGACCTCTTTGATTAGCTCAAGGGAGCACGTTGGTTCTCGAAGATAGACCTCAGGTCAGGCTATCATCAGCTCTGAGTTCGGGATGAGGATGTGCTGAAGATGGCCTTCAGGTGTCGGTATGGCCACTATGAGTTCTTGTTCATGCCCTTCAATGTGACCAATTCTCCAGCAGTGTTCATGAGTCTCATGAACAGGATCTTCCACCCCTACCTCGATCGGTTTTTCGTAGTCTTCATTGACGACATACTGATTTACTCGACTATTGAGGAGGAGCACGCCTACCACCTATGGGTTGTACTGGATACACTCTAAGACCACCAGCTTTATGGTATGCTCTCAAAGTTCCAGTTCTGGCTCTGAGAGGTTCATTTCTTGGGGCATGTCATCTCAGAGGTGGGAGTTGCAGTGGATCCTGCGAAGGTCGAGGCGGTACTTGCTTGGGAGCATCCCAGGAGCATGACGGAGGTGCAAAGTTTCCTAGGTCTGGCTGGGTACTATCGGAGATTTGTGCAAGACTTCTCCAGAGTTGTAGCATTGCTTACAGCTTTGACGAAGAAGGGGAAACCCTTAGTGTGGACAGACAAATGTCAGGAGAGCTTCCAAGATCTGAGGTGGAGATTGACCAGTGCACCCATCTTGAGGCTACCAGAGGAGGGCGTAGGGTACGTAGTATGATGTGACACATCAAGGACCAGAATTGGGTGTTTCTTGATGCAAGAGTGAGTAGTGATCGCTTACGGTTCACGACAGTTGAGGTCGTACAAGAAGAACTATGCTACCCATGACCTGGAGCTAGCAGCAGTGGTCTTCACCCTGAAGATGTGGTGACACTATCTGATGGGCGAGCGCTTTACAGTCTACTCTGACCACCAGAGTCTCAGGTACATTTTCTCACAGAAGGACCTGAACCTGAGACAACGACGATGGCTCAAGTTCCTCCAGGATTATGACTTTGAGATTGTTTATACTCCTGGTAAGGGGAACATTGTGGTTGATACCCTCAGCAGGAGATTGGGCATCCAGCTACTTAGTGAGGTGATGAAGCAGTTAGCCACTTTGAAGATATCCTTCGTGGATAGAGATAGAGTAGCCTATCTTCAATCCCTCACAGTCACTCCTCCACTGCTTCAGTGGGTCAGAGAGGCACAACATGGGGACGTTGACTGTGAGGCGCGACGTGCTCAGATATCCTCAGGGATGGCACCCGATGGATTTTCTAAAGGCGGGGAGCACGTCATCCTCTTCCGGGGACGTACCATGGTACCAGTTTCACTGCAAGAGGAGGTTCTGAGGGAGTTACACACTTCCCCTCTAGCAGTGAATCCTGGAGTATCGAAGATGTATCAGGACCTCAGACGACAGTAATGGTGGCCGGGTATGAAGAAGGCTGTGGTAGAGTTCGTTTCTCGATGCCTCACTTGTCAGCAAGTGAAGGAAGAGCATCAGGTACCAGCAGGCTTGGTACAACCCTTATAGGTCCTGGAGTGGAAGTGGGACGGGATATCCATAGATTTCGTGACGGGGCTTCCACGTACTTCCAGAGGACACGACACCATCTGGGTGATCGTAGACCGACTCACCAAGTCGGCCCACTTCCTAACGATCAGAGAGCAGGGCTCAGTAGAGAGATTGGGATGCCTCTACGTTCAGGAGATCGTACGGCTTCATGGTGTTCCATTTTCTATCATCTCTGATCGAGACACTCTCTTTATTTCCCAGCTTTGGAAGGGGTTGCAGGAGGCTTTCGGGATGCAGCTACACCTGATCACTGCCTTTCACCCTCAGACAGATGGACAGACGGAGAGGACCATTCAAACACTCAAGGACATACTCCGTGCATGTTTCCTTGACTTTGGTCGTAGCTGGGAGGATCACCTACCCTTGGTAGATTTTTCATACAACAACAGCTACCACTCCACCATAGGGATGACACCTTACGAGGCACTGTACGACCGACCTTCCAGATCACCTCTGTGATGGACTGACCATGGGGAGTCATCAGTCGTAGGACCAGAGATGGTTCGGGCTATGACGGAGAAGGTGCAGGTCATCCAGGAGCGGATGAGGACTGCACAGAGCAGACAGAATTCCTATGCTGATAGGAGGCGGAGACCACTGTAGTTCAAGGATGGTGACCATGTCTTCTTATGGGTCTCACCTCGACGTGGATTACAGAGATTTGGCCGCAGCGGAAAGTTATCTCTGTGCTTCATTGGACCATTCCAGGTCCTCAACAGGGTAGGTGAGGTGGCTTACCGCCTGGCCCTTCCACCTCAGTTGCACCGGGTGCACGACGTCTTCCATATATCTCAGCTGAGGAGATACGTGCATGACCCGACGCATATCATCGACCACGGGGAGAAGGACATCGATGACGGGATGACTTTTGTGGAGGTCCTAGTAGAGATCGAGGATCGATAAGAGCGGGTCCTACGTGGATGGTCGATTCCTCTGGTGCGCATTCGTTGGCAGCATGGGAACCTCCAGGAGAGCACATGGGAGCGGGAGGCTCAGATGCGTGCTCAATACCCTCATTTTTCCCCTAGTTTTTGTTGTAGCTTTATGGGGACATAAAGACCTGAGGTGGGAGTAATGTAAAGACCCAGAAATTTCAAGAAATTTCTTTTTAAATACTTTGAAATTTTACGAGTCTGTGGCTTCTGACAATTCTTGTTTCCGAGGCCCGGTGTGCCCGGAATAAATTTTCGAAGTTTAGCTCGGGTACGTTCAGTGAACGAATGAGTGGGTTTTTCTAAATTTTGAATCGGTGCTCGAAATTAAAATATGAGGGCACCGATGAACTCGCAGCACCGATAATTTCTTAAGGGGACACTTACCGTAGTTGCGTTCGTAAGGGAGGAGAAGATAATTTTTGGGGGTTTATTTAAGAAGTAAATAAAAATTGTTGGAACAATTTTTATTTCATGAGGAGGTTTTTCCCTCCCATGGGTAGTTAAGGGTGGGGCTCACATCCACTTAACCAACCAAGTGTGGATATTAGAGAGGTGGGGCCCACACAAGTCCCACCATTTAATTCCCTCTAAATCTCATTAAGAACCCCCATTAATTTGAAAAACCTCCATTAAATGTCACCTCAATCCATTAAATTATGTCAAGCCATAATTTAATGAGGAACCTTCCTCTTTTCCCCTTTTTATTTAACTGCCAACGCGTTTAATAATGGGGGACCATCTCTCTCCTTTCTTTAATTAATTTTCAACACATTTTATTTAATGTGGTGAATTGATTATGGGAGAGTTACCTTATGGGTATAATTGAATAATAGGAGGAACCTACTATTTTATTAAGGAGGAGAGCTTCGTTGTGCGAGGAAGAATGCCGGCCTCTGACGAAGAATGACGAAGAAATGCGGCCTCTGATGAAGAACGATGAAGAACCCTGGTTCCTCAGAGATCGAAGATGAGCCACCCTTACCCTTCTCCAAGGCAAGAGAGGAGATGCCACTTCCTCCTCGGCGTGCCCCGACGATGCCTACGATCCTCTTCCCCGCGACGCCATCTACCGCGACACCGACGATCGTCTTCCTTGTTGAGGTAGGGGAAAGAATTTGTATATTCTTCTTTTATGAGAATTATACCCTCAGCATGGAGTGTATTTATTTGGTGATTCTTTGAGCTACTAACGCGGTGGGTGCGGACTAACGAACAAGTCCGAATCCACTGCTTCTTTGTTCTTGATGTGCAGAATAATTGGCGACGATGAAGCGGGACTGAAATGGAAATTTGAGGCCTTCGCAGTAATGTATGGGTCTCGAGATGACCGTAGGCGCAAAAGGTAGCGAAATCGGACCACCGGAATGACTCCGGTGGCCCGTGGAAGCTTTCGACGGCGCCGACGGCCGAAGGCGGCGACACCCCAATGCGCCGTCGATAGAAGCCCGTTGCGGCTGAAGCCGCGACGGTGAAGGCCAGATCTCGCGGTCGCGCTGGATCCGAGGGAGACGCGGCCCCAGGTGCTGCGTCCGCAGAAAACAAATGGGGCACCGCGTCCCCCCTTCTCAGCCCGCTGGCCGAGCCAACACCCCCCCCAGCCGAGCCGACCCAGGGGGGGTTGGGTCGGGTCGGACCGGGCCCAGACCCCCACTTCGGACCATTTTTGGTATTTTGCCCATAACTTGAGCTACGGACCTCCGATCGACGCACCGTCAGTTGCGTAGGAATACTTGGATCGAGATGGTAGTTTTGGTGTATTACACTTTAGGTTTAGGAAAAGTTTGGGTATGGCTGGGTTGGTTCGAACCCGAGACCAACCGGGCCCTTGGAGTGGAAACACTTATATTTTAAGGACCAGACATCCGATTGACATGCCATCAACTGCGTTGGGATCCTTTTGTTGAGATGGTACTTTTGGATTACTCCGCTTGAGGTTTGGATGTAGCTGGAGTACGGTCACATTGGTTTTAGCTTAAAAACCAACCGGACCCCAGGAACGGAAAAGCCAATAACTCTCAGACCGGGCGTCTGATTGACGCACCGTCTGTCGCGTTGGGTTCCTTTTGTCAAGATGGAAATTTGAGATACATCAACTCTGAACTTCATGAAAATTGATGTATCAACTCTCTTTTTCTTGAGGAGTGGACCCTCCCAGAATCGAGCATGCTGTGTGCGGAAACCTTAGAGCTGGTTGCGACTGCGACGATGACGACTGCACTTGGATCCTCCGTGGGTTCGGCAGCGAGGATGACTGTACTTGGATCCTCCGTCGGTTCGGCAGTGACAACGACCTTACTGGAATCCTCCGTGGGTTCGATGATGATGACTACTGTTCTTGTATCCTATGTGGGTTTGGTAGTATTGACCTCTGTACTTGTATCCTGTGTGGGTCCGGCAGAGTAGCTGGTCTTGTATCCTTTGTGGGTCCGACAGCTTAGCTGGTCTTGTATCCTATGTGGGTCAGACAGCTTAGATGAATCAGTGGATACATCTGATAATCTCTATCACCTTATGAAGTGTATACCTGTGTGAGCTGAGTCTTGATTTTCAATCATTATCATTGATGTTGTTGACTTGATTTCCTGTGTAGATTGGGTTGTGCTTTCCTATGTGGACTGGGTTGTGCTTTCCTATGTGGACTGGGTTGTGCTTGGGCTCGGGAGTTGGAGCCGAACTGTAACTGATGACTTAGGTATATTTATGGGCATATACCTAAGTAGAGTTGTTGATACTTCGTGATTGTATCTTTCCTTCATGAAAGAGTTCATCAAGTTTGAAAAATATCATTCATATGACCCTTCTAAAATCCTTTGTCCATGTTTACGCTATTTTTATTCAAGGAAATTTAGTCTAAAGAAGTTAGAAGAACACTTGATCTATCATAGAATAGATCAAAGTTATAAATGTTGGAATAAACACAGGGAAAAAGTGAATGTCGCTAGTGGTTGGGATAACATTTTGTTTTATGGATCATCTGATATGATTACAAGTGTGGAAAATGAAGAAGACCACATCAAGGATGTGATTACAAATGTGAATGACGATAAAGATCATATTGAAGAAGTGACAAGGACAATTGAAGATGAACTTCATGATTTCCCAAAATTATTTGATCAGTTAAAGAGTTGTGCAAATACGCCTTTGTATGGTGGTTGTACTAAATATATAACATTGTTAGCCATAATGAAGCTGTATAATTTGAAATCAGGAAAAATATTGAGTGAAACTAGTTTTAAAGAATTACTTTCTCTCTTGAATGACATGCTCCCAAAAAATAATGAGCTCCTGATCCAAAAATACAATGCAAAAGGAATGCTACATTCGATGGGTATGATCTCTAAACAAATAAACACCTGCCTGAATAATTGTATACTATTTCACAGGGACCAAAAAACACTTAGAGAATTCCCAAAGTGTGGTGCTTCATGATACAAGAAAGATGAATCTGGTCCTACCAAGTTTTTATGGTAATTTCAAATCATTCCAAGGTTTAGGCACCTATATGTAAGTTAGGAGACCGTAGGGAAATTGATGTGGCATATAGAAAGAAGAAATAAAGATGGTAAACTACATCACCTAGCAGACTCTCCTTAGTGGAATAGAAATGATCACGAGTATCCTGATTTTGGAAATGGGCCAAGAAACATTCTTATTGCGTTACCTACAAATGGAGTGAATCTTTTTGGTTTTCAAAGCAGCACTCATAGTACATGGTTGGTTATGTTGGTAAATTATAACTTTCCACCATGGTTATGCATGAAATGAAAAAAATCATGCTATCTATGCTTATATTAGGACTGAAACAATCAGGCAATGATATTGATGTTTATTTGGCTCCATTGATCGATGATTTTAAATTATTATGGGATTCAGGTGTTGCATTGTATGATGCTTATAGAAATGAAGATTTCACATTGAGATACATGTTGTATGGGATGATAAATGACTTTCCTACTTATGGAAATTTTTCAGGATATAGCATTAAAGGAATTCATGGTTGTCCTGTCTACGAATAAGGTACATAATAAATTAGGTTTAAACATTCATAGAAAACCATGTTTCTAGGACATCGCAGATTTATACCCCGACGACATAAGTACCGATCTTGGATGACATCATTCGATGGAAGTTTAAAATAATGTATAACACCATATCCACTAATTGGTGATCAACTGTTTGAGAAAGTAAAAGATGAGGAAACTGATTTTGGTAAACCATTTCTGAAAAACCTTATGAAAACCAGCTGGAAGAAGAGATCATTTTTTTGAATTACCATACTAGAATTGTCTGCATGTCAAACACTTTCTTGATGTTATGCATATTGAAAAAAATATATGTGATAGTTTCATCAAAATGTTTCTAAATGAACTCAAAAAAACAAAGGATGGAATCAAGGCTATGTTAGACATGATTGAAATGGGAATATGAGAAGATTTGGCACCAATGAAGGGTGAAAAATGAACTTTTCTTCCTCTAGCTGCTTACACACTTTCTAAGTAGGAGAGATATCATTTTTTTCAACTTCTTTAATGACATAAAGGTTCCAGAGGTTTATTCATCGAATATCAAGAATATCGTGTCAATGATCGATTTAAAGTTAAAGGGTCTAAAATCACATGACTACCATGTTTTGATGCGAGATCTAATTCCTATAGCTTTACGTTGAATTTTTCCCAATAATGTATGTTATAAATTAATGAATCTCTGTTTCTTATTCAAATCTATATGAAACAAAGTTATAAACCCGTTGAAATTGCTAAGTATGGAAATAGAAATTCCCATAAGATTATGTGAATTGTAAATGTTCTTCCCACAAAAATTCTTTGATATGATGGTTCATTTGATGGTTCATTTGGTGAGAGAGATTCGACTATGTGGCCCTATAAACTATATATGGATGTACCCCATATATAAATATTTTGAAAGGGTATGTCAAAAATCAAAGTTGTACAGAGGGTTGTATTGAGGAGCAATATATTATTGAGGAAGTTATTGAATTCTTACTAAATAACTGTCTGGTGTGGAAAGCATTGGTCTACTGAAATCTTGTCACATTGGGTGCCTTGCGAGTGAATTAATTTCTGGAAGAGAGTTTTTCACAATCAATATTATAGACCAGGAGCAGGACTAACTTTATGTTTTTCATAATAGTTTGGAGGTTGACCCATATGTCGAAACCCACAAATAAATTCTTAGTCATTTGAATCCATAAAGGGATGAAAAATGGATATCAAATATACATAATCAACAGTTTATAGGATGGTTTTAGAACCATATATTTAAGGAGTCAGATGAAAATATGAACCCAATTTCAGAACAACTTTGATGGATAGACAGAGGACCAAGTGTGTATGTATTATCTTATAATGATTATGTAATTAATGGTTATACATTCTATACTAATGAACATGATGACGATATCACCATGCAGAATTGTGGAGTTACACTTGTGGTTGAAGAGATTCATGTTTCCGATTCTAAGGATTGGAGTCCAATTTATGAGAATATGTCATACTTTGGCATCATCAAAAAAATATGGGAGTTGGATTATACGAACTTCTAAGTGCTGATTTTTCAATGCAAGTGGGTTAATAACATGAGTGCTGTAAAATAGATGAGTTGGGATTTGTGAAAGTTGATTTTAGTAAGGAAGGGTACAAAGATGAACCATTTATAATGGAATCACATGTAGTACAAGTATTTTATGCTATAGATCCCGCAAACTAAAAATGGTCAATTGTTCTGTTATCGAACAAACCACTAAAGAGTCAGATGAAAATTCAACAGAGGATAAACCTTTCATTAGGACATCACAATCATTTTACAGTGGTCCCAACATAGATGATGTTTTTTATGTTAGAGGAGACTATAATGAAGGGATTTTGATAGTCGATAGAGGGGTAAAATCCCTTTATACTTTTAAAAAAAGAGAGTTTAATAATTAGGTTATATATTTTTTGTAATATAAATCATGTCACCTTATGTTATTATCTATTCACTACTACTTTTATGTAATATAAATTAAATGTTAAACCACTTCTACAAATAATGATTTCTGCACATGATGATGCTCTAAATCTCGAGGCATAATAGGTCTCTTAACCTTCTATTGCTTGTAGTACAGAGGACCAACATGTTTCTCAACATGTTGTTGTTGCTGCTCCCTATGTAGAGGTACAACCACCATCTGCACATGAAAATGCTAGTGCTCCAGAGGAACATATTGATGATGTTGAAATCGAGGAAATGGTAGGCAACAAAACACTAGCGGTGCAGAAAAAATAAGATTACTGTAGTTTGACGCTGTTAGAAAAAATACTTAAGGAAAAAGTGAAAGGCATCAAATATGAGGTTGGATGGAATAAGCATGGCCATCATGTTAACCCCAAAATTCCATGTTTAGTAGTTATATTGTAATATTCACTCAAAAATGTGTGCTGATTGATGTATAGTCGTAGCACCATGTTGTCACTGGTCTTAAGAGACTGATGTGGGGAGATATTACGATAACATTATGATATCATTTATTTAATTTACTAAAAAATAAAATAATGAAACATTGAATTACTCTTCATCATACCTTGTAGAGCGAATTTATAGTGGATTAATTGTATAAGGACTATGTATTAAGGGTTTCTAGAAGTATTAATATAGGATTTCACACATGTAACACCCTGAACCTAGTTACCCAGAGTCGGTGCATTATTACATAACATCAGCATGATCACAAGGGATCAAGTCCTGAAAGACTGATCAGTTTAGTAGCCTTGGAAGTACTAGATACATACATAAGTTTTACATTACATTATGAAATAAAAACAACAACAACATTGTGTCCCATTTGAACACACTCATATCCCTTAGCATATCCCTACAGTTTAATCATAATATATGTCTTCACATCATGGGAAAAATAAAACATAAGAAATGGGTGAGCTCAGATGCTCATTAAGGATAACAATATAGCGGAAACTATTATAAATAAGCATAAACATTTAAGGCAATGTATAAGACTAAAACAAAAGACTTTTAAACTTAAACTTTAGCATAATATGGAAAAGATAAATCAAATAATTCCATTTACTTATTCACATGGATATTCTACTATTTGAATAATCACATGTAACATAAATAACTAATTTCATAATGATGGAATGCATAATGCTAGACATCATAATCATATATTCAAGGCCTCATGAAAAGACTATAAATAAGATTTTGTCAAGGCCTTGTTCCAAGACACTAATTTATCTCATGAGACCTACTGATGCATCGAGGAGCTATAGCGGGCTCCACCCATTACTTACTAAGTCTAATACATTCCTCATATTAAAAAGGTTGAAACATAATATAAACATCCGTATTAAAACTAGCATAAGAAATGTCAACACTTTAACCATAAACCATGAATGGTATAAAAATAGCATATCCACATTCAAACATGTCATAACTCATTCAATACAATATGTAAGATTTTATTATAATAAATCAACTTCAAACAATCATAAAATCCAACAAAGGATGTTGACATAGATGAAATCAATCCAAAAACTATTTGAGTGAAATATCTCTTTCTACTTTGGAATCATTTAAAATTAAAGAAAACATTTATTTTGAAAATATTCTTATAAGATTGTAAGGGAATATTCTAAGGTGTTATAATGACGGAAAATGGCCACACCCTTTGTATAAGTTAAAAAAAACATTCTTTCCTTAATTTTTTGAAAAGGTCATAAAGCACCTTGTTTGGAAAACGACAGAAAGATTCCTTTCAAACCATTTTATAAAAAGTTAAAAAGGGTATAAATGAATTTAACCCATAATATAGTATATATTAAAAATGTTTTGAAATAAATTTTTAAGAAACATGAATGTGGATGATATGGAAAATTTCCAGTAGATACTTACGTATAAACAACCTTGGATAATAAAGAGATTGTAAAATTAACCCTTACCTTGTACTTTTCCTTATTCAAGGGCACTTTAACCTCCTATATAATGGTTAAATAATTTTTATTAAATTATAAAATAATTATATACATAAATATTATATCATATATGATCTTCTAATGTTGCTTTATTAATAATATTTCAGTAGTATCATTGTTTCGGGTGTTAACTGATTCATTTTCCTTTATATGTTTTGTTACATAAGTCATGTTTTTTATATATAGTATGTATTTGATTAATATATAGAATTATATTAAGTTCTTAAAAATTATTTTAAATCATAACATTAAAATTATTCTTGAATGGTTATGATGGGGAATGAATCTCATCACGTTCGTGGAGACTGTAATCCGTATGTATGCACAAGCGACAATATCATTCTATTGATGGTGAAATCATATGTAATTGGATGGTATATTACATATAAAGAATCATTAACATGTTATATTTATTATTTAAATCAATTATACTCATTATTATACCCATCCAAATAATGAAGTGTTGAATAACAAACTACACCACGACGTGGAGACGGTAAACCGTACGTAGGCACGTATGGTGACTTTGTCATTCATAGGATGGATAGAATAATGAATATGTTTGTACCATATTTATAATAACATAAAAGTATGTAGAATTTACTTTAGTTATTATTTTTGTATGTAAACAACAAAGAAATAGGAAGTGGAATAATAAAAGAACTTTGAAAGAGGTGATGAAATTATTACCTCTTCTTCGGGTGCTTCCTTTCCGATTTGATCAAAAGGGATCCTTAGGTTGGATTTTTGATCAAAGTAAGGCCTATAGTTTTAAGTAAAGATAGTTGGGAAGATATTTGAGAAGGGTTTGTCTGGAAAAAATAGATTTGGAGGTGTGAAATTAAGATAAGGGGAAGTACCCTTTTATAAGAGAGGTAAGGGTCACTTTAGGAAAAGCTTGAAACATTATTTTATTATAAAATCATTTTAGGCGTATAATGGCTAAAAATGGATTTATTTCTAGGATAAGGTGGGTATGGGTCGAAATAATCTCAACCAATAAGTTTTAGCAAGTTTAGGTCACCACATTAACCTTATCTTTTAGATTTAACTCTTAGTTAAATAGTTGAACATTTACCATGTCTTATTGTATTTTTATATTACATGGTTAATTTACTTACTATAAAATGCCAAAAGAACCTCAAGTGGTTAATTAATGACATATATAACCTTATATAAGTCCTTTGGTAGAACCTTAGATTTTTAGTAATATTATATCCTTTAATAAAATAGTATTTGTTTTACAAACTCATTTATGTCAATTTTGACACTATTTAGTATTTGGTTTTTGTGAATGTCATAATAACTTGATTACTTTGAAAAAATAAATTTAATCAACCCTAACATGTCATATTCACCTATAAAATTATTTTATGGCATAAAAACTTTCAAATTATATTTATTTTAATATTTATAATATCATTTATTTGATTCGTTCATTAATAAGAAAAATACTGCATCATTATTGTGTCATAAATATATATATTTATTTTATGTTTAAAAATTATAAATAAAATATCATAATGTATTAATTTTTTTATCTTTATAATGACTATTTATATTCAAATATATCAATTATATAACCCCATATAAAAATTGTTTTACTTAAAGATACTTGTTTATGTTATTTTTGTCTTTACTTTACATTAATTAATATAAAATGCCATTATCACACCCAAGTGGCTCCATGGGGTCCCAAAATCGACCCAAGGATGAACATGGTCAGAAATGTATCTGAAAATAGGGTTAGAACATGTCTTAGGGTAATTTAATATTATTATATTATTATTTTTTTACTCTTATTTACTGGATTTACCCTTTAACCATGGTAAATAAAATATTTACTGAAGTAACTATTCATAATGTCTAAAAATAAAAATTACCAATTTACAAAATTTGTACCTATAAATTCCAAATATGGAATAAATTTTTCCAAATTCAAAACACATAAGTTGTAGAAATTAATTTAAAATTAATTTCCGTTGTCAAAACCAAAAAGCGGGTTTTTAAGAAGTAAAAACTATCAAACGATTGACATATGTTTATATACAATTTAAATGTGAAATTACATCCAATGACCTACATTATATTAAATGATAAAAATATAATATTATGATACTTTAAGACCACTCAAATTTATAATTTAACATTATAAATTATTTCTATTAAAAAAGTTGTTTTTAATTAAAATTTAGTATTTTTCACTATTCATCAAAATATGAAAGTTATCAGAAAAGTACCAAAAATTAACCCTAAGATAATTTTGATATTCCAAATCCAAAAATGAAGTTCAATTTGAAAAATAAAATTTATAAAATTTCAAAAAGTGGGTATTACTATTCATAACTACTTTTAAAACAGCTAGTTTGATAGGTCGTTGTGCACTTGAACTTGGTGTTGCGTACATCGCATGCTATTTTATTATTCAAAGAGAAATGTACCATAGAATCTTGGGGTGTTACATTCTTCCTTCCTTCAATAAATTTTATCCTCACAATTTGAAATTTTTCTTCAAAAATAAAAGGTTAAAGAAATAGAAAATACCTTTGGGGAAAACCCACATCAAAAATAGGGTTAATAAAATTTACTCTTAATAAAAGAGAAAGAGAAATGAAAAAGTCACCACAAAATTAGGATTTAGAATAGGAGAAAATTGGTGGAAATTATAATTGGAGGAAAAATATAAATATTTATAGGGAGTGATTGAGGTCATCAATCACAAACAAGTGAATGGAAAATTGAGGGACTCAAAGCCATAAATCTATGATGATTTAAAATATCGCCAGTTTAACAAAACATAATGTATTGGGATAACACATTTTTTGTTTTAAGATCCTTTACCTAAAGTTTAAGAATTAATTTCTTCATAGAATAAGAAAAAAAATATTTGACAAGTAGAGTTCCATCCTTTAACTAAATTCTACCACAAACTCATCTTTCACTCCAAAAGATAATAAACTAAAAAATATTATATTTATCCTAACCATATAGGGTTAAAAAAATGAATTTATAATTCATCAATCAGAAAATTTAAAAAAACTACATTATACAAACTAGGACATCATGTAGGCCAGTGGTAGATGATGCACCCTCATTTCCCTTCAGTTGCAGGTTCAAGTCTCACGGCCTTTTCGGATGCGACGGGTTGTCGCTTGACCTCCAGGTTGTCCTTTTTATAAAAATCCAGAAAAAATATTAAGAAATATTTTAACCTTAAAGAATAGTATCCAATGTACAACTTAATCCATTCCAACCTTTATAGTTATCCAAAACACTTCTATCCAAACTCTCTCTAAAAGGTCTCTAAATTCCAAAATTGATTGTAACATCAGATTCCCCAAACAACGTAAAGTTGCTCTTATTTTCACATACTAAAAATATGACTACCTTCATCATATTAAAACCTTAATGAAAACAAAAAGTATTGTAGTACAATACTTATATATATCACATTCTTATTATAACCAGAATATAATTCTTGAATCCAAAAACACAAATACATTAATTATTCCACTTCAACTGTAGTAACAACATAATCTTGGCCTTGACCCCTTAGCCTTTTATATTGTAAATTTCCTTGGAACTTAGGAAATTCATTTGCATAATTCCCCATTTCTCTACAATTTTAGAATTCAACATTGACAACCTCTTTCTTTCCCTTGCAATCACGAGCTTGGTGGCCTTTTTCTACACACTTTCAACAAACTCCCATTTCTTTTAGGCAAGTACCAAGGTGTTTCTTCACACAATTATAACATAAGGGAAAATCCTTATTTCCCCCTTCTCCTTTATCTATCTCTTGCTCCACCATTATATTATTCTCTTGCTTTACTTTAATGTCAGAATACTTAGATAATTCCTTTTATGTCTTAATAGCACATGAGACTACATCTTCCTACGATGAAAAGGATTGTGAGACTAATGCTCAATGAATAAATGGTTTTAACCCATAAAAGAATCAATAAATCTTACTTCTTGGGTTACATATATAATATACAACATGCCTTGCTAACCTTGTAAAGTTCACCTCATACTTTACGACATTCTCATCCTCCTTTTGCCTCAGACTCAGAAATTGTGTTTCCATATCCACTCAATGTTCACGAGGAAAGTATTTTTCTAAGAAAATATCTTTAAACTCCCTCCATTACATATTTGATATTTCTTCATCATCCTTTGTGTTTTGAATTAATGACCACCATTGATCTGCATCTCCTGTGAGGCAGTAAACTGCCATGACAACTTTTTTACCTTTCGCCACTCCCCAAAGCATGACATATTTTATTTAAGGAACTTATCCATTTCTCATATACAAATAGATTTGTATTCCCATTGAATGTTGGTGGTTGTTTCCTAATGAAGTGGTCTAACATTTATCCACCACATTGTGGATCATGGTGCTTTATATGAGTAAGGTTATTATTCATAACCAGAGTGAGTTGTCCCAGTATAGTTATAAGCTGACCAGCACCAATTGCATCACCAGCTCCATTATAATTATCCTGAGTTGGAGGAAAATACCTATAAGGATTATGTTCATTGATACGATTTCCATTCCTTCCACTAGGTTCCATTTCTAAATAATGGCATACACTAGATTAGTTTATGAATCACAATGCATAATTCCAAACTTTTAAAATAATTAACATAAATTGAATAGTTTATGCATATAATCCATAATCATAAAAAAATGTTTTATTTGGGTAATTCTTTACTCATAAATCCTTCACAATGGTTTATAAATAAAATGTGAATTATCCTAATCATATCCCCCAGGAGTATCATAACCAAGAGTGCAACAAGACCCGTTATCGTGCACCAGTTCCCGTTCGAGTCTAGCTCAAAGTGGTGTTTTCAGGTTTTACCCCTAGATACATCTATGATAGAGATGCCTCTACCTGCTCATATCCATATAGGAATGTATTTCTTGGAAAATTCACAAAATCTCTACATTAACAAAATTCTAGGAAGTTCTTATATACTAATCCTCAAAGTATATCTTAGGGTAATGTTCTCTAATCAGAGTTTTTCTAAATCCAGTTTCCAAGATTTTTACTAAACTTTTTTTGATACCAACTGTAATGCCCAGAACCTAGTTACCTAGAGTCGGTGCATTATTACATAACATTGGCATGATTACAAGGTATCAAGTCCCAAAAGACCAATCAGATTAGTATCCTTGGAAGTAATAGATACATACATAAGTTTTACATTATATTATTAAATAAAAAAAACAACATTGTGTCCCCTTTGAACACACTCATATCCCTTAGAATATCCCTATAGGTCAATCATAATATACTTCTTCACATCCTGGGAAAAATAAAACTTAAGAAAGGGGTGATCTCATATGCTCAGTAAGGATAACAATATAGTGGAAACTATCATAAATAAGTATAAACATTTAAGGTAATGTATAAGACTAAAACACAAGCCTTTTAAACTTAAACTTTAGTATAATATGGAAAAGATAAATCAAATAACACCATTTACTTATTCATATGGATATTATACTAGTTGAATAATCACATGTAATATCAATAGCTAATTTTATAATGATGGAATGCATAATACCGGACATCATAACCCCATAGTCAAGGCCCCATGCCAAGACTAAAAATAAGTTTTTTCAAGGCCTTGTTATAATACACTAGTTTGTCTCATGATACCTACTAATGCATCAAGGAGCTATAGCGGTCTCCACCCATCACTTACTAAGTCCAATGAATTCCTCATATGAAAAGGTTGAAATATAATATTAAAATTTGTATTAAAACTAGCATACAAAATGTCAACACTTTAACCATAAACCATGAATGTTATAAAAATAGAACATCCATAGTAAAACATATCATAAATCATTCAATAAAATATAGAATATTGTATTATAATAAATCAACTTCAAACAAGTATAAAATCCAACAAAGGATGTTGACATAGATGAAATCAATCCAAAAACTATTTGAGTGAAATATCTCTTTCTAATTTGAAATCATTTAAAATTAAAGAAAACATTTATTTTGAAAATATTTTTATAAGATTTTAAGGGAATCTTAGAAGGTGTTATAATGGAGGAAAATGTCCTCACCCACCTTATAAGTTAAAAAAACATTCTTTCCTTAATTTGTTTAAAAGGTCATAAAACACCTTGTTTGGAAAACAACAGAAAGATTCCTTTCAAACCATTTTATAAAAAGTAAAAAAAAGGTATAAATGAATTTAACCCATAGTGTAAGATATAGTAAAAATGTTTTGAAATACTTTTTTAAGAAACATATATGTGGATGATATGGAAAAGTCCCAGTAGATACTTACATATAAACAACCTTGGATAATAAAGAGATTGTAAAATTTACCCTTACCTTGTAATTTTCCTTAGTAGATGGTAATTTAACCTCATGTATAATGGTTAAATCATTGTTACTAAATTATAAAATAACTAAATATATAAATATGATATCATATATGATCTTCTAATATTGCTTTGTTAATAATATTTTAGTAGTATCATTGTTTTGGGTGTTAACTGATTCATTTTCCTTTATATGTTTTGATACACAAGTCATGTTTGTTATGGATAGAATGTATTTGATTCATATAAATAATGACATTAAGTTCTTAAACATTATTTTTAATCATAAAATGAAAATTATTCTTGAATGGTTATGATGGGGAATGAATCTCATCGCGTTCGTGGAGACGGTAATCTGTACGTACGCACGAGCGGAAATATCATTCTATTAATGGTGAAATCATATATAATTGGATGGTATATTACATATAAATAATCATTAACATGTTATATTCATTATAGAAATAAATTATAATCATTATTATGCTCATCCAAATAATGAAGTGTTGAATAACAAACTACACCACGACGTGGAGACGGTAAGCTGTACGTAGGCACATATGGCGACTTTTTCATTCATAGGATGGATAGAATAATGAATATAGTTTTACCATATTTATAATAACATCAAAATATGTATAAGGTACTGAATTTATTATTTTGGTATGTAAACAAAAAAGAAAGAGGAAGTGGAAGAAGAAAAGATCTTTGAAAGAGGTGATGAAATTATTACATCTTCTTCGGGTGCTTCCTTTTTGATTTGATCAAAAGGGATCCTTAGGTTGGATTTATAATCAAATTAAGGACTCTAGGTTGAAGTAAGTGTAGTTGGGAAGATATTTAAGTAGGGTTTGTCCAAGAAAAATTGATTTTGAGGTGTGAAATTAAGAGAAGAGGAAGTACCCTTTTATAAGAGAGGTGAGGGTCACTTTAGGAAAAGCTTAAAATATTATTTTATTATAAAATCATTTTTGGTTTATAATGTCTCAAAATGGATTTATTTTGAGAATAAGGTGGAGATGTGTCTAAATCCTCTCAACTAATGTAACAACCCGACCCCTCTAGGCTGGAGCCGGTGCATTACTTGTGATATTGGCATGGTTAGAAGGAATAAAAATCCTGAAGGAATGATCAGTTTAGTAGTCTTTAAGAAACTAGATACATAGATGTTACTAAAATTACATTGGAAAAGTTTAAAAAATACAATACATAATGAAACTAAAAACTGCATCCACAAAAAATCAATAAACAATCTCCTCTTTGTCACCTATTAAAAGTAAACAATGAAAGGGGTGAGATCAAACGCTCAGTAAGGGTTAAAAATAGCAGAAGCATGAGTAAAATAATAATAGAATCACAATCAATCTAACATAATCAATATGGCATAGTGAATAAATGAATAACTAATGCCATTAATAAACTGAGAATGAAACTGCATCCATAGATTTTTTCATATTGAAAACCTCATGGATAATAATAATAACTGATAATGAATAAAGAGAATGCTTATCAATTGGACTTCATGTATCTGGCACATGAAACCATAATACCATAAAAACGGTTTAGTTCTATGGGTAGAAACCCATCTGATTTTTGGAAACAAACTCGAAGGGTTTTTCGCCAACTGATTTGTCTCATGAGACCTACCGATGCATCAAGGGGCTATAGCAGGCCCCACCTTCCACTTCATGTACAAATAATTCCTTATAAATTTATTCAATACAAGAGCAATTTGCCTTTTCAATATCCGTATAGAGTAGAGTATACAGATTCATCAATATTTTCATAATTAAAATAACTTTCCAAAATAAACACCATATGTAAAATGGTATACAGTTTAGACAAAAACATATCCATGATATGAGATTATAGATATTTATTATCAATATAATTTCAAATGAAAAGTGATCTCAAATGGGCAGTAGGTACACCACATAAGGATTATTAGGTGCACAATACAAGGTTAGTCACAACAAAATAGTAGTTGAGACAAAGTCTCTTACCACAATGTAATCGGTCGAATCATATGACCAGAACTTAATAACCCTAAAATAAAACATTGAATAACATGAATATAAAGAGAATAATGTTATTATATATAAAATGGAAGTACACATATACCACATACAAGAAATAAGTGGCGAACAATGAAAATATCACAAAAATGAAAGTGAGATGAGAAACCCCTTACAAACATTTCAGCATGGTAACAAGTGTTATTGAGAGGGATTAATGAGAGGTAAATGGGTATTAAATTATTTATATGTCACAGGGAAAGTATGGGGGAAGTGAGAAAACATACCCCATCATTATAAATTAAAAATAAAAGGGCACAACATAGGGGAGATTCTTGAACAAAAGTGAGAGAGAGGATCTCTTACCTTATGCTCAAATGTGTTCTTGATTGTTCTTAATGACCTAAATAATCAAATTTAGATTCATTAATTAATAATTACAGAACCTAATAAACATGTAATTGATATTTTATAACCTTATTAAGTTCATTAATGGCCCTTTTTATGGGTTTAAGAGATTCAATTTTATTGTTTTGGAAGCATTTTCTTACTTGGTTTCATGATTTGTTTACTTGTATTCATGAATGGAAGTTGGTTTGAAACATGGTTAAACATCAAGAATTTTCAATATAAATTATTAGTGAAATTAAAGAGATATAAATGATCTTATAATGATTCTGTTTATATACCATGAGGATGACTCATTCGATGAGTTAAAAATAAACGCATGAATTTGGCTTGGCAGTTTTGTGCTCAATAAACTTGTTTTGTGTTATTATTCCATATTATGTACGTGTAAATATTACAGAACATTAATCAAGATAAAATAAATATATTATGACCTGGTTTAACCATTAATATGGTTTCATGACCAGTAATGAAGGAACGATTGAAGAATGAAACTTCGTCATCCACGAAGGTTATAAATTGGAACCTCATGGACGTTGATTTCGTTTATAAAAATAAAAGGGGCGGATTAATAATATTGATGATGGTTCTTCCATTCACATGATATAAATATAGTATATATATGATACTAGAGTTATCATGATCATTTGGATAGAGGAGGTGAGGATAGGATAACAAATGAAGATAAATTCAAATGAAACTAAAAGAAAAAGAAAGGTGTTTTACCTCTTGAAATAACTTCCTCGAGAACCTCCTTAAGGGAAGGGATTTTGGTCTTTTGGAAAGACCAATAGCATCCTGGTCATGGGGAGTTACTAAGGAAGGGTATTTGGGTATAACTTTGAGGAGATTCAAGGCTTATAGGTTTGAAGAGAAGAGAGAGTGGTGAGGGGTTTTTATAGTGGAGGAGAGGGGTAAATTTTGAATATTTAATTCATTATTTTATTATTTCCCTCAAGACAACCAATAGTTATGTTTCATGTGACCCCTAATAGTAATAAGTTCATGTGAGTTCGAACCAAGTGGCCTTACATCACTTATGATGTCATAAATAGTGTATTTAACTGATAATTTTCATATACGGTATTTTATCATATTTCACTATTCATAAAAAATTATAGAATTTCAGAAAAATCCCAAAAATTTATCCTAACCATTTTTCGATGTGTAGAATTAAAAAATGAACTACATTTTTTAAAATTAATTTTCTAAATATTATTAATTTAATTTTTAAATAAATTCATAATTAATTCAAAAAATAACAATCTTAAAGTGTAATTAGTTTTATTTCTCATTGAAAAACTAATTAAGATCTCTTTATCTTATTACCTTAAGAAAATAAAATAATAATATTATTTACTATTCATAAGGGTCACATTACTATTCATAAGGGTATGTTACTATTCACCAAAAATCAATTTTGTTCTATCAGACTCCAAATGACTTACTGATCACAACTCTAGATGACCATTTTTCAAAATTCAAAACATAGAAGTGGAAAATTTATATTTAATGGATAGGTTTTGAATATCTCCTAAATAACCCAGTGTTGTTTCAAAGGAACACAGTGATTAATAGAATGTATTTAAGTGAAACATACCATAAAATGTTTGGGGTGCTACATTATCCCCTCCTTTTGAAATTTCGTCCTTGAAATTTTATGTATAAAGCCCACCAAAAATACGTGGGTGATTCTTTTTCATAACATCCTCAGGTACACATGTTGCCTCCTCCATATTATGGTTTCTCCAAAGAAACTTTACTAGAAGAGTTGTCCTATTTCTCAATACCTGCTCCCTTGTGTCAAGTATAGCATCCCGCCTTTTTATCACATAAACTTTCATTTCATTTTACAAAACTAAGGATCTTTAAGGTTTAGTGTCTTGGAAACCAGGAACTTAAAACATGAAAACATAAAACATTCTTGTTAAACACTTGAAAGGCTTCTCCTCATGTTCATCCTAGGTTCATTACTGCATCTCAAACCTGGAGACATACATCAAAATAAAGGGTGAGCAGAAGGCCCAGTAAGGGAAACAAGAGAAACATTTTACATGTGAACTTGAGATACTTCAATAAGGTCATGAAAAGAACTTTAAGGCATGTGAAAGAAATCACGAGGGATATCATAATAAAAATAACGTTTTTCATAACTTGAAGATGTGGCTACAACATTTAATATTGACAATCATTTCGTTTCACCAAGGTCCATCCCCAAGGTGTCATTAAAAATTACCAAGGTTATTCACCAAGGTATTAGTCTAAAAAGTCATCTCTAGAGATTAAGTCTTTACCCAATGCATTGGAGTGCTATCTGGGCGCACCCTTGACATGTATTTATTATCATGTGAGCCACATATATCATCATCAATAATTTCATAAACAACCCATATAGAATAAAATAAATGGGTTTCATTTCATAATCATAACGTTTTAAAAACTGCTTTAATGACATGATCATTATGTCACTTTAAACCCACGGAAAGGGAAAGTGGGTTTCATGTATGTAAATCCCAGAATTTAAAATATAACATTTTGATATATATGTGAATACCCCTGTAGAAATAAGATCTTTTAGTATTCACTTAATAACATAAAATAATTTTGAGATAAAGAGGGAGGCATTTTGAGACGAAAACTATGCAGCATAACGTCTACGATACATGGTTTTAGAAAACATTGAAAAGAGAGGGGACATGGGTCACCCACTCAAAAATGATACATAAAACAGTAGGAGAACAGAATATATAGTATTTAAGAACATGGTAATGAAATTTGAATGATATACCATATGAAACGAAGAACTTGAAAGGAAGACAAAAATAAGATTTCTCTTATGAGAATTCGGCAGCCTAACGGCGTCACTTAAAACTTCCAAAAATGGATTGACGAGATCAAATAGGGTCTCTCATCATATGAAAATAAATGTTCAGTATGATAGATATAGAGATCATACCCCAAAAAAATAAAAATGAACTTGGAAGACTTGTCATGAAAGTAGATCTTGAAAACGAGTAGGGTGAGAGAACCCCTTAGAAATTCGGCAGCCTAACATCGCCACTTAAACTTTTAACAAAAATGAATTGATGAGATAAAATAGGGTCTCTCATAATATGAAAATAAAAGATCAGTATGATAGATTTAGAGATCATACCCCAACCTGATAAAAAGAAACATGAAATACTTGACATGTAAATAGATCTTGAAAACGAGAAGGGTGAAAGAATCCCTTAAAAATTCAGCAGCCTAACGGCACCACTTAATACATCAAAATACTGAATTGAAGAGATAAAATAGGGTCTATCATCATATGATCATAAAAGATAAGTATGATAAATTTAGAGATCATACCCCCAAAAAGTAACTTGAAATACTTTACATGAAAATAGATCTTGAAAAATGAGAAGGGAGAAAGAATCCGTTACAAAAATTTCGGCAGCCTAACGGCGCCACTTAAAACATCATAAAAAGAAATAATGAGAGTAAGAGAGGATCTCTCATTATATGAACATGAAAAGGGAAGTAATAGGAGTATAAAAGAACATCCTTTAACATAATAACATGGAGCATAAAAGAAATTACATAAAAGAGATTTCTTGAAAAGAAAGAGAGAGGTCAGATCCCTTACCTTAAAACGTAACTCTTAAAACTCAAAGGTTTGGACCTTTAGGGCTTGGGGGCACCTTGGGAGGACTCCTTGGGAGGTAAGGAGACCAGAACTTCATTGAGGATGGTTTTTGAGTCGAAAGGATGAGAGGAGGTATTGGTATTTATAGGGAAAGTGAGGGGACAAGACATTAATGGCCAAGGGACACCTCACAAGTGCTTTACTCAAAACCATGTGCTCTCTCATGATATTTCCCATGAAGTTAGGCCACATGGGGCCCCCAAAACAATAATTCATCACCTAAGGTCTTCCAACCCTTAAAATATCTCATGAAATCATCATGACACAGTTATGATGTCATTAAACATATCGAAACCCTAAAACTGTATTTTTACTATTCACTGAAAATTCAACTTTCTCAGAAAGATCCCAAAATTTCACCTTAATCAAATATCAATGCTCTGATTTCAAAAATGAACTCCATTTTATAAAAATAATTTTCTAAATATTTTTAATTTAATTTTTAAATAAATACACTATTCACTGAAAATTCATTTTTTTCAGAAAAAACCCCAAAAATTACATTAACATAATATCGATGCTCTGAGTTCAAAAATGAAATCCATTTTATAAAAATATTTTTCTAAATATTTTTAATTTAATTTTTAATTAAAAAACACCATTCACCCGAAAAAACTAATACTTGAATAATAATTTATGAAACCGTTATTTAACCATTTTATTGAATCACATTACTTAATCAAGGTGCCTAGATTATATTAATACTTTCTTTAGGTGAGATTACTAATCCATTTGGACACATCACTAATCCTAATCATAAAATCACTATTCATAATTTACTATTCATCAAAAATAAAGTTGATCTTATTAGACTCTAAATTTAGTACTGAACATAATTGTAGAAGACCATTTTTTGAAAATAATTATACATTTTTAATTATTAGAGGTTTACCTAAACATTTTTAAAATATCCTTTTTCTAAAATTCATCAAAAATATGCATACTATATTTATCCGTACATTTGAAAATTCATAAACATCATCATAAGAAGAAATCCCAATTTTTATTTAAAACAAAGGATTACACAAGGCAGTTACGGTCTCCTAACATAGCCCCTTATCACACCAGCATAGGACCTAAGTGTAAGGTGCGATAAGGTGAGAGAATCTGAGGGAGGCTCGGCCAACATCGCACGAGTAGAATTTCTATCAGTTTGAACTTCTCGCAAAGGCGATTCCATTCTAGCTTCACACGATGAAGTTCGGCTTGGGTTTGGTCCAGAGTAAAGCCCAGTGGTGCTACCTCCTTCCCAAGTTCTGTTAGATGGGCTTCGATCGGTCCAAGACTAATGGGTGAGGCCATCAAATCTTCTTTCTATAATAATTAACCAAGATTACTTGTATTTAGAGACAATAATTGAAACGTTTAGTTTACATCGGTCATATTTACCAATGGTCATATAACAGTCAAAATCCAACGGTCTCATATTAATTATACTAATGTTATCAAATGAAACATTTTTGTTGAGTATAAAAATAAAATAAAATAACACATAAAATTAGGAAACAAGATTTATTCAAAATTTCGGGTCTTTACAATCTTCCCCCCTTAAGAAATTGCGTCCTTGCAATTTTTTTAAAATTGGGTTTTGAAATTTCATTGAATGTCCCACATCGGAAAAGGAGTTAGTAAAACTGTTACTTTAAAAGAAAAAAAGGGAAGTACAAAGGTCACCCGAGTTAACCCACACTAGGATTCCCTGTAGGAAAACATGGACATGGACGAAAAGCAAAGTGTCAAGTTCTGAGGGAGAGTGATAGAGAACATTATTAGAAGAAAGTTAACCATAAGAAAATCCCAAACTTATGATGTGTGTAAACGGTCTTTGATTACCTAATAGGAAACTTAAACCAACAACGTTTTCGTTTTACGTTCCTTTTCATAATTTTGAGAAATTCATTTACTACATATAACAAAAACATAAGAAAATATACCTACCTTCATGTAGAGATTCATCCTTTAATAAGTTTCTACCAAAACTAATCTTTTCTCCAAATGATGAGCATTAAAAACTACTTGGTCTCATCAAAACATAAGAATCATCTTCTAGAGAATCACATAATACACAAAAGATTGACTATCTATTTCTTCTATCGTTAAACATTATCCCAAAAACAGAAAGGGTAAGGTAAAACAACTCTTCAAAAAGAAAGAATCCCATAGGAATGGAAACTACTTTTAAATCTTCAAAGTTCCATGGTACTACCCATAGTTCATCATAGACCATTCTATAAATAACGGTCATTAAGATTCCTCAAAATAAACCAAACTAAGATTGAAACCCAAATACAAGAAGGATTTGATAACATAGTCTTCCAAAATAAACTTCATTATTGATCTCCAAACAACACCAACCACTCTTAACATCTTATAACAAAAGTATCTAACCTAAACATATTTTAACCAAGATAGGTTAATAATTCCCATAAGTAACATAAATTACTATAAGTCCACCTTAAATTCATCGATTCTTCAAAATATAAGTCAACCTTACTCCTCAATGAAAATACCGTAATAATCTATTTACCTCGATCATATAGGGTCCCCAAAATAGTGAACGTCTTCTAAAATAATAATCATCTTTTAATCCCTTAATCATCTCTGTCATATTAATACGGAAATCATCGCATTTTCTATCACATTGGTTGTTGGGACATGTTCTTCCATTTCCCACCATTAACTAAGAATAGAAAGTATAATTTGGGGCTTAAATACTTAGCTAATAATCATGAAAAGGAAACTTAAAGCATATAAGGATAACTTGTAGAAGAAAAGTATACCATAACTTGTGATCCCCTAGGTTCCCATCTAGGTTATCCATGATCATATATTCTTATGTGAATCTTTATTTTATTTTATCTTTGTTCCTTTAACAATGGTTCATACTAAGCTTATGAATTTACCAAAGCATATCCCCCGGGAGTGTCGTAACCAAGAGTGCAGCAAGGCCCGTTGTCGTGTACCAGTTCCCATTCGAGTCTATCTCAAAGCGGTGTTTTCGGGTTTTACCCCTATGTACATCTGTGCCAGAGCCACCTCTACCTGCTCGTATCCAGACAGGGATGTATTTTCTTGGCAATCCCTTACTCAATACTCACCAAAATACCAGGAAGATTTCCTATATTTTAACTTTTCTATAGGCTTCTTCCTAAGATTTTCATATCCTAATTTCCACAAATAACTAAACCATCCTTTGATACCAACTATAGCATCCCACCTTTTTATCACATAAACTTTAATTTCATTTGACAAAACTGAGGATCTTTAAGGTTTAGTGTCTTGGAAACCAGGAACTTAAAACATGAAAACATAAAACATTCTTGTTAAACACTTGAAAGGCTTCTCCTCATGTTCATCCTAGGTTCATTACTGCATCTCAAACCTGGAGACATACATCAAAAGAAAGGGTGAGCAGAAGGACCAGTAAGGGAAACAAGAGAAACATTTTACATGTGAACTTGAGATACTTCAATAAGGTCATGAAAAGAACTTTAAGGCATGAGAAAGAAATCATGAGAGATATCATAATAAAAATAACGTTTTTCATAACTTGAAGATGTGGCTACAACATTGAATATTGACAATCATTTCGTTTCACCAAGGTCCATCCCCAAGGTGTCATTAAAAATTACCAAGGTTATTCGCCATGGTATCAGTCTAAAAAGTCATCTCTAGAGATTAAGTCTTTACCCAATGCATTGGAGCGCTATCTGGGCACACCCTTGACATGTATTTATTATCATGTGAGCCACATATATCATCATCAATAATTTCATAAACAACCCATATAGAATAAAATAAATGGGTTTCATTTCATAATCATAACGTTTTAAAAACTGCTTTAATGACATGATCATTATGTCACTTTAAACCCACGGAAAGGGAAAGTGGGTTTCATGTATGTAAATCCCAGAATTTAAAATATAACATTTTGATATATATGTGAATACCCCTGTAGAAATAAGAGCTTTTAGTATTCACTTAATAACATAAAATAATTTTGAGATAAAGAGGGAGGCATTTTGAGACGAAAACTATGAAGCATAACGTCTACGATACATGGTTTTAGAAAACATTGAAAAGAGAGGGTACATGGGTCACCCACTCAAAAATGATACATAAAATAGTAGTAGAACAGAATATATAGTATTTAAGAACATGGTAATGAAATTTGAATGATATACCATATGAAACGAAGAACTTGAAAGGAAGATAAAAATAAGATTTCTCTTATGAGAATTCGGCAGCCTAACGGCGTCACTTAAAACTTCCAAAAATGGATTGACGAGATAAAATAGGGTCTCTCATCATATGAACATAAATGTTAAGTATGATAGATATAGAGATCATACCCCAAAAAAATAAAAAGGAACTTGGAAGACTTGTCATGAAAGTAGATCTTGAAAACGAGTAGGGTGAGAGAACCCCTTAGAAATTTGGCAGCCTAACAGCGCCACTTAAACTTTCAACAAAAATGAATTGATGAGATCAAATAGGGTATCTCATCATATGAACATAAAAGATCAGTATTATAGATTTATAGATCATACCCCAACCTGATAAAAAGGAACATGAAATACTTGATATGTAAATAGATCTTGAAAACGAGAAGGGTGAAAGAATCTCTTAAAAATTCGGCAGCCTAACGGCGCCACTTAAAACATCAAAATACTGAATTGAAGAGATCAAATAGGGTCTCTCATCATATGATCATAAAAGGTCAGTATGATAAATTTAGAGATCATACCCCAAAAAGTAACTTGAAATACTTTACATGAAAATAGATCTTGAAAAATGAGAAGGGAGAAAGAATCCGTTACAAAAATTTCGGCAGCCTAACGGCGCCACTTAAAACATCATAAAACGAAATAATGAGAGTAAGAGGGGATCTCCCATTATATGAACATGAAAAGGGAAGTAATAGGAGTATAAAAGAACATCCTTTAACATAAGAACATGGAGAATAAAATAAATTACATAAAAGAGATTTCTTGAAAAGAAAGAGAGAGGTCAGATCCCTTACCTTAAAACGTAACTCTTAAAACTCAAAGGTTTGGACCTTGAGGGCTTGGGGGCACCTTGGGAGGACTCCTTGGGAGGTAAGGATACCAGAACTTTGTCGAGGATTGTTTTTGAGTTGAAAGGATGATATGAGGTCTTGGTATTTATAGGGAAAGTGAGGGGACAAGGCATTAATGGCCAAGGGACACCTCACAAGTGCTTTACTCAAAACCATGTGATCTCTCATGATATTTCCCATGAAGTTAGGCCACATGGGGCCCCCAAAACAATAATTCATCACCTAAGGTCGGCCAACCCTTAAAATATCTCATGACATCATCATGACACAGTTATGATGTCATTAAACATACCGAAACCCTAAAACTGTATTTTTACTATTCACTGAAAATTCAACTTTCTCAGAAAGATCCCAAAATTTCACCTTAATCAAATATAAATGCTCTGATTTCAAAAATGAACTCCATTTTATAAAAATAATTTTCTAAATATTTTTAATTTAATTTTTAAATAAATACACTATTCACTGAAAATTCATTTTTTTCAGAAAAAACCCCAAAAATTACATTAACATAATATCGATGCTCTGAGTTCAAAAATGAAATCCATTTTATAAAAATATTTTTCTAAATATTTTTAATTTAATTTTTAATTAAAAAACACTATTCATCCGAAAAAACTAAAACTTGAATAATAATTTATGAAACCGTTATTTAACCATTTTATTGAATCACATTACTTAATCAAGGTGCCTATATTATATTAATACTTTCTTTAGGTGAGATTACTAATCCATTTAGACACATGACTAATCCTAATCATAAAATCACTATTCAAAATTTACTATTAATTAAAAATCAAGTTGATCTTATTAGACTCTAAATTTAGTACTAAACATAATTGTAGAAGACCATTTTTTGAAAATAATTATACATTTTTAATTATTAGAGGTTTACCTAAACATTTTTAAAATATCATTTTTCTAAAATTCATCAAAAATATGCATACTATATTTATCCGGACATTTGAAAATTCATAAACATCATCATAAGAAGAAATCCCAATTTTTATTTAAAACAAAGGATTACACAAGGCAGTTACGGTCTCCTAACATAGCCCCTTATCACACCAGCATAGGACCTAAGTGTAAGGTGCACTAAGGTGAGAGAATCTGAGGGAGGCTCGGCCAACATCGCACGAGTAGAATTTCTATCAGTTTGAACTTCTCCCAAAGGCGATTCCGTTCTAGCTTCACACGATGAAGTTTGGCTTGGGTTTGGTCTATAGCAAAGCCCAGTGGTGCTACCTCCTTCCCAAGTTTTGTTAGATGGGCTTCGATCGGTCCAAGACTACTGGGTGAAGCCATCGAATCTTCTTTCTATAATAATTAACCAAGATTACTTGTATTTAGAGACAATAATTGAAACGTTTAGTTTACATCGGTCATATTGACCAATGGTCATATAACAGTCAAAACCCAATGGTCTCATTTTAATTATACTCATGTTATCAAATGAAACATTTTTTTTGAGTATAAAAATAAAATAAAATAACACATAAAATTAGGAAACAAGATTTATTCAAAATTTCGGGTCGTTACAATCTTCCCCCCTTAAGAAATTTCATCCTCGCAATTTTTTTAAAATTGGGTTTTGAAATTTCATTGAATGTCCCACATCGGAAAAAGAGTTAGTAAAACTGTTAGTTTAAAAGAAAGAAAGAGAAGTACAAAGTTCACCCGAGTTAACCCACACTAGGATTCCCTATAGGAAAACATGGACATGGACGAAAAGCAAAGTGTCAAGTTCTGAGGGAGAGTGATAGAGAACATGATTAGGAGAAATTTAACCATAAGAAAATCCCAAACTTATGATGTGTGTAAACGGTCTTTGATTACCTAGTAGGAAACTTAAACCAACAAAGTTTTCGTTTTACGTTCCTTTTCATAATTTTGAGGAATTCATTTACTACATAGAACAAAAACATAAGAAAATATACCTATCTTCATGTAGAGTTTCATCCTTTAATAAGTTTCTACCAAAACTAATATTTTCTCCAAATGATGAGCATTAAAAACTACTTGGTCTCATCAAAATACAAGAATCATCTTCTAGAGAATCACATAATCCACAGAAGATTGACTATCTATTTCTTCTATAATTAAATATTATCCCAAAAACAGAAAGGGCAAGGTAAAACAACTCTTCAAAAAGAAATAATCCCATAGGAATGGAAACTACTTTTAAATCTTCAAAGTTCCATGGTACTACCCATAGTTCATCATAGATCATTCCATAAATAACGGTCATTAAGATTCCTCAAAATAAACCAAACTAAGATTGAAACCCAAATACAAGAAGGATTTGATAACATAGTCTTCCAAAATAAACTTCATTGTTGATCTCCAAACAACACCAACCACTCCTAACATCTTATAACAAAAGTAGCTAACCTAAACATATTTTAACCAAGATAGGTTAATCATTCCCATAAGTAACATAAATTACTATAAGTCCACCTTAAATTCATCGATTCTTCAAAATATAAGTCAACCTTACTCCTCAATGAAAATACCGTAGTAATCTATTTACCTCGATCATATAGGGTCCCCAAAATAGTGAACATCTTCTAAAATAATAATCATCTTTTAATCCCTTAATCATCTCTGTCATATTAATACAGCAATCGTCGCATTTCCTATCACATTGGTTGTTGGGACATGTTCTTCCATTTCCCACCATTAACTAAGAATAGAAAGTATAATTTGGGGCTTAAATACTTAGATAATAATCATGAAAAGGAAACCTAAAGCATATAAGGATAACTTGTAGAAGAAAAGTATACCATAACTTGTGATCCCCTAGGTTCCCATCTAGGTTATCCATGATCATATATTCTTATGTGAATCTTTATTTTATTTTATCTTTGTTCCTTTAACAATGGTTTATACTAAGCTTATGAATTTACCAAAGCATATCCATCGGGAGTGTCGTAACCAAGAGTGCAGCAAGACCCATTGTCGTGTACCAGTTCCCATTTGAGTCTAGCTCAAAACGGTGTTTTCGGGTTTTACCCCTATGTACATATGTGCCAGAGCCACCTCTACCTGCTCGTATCCAGACAGGGATGTATTTGCTTGGAAATCCCTTACTCAATACTCACCAAAATACCAGGGAGATTTCCTATATTTTAACTTTTCTATAGGATTCTTCCTAAAATTTTCATATCCTAATTTCCACAAATAACTAAACCATCCTTTGATACCAAATATAGCATCCCGCCTTTTTATCACATAAACTTTCATTTCATTTTACAAATCTGAGGATCTTTAAGGTTTAGTGTCTTGGAAACGAGGAACTTAGAACATGAAAACAAAAAACATTCTTGTTAAAAACTTGAAAGGCTTCTCCTCATGTTCATCCTAGGTTCATTACTGCATCACAAACCTGGAGACATACATCAAAAGAAAGGGTGAGCAGAAGGCCCTGTAAGGGAAACAAGAGAAACATTTTACATGTGAACTTGAGATACTTCAATAAGGTCATGAAAATAACTTTAAGGAATGAGAAAGAAATCATGAGGGATATCATAATAAAAATAACTTATTTCATAACTTGAAGATGTGGATACAACATTTAATATTGACAATCATTTCGTTTCACCAAGGTCCATCCCCAAGGTGTCATTAAAAATTACCAAGGTTATTCACCAAGGTATCAGTCTAAAAAGTTATCTCTAGAGATTAAGTCTTTACCCAATGCATTGGAGCGCTATATGGGAGCACCCTTGACATGTCTTTATTATCATGTGATCCACATATATCATCATCAATAATTTCATAAACAACCCATATAGAATAAAATAAATGAGTTTCATTTCATAATCATTATGTTTTAAAAACTGCTTTAATGACATGATCATTATGTCACTTTAAACCCACGGAAAGGGAAAGTGGATTTCATGTATGTAAATCCCAGAATTTAAAATATAACATTTTGATATATATGTGAATACCCCTGTATAAATAAGAGCTTTTAGTATTCACTTAATAACATAAAATAATTTTGAGATAAAGAGGGAGGCATTTTGAGACGAAAACTATGCAGCATAACTTCTACGATACATGGTTTTAGAAAACATTGAAAAGAGAGGGAACATGGGTCACCCACTCAAAAATTATAGATAAAATAGTAGGAGAAAAGAATATATAGTATTTAAGAACATGGTAATGAAATTTGAATGATATACCATATGAAACGAAGAACTTGAAAGGAAGACAAAAATAAGATTTCTCTTATGAGAATTCGGCAGCCTAACGGCGTCACTTAAAACTTCCAAAAATGGATTGACGAGATCAAATAGGGTCTCTCATCATATGAACATAAATGTTCATTATTATAGATATATAGATCATACCCCAAAAAAATAAAAAGTAACTTGGAAGACTTGTCATGAAAGTAGATCTTGAAAACGAGTAGGGTGAGAGAACCCCTTAGAAATTCGGCAGCCTAATAGCGCCACTTAAACTTTCAACAAAAATGAATTGATGAGATCAAATAGGGTATCTCATCATATGAATATAAAAGATCAGTATGATAGATTTATAGATCATACCCCAACCTGATAAAAAGGAACATGAAATACTTGACATGTAAATAGATCTTGAAAACGAGAAGGGTGAAAGAATCCCTTAAAAATTCGGCAGCCTAACAGCGCCACTTAAAACATCAAAATACTGAATTGAAGAGATCAAATAGGGTCTCTCATCATATGATCATAAAATATCAGTATGATAAATTTAGATATCATACCCCAAAAAGTAACTTGAAATACTTTACATGAAAATAGATCTTGAAAAATGAGAAGGGAGAAAGAATCTGTTACAAAAAATTTCGGCAGCCTAACGGCGCCACTTAAAACATCATAAAACGAAATAATGAGAATAAGAGGGGATCTCTCATTATATGAACATGAAAAGGGCAGTAATAGTAGTATAAAAGAACATCCTTTAACAAAATAACATGGAGCATTAAAGAAATTACATAAAAGAGATTTCTTGAAAAGAAAGAGAGAGGTCGGATCCCTTACCTTAAAACGTAGCTCTTAAAACTCAAAGGTTTGGACCTTGAGGGCTTGGGGGAACCTTGGGAGGACTACTTGGGAGGTAAGGAGACCATAACTTCGTTGAGGATGGTTTTTGAGTCGAAAGGATGAGAGGAGGTCTTGGTATTTATAGGGAAAGTGAGGGGACAAGGCATTAATGGCCAAGGGACACCTCACAAGTGCTTTACTCAAAACCATGTGCTCTCTCATGATATTTCCCATGAAGTTAGGCCAAATGGGGCCCCCAAAACAATAATTCATCACCTAAGGTCGGCCAACCCTTAAAATATCTCATGAAATAATGATGACACAGTTATGATGTCATTAAACATACCGAAACCCTAAAACTGTATTTTTACTATTCACTGAAAATTCAACTTTCTCAGAAAGATCCCAAAATTTCACCTTAATCAAATATCAATGATCTGATTTCAAAAATGAACTCCATTTTATAAAAATATTTTTCTAAATATTTTTCATTTAATTTTTAAATAAATACACTATTCATTGAAAATTCATTTTTTTCAGAAAAAACCCCAAAAATTACATTAACATAATATCGATGCTCTGAGTTCAAAAATGAAATCCATTTTATAAAAATATTTTTCTAAATATTTTTAATTTAATTTTTAATTAAAAAACACTATTCAACCGAAAAAACTAATACTTGAATAATAATTTATGAAACCGTTATTTAACCATTTTATTGAATCACATTACTTAATCAAGGTGCCTGGATTATATTAATACTTTCTTTAGGTGAGATTACTAATCCATTTGGACACATTACTAATCCTAATCATAAAATCACTATTCATAATTTACTATTAATCAAAAATCAAGTTGATCTTATTAGACTCTAAATTTAGTACTGAACATAATTGTAGAAGACCATTTTTTGAAAATAATTATACATTTTTAATTATTAGAGGTTTACCTAAACATTTTTAAAATATCCTTTTTCTAAAATTCATCAAAAATATGCATACTATATTTATCTGGACATTTGAAAATTCATAAACATCATCATAAGAAGAAATCCCAATTTTTATTTAAAACAAAGGATTACACAAGGCAGTTACGGTCTCCTAACATAGCCCCTTATCACACCAGCATAGGACCTAAGTGTAAGGTGCGCTAAGGTGAGAGAATCTGAGGGAGGCTCGGCCAACATCGCACGAGTAAAATTTCTATCAGTTTGAACTTCTCGCAAAAGCGATTCCGTTCTAGCTTCACACGATGAAGTTCGGCTTGGGTTTGGTCCATAGCAAAGCCCAGTGGTGCTACCTCCTTCCCAAGTTCTGTTAGATGGGTTTCGATCGGTCCAAGACTACTGGGTGAGGTCATCGAATCTTCTTTCTATAATGATTAACCAAGATTACTTGTATTTAGAGACAATAATTGAAACGTTTAGTTTACATCGGTCATATTGACCAATGGTCATATAACAGTCAAAACCCAACGGTCTCATTTTAATTATACTCATGTTATCAAATGAAACATTTTTGTTGAGTATAAAAATAAAATAAAATAACACATAAAATTAGGAAACAAGATTTATTCAAAATTTCAGGTCGTTACAATCTTCCCCCCTTAAGAAATTGCGTCCTCGCAATTTTTTTAAAATTGGGTTTTAAAATTTCATTGAATGTCCCACATCGGAAAAGGAGTTAGTAAAACTGTTACTTTAAAAGAAAGAAAGGGAAGTACAAAGGTCACCCGAGTTAACCCACTCTTGGATTCCCTGTAGGAAAACATGGACATGGATGAAAAGAAAAGTGTCAAGTTCTAAGGGAGAGTGATAGAGAACATGATTAGGAGAAAGTTAACCATAAGAAAATCCCAAACTTATGATGTGTGTAAACGGTCTTTGATTACCTAGTAGGAAACTTAAACCAATAACTTTTTCGTTTTACGTTCCTTTTCATAATTTTGAGGAATTCATTTACTACATAGAACAAAAACATAAGAAAATATACCTACCTTCATGTAGAGTTTCATCCTTTAATAAGTTTCTACCAAAAATAATCTTTTCTCAAAACGATGAGCATTAAAAACTACCTGGTCTCATCAAAACACAAGAATCATCTTCTAGAGAATGACATAATCCACAAAAGATTGACTATATATTTCTTCTATCATTAAACATTATCCCAAAAACAGAAAGGGTAAGGTAAAACAACTCTTCAAAAAGAAAGAATCCCATAGGAATGGAAACTACTTTTAAATCTTCAATGTTCCATGGTACTACCCATAGTTCATCATAGACCATTCCATAAATAATGGTCATTAAGATTCCTCAAAATAAACCAAACTAATATTGAAACCCAAATACAAGAAGGATTTGATAACATAGTCTTCCAAAATAAACTTCATTGTTGATCTCCAAACAACACCAACCACTCCTAACATCTTATAACAAAAGTAGCTGACCTAAAAATATTTTAACCAAGATAGGTTAATCATTCCCATAAGTAACCTAAATTACTATAAGTCCACCTTAAATTCATCGATTCTTCAAAATATAAGTCAACCTTACTCCTTAATGAAAATACCATAGTAATCTATTTACCTCGATCATATAGGGTCCCCAAAATAGTGAACATCTTCTAAAATAATAATCATATTTTAATCCCTTAATCATCTCTGTCATATTAATACAGAAATCGTCGCATTTCCTATCACATTGGTTGTTGGTACATGTTCTTACATTTACCACCATTAACTAAGAATAGAAAGTATAATTTGGGGCTTAAATACTTAACTAATAATCATGAAAAGGAAACTTAAAGCATATAAGGATAACTTGTAGAAGAAAAGTATACCATAACTTGTGATCCCCTAGGTTCCCATCTAGGTTATCCATGATCATATATTCTTATGTGAATCTTTATTTTATTTTATCTTTGTTCCTTTAACAGTGGTTCATACTAAGCTTATGAATTTACCAAAGCATATCCCCTGGGAGTGTCGTAACCAAGAGTGCAGCAAGGCCCATTGTCGTGTACCAGTTCCCGTTCGAGTCTAGCTCAAAGTGGTGTTTTCGGGTTTTACCCATATGTACATCTGTGCCAGAGCCACCTCTACCTGCTCGTATCCAGACAGGGATGTATTTGCTTGGCAATCCCTTACTCAATACTCACCAAAATACCAGGAAGATTTCCTATATTTTAACTTTTCTATAGGCTTCTTCCTAAAATTTTCATATCCTAATTTCCACAAATAACTAAACCATCCTTTGATACCAACTATAGCATCCCGCCTTTTTATCACATAAACTTTCATTTCATTTTACAAAACTGAGGATCTTTAAGGTTTAGTGTCTTGGAAACCAGGAACTTAAAACATGAAAACATAAAACATTCTTGTTAAACACTTGAAAGGATTCTCCTCATGTTCATCCTAGGTTCATTACTGCATCTCAAACATGGAGACATACATCAAAAGAAAGGGTGAGCAGAAGGCCCAGTAAGGGAAACAAGAGAAACATTTTACATGTGAACTTGAGATACTTCAATAAGGTCATGAAAAGAACTTTAAGGCATGAGAAAGAAATCATGAGGGATATCATAATAAAAATAACGTTTTTCATAACTTTAAGATGTGGCTACGACATTTAATATTGAAAATCATTTCGTTTCACCAAGGTCCATCTGCAAGGTATCATTAAAAATTACCAAGGTTATTCACCAAGGTATTAGTCTAAAAAGTCATCTCTAGAGATTAAGTCTTTACCCAATGCATTGGAGCGCTATCTAGGCGCACCCTTGACATGTATTTATTATCATGTGAGCCACATATATCATCATCATTCATTTCATAAACAACCCATATAGAATAAAATAAATGGGTTTCATGTCATAATCATAACGTTTTAAAAACTGCTTTAATGACATGATCATTATGTCACTTTAAACCCATGGAAAGGGAAAGTGGGTTTCATGTATGTAAATCCCAGAATTTAAAATATAACATTTTGATATATATGTGAATACCCCTGTAGAAATAAGAGCTTTTAGTATTCACTTAATAACATAAAATAATTTTGAGATAAAGAGGGAGGCATTTTGAGACGAAATCTATGCAGCATAACGTCTACGATACATGGTTTTAGAAAACATTGAAAAGAGAGGGGACATGGGTCACCCACTCAAAAAATGATACATAAACAGTAGGAGAACAGAATATATAGTATTTAAGAACATGGTAATAAAATTTGAATGATATACCATATGAAATGAAGAACTTTAAAGGAAGACAAAAATAAGATTTCTCTTATGAGAATTTGGCAGCCTAACGGCGTCACTTAAAACTTCCAAAAATGGATTGACGAGATCAAATAGGGTATCTCATCATATGAACATAAATGTTAAGTATGATAGATATAGAGATCATACCCCAACAAAATAAAAAGGAACTTGGAAGACTTGTCATGAAAGTAGATCTTGAAAACGAGTAGGGTGAGAGAACCCCTTAGAAATTCGGCAGCCTAACAGCGCCACTTAAACTTTCAACAAAAATGAATTGATGAGATCAAATAGGGTATATCATAATATGAACATAAAATATAAGTATGATAGATTTAGAGATCATACCCCAACCTGATAAAAAGGAACATAAAATACTTGACATGTAAATAGATCTTGAAAACGAGAAGGGTGAAAGAATGCTTTGAAAATTCGGCAGCCTAACGACGCCACTTAAAACATCAAAATACTGAATTGAAGAGATCAAATAGGGTCTCTCATCATATGATAATAAAAGATCAGTATGATAAATTTAGAGATCATACCCCAAAAAGTAACTTGAAATACTTTACATGAAAATAGATCTTGAAAAATGAGAAGGGAGAAAGAATCCGTTACAAAAATTTCGGCAGCCTAACGACGCCACTTAAAACATCATAAAACGAAATAATGAGAGTAAGAGGGGATCTCTCATTATATGAAAATGAAAAGGGCAGTAATAGGAGTATAAAAGAACATCCTTTAACATAAGAACATGGAGCATAAAAGAAATTACATAAAAGAGATTTCTTGAAAAGAAAGAGAGAGGTCGGATCCCTTACCTTAAAACGTAACTCTTAAAACTCAAAGGTTTGGACCTTGAGGGCTTGGGGGCACCTTGGGAGGACTCCTTGGGAGGTAAGGAGACCATAACTTCGTTGAGGATGGTTTTTGAGTCGAAAGGATGATAGGAGGTCTTGGTATTTATAGGGAAAGTGAGGGGACAAGGCATTAATGGCCAAGGGACACCTCACAAGTGCTTTACTCAAAACCATGTGCTCTCTCATGATATTTCCCATGAAGTTAGTCCACATGGGGCCCCCAAAACAATAATTCATCACCTAAGGTCGGCCAACCCTTAAAATATCTCATGACATCATCATGACACAGTTATGATGTCATTAAACATATCGAAACCCTAAAACTGTATTTTTACTATTCACTAAAAATTCAACTTTCTCAGAAAGATCCCAAAATTTCACCTTAATCAAATATCAATGCTCTGATTTCAAAAATGAACTCCATTTTATAAAAATAATTTTCTAAATATTTTTAATTTAATTTTTAAATAAATACACTATTCATTAAAAATTCATTTTTTTCAGAAAAAACCCCAAAAATTACATTAACATAATATCGATGCGCTGAGTTCAAAAATGAAATCCATTTTATAAAAATATTTTTCTAAATATTTTTAATTTAATTTTTAATTAAAAAACACTATTCACCTGAAAAAACTAATACTTGAATAATAATTTATGAAACCGTTATTTAACCATTTTATTGAATCACATTACTTAATCAAGGTGCCTAGATTATATTAATACTTTCTTTAGGTGAGATTACTAATCCATTTTGACACATCACTAATCCTAATCATAAAATCACTATTCACAATTTACTATTCATCAAAAATCAAGTTGATCTTATTAGACTCTAAATTTAGTACTGAACATAATTGAAGAAGACCATTTTTCGAAAATAATTATACATTTTTAATTATTAGAGGTTTACCTAAACATTTTTAAAATATCCTTTTTCTAAAATTCATCAAAAATATGCATACTATATTTATCCGGACATTTGAAAATTCATAAACATCATCATAATAAGAAATCCCAATTTTTATTTAAAACAAAGGATTACACAAGGCAGTTTCGGTCTCCTAACATAGCCCCTTATCACACCAGCATAGGACCTAAGTGTAAGGTGCACTAAGGTGAGAGAATCTGAGGGAGGCTCGGCCAACATCGCACGAGTAGAATTTCTATCAGTTTGAACTTCTCGCAAAGGCGATTCCGTTCTAGCTTCACACGATGAAGTTCGGCTTGGGTTTGGTCCAGAGCAAAGACCAGTGGTGCTACCTCCTTCCCAAGTTCTGTTAGATGGGCTTCGATCAGTCCAAGACTGCTGGGTGAGGCCATCGAATCTTCTTTCTATAATAATTAACCAAGATTACTTGTATTTAGATACAATAATTGAAACGTTTAGTTTACATCGGTCATATTGACCAATGGTCATATAACAGTCAAAACCCAACGGTCTCATTTTAATTATACTCATGTTATCAAATGAAACATTTTTGTTGAGTATAAAAATAAAATAAAATAACACATAAAATTAGGAAACAAGATTTATTCAAAATTTCGGGTCGTTACAATCTTCCCCCCTTAAGAAATTGCGTCCTCGCAATTTTTTTAAAATTGGGTTTTGAAATTTCATTGAATGTCCCACATCGGAAAAAGAGTTAGTAAAACTGTTACTTTAAAAGAAAGAAAAGGAAGTACAAAGGTCACCTAAGTTAACCCACACTAGGATTCCCTATAGGAAAACATGGACATGGACGAAAAGCAAAGTGTCAAGTTCTGAGGGAGAGTGATAGAGAACATGATTAGGAGAAAGTTAACCATAAGAAAATCCCAAACTTATGATGTGTGTAAACGGTCTTTGATTACCTAGTAGGAAACTTAAACCAACAACGTTTTCATTTTACGTTCCTTTTAATAATTTTGAGGAATTCATTTACTAAATAGAACAAACACATAAGAAAATATACCTACCTTCATGTAGAGTTTCATCCTTTAATAAGTTTCTACCAAAAATAATCTTTTCTCCAAACGATGAGCATTAAAAACTACTTGGTCTCATCAAAACACAAGAATCATATTCTAGAGAATCACATAATCCACAAAAGATTGACTATCTATTTCTTCTATCATTAAACATTATCCCAAAAACAGAAAGGGTAAGGTAAAACAACTCTTCAAAAAGAAAGAATCCCATAGGAATGGAAACTACTTTTAAATCTTAAAAGTTCCATGGTACTACCCATAGTTCATCATAGACCATTCCATAAATAACGGTCATTAAGATTCCTCAAAATAAACCAAACTAAGATTGAAACCCAAATACAAGAAGGATTTGATAACATAGTCTTCCAAAATAAACTTCATTGTTGATCTCCAAACAACACCAACCACTCCTAACATCTTATAACAAAAGTAGCTAACCTAAACATATTTTAACCAAGATAGGTTAATCATTCCCATAAGTAACCTAAATTACTATAAGTACACCTTAATTTCATCTATTCTTCAAAATATAAGTCAACCTTACTCCTCAATGAAAATACCGTATTAATCTATTTACCTCGATCATATAGGGTCCCCAAAATAGTGAACGTCTTCTAAAATAATAATCATCTTTTAATCCCTTAATCATCTCTGTCATATTAATACGGCAATCGTCGCATTTCCTATCACATTGGTTGTTGGGACATGTTCTTCCATTTCCCACCATTAACTAAGAATAGAAAGTATAATTTGGGGCTTAAATACTTAGCTAATAATCATGAAAAGGAAACTTAAAGCATATAAGGATAACTTGTAGAAGAAAAGTATACCATAACTTGTGATCCCCTAGGTTCACATCTAGGTTATCCATGATCATATATTCTTATGTGAATATTTATTTTATTTTATCTTTGTTCCTTTAACAATGGTTCATACTAAGCTTATGAATTTACCAAAGCATATCCCCCGGGAGTGTCGTAACCAAGAGTGCAGCAAGGCCCATTGTCGTGTACCAGTTCCCATTCGAGTCTAGCTCAAAGCGGTGTTTTCGGGTTTTACCCCTATGTACATCTGTGCCAGAGCCACCTCTACCTGCTCGTATCCAGACAAGGATGTATTTTCTTGGCAATCCCTTACTCAATACTCACCAAAATACCAGGAATATTTCCTATATTTTAACTTTTCTATAGGATTCTTCCTAAAATTTTCATATCCTAATTTCCACAAATAACTAAACCATCCTTTGATACCAACTATAGCATCCCGCCTTTTTATCACATAAACTTTCATTTCATTTTACAAAACTGGGGATCTTTAAGGTTTAGTGTCTTGGAAACCAGGAACTTAAAACATGGAAACATAAAACATTCTTGTTAAACACTTGAAAGGATTCTCCTCATGTTCATCCTAGGTTAATTACTACATCTCAAACCTGGAGACATATATCAAAAAAAAGGGTGAGCAGAAGACCCTGTAAGGGAAACAAGAGAAACATTTTACATGTGAACTTGAGATACTTCAATAAGGTCATGAAAAGAACTTTAAGGCATGAGAAAGAAATCATGAGGGATATCATAATAAAAATAACGTTTTTCATAACTTGAAGATGTGGATACAACATTTAATATTGACAATCACTTAGTTTCACCAAGGTCCATCCCCAAGGTGTCATTAAAAATTACCAAGGTTATTCACCAAGGTATCAGTCCAAAAAGTCATCTCTAGAGATTAAGTCTTTACCCAATGCATTAGAGCGCTATCTGGGCGCACCCTTGAAATTTATTTATTATCATGTGAGCCAAATATATCATCATCAATCATTTCATAAACAACCCATATAGAATAAAATAAATGGGTTTCATTTCATAATCATAACGTTTTAGAAACTGCTTTAATGACATGATCATTATGTCACTTTAAACCCACAGAAAGGGAAAGTGGGTTTCATGTATGTAAATCCCAGAATTTAAAATATAAAATTTTGATATATATGTGAATACCCCTGTAGAAATAAGAGATTTTAGTATTCACTTAATAACATAAAATAATTTTGAGTTAAAGAGGGAGGCAGACGAAAACTATGCAGCATAACGTCTACGATACATGGTTTTAGAAAACATTGAAAAGAGAGGGGACATGGGTCACCCACTCAAAAATGATACATAAAATAGTAGGAGAACAGAATATATAGTATTTAAGAACATGGTAATGAAATTTTAATGATATAACATATGAAATGAAGAACTTGAAAGGAAGACAAAAATAAGATTTCTCTTATGAGAATTCGGCAGCCTAACGACGTCACTTAAAACTTCCAAAAATGGATTGACGAGATCAAATAGGGTCTCTCATCATATGAACATAAATGTTCAGTATGATAGATATAGAGATAATACCCCAACAAAATAAAAAGGAACTTGGAAGAGTTGTCATGAAAGTAGATCTTGAAAACGAGTAGGGTGAGAGAACCCCTTAGAAATTCGGCAGCCTAACAACGCCACTTAAACTTTCAACAAAAATGAATTGATGAGATCAAATAGGGTATCTCATCATATGAACATAAAAGATCAGTATGATAGATTTAGAGATCATACCCCAACATGATAAAAAGGAACATGAAATACTTGACATGTAAATAGATCTTGAAAACGAGAAGGGTGAAAGAATCCCTTAAAAATTCGGCAGCCTAACGGCACCACTTAAAACATAAAAATACTGAATTGAAGAGATAAAATAGGGTCTCTCATCATATGACCATAAAAGATCAGTATGATAAATTTAGAGATCATACCCCAAAAAGTAACTTGAAATACTTTACATGAAAATAGATCTTGAAAAATGAGAAGGGAGAAAGAATCCGTTACAAAAATTTCGGCAGCCTAACGGCGCCACTTAAAACATCATAAAACGAAATAATGAGAGTAAGAGGGGATCTCTCATTATATGAACATGAAAAGGGTAGTAAGAGGAGTATAAAAGAACATCCTTTAACATAAGAACATGGAGCATAAAAGAAATTACATAAAAGAGATTTCTTGAAAAGAAAGAGAGAGGTCGGATCCCTTACCTTAAAATGTAACTCTTAAAACTCAAAGTTTGGACCTTGAGGGCTTGGGGGAACCTTGGGAGGACTCCTTGGGAGGTAATGAGACCAGAACTTCGTTGAGGATGGTTTTTGAGTCGAAAGGATGAGAGGAGGTCTTGGTATTTATAGGGAAAGTGAGGGGACAAGGCATTAATGGCCAAGGGACACCTCACAAGTGCTTTACTCAAAACCATGTGCTCTCTCATGATATTTCCCATGAAGTTAGGCCACATGGGGCCCCCAAAACAATAATTCATCACCTAAGGTCGGTCAACCCTTAAAATATCTCATGACATCATCATGACACAGTTATGATGTCATTAAACATACCGAAACCCTAAAACCGTATTTTTACTATTTACTGAAAATTCAACTTTCTTAGAAAGATCCCAAAATTTCACCTTAATCAAATATCAATGCTCTGATTTCAAAAATGAACTCCATTTTATAAAAATAATTTTCTAGATAATTTTAATTTAATTTTTAAATAAATACACTATTCACTGAAAATTCATTTTTTTTTGAAAAAACCCCAAAAATTACATTAATATAATATCGATGCTCTGAGTTCAAAAATGAAATCCATTTTATAAAAATATTTTTATAAATATTTTTAATTTAATTTTTAATTAAAAAACACTATTCACCCGAAAAAACTAATACTTGAATAATAATTTATGAAACCGTTATTTAACCATTTTATTGAATCACATTACTTAATCAAGGTGCCTAGATTATATTAATACTTTCTTTAGGTGAGATTACTAATCCATTTGGACACATTACTAATCCTAATCATAAAATCACTATTCATAATTTACTATTCATCAAAAATCAAGTTGATCTTATTAGACTCTAAATTTAGTACTGAACATAATTGTAGAAGAACATTTTTTGAAAATAATTATACATTTTTAATTATTATAGGTTTACCTAAACTTTTTTAAAATATCCTTTTTCTAAAATTCATCAAAAAAATGCATACTATATTTATCCGGACATTTGAAAATTCATAAACATCATCATAAGAAGAAATCCCAATTTTTATTTAAAACAAAGGATTACACAAGGCAGTTACGGTCTCCTAACATAGCCCCTTATCACACCAACATAGGACCTAAGTGTAAGGTGCGCTAAGGTGAGAGAATCTGAGGGAGGCTCGGCCAACATCGCACGAGTAGAATTTCTATCAGTTTGAACTTATCGCAAAGGCGATTCCGTTCTAGCTTCACACGATGAAGTTCGGCTTGGGTTTGGTCCAGATCAAAGCCCAGTGGTGCTACCTCCTTCCCAAGTTCTGTTAGATGGGCTTCGATCGGTCCAAGACTACTGGGTGAGGCCATCGAATCTTCTTTCTATAATAATTAACCAAGATTACTTGTATTTAGAGACAATAATTGAAACGTTTAGTTTACATTGGTCATATTGACCAATGGTCATATAACAGTCAAAACCCAACGGTCTCATTTTAATTATACTCATGTTATCAAATGAAACATTTTTGTTGAGTATAAAAATAAAATAAAATAACACATAAAATTAGGAAACAAGATTTATTCAAAATTTCGGGTCGTTACATCAAGAATCCTGATTGGCTTTTCACAGTATGACAAATTAGGTTCCAGTTCTATTTCTTCATATGTGAGTACATGCGTTGGGTCTGGCATGTACTTCATTAAAAATGATACATAGAACACCTCATGAACTCTAGAGAGATTTGGCCGCATCGCTAAACGGTAAGCTAAATCTATGATTCTTTCCGTAATTTCAAATGGTCCGATGTACCTGGGGCTCAGTTTCCCTTTCTTACCAAACCTTAAGACACCTTTCCATGGAGATACTTTCAGAAATACATGATATCCCACTCAAAATTCCAAGTCCTTTCTCCGGTTTTCAGCATAACTCTTCTGCCTACTTTGGGCTGCTTTAATATGGGATTGTATTTTCTTCACCTTTGTCGTGGTATCTTCAATAAGTTCTGGGACTATAAGTTTCCTTTCACCAACTTCATCCCAAAAAGTTGGAGTTCGACATCTCTTTCCATATAATGCTTCATATGGAGTAATTTGAATACTAGAATGAAAACTATTGTTGTAGGAAAATTACACCAAAGGCAAGTGTTGATCCCACATACCTTGGAAGTCAAGAGAGCATGATCTCAGTATGTCTTCCATAGTTTGAATAGTCCTTTCAGATTGTACGTCAGTTTGAGGGTGATATGCAGTACTCATACGAAGCTCAGTATTCAAAGACTTCTAGAGAATTTTCCATAATTTTGATGTAAACCGAGGAACTCGATCAGAGACAAACGATAGAGGTGCACCATGAAGTCTCACAACTTCATTAATTAAAGTCTTTCCAGATACTCAAGTGGTAAATCCTCTCTTATTGGAAGGAAATGTGCTGATTTAGTGAGACAATAAACAATTACCCATATTGAATCATTCCTTCTAGGCATCCTCAATAGTTTGGTGACAAAATCCATTGTAATTTTATCCCACTTCCATATAGGAATAGGTAGAGGCAATATCCCTAACCCACAGGTTAGAGGATTGAAACCTCCCTCTGATACCAACTGTAACACCCAGACCCCTCTAGGCTGGAGTCGGTGCATTACTTGTGATATTGGCATGGTTATAAGGAATGAAAATACTAAAGGAATGATCAGTTTAGTAGTCTTGAAGAAACTAGATACATAAATGTTACTCAAAATACATTGGAAAAGTTTAAAAAATACAATACATAATGAAACTAAAAACTGCATCCACAAGAACTCAATAAACGATCTCCTCTTTGTCACCTTTTGAAAGTAAAAAATAAAAGGGGTGATCTCAAACACTCAATAAGGGTTACAAATAGTGGAAGCATTAGTACAATAATAAGTGAATCACAATCAATCTGACATAATCAATATGGAATAGTGAATAAATGAATAACTAATGCCATTAATAAACTGAGAATGAAACTACATCCATATATTTTGTCATATTGAAAACCTCATGGATAATAATAACAACTGATAATGAATAAATAGAATGATTATTAATTGTACGTCATGTATCTAGCACATGAAACCATAATACCATAAAAATGGTTTAGTTCTATGGGTAGAAACCTGTCTGATTATTAGAAACAAACTCGAAGGGTTTGTCGCTAACTGATTTGTCTCATGAGACCTACCGATGCATCGAGGGGCTATAGCGGTCCCCACACACCACTGCATGTCCAACGCATTCCTTATATATTGATTCAATACAAGAGCAATATTCCTTTTCAATATCCATATAGAGTAGATTATACGGATTCATCTATATTTCCATAATTAAAATAACTTTCCAAAATAAACACCGTATGTAAAATGGTATAAGGTTTAGAAAAAAACATATCCATGATATGAGATTATGGATATTTATTATCAATATAATTTCAAATTAAAAGTGATCTCAAATGGTCATTAGGTACACCACATAAGGATTATTAGGTGCACAATACAAGGTTAGTTACAACAAAATAGTAGTTGAGACAAAGTCTCTTAACACAATGTAATCAGTCGAATAATATGACCAGAGCTTAATAACCCTCAAATAAAACATTTAATAATATGAATATAAATAGAATAGTGTTATTATATATCGAATGGAAGTACACATATACCACATACAAGAAATAAGTGGCGAACAATGAAAATCTCACAGAAATGAAAGTGAGATGAGAAACCCCTTACAAACATTTCGGCATGGTAACTAGTGTTATTGCGAGGGATTAATGAGAGGTAAATGGGTATTAAATTATTTATATGTCACAATGGAAGTATGGGGGTGGTGCAAAAACATACCCCATAATTAGGAATTAAAAATAAAAGGGCACAACATAGGGGAGATTCTTGAACAAAAGTGAGAGAGAGGATCCCTTACCTTATGCTCGAAGGTGTTCTTGATTGTTCTTAACGACCTGAATAATCAAATTTAGATTCATTAATTAATAATTACATAACCTAATAAACATTTAATTGATATGTTATAACCTTATTAAGTTCATTAATGGCCTTTTTGATGGGTTTAAGAGATTCAATTTTATTGTTTTGGAAGCATTTTCTTACTTGGTTTCATGATTTGTTTACTTGTATTCATGAATGGAAGTTGGTTTGAAATATGGTTAAACATCCAGAATTGTTAATATACATTATTAGTGACATTAAAGTTATATAAATGATCTTATAATGATTCTGGTTATATACCATGAGGATGACTCATTCGATGAGTTAAAAATAAACGCTTGAATTTGGCTTGGCAGTTTTGTGCTCAATAAACTTGTTTTGTATTATTATTCCATATTATTAATGTGTAAAGATTCCAGAACATTAATCAAGATAAAATAAATATATTATGACCTGGTTCAACCATAAATATGGTTTCATGACCAGTAATGAAGGAACGATTTAAGAACAAAACTTCATCGTCCAGAAAGGTTATAAATTGGAACATCATGGACATTGATTTCATTTATAAAAATAAAAGGGAGGGAGTAAGAATATTGATGATGGTTCTTCCATTCACATGATATAAATCCAGTATATATATGATACTGGAGTTATCATGATCATTTGGATAGAGGAGTTTAGGATAGGATAATAAATGAAGATAAATTCAAATGAGACTAAAGAAAAAGAAAGGTGTTTTACCTATTGAAATAACTTCCTTGAGAACCTCCTTAAGGGAAGGGATTTTGGTCTTTTAGAAAGAACAAGAGATTTCTGGTAGTGGGGAGTGACTAGGGAAAGGTATTTGGGCAGAACTTTGAGGATCTTCAAAGCTTATATGAGTGAAGAGAAGTGGTAGTGATGAGGGGTTTTTATAGTGGAGGAGAGGGGTAAATTTTGAATATTTAATTCATTATTTTATTATTTCCCTCAAGACAACCAATAGTATTGTTTCATGTGACCCCTAATAATAATAAGTGCATGTGAGTTCAAACCAAGTTTCCTTAAATCACTTATGATGTCATAAATAGTGTATTTAACTGATAATTTTCATATACGGTATTTTATCGTATTTCACTCTTCATCAAGAATTCTAGAATTTCAAAAAAATCCCAAAAATTTACCCTAACAATTTTTCAACTTGTAGAATTCAAAAATGAACTCCATTTTTCAAAATTAATTTTCTAAATATTATTAATTTTAATTTTTAAATAAATTCATTGTTAATTCGAAAAATAACAATCTTAAAGTGCAATAAGTTTTATTTCTCATTGAAAAACTAATTAAGATCTCATTATCTTATTACCTTAAGAAAATAAAATAATAATATTATTTACTATTTATAAGGGTCATATTAATATTAATATTAATATTCATAAGGGTATGTTACTATTCACCAAAAATCAAGTTTGTTCTATCAAACTCCAAATAACTTACTTATCACAACTCTAGATGACCATTTTTTGAAATTCAAAACATAGAAGTGGAAAATTTATATTTAATGGCTAGGTTTTGACTATCTCTTAAATAACCTAGTATTGTTTCAAAGGAACACATTGATAAATAGAATGTATTTAAGATAAACATACCATAAAATATTTGGGGTGATACAACCAATAGGTTTTAGACAAGTTTAGGTCACCATATTAACCTTATATTTTATATTTAACTCTTAGTTAAATAGTTTAACATTTACCATGTCTTCTTGTATTTTTATATTACATGGTTAATATACTTACTATAAAATGCCAAAAGAACCTTAAGTGGTTAATTAATTACATATATAACCTTATCTAAGTACTTTGGATGAACCTTATATTTTTAGAAATATTATATCATTTAATAAAATAGTATTTGTTTTAAAAACTCATTTATGTCTATTTTGACACTATTTAGTATTTGGTTTTTGTGAATGTAATCACAACATGATTACTTAAAAAAATACATTAAATCAACCCTAAAATGTCATATTCACCTATAAAATTTTTGGATGGCATCAAAACTTTCAAATTATATTTATTTTAATATTTATAATATCATTTATTTGATTCGTTCATTAATAAGGAAAATACTGCATCATTATTGTGTCATAAATAAATATATTTATTTTATGTCTAAAAATTATAAATAAAATATCATAGTTTAGGAAATAATTTTATCTTTCTAATTATTATTTATAGTCGAATATATCAATTATATAACCCCATATAAAAATTGTTTTACTAAAAGATACATGTTCATGTTATTTTTGGCTTTACTTTACATTAATTAATATAAAATGCCATTATCACACCCAAGTGGCTCCATGGGGTCCCAAAATCGACCCAAGGATGCCCATGTTCGTAAATATATATTCCAATAGGGTTATGACACATGTTAGGGTAATTTAATATTATTATAATATTATTTTTTTACTCTTATTTACTAGATTTACCCTTTAACCACGGGAAATAAAATATTTACTGAAGTAACTATTCATAATGTCTATAAATAAAAATTACCTATTTAAAAAATTTGAACCTTATGATTAAAAATATGGAATCTATTTTTCCAAATTCAAAACATAGAAGTTATAGAAATTAATTTAAAATTAATTCTCATTGTCAAAACCAAAAAGCAGGTTTTTAAGAAATAAAAACTATCAAAAGATTGACATATGTTTATGTACAATTTAAATATGAAATTACATAATATGACCTAAATTATATTAAATTATAAGAATATAATCTAATGATACTTTAATACCACTAAAATGTATAATTTAACACTATAAATTATTTTGATTAAAAAAGTTGTTTTAATTAAAATTTAGTATTTTTCACTATTCATCAAAATATGAAAGTTATCAGAAAAGTTCCAAAAATTAAATCTAAGATAATTTTGATATTATAAATCCAAAAATTAAGTCCAATTTGAAAAATAAATTCATAAAATTTCAAAATGTGGGTATTACTATTCATAACTGCTTTTAAAACAGCTAGTTTGATAGGTCGTGGTGCGCTTGAACCCAGTGTTGCGTACACCGAACACTATTGTATTATTCATAGAGAAACTTATCATGGAATCTTTGGGTATTATAACACAATTTTAACAAATGTTATCTTAAATATGTTGAAGTGAAAATAAACCCACACCCACCTCCTATTTATGCACACTTGATAACCTAAGGAGTGTGGGATGCGTTTTCTAGCCGTCATGTGGAGCAGTCTTTTTAGGTACATTGTGTTTGGTAATAAATTATTTGAAGATATGTGTATTCATCACTTTGAATGACTATTTTTTATTTATGAAACAACAACTGAGTGCTGAAAATAAGGAACGAGCAACAAAACCAGTGTAACCCTACCATAAAGCAAGAATGGGGTACACTTCACTTGAAAAAAAATTTGTACATATTTTAAATCTACCATAATAATTTTAAGTGACATAAAATAACACCATAACTATATTCCTATATTTATATGTAGATTGATGAATCCAAATCCAAAGTCACTTCCATATCACGCCATGTGATATGGAAGGAGGCATGTGTAAATAAAGATGAAATAATAATAGATGAAAACCCTCAAAAAGTGTGGGAAACATGTGTAAGTATGACATAATAAATATTTGTTTTGATTTAAATATATATTACATAACAATGATTACTGATTTTCTGATATATTGTATCTAATATAGTCCCAAGAATTATCAATATCCAAACTAGATGTAGACATACTTTTGGTGGCCTTAAAGCAGCCAAAAAAGTATGGTCACGTTAGAGGTGCGAGTTTTGGTGTGACACCTGAACATTTTTTGAGAAAAAAAAGAGGAGGATCAAAGTGAAGAAATCAAAATGTTGAGAGACATAATATCTATCCTTTAAGAACATATTCAATTGCAGAGAGAGTTCATGGAAAATTTGATGGTAGGGGGGAAAAGAGAAGAAGCAACTCAAGAACAACCAGTGCGTAAAGATCCCGACCCACCCCCACTAGCTTTGAGGCAATCCATTCCCCTCAAAAACATTTCTTAGTTGAAGTAATCAATGTTTTAATAATTTTTTATATGAATTGTGAATCAAATAGACACTGCTACCTTTTTTTACTCATATTGTACAGGGTGAAAATGACTGTGATGTATATCTATCAACACCCACCCATCACCTTGTAGTGAGGGCTATGGTGTTCAATATCTAGAATTCCATGATACACAATAGACCACTTCCAAAAGTTCATGTCAAAGTGTTTATTAACGTAGTCCATGAGCCAAGCATCGAGGTACCAGTTCCAATTAATGATGAATATATTCATAAGTTTGAACAAGCTCTTGGAACATTCATCACATGGCCATCACAACTTGTAAAAAAACATATCAATAAGGAGGTATTCATTTACAATTTATTTTTCAACATAAACCTTTAAAATTTAATGAAAAAAGTTCTAAATCAATGAATGTTATTACAGATGGACACATAGAAGGGGGTGAAAATAAATAACACCTCAAAACCATCTCAAGGGCCAATCAATCGATCAAAACGATCTACTGAAAGCACCTTAAACCCACCCGTTCTATATCCACATTTATTATCATTACAGGATCATGTGAATATGAAGTTGAAAGATGGTGGTACTCACATAATTATTTTTTATGAAAGTATGTATAAAGGGGAAGATCCATATTTCATTAATGTTGACAATGTAATTGAAATTTTAGAGTAAGATTGGCTAGGTGTCTCAGTTGTAAATGTATACATGAGGTATGTTTTCATGATTTTATTTTCCAAAATATGATATACTATGATAATTATGACTAAATACATTTCATATTTTTCACTGGCATATATATGAAAAACAATTGAAGGGATTTCCCTATGAACAAAAATTTGGACTCGTTAGTCCTCATGTCACCTCTATAGAACAAACAAAAATAGAATCCAAGAAAGAGGGTATAATAGTGGTAGGATTTATAAAATTGTTTAACAAAAAAATTATGGATGGCAGACTCTTCTTAATACCAACGATGCATGGGTAAAACTCTATAATTTAATCATATCAAATATATTTTAATTTATTTCATTTCTTATTCTTTTTTATGTTCTTAGTTAGAATTGGATGCTCATTGTGGTCAATTTGGATGCTCCAAATATTTATTTCCTGGATTCAATGCATGGATATCCAAAAAACCAACCACACATGATGGAATTTTTCAATTTGTAATACAGTACATCCAATATTTTAGAACTAAACATCTAGTTATATAATTTATATTATCTTTTAATGGGAATTATATTATGATAGGGTGGTGCATGAATATCTTCTATATCATGGAATGAGGCTAGGGGAAAAGGACAATAAACATCACAAGTAATACGACTAGATACAAATTAGGGTATATATAATAATATTTCACTAAACACATATAAAAAAATTACTTATTTTTCTCAATGTTTCTACAGTGTCCAAAATAAAAAAATTATAAATACTGTGATTATTATATTTGTATATTTATGAAAGAGATCACATTCCATGCACAAACCAGAATCACTGAAGAGGTATTTTCAAAAATAATTACTATTTCATTTAAAATATTTATTAATACTTTGTGTATTTATATTTTTTCAGTGATACTATGATTATTGAAAAGAATCATATTCACAAGATGATATAGATTTGTTTAAAAACAAATGGGAATCATACTTGATGGAATAATGTACACTAATAGAATGAATATGTGATCGGTTTGACTCGAAGTGTCTTTTTTATTTAAAATTGACAGTATTTTTAGTAAAAAAAATAAGTGACATAGTGAAAACTAAGAAAAAACATTAGTATTGATTTTATAATATAGTATAATGATCCATAAGTCATTTGTGACATGTATGAATCAAACACACCTAAATTCAATTCACGGTGTGAATGTTATGACTTTAAGTGTGTATTTTTATATTAAATTAACAATAAATTTAGCAAAAAAACACAACTGACATACTGAAAACTGAGAAAATGCATTAGAATAGTTTTGATACTTTAGGAAAATGATCCATCAGTCATTTTTAACATATAGGAATCAACCACACCTCAATCCAATGAATTGTGTGACCTATATTACTAAAAGTGTCTGTTATCAGTTTAAAATTGACATTTTAGTTCAAAATGTGTCACTCACTGAAAACTAAGAAAACTCACTCAGATTGTCTTCATAATTTATGAAAATGATTCATAAGTTCTTTGTGACATGTATGAAGAAGTCTCATGTCAAACCGACACATGATGCGACTGATATGACTCAAAATGCATGTTTCTAGATTGAAATGATATTTTAGTAAAAAAAACACAACTAACATACTAAAAACTAAGAAAAATCATTAGGATTGTTTTGATACTTTAGGAAATTATTTATAAGTCATTTTTATGTGTAGGAATCAACCATACCTCAATAAGATACATAGTGCGACCATTATGACTCAAAGTGTTACTTTTTATATAAAATTGACATTAATTTTAGTAAAAAAACACAAATGGTATACTAAAAAAATGAGAAAACACATTATTATTGTTTTTATAATTTAGGAAAATTATCCATGGGTCATTTATGACATGTATTAATCAACTAAACCTCAATAAAATGCACGATGTGACCGGTATAAATCCAAATGTGTCTTTTTATTTAAAATTGGCATTAATTTAAGTAAAAAGAACTACTGACATACTGAAAACTGAGAAAACGCATTTTGATTATTTTTATACTTTAAGAAAATGATACATGAGTCATTTTTTATGTTTATAAATCAAACTCACCTCAATCCAACCCACAATGAAACTAGTATGACTAAAAGTGTCTATTATCAGTTTAAAATTTACATGTTAGCTCAAAACGTGCCACTCACTAAAAACCAAGAAATCACTTTATGGTTGTCTTCATAATTTAGTATAGTTATCCTTAAGTACTTTTTGACATGTATGAAGTATTCTTACATAAAATCGATGCACGATGTGACCGGTATGACTCAAAAAGCATGTTTCTGGTTTGAAATGATATTTTAGTAAAAAAAAACACAACTGGCATACTGAAAATTGATCAAACACATTTGGATTGTTTTGATACCTTAGAAAAATGATATACAAGTCATTTTGATATATAGGAATCAACCACACCTCAATCCAGTGAATTATGTGACCAGTATAAATCCAAATGTGTTTTTATTTAAAATTGACATTAATTTAAGAAAAAAGAACAAGTGACAAACTGAAAACTGAGAAAACGCATTCAGATTGTTTTAATACTTGAATACAATGATACATAAGTCATTTGTGATGTGTAGGAATCAACTACAACTCAATCCGACGCACGGTGTGACCAGTATGACTAAAAGTGTTTTTTATTAGTTTAAAATTGATATTTTATCTCAAAAAGTTTCACTCACTAAAAACCAAGCAAACACCCTCCAATTATCTTCATAATTTAGGAGAGTGATTTTTAAGTCATTTTTGATGTGTATGAAGTAGTTTCATCTCAAAATTATGTATTATGTGACTGGTATGACTCAAAATCGGTGTTTCCGATTTGAAATGATATTTTAGTAAAAACACACACATGTCATACTAAAAACAAATCAAACCCATTCAGATTGTTTTTATACTTTAGAAAAAAGATCCATGAGTCATTTGTGATGTGTAAGAATAAACCACAACTCAATCAAAGGAATGATGTTACCGGTATAAATCCAAATATGTCATTTAAATTTGATATTAATTTTAGTAAAAAAACAAGGGACATACTCAAAACTAAGCTAATCCATTCGGACTATTTTGATATTTTAGGACAAAGATCCATAACTCATTTGTGACATGTAGGAATCAACCCCACCTCAATAAAATGAACAATGTGACCTATATAACTCCAAATGTGTCTTTTTTATTAAAAATTTACATTTTATTAATGTATTCTTTCATATTAATGTTTAATTTATTTCTTTATAGTATTACTAACATAATATTTGTTTTATTATATAGGTGGATCCTTTTTCTTGAGTTGGAATGATTTGTTTAGAAATTAATACCATGGGTGAACATTTTTGAGAGGGGATCACAAATTTCAAAGGATGAAACATTATTGTTTTTAACTATTTGTTGGATAATCATAAATTTAATTATATAAAACATTGTTTGAAATGTATATAACATTGTTTTCCAAAACCTTGTGTGTACTGCTTTGTTCTTGTGTGTGCTGCTTTGTTCTTGTGTGCGCTGTGCAGGTGGTGTGTGTGTTTGATGTGCAGGTACTGGTGGGTGTGCTATTATATAAACAACACATCACAAGTATCTAGGCCTTTATCAGTGCTATTTAGAGCACTGATAAAGGACCCCTTTATCAGTGCTAATTAAAGTGATGATAAAGTGGTACTTTATAAATGCTAAAAATAGAACTGATAAAATGTGTCCTTTATCCACACTAAAATAGAACTGATGGGGGGTCTTTATCAGTGCTTTTTTTAGCACGGATAAAGGAAACCCTTTATCAATGCATTTTTAGCACTGTTAAAGGGGACCCCCCTTTTATCTTTGCTGAGATTAACAACGCTTTTCTATTACTATTAAAAGAGTTTTCTAGTGCTTTTAAAATCACTATATGTAGTATTGGATGTCAAATTTGTTATAAGTAATTAAGAAATCTCAAAAGGAGGATAAATATTTGCAAGAAAACATAGAATCTGTTAAGAAGGGTAAGTTTCCATATTTTAATATTGATGAAGAAGGTGTTTTATGATTTGGAAAAAGATTATGTGCACCTTGTGTTTCTAATTTGAAGAAAGAGTTATTAAGTGAAGCTCATAGTTATTTGTTTTCCATTCATTCGGGCATCACTAATATGTACAAAGACCTTTAGGAGTATTATTGGTGGGATGGAATGAAAAGAGATATTCCTGACTTTACCATGAAATGTTTGACTTGTCAGTAAGTTAAAGAAGAACATAAATTATTAATGGGGATACTTCATTATTTTCCAGTGTTGGAGTGGAAATAGGAAAATATATCAATGGATTTCATGGTGGGATTGCCAAGGACATCAGAAGGTAATAATGTGATTTGGTTTATTGTTTACTGATTCACTAAATATATATATTTCCTTACCATTAGAGACACAATTTCTTTAGATCATCTTTATAGAATGTATCTAAATGATATAGGAAGGTTATATGGAGTGACTCTCTCAATTGTATCAAAACATGATCCCAAGTTTACATCTAATTTTTGGAAAGGACTTCAGAAGTCATTGGGTATTGAATTAAATTTCAGCACATCTTTTTATCCTCAATTCGATGGATAGTCTGAGTGAAAAATTTATAACTTGGAATATATTCTTCATTATTGTTCAATTAATTACTAGGGTAGTTGGGATTAATATATTTATTTAGTTGAGTTTTCTTATAACAATAATTTTCATTCTAGTATACAAATCAAACCATTTGAGGAATTATATGGAAAGATGTGTCGGGCACCAGTATTTTTGGATGATGTAGGAGAAAGGAATTATATGGGACCAAATTCGGTATAGAAAATGATAAATAAGGTTTATTTGATTCATAAATATATGAGGACAACTCAGAGCAAGTAGAAAAGTTATGCGGATAACCGTAAGAAAGATCTTTATTTTGAGGTGGGTTATCATGTCTTTCTCAAAGTTTCTCCATGGAAAAGTGTTATTCATTTTGGTAAGAAGGGGGAGATAAGTACAGAATTCATTAGACCATATGAAATACTAGAGAAAGTTGGATCAGTTTCCCACTGAGTGGTATTACCTCTGAGTTTATCTAAGGTACACAATGTATTTCATGTTTTAATGTTAAGGAAATATGTGCTAGATTCATCTCATGTTTTGAGCTTAGAAGTAGTTCAGTTGGAAGAGAACCTTTCTTATGAGGAAAAACCTATTTCGATTATTAACCATAGATAAAAAGTGTTGTAGAATAAGTTGATTTACCAAGTTAAGGTTTTATGAAAAAACCATATGGTTAAAGAGGCAACATGAGAATCTAAAAATGCTATGAGGGAAAAATATCCCCACTTGTTTAATAAGTGAATAAAATTATGATGATGCAATTTAAAAAAGGAGGGAAGAATGTAAAAACCTAGGTAATGATAGAATAAATAATTTTCATGATTATTAATATGAATTAGATAGTTATATTTATTATAAAAATATTAAGTCATTTTTAAATAAAAAACGAAAATTGTTTTAATTAAACTCTTTTATTAAAATGATTTATTTAAAATATTCATTTCTAAATTATTGAATTTTAATTTGAAAAAATGAATTTAATTTTTAAAATAATTATATCAAAATTATCTTAGGGTGAATTTTTGGGATTTTTCCAAAAAGTTTCCTTTTTTGATAAATAGTGAAAAATACTGAATTTTAATTGAAAACTGCCTTTTTGTTTAAATTATTTATAAAGTAAAAGTATATTTTAAATTTATTTTAAAGTAAAATTAGTTCAATAATATATATATTAATCCAATTTAGTTAATTATAATATTTTTTATATTGAATTTTGATATAAAAACATTGTAAACTTTTGAACTTTTTCTCTTCGAAAACCCGCTTTCTCATCGCGTATGCAAGATTAATTTTAAATTAAATTTTACCACTTATATGAATTAAATTTGTAAAAATGGATTAAATATTTTGAATTAGAATAATTTAAATAATATAAAATTTTAAACTTAATTTTTTACCATAATTATGAGTGAAAACAGTTAAAAATTAATTATCATGATTAAGGTTAAAATAGGGTTTTGCTCGTTACATGTGCTTGTGTTAAAATTAATTTTTTCGCACACCTAGGATTTTTATTTAATAAATTGTATTTCTTATTTAGAACCATTAGGTATAAATAATATAAAAAATATTATTTTAATTTTATTATTAAAGGATAAATTACCTAGGTAAATAAAAAGATACAAGTTACCATGGTAAAAACTAAAACGGTAAAATTGAGTAAACTTAAAGTCTAAGAAAAAACATGATATAAAAAATGTGTTTATTTTGTGAGGTGAAGGTGTGTATTGAAAAAATAATACCTAAAATACATTATTTATCAATTTTGGATCCACATGAGGTGAGAGTGACCTCCCATTATTGAATATTTTTGGGTATTTACAAAAACTGCCACTCATCCTCGATTATAAAAGTAAACTCATTCCACTCACTTATTCACACATATCAAGAAATTTTCCTTCACCAAAAATAGAAAAAATAGATCCCCAAAATCCTTATCCACATTATATAGGTTATTTTAATACCAAAATAGCAACTCTAGGGTCCTTAAGAGGAGATCCAAAAGAGGTTTCTCTTAGAGAATGTAGTTGTCTTAACAAAGCTCTTTAATTTTATGTATTCCTTTTCCTCCTTCAATTATGTCTTAAAATTTACAATATAATAAAAAAAGTATCCTCCATATACCAATATGTTATTATTTTTATGTAATAATATTTATCCCTATCCAATTCCATCAAATGGGTTAAGAAATCACTATTCATGTGTACGGTGGACTACCGCCTCATAAACCAATGTTATTTTTTTTCATTAACAAATCTCATGGTTTGGTATGATGATGGATATAAAGTATATATATGATATTTATAACATAAATATAACTATATATTAATTATATCATATTACATTTTTTTATATTCCATTTCATAGGGGATATGATAACATCGCTCATGTGTATGGCTGACTACCACCTCGAAAAGCGATGTGATTTTTTTTCACAAACAAATTACATGGAATGTAATAAGGGTAAATATAATAAATATATATGACAAAAATGAAATAATTATGACATTAATTACATATTTATCCTTCTAAAAAGATAATATATCATTTTCTTTCATACTTTTTCACTCATTGAAAAATGATAATGTCATTCGTGTATGTTTGAACTACTGCCTTCATGAAGAAATGTGGATCTCTTTTTATCACCACACCATATTGATGATCTATAAAATTATATTTAAATAAATAATATGCTATATATGATATTATGATAATTTTTTAAATATAAAATATTACTTACCTCCTTTCCATAATGATCATTAAAAAATTGAAATTTTACTCATGCATACATACGACCTACCGTCTCTATGATTATAACATACTTCATTTCTCAAAAACAACCTTCATTATTAGTATTAAAAGTAAAATTTACATATAAATATGATAAATATTTCATTATTATTATTCTTGGTATTTTTAAATAATTATCACTTTGACCATAGTCAACCCACCAAAGTTGTTTTTGACACATAATACAAATATCATCAAAACATATGATGTAAAATTAATTGGTTAATTAATAATATATAAAATGGTAATAAGTGAAAAAAAAATCAATAATAAAAATGAAAATGTTTCTAAAAAAATTAAATAATTAACATAAGTTTATTATTCATAAAGATAAAGACACACGTGTTAAATTAGACTCAAGGTAAGGGACTTTGTCTCAATTTCATTTCATTGAGGCATATTTTGATGTTATACACCTATAATATTTTAAGAGGTGTTTATACATACCCTTTGAAATTTTATATCATGATTTTTTCTATTCTCTTGGTATTTATAGTTATTTTTTTTTTCTTTCATGGGTATTATGATTCAAATATTTCTAAAGTGATAAGGGACTTTTGTTTATAAAAATTCTATTTTAATATTTTCCTTCCAATTATTTCTTTTCCATATCCACATTTTTAAAATTATTTTATGAATTTTTTATATGGAAATAAAATATTTATAAAGTACATTTTATGTATCTTTTTACTTTATTTTAAAAGGTTTTCAAAAGGAATATTTTTACATGTTTTATATGGAAGAATTTGTTAAGTGATAAAAGGAATGTTCCATTATTAACATATAAGGTGACATCGACCTTTTTTGCCACTATAGAAATTATTTGATTTCATGATTCCTTTTTAAGCTTTCATGCTTTCTTCAATGAAAAAACCACTTTCCCTTTTTTTGGGTAATTTGGTATTGAAAATGGTTTTTTAAATGAAAATGGAATTGTGATATCCGAAAGTGATTTTTATACTACTTTAAAAGATTTTTTCAAATGTTTTATAATGAAAAATTAAAAGAATAAAATGTTTTATTCGTGTTTTGGTTCTTAGAAATTATATAAGATGGTTGAACCCAGATAACACTGGGTAATCCCATCATATATTATATGATGGGTGCACCCAAATAGTGCTCCAATTAATTGGGTAATGATTATGTTCTATGGAGAATTATATTGGAAGTTGGTTGTATGGTTATTAAAATTTTTAAGGGTTTTATGAGATAACATCCCAAGGTACCTACATGAATTTTCTATTCTTACTAATTATTTTTCATGGAAATCATTTTTTTAAAAGGTAATATAAATGATCTTTTTTTAAAATAATGATAATTCCCTTTCTAGGTAAAAAGTTATGTTTTTAAGAAAAGGTTTTTCATGGTTTTTCATGTTTTTCAATGGAATAATATATTTATTCTTTTTATGTCCCTTATTGAGTTTTCTATACTCATCCCACATTTTAAAATGTTATTCAGTGTATTTAAGGATGGGTAAGAGAAAGTAATATTTAAATTTAAAAGTAATGAAGAGTTTTCATGAAAATAAATCATGTTTTGTTCAAAAAATTTATATGGTAGGAAAAATAGATATTGATTAGAAGTGTCCACTTTGTATTATATGGTTTTGTTATGTATGATTTATAACCTAATTCTATAAAACTCTAAACTTGAAAAGATCCTAAAATGTAAGAGAATGAATTATTGATGTAAAACTAAAGATTATGTAATGTATAAGGTTGATTCCTTATATAGTGGACCTCTAATTTTATAAGGAAATGGGATTGATTTTATTGGTTATGATGTTATGGTTTCATGCTATTATTGGGTGATATTTTGTGTTTTGGTTTATGGGATTTATCTTGGCACAATTTTTTAGTTGGAGACAAACGTAACAATTAATCAAGAGGGTGGGTGGAGTGAATTGAGTTCTTGAAATTTTATTTACTTAAAAACCACCAACTCTTTACCACTAAACTATTCTAATCTTCTCTTATTATAAATTTGAAACAGAATGAAAATTGTAATAGAAAGATATAAAATAGATAATTTATAGTTGTTTAGGTAACAAAAACCCCTAGTACACTCCATAAACACTCTACTTCACAAGTTTGGTGATTTTTACTATACCAACTATAACACCCCAAGCTTCCACGGTACGTTTCCCTTTGAATAATGCGGTAGCTTGCGTTGTACGCAACTTGGAGTTTTAACACACCACGACCAATCAAACTAGCCATTATAAATAGTAATACAGACTTTTTAAAATTTTATAAATTTTATTTTTGAAAATGGACTTCATTTTTGAATTCAGAATATCGAAATTAGCTTAGGGTTAATTTTTGGTATTTTTCTGAAAACTTTCAATTTTTGATGAATAATGAAAAACATTGTGTTATTGTTTAAAACCAAATTTTTATTTAAGTAATTAGTTATTTTATTTTATTTTATTTTAGGCCAAAATATATAAATAATATCTATATATGTTCAATTTAATTCATTGGAGTCATTTTATACTAAGTTTAGATATATAAAATTTTATTGAACTTTTTACCGTCTTTTACCCACCTTCTAGAAGCATTTGAAAATTTGCATAAAACATAATTTTACCACTTCTATGAGTTGAATTTAAAAAATATGAGAGACACGGTTGACATCAGTAAGTAAAATGTGGTTCAATAAGATGAAAATATTTTTTGTTGAATGGTAACTTTTGACTTTTATTTACCACGGTTAAAAGTAAATAGGGTAATTAAGGGTAAAAATGATATTATAATTACCCTAACACATGTCCAAATTATATTGGATAAGTTTAATTAGACTAAAAACAAACTTAGGAAGAAAATATGATCCTCTTTGGTCCACTTGGATTAGATTAGGACATTTATTATTATTTTATTTAAAGAAGAGTTAACAGAGTTAAATTCAATGTTTAATAACTAAACCATTTATAACATAGGGTTACAGACAATATAAATTCGACTATAAATATTCATTAGAAATATAAAAATATTCCCTACATAATGGTATTTTATTTATAAATTTTATACATTAAATAATTTAATTTATTTATGACACAATGATGATGTTGTAATTACATTAATAATGAAATATTAAAATAATTGATATTATAAATATCCAAATAAATGTAAATTGAGACTTATGATGAATTAAAATAATTTTATAGGTTAATATGACATGTTAGGGTTGATTAAATAAATTTTATTTTAAATGATAAAGTTTTTATGGCTTTCATAAAAATCAAATACCAAATAGTGTCAAAATTGACATAATTGAGTTTTTAAAACAAATACTATATTATTAATTGATATAGTATTACTAAAAATATAAGTTTCATACAAAGGACTTATATAAGGTTATATATATTAATAATGAACCACTTGGGTTTCAATTGTCTTGTTATAGTAATTTTATTAACCATATAATATAAAAATACAAAGAGACATGGTAAATGTCAAACTATTTAACTAAGAGTTAAATCTAAAAAATAAGGTTAATATGGTGACCTAAACCTATCTAAAACCTATTGGTTGAGATTTTTTCGACACATACCCACCTTATCCTTTAAATAAATCATTTTTTAGCCATTATAAATTGAAAACAATTTTATTATAAAATAATATTTCAAGATTTTCCTAAAGTGACCCTCACATCTCTTATAAAAGGGTACTTCACATTCTCTTAATTTCACACCTCCAAAGCCATTTGGATCAGCCAAAACCTGCCAAAATATCCTTTAAAATATCCCCCCTTAAACCTAGAGGCCTTAATTTGATCATAAAGCCAACCTAAGGATCCCTTTTGATCAACTCAAAAGGAAACACCTAAAGAAGAGGTAATAATTTCACCACCCTCTTTCAAGTTCTTTTATTCTTCCACTTCCTCTTTCTTTGTTGTTTCCATAACAAAATAATAACTCCAATAACTTATACATACTGTGATGTTATTATAAATATGGTACAACCATATTTGTTATTCTATCCATCCTATAAATGACAAAGTCTCCATACGTGCGTACGTACGGCTTACCGTCTCCACGTCGTGGTGTAGTTTGTTATTCAAACACTTCATTATTTGGATGGGTATAATAATGAGTAAAAATAATGTAAATAATAAATATAACATGTTAATTATTATTTATATATGATATACCATCAAATTACATATGGTTTCACCATCAATATAATGATATTGTCGCTCGTGCGTACGTACGGATTACCGTCTCCACGAACACGATGAGATTCTTTCCCCATCGTAATCATTCAAGAATAATTTTCATTTTATGATTAAAAATGATGTTTATGAACATAATATAATTATGTATATTAATTAAATACATACTATCCATAACAAACATGGCTTACGTAACCAAGCGTATAGAGGAAAACGTATCAGTTAACACCTGAAACGATGATACTACTGAAATATTATTAACAAATAAATATTATAGGATCATATATGATTTCATATTTATGTATATATTTCTTTTATAATTTAATAACAATGTTTTAACTATTATATAGTAGGTTAAAATACCATATACTAAGGAAAAGTACAAGGTAAGGGTTAATTCTATAATCTCTTTATTTATCTGAGGTTGTTAATACGTAAGTATCTACTAGGACCTCTTTATCATCCGCATCCGTGTTTTCTTAAAAATGTAATTCATTTTTTTTACTATTTACTAGACTATGGTTTAAATTCATTTATACCCTTATTTGACCACATATTTTTTGAAAGTAATCTTTCCATTATTTTCCAAACAAGGTACTTTATGACCTTCTCGACAAAATTATGGTAAGAATGTCTTTTTTAACTTATACGGCGAGTGCGTCTATTTTCCACTGTTATAACATCTTCAAAGCTTCACATACAAGCTTAAAAGAATATTTTCAAAATAAAAGTTTTCTTTTATAATTATATGAATTTTAAATGATTTCAAAATAGAAAGTTATATTTCTCAACAAAAAGTTTTGATTTCATCTATGTCAACATCCTTTGATGGATTTTAAGATTGTTTGAAGTTGATTTATTATGATACAAATCTTCTATATTTTATTGAAGGTTTTTTGATATGTTTGAATGTGGATGTGTTATTTTTACACCATTCATGGTTTATGGATAAAGTATTGACATTTCGTATTCTAGTTTTAATACGAATGTTTATATTATGTTTAAACCTTTTCATACGAGGAATGCATTGGACTTAGTAAGTTATGGGTGGAGCCCTCTATAGCTCCTCGATGCATCGGTAGGTCTCATGAGACAAACTAGTGTCTTGGCACAAGGCCTTGAAAAAATCTTATTTGTAGTCTTGGCACAAGGCCTTGACTATGTGGTTATGAAATATGACATTATGCATTCCAACATTTTGAAATTAGCTATTGATATTACATGTGATTATTCGACTAGTAGAATATCCATGTGAATAAGTAAATGATATTATTTGATTTATCTTTTCCATATTATGATGAAGTTTATGTTTAAAAGGATTGTGTTTTAGTATTATACATTTCCTTAAATGTTTATGCTTATTCTTGAAAGTATTCTCTATATTGTTATCCTTACTGAGCATCTCATATCACCCCTTTCTATGTTTTATTTTTCCCAGGATGTGAAGAAGTATATTATGACTAACCTATAGGGATAGTCTAAGGGATGAATGTGGTCAATGGTGACAATGTTGTTGTTTTTTTCATTTTATAATGCAATGTAAAACATATGAATGTATCTAGTACTTCCAAGGATACTAAACTAATCGGTCTTTCGGGATTTTGATCCCTTGTTATCATGCTAATGTTATGTAATAATACATCGACTCTGGGTAACTGGGGTCGGGGCATTACACTAAACCTTTTTTCTATGGGCTACCCAATTGAGTGAAAGAAGTTATTACTTGTTACAAAGGTCCAAGAGATTTTAACTAGACTCTCCCTTTATAAGACCTATCCATAGACTTAGCACAATCAATCACAATGAGTATAGATAGATACAAAGATGAAAAAACAAATATTAAGGAAGGAAAAACCCATAATTATAAGCATTAACTGATTGTAGATAAAAAATGTCCAGAGAAGATGAATATATTCAAAGAGAATATTTGGAAGTTATTCAATTCTAAAGGATAATATTTTAATCACATCAATAGTAGAGATGTCACAAACCAACCCGAGTCCACCCTAAACCGGTCACCCGAGCCGGTCCGCAACATGGCCCAAGAGGCGTTCCCGATCCTCCTGGGCTGGCGACAAGCACCAGGGCATCAACAGAGTCTATGTGAATGATTTTTCCCAATATAAATAAATAAAGCAGTAGAAAAAAAAGAAAAAAAATACAGAGTAGTGCATAATAAATAAACCAAGTAAAGAAAAAAAAAATGATAACTGAGGTCGATGACTGATCTAACTTCATGCAACCTTGTGGGTCACTCTCCGACTCAACGATCAAGTGTTTCCCAAGGCATGCACACTCAATTTGTATCCTGCAAAAACACTAAAAACAGAAAATAACTCTAGGCGTGAGTATTAAAACTCAGTAGGCTAGCCCGATATCTATTCCCAATGCACTATCTTTAAAATAAAAGAAACACCATTTCAATTTTGAAATACAATTTATAAAAGTATGTTTTTCTAATTATTTTACTCAAAATAAAATTAAAAACCATTGCTCTTAACCATTTTCAAATATAGTTTCATTTCATTAGTGTCAATGGATTTTTAGAAAGGGAAAGTGATGTTTATATTTTCAAATTCGTATAAAAAGGATTGAAGACTTTCATTTGAAAACCATTTCTAGAAACCAAGTCAAAACCAATTTTTCACTTTCCAAGGAAAACAATATAAAAAATTGCACAAGGGTAAGTACATAATAAGGGTAATGTAGATATACATACAAGTACCAAATCATCACTGCAAGTAACTGAAAAGTCAACAGACATGGGTGAACCTAGGAGATCAAGAATAAATCAGAAGACACCAATACATGAGATATCATCCTCGTTGACATGTCACACATGATGAAATAAAAACGTCCAATACGCTCAACCATCCTTTCTCAGGAAGGTTGAGGTAAAATCCCATAGTAATAAACCCAATATATCCACCTACTATGGGCCACTGGTCAGAACCATAACCTACTAGTGCAATAATCATTCTTAGAATATTCTCTCAATATGCTAGATTCCCATGTCTCAAGTATTTAAAAAAAAGGGGCGATCCAACCAATTCCAGTAGATCATCCAATCATAGTATATATATATATATATATATATAATAATGCACAACAGGTCTCACCCCGAGTCTCCCCTAGGATTCTTCTCATGCCTTAAAACAAAACAATTATAATGGGTTACAACTGAAGAACCCTCACATTAGATTTCAAGAATCCCCTAATAAGGACCTCCCACCCATTTCATACAACTGAGGCATGAGAAACATCCAATGAGGGTTTTCATAATAAAAACTTTTCACAAATTTCATGAAATGGACAAATGGTCCCTTTGACATTCACAGACAAAATCTTATCTCAAAATGAAAACTCTTCTTCAAAAGGGGTGTGAGGCACACCATTTATACTCAAAAACATTACTAACCATTCTTCAAAACATTTCCATCAAACCGATTTAAAACCACAACTACCCCTTTTTAATTTAAAACCATCTAAAACATTTATCACAAAACCCGCGTTTACCAACACACACAAACACTTTTCACAAAGGGGTGAAAGCTCACCAAAACACCTTGAAAACCGAAACTCAATCCTTTATAAATATCAAACCATTCCGAAAATAATTTAAGGAACCCAAAACCTCATTTTTCATGTTGCCTCCACATTTATAAATTCAAGGGAAATCAATTTCTATTTAATAAAAAACAAATCATAACAACCCCGTATCACAACTCAACAAAACCCACCATTTTAAACAATTTAGAAAAACTCCCCAAAATTTTTTTTTACACTGTGAAACAAAACATTTAACAAAAAAAGTGGGTAAGTGGTAGTGCGCTAGGGACGGGGCTCGCCGCTAGGGGAAAAGTGGGTAAGTGGTAGCACTCTAGGGTTTCCAAAAAAACACCATAAAAAAGATAATTAAAATATAAACAAAAACAACAACAACAACAACAACGACAATAATAATAATAATAATAAGAGTAATAATAATAATAATAAAAGGAATAATAATTATTATTATAAGTTCAATAATAATAGTAATAAAAATAATAATAGTAGTAATACATTAATGATAATAATAATTAGAATAATAATCATAATAATAATATTCAAAACAACAATAATATTATTACAACAATAAATTAATTCCAAAAAATTGTTTCAATTAACATTAATTTAATTGTATTGTTTTGAATAAAAATAATAACATGATGATAAAATAATAATAATAATAATAATAATAATAAATGTTTTCATATTATCTCAATATCAATAAAATCATTAAGAAAATAATTTTTTTAAAAGACATGACAATTAATGTGCGCTCTAATTACAAAATCCATTTATTTTATTTGTTTATTTTTCAAAGATAGCAGGTCATGCAATGTTCGGGCAGAGCCGCGTAGGGTTTTTTTTTTCAAAACGCGCTGCGCCCAAGAGCCAACGACGTCAACCCGAAACACACACTTTTTAACATAAACTCAAAAATATGATATGAGACTGAACATGAACCCCATAAAAATAATTTAAAACCAAATAAAATATAAAATAAAATAAATGCACGGGTCGAGGTGTGATAGTTCTCCCCACCATAATGCTTTCTGCCCCTGTAAATCCATCACACTATCCAGCTGATCGATCAACACCTAAGGATTCCTCATAAACACGATCGAACCTATTAACCCAAGGACATTTCACCGATGATATACGAGACTCAACCTCATTTCCCGAAACAGATCACCAGTATAGGGGAAGCCTGAATGGACTCCCCACCATAAGGACTCAACTGGTACTCGATAACGACTTAATAGAAAACTCAAAGAGACTCATGGTGGGTCTCCCCACCATAAAGAACCTACCTATTAGTGACCAAATATAAATCCAACCTAGGCCAGAACCGGGCCTTACTCAAGCTATAAAAAGCACAGAAAAAACATTTAAACCACTCACTCCCATACGAAAGGGACAATAGTTGATTCGAAAAGTCCACAAAAACCAAAAACCCTTACCCCATGGGAAGGGAGGGAGGGCCCAAGGATTGGATCACTGAAACAATGATGGATAACTACTCACAACACATCACTTCGATATGGACACGAACCAAAGTCACAACTGATTCACATGGGTTTTCCACACAATGCCACTAATTGACACCTCACATCTAAACAAAAAGGCACAATTACAGACATTGTGCGAGGGATAAGTACATCACACTCCTTACGACAAGAGTAAATTTATAATGATGGAGAAACTACAACAGACACTCTAAAACCGCCTCACCCCAATGATAGAGGTTAAACCTTAATCAGACTCCTTAAAATCCCCCAGGGTTCCTAACTACATGCTGGATTCACTCCGAGGCCTTTTGGCTGGAGCTCTGATGGATGAAGCATCTTCTTCCTCGCAGTCAGGTTATGATAATTCCTTCAAGAAACATACATTTTTTTATTTGAAAAAAGAATAGACAAGAATTCATAATAAAATCCACACTGGCATTGAAAACTGGAGTTCATCGAAATAGACACGACATTCCCACACATTTCAAAACCCAAAACACCATCAGCACACTGCAAAAATAAGAGATCCCTTACACTAAAAGGAAACTTACGCCAGAAACTTTGAACAAAAACCCAACAACACATCACTTCTGAGAACTTCATCCACGACGCTTTCTAGAAATGCCTCGAAAGAATCTCCGCAAGTGACCCAGGCGTCCACAGGCCTGGCAAGGCTTCAGAGCACTGGGGTACAATGACTTCTTGTGACCCAGCTTGCCACATCGATAACACACGAGGATCTCTCACTCTGAAGAGGTTGATGAAAGATCTCGAGGCCTTTTTATTCCATGACCTGCTCCATCCACATTCAATTGATTACTCATCTCCTTTCCAGAACCCTCACCACTGATCATAGGGATCGAAGGAGGGAGGGCTACTTCGAGCACTCCTGCCATCATGGCTTCGACATGAAAAGCTTATCTCGCCACATCGAAAAAAGAAGTTAGGTTGTACTCTGACACATTCGACTGTAGATCAGGGCGAAGACCCGCCTCGAAGCGTCGAGCCTTCATGGGGTCATCTGTGGCATACCCTAAATTATAAGGGACTAACTCCACAAAGTGATGGAAATATTCCAACACGGATCCATTGCCCTACTGCAGAAAACACATCTCTATCCCCTTTCTCACCCTTTCTTCCTTAGATAAATACTGACGAATGAACAAGGCCTTGAAAAACTCCCAGGTAAGCTCTTGACCGGGCTTGTTCCGAGACACTGACTTCCACCACATCCACGGTGAACCTTCAAGTATGAAGGTTTCAAACTTGATCTTCAAAGACTCGGGAAACTCAACGAGGTTAAAGTTCCTTTCAATCTTCTGCATCCACTCCTCTGCTGCAGAAGTTTCTGCTTGTCCATAAAAGAGAGGTGGATCTAACTTCTAAAACTCAAGCATAAAATCCTTAGGTTGATCAACCGTACCATGATCACCCATCATAGCTTCAAGGGGATAACCGATGGACAAGAAAAGTTAAGAACCCAATCAAGGAAAACTCAATAAATAAAATCCTCAAAAACAAACATTGCATAGGTGAAAAGCTTGAAACACAAGAAAGCAAGTTATCATAACATCGAAACTTTTCTCTTTGAAAACATCTTTAATTTATAACAATCTTGGTGAGTTAAACCCTCACCATTGGTATCCCTTAGAGTCTCACTCGCATGCATGTATCTGTGCCACCCCGGGAATCCATCCATCATACCAGACAGCCGCTCATAATCCAACATACTACTATGCATGTGAGAACCCCAAGGAACACCAAGGCCAAAACAAAGCAACTTCATTTTCCAAAAAAAAATCATTCATACCACTTCTTTTAAAACAATACACAAATTAATCATGTCATTTCAAACAACTATTTTTTTTAAAACCCATTTTTTTTCAAATTCAAACCACTCTCAGAAGTTACAGGAGACCCAAAACATCTCAAATAGGGAACTAGATTCGGTGGGTGACTTGACCATATGGTTGGTGGCCATATGTCAATACTGTCACCGACACAAAGAGTCTTTTTGGACCATGCCCCTAGATCCACATGGCTTTCTAGGCTATGTGGCATAGGAAAATTAGCCCAAATCCCTTTTTTGTACCCCAATCACAAAACATTTCCATAAAAACCCAAATAAACAAATTAAACTGGACTTCCCATGGAAACCCGAGGATCAGGATGAGCAAGAGTTCGCGATGCTCTTCTTGCTCTTACCCCTCGATTCCCGACAATCCTACTTCATCTACCTTGACATCCCAAATAACAAAGAGCGCTTTGAAAAGTGAGGTACGCTAAAAGCTTACCTCCTCTGATACCATTTTTTCACAAACCAACCCAGGTCAACCCTAAACCGGTCACCCGAGCCGGTCCGCGACATGGCCTGAGAGGTGTTCCCGATCCTCCCGGGCTGGCGACAAGCACCAAGGCATCAACAAAGGCTATGGGAATTATTTTTCCCAATATAAATAAATAAAGTAGCAGAAAAAAAAAGAAAAAAATACAAAGCAGCGCAGAATAAATAAACCAAGTAAAGCAACAAAAAAATGCTAACCGAGCTCGACGACCAAACTAACTTCGTGAAACCTCGTGGGTCACTCTTAGACTCAATGATCAAGCATCACCCAAGGCGAGCACACTCAATTTGTAGCTTTCACAAACACTAAAAACAGAAAAGAACTATAGGCATGAGTATTAAAACTCAGTAGGCTAGCCCGATATCTATTCCCAATGCACTATCTTTAAAATAAAAGAAACATCATTTCAAGTTTGAACTACAATTTATAAAAGTATGTTTTTATAAATATTTTACTCAAAATCAAAGTACAAACCATTTCCCTTAAACATTTTCAAATCTAGTTTCATTTCATTGGAGTCAATGGATTTTTAGAAAGGGAAAGTGATGTTTATATTTTCAAATTCATACAAAGAGGATTGAAGAAATTCATTTGAAAACCATTTCTAGAAACCAAGTCAAAACCAATTTATCAATTTCCAAGGAAAACAATATACAAAAATGCACAAGGGTAAGTAAAAAATAAGGGCAATGTAGAAATACATAGAAGTACCAAATCATCACTACAAGTAACTAAAAAGTCAATAGACATGGGTGAACCTAGGAGATCAAGAATAAACCAGAAGACACCAATACATGAGATATCATCCTCATTGACATGTCACACACGATGAAATCAAAATGCCCAATACGCTCAACCATCCTTTCTCAGGAAAGACGAGGGAAAATCTCATAGTAATAAACCCAATATATCCACCCACTATAAGCCACTGGTCAGTACCATAACCTACCAGTGCAACAATCATTCTTAGAATATTCTCTCAATATGCTAGATTCCCATGTCTTAAGTATTTTTTTTTAAAAAGGGGTGAGCCAACCAATTCCAGCCAAGAATCCAATAATATATATATATATATATATATATATATATAATAACGCACAATAGGTCTCACCCTGAGTCTCCCCTAGGATTCTTCTCATGCCTTAAAACAAAACAATTATAACGGGTTCTAACCGAAGAACCCTCACATTAGATTCTGAGAATCCCCTAACAAAGACCTCCCACCCATTTCATACAACTGAGGCATGAGGAACATCCAATGGGGGGTTTTCATAATAAAAACTTTCCACAAATTTCATGAAATAGCCAAACAGGCCCTTTGACATTCACAGACATAATCTTATCTCAAAATGAAAACACTTCTTCAAAAGGGGTGTGAGGCACACCATTTATACTAAAAAACATTAATAACCGTTCTTCAAAACATTTCCATCAAAACAATTTAAAACCACAACTACCCCTTTTTAATTTAAAATCATTTAAAACATTTTTCACAAAACCTGTGTTTACCAACACACACAAACACTTTTCACAAAGGGGTGCAAGCTCACCAAAACACCTTGAAAACCAAAACTCATTCCTTTATAAATATCAAACCATTCTAGAAATCATTTAAGGAACCCAAAACCTCATTTTGCATGTTTCCGCCACATTTATAAATTCATGGAAAATCAATTTCTATTTAATACAAAACAAAGCATAACAACCCCGTATCACAACTCAACAAACCCCACCATTTTAAACAATTCATAAAAACTCCCCAAAACTTTTTTTTACTCCATGAAAAAAAACATTTAACAAAAACGCCAAATGGTCCATTTATCAGTGGCACATGCAACATGTTCTAAAACGATTTCTAATTTACACTCAACAAAGTGAAAAACACAAATTTCATGCTTTAAATTGATTTAAAGTGATAAACCTCATTTTAATTATCGTAAATTGTGTGTGAATTCCAACACAAAATTTGTTTTCCAAACTCTAGGTGTACACATTTACGATGAAATAACACTTATATTATAAGGAAATGAATAAATCTCCATTGGATACTAATCAACTCATCCAAAGACCATACGAAACTTGTTTAGAATATAACTAAGGTGTGAAAAACATGAAATCGAAATTTCTTAAATAATAAAGGTGTGTTCAAGGGTGACATACCTCGAAAGCAAGGCACGATGAAACAACACGTGTCTGATGGATGTTGGGCGCGCCGGCTGGGAGAAGGCAGGGCCAGGAGTAGCGACCGGACAGTGGGGTTGCATGTTGGATGCGCGCTGGGCAGGAGAAAGGGGGTATCATACCAAGAGAAACTAAGGGGTTTTGCACAAGGGATGGAGGCTGGGACTTTGCTTGGGTGGTTGGCCTGCTCGCGCATAGCAAGGGAGGGCAGAGGTCGGGCTGAGTTGAGAGGCGGCTGGACGGGAAGCTGGCCGATGATAGGGCAGTGCTACAGGGATGAGGAGGAGAGCTGGTGTGAGGAGCAGGAGAAGGCACTGGCTAAGGGAGGTGGTCGAGTAGTCCTGCAGTGCTGGAAGAAGCCAGAGCGGTTGAGGGTGATGTGTTGAGGGGCTGAGGCATTGAGCTTTAGGGTCATGAGGTGAAGGGAGTAGACGCCGGAATGGCGGGTGAAAGAAGCTGTGTGCGCCGGAGTTGCAGTGAGGGAGTCTGGTGCACACAATGCACAGGGAAGGGGCGCACTGCCAGGGGAAAAGTGGGTAAGTGGTAGCACTCTAGGGTTTAAAAAAAACACCATAAAAAAGATAATTAAAATATATAATAATAATAAGAGTAATAATAATAATAAAAGGAATAATAATTATTATTATAAGTTCAATAATAATAGTAATAAAAATAATAATAGTAGTAATACATTAATGATAATAATAATTAGAATAATAATCATAATAATAATCATAATAATAATATTCAAAACAACAATAATATTATTACAAAAATAAATAAATTCTGAACAATTGTTTCAATTAACATTAATTTAATTGTAATGTTTAGAATAATAATAATAACATGATGATAAAATAATAATAATAATAATAATAATAATAATAATAATGTTTTCATATTATCTCAATATCAATAAAATCATTAATACAATAATTTTTTTTAAAATACACGACGATTAATGTGTGCTCTAATTGAAAAATCCATTTATTTTATTTGTTTATTTTTTGAAGATGGAAGGTCGTGCAATGTTTGGGTGGAGCCGCATGGGGTTTTTTTCAAAACACGCTACGCCCAAACACCAACAACGTCAACCTGAAACACACACTTTTTAACATAAACTCAAAAATCTGATTTGAGACTGAACACGAACCCCATCAAAATAATTTAAATCCAAAGAAAACATAAAATAAAATAAATGCACGGGTCGGGGTGTGACAAGAGAAAACCTCAAGTATTTTATATCATGTGTTGTATGAGGCATGTATCATATATTCACATGTATCACCTCTTGCATGCATTGGAAGACTCTTCTATTTATATCTACTATTTTGAATTTGAACTAATCATACATGATAATATTAATGGTCAAGAAAATAATCACTTTAAAAAACTGAAGTGATATGATCTTAATTAGCATGTTTCATTATTTTCTAAATATGGAATGAACTATGATGGAAGAGATAGTAGGGTATGAATTTATCAAATTTTCCCATTCTTGAAAAAATACTTGTCCAAATAAATTTTTCCTTATTTAGAAAACTCTTTTTTTGATGCCTGTAGAAGCATGAGTTAACTTATGAAAAAGTCACACCAATGGTAAATAACATAATCATTATGATCATTCAAAATAAGAATCGATTCCCTTAATATAAAAGTTTATAATCACTATTCTTATAAGATAATTCCATCATACCCGGCCATTTGAATTAGCTCAAAAAAAGAGTTTATGCTAGAGTTTTTGTTGAGAGATGTTGATCTCTGGAATGAAGTGATAATATAAGAGAGCTCTCCTCAAAACTACTTTTTGAAAATGTTGTGAACATATTTTTCAAGCTGAGAACATCTTGTTTAACCTTCCTAGTGTGATTCTGATTGTTGTTGATCAATCAAGGGCTTCTGGAGATTGGAATATAGAGGTACTGATCACCTTAAAGATCGAGGTCTTGCAGGGATAGCAAGACAAATTAATACCCTTTCATCGAGGGATTACCCTAGTGTGGATAAAATAGACTTTCTTGAAAGTATAAATCAAGGGAAATTTATCCAAGGATGTTGGATACACTTCTATTTGGGTTAAAATATTTCTTATACTTGTCCTGTTTTGTTACAAGTTTTATTTCCAATGCATTTTATTAAAGTTATAAAGTGTATCTTTCTTACAATTTCTTATTATTGTATACTCTGATATAAATAAGATTCTATACACTTTAGGTAGAATCTTTACCTAAGTAAACTTGTCTTAAGTTTCTTTATCAGATCCATGTTATCGGATCCTAAGAAAGTTAGTTTCTTTGTTTAGAACTAAAAAGGGCTTGTGAATTCATCTTGTTTAACTTTGTTAAATATAGATTTTATTAAGGATAAAAATGAAAGTTTTTAAACCTACAATTCACCCCCTCTTGTAATTGAGAAATCTATATATACATTTCAATTCTACAATTGGTATCATAGGAGGTCTCTGAAATACTTATACTTACATATAAGTTTACTTGCTCAAAATTTATTTCTTAACTTTACTTGTTAAAGTTTTCTTAATATTTTCATTATAAAGTCATTGTTTATAAACATTTTCTACTAATCCTATTTGTGGAAATTTTTTTATTTTAAGAATGGCAGGAATGAACATTGGTTATATAGACAATCTAAATCCTACTAGACCCCCAATCTTTAATGGAAATGATTATAAATACTGTAGAGATAGGATGAAGACTTTTATTATCAACACCAGTTTTGATAACTTTGTTATGTTGACTGGAGACTACAAGATTCCATACAAGGAAATCAGATAATTCGACAATCAAGAAAAACAAGATTATCAACTTAACTTTAAGGTACACAATACTTTATTATGTTCTATGACCAGAAATATCTATAGCCAAATTTCATCTTATGAAGCTGATAATAGCATCTGGAAGAAATTAGAAGTTGCACATTTTTGGCACATCAAAAGTTATTGAAACCAGAAGAGCTATGCTTAGAGCTGAATACCATGGTTTTATGTTTCCTTATGGAGAACCTGTATACAAAGTTGAACAAAGGTTTATGAATATCATAAACATCCTTCAATTTATGGGTGAAAAGGGACTCGATGATGAGATTCTTATGGATAAGATAATAGATATTATTTCCAATGAGTGGGAATCTAAAAGAAATGTGATTGATGAGAATAGGAAAGTTTCAAATATCACTCTTAATGAGTTATTTGGGAATATTCTACAACATGAAACTAGAATGAAGAGAGATGATGAGATTAATAAAAAAAGAATGAAAATGGAAATGTTTCTTTCACCACTACATCAAATCATATGAAATCTAAGAATCTTGAAAGAGTTATTAGATCAAAAGACAAGAAATCTACTATTATATCTGAATCAATTGATAGTGATCATTCTAAGAATAAACTTTCCAATCTTGCTCGAAGGATGAACAAGATTGTGGGAAATAAATATTTCCAATATAGATACAATAAGAAAGACAGAAAGGATAAGAAATTTTCATAAGTTACTTTTTATGAATGTAAGAGGGCATGTCATATCAGACCTGACTGTCCTATGCTCAAAAGGAAAGAAAGGATAGACATTCAAAAAGAAATAAGAATAATTAATATAAGTCTATGTCTAATAAAGTACTAAAATATAATGACACCTGAAGTGAAAGTGGTGGTGATTCTTCTGATGAATCTTCTGACATTGAATCTTCTGAACATAAGAATATTGGTCATATAGACAAAATTCCTACTAAAAATCAATGTCTCGTGACTAAGGTAAACACTGTTGAATCTCTAATAAATATTTCTTTAAATTATAATTATCCTAATGAAGAATATTATGAATATTTTGATGAATAATCTTCCTCATTATAAGATAATAATTTACCTTCATTTAAATAAGTATATATGTTTTCCAAGTTACTTAATAATGAAAATAATAAGATCAATAAGAAACTTCTTAAGGAAAATTATAGAATCACTATTTTAACAAAAGAAGTATCAGATCATTCAAATGATCTTGATTAGTTGATTTTGAAAATATTTACAAAAACCTTAAGGAAGTTAATTATGAGAAGGATAAACTTTCTAAGGATATTGAAAAATTAATTTCTAAGAAAAGTGTTTTTGAGAATAAATCAAATTCTAAGATTAATGACTATGAGGATAATAATTTAGTCATCAGATTAAAATATAAAATATTTTCCTTAGATAAAATGTTTTCAACCTTTACTCATGGAAAGGAAGGTTTTGATCAAATGCATTCACAACTTCGTCCTCTTAGGAATAGTTATGGATTTGGTTATTCTCACTCAAAACCAGTTTTTAGTCATAACTATTTTGTTCCCCAAAGTGATACTTTTTCACTAAGTGTCAATGTGGTGGACATTGGGAGAAAAATTATTCTTTGAATAAAACTCAATACTTAGGTTTTCATAAAGCCCATTTTTCTAAGAAAATGTGGATACCTAAGATTTTACTTTCTAACATTTCTAGATCCAAGAAATTTTGGATTCTGAAAGTCTAACTGTTTTATTTCCAGGAAAACAAAGTGACAACAACAATACATGGTACATGGATATTAGATGTTCCTGGCACATTACGGATAATAAAATCTTCTTTGAAAATATTATCAAGATGAAAGGTGTAAAAATAACTTTGAGAGATAATGATCAAGGAGAAATTATTGGTATAGGTAATATTTTTCTTCTCAGAAAATATTTAATTTCAAATGTTTTATTTATTAAAGGTGTTAAGAACAACCTTATAAGCATAATAAAATTATGTAATGAAGGTTACCTTGTGAATTTTAGGAATGATAAATGTTTAGTACACAATTCCATGGAAGAGTTCATTCTATCTGCCCATAGGTATGAGAATGTTTATACTCTTAACTTACAAGACCTTAGGAGCCAAGACCTACCTTGACTTAGTGAAATGGAAGATCAATCTTGTTTATGGAATATAATACTAGGACACTATAACATTATAAAACTATGCAAAATCTCAAATAAAATACTTGTTAAGGATCTACAATAGCTTATATTTGATTCTTCAAAATTCTGTGATCCTTGTCAATATGGAAAGAAACACAAGTAAAGCTTTAAATCAATCACTGAAGTCTAAAATTTTGATTCATTACAACTAGTACATATGAATATTTTCAGTCTAACAAAATCTGGAAGTATTAGAGGTAAATACTATGTATTTGTTTTAGTTGATGATTACACTAGCTTTACATGGGTTTATTTTCTAGAAAATAAATATGAAGCCTTTTCTTATTTTAAATAATTTTCATCCAAATTTAATAATGAGAAAAACCTTCTATTGATAACTATTCATAGTGATTGTGGAGGAGAATTTGAAAATTTAGATTTTGATACTTTTTGTAGTAAAAAGGGAATTAATCATAACTTCTCAATTCCAAGAACTCCTAAACAAAATGGTTTTGTTGAAAGAAGAAACCAATTTCTTTAAGAGATAACAAGAACCATATTGAGTGAACACTATATTGATAAACACTTTTGGGCTGAAGCTGTAAGTACTGCTTTCTATACTATAAATCGAGTTTTAATTAGAACTTTTCTTAATAAAACCCCTTATGAGTTATGGACTGGTCGAAAACCTAAAGTTTCTTACTTTAAAGTATTTGGATGAAAAGTATTCATCTTTAAAACTAAATTTAAACTACATAAATTCTCACCCAAATCTGATGAAGGAATTTTCTTAGGCTACTCCACTACTTTTAAGGCTTATAGAGTTTTTAACAAAAAATATTGTATTTTTGAAGAAAAAATACATGTTAAATTTGATGAAACTAATCCTTTTGTTTTTAAAAAACCCCAACCTACACGAGTTCAGGGATGTCATACCCCAATCATGTCATCTATAGCTTATAATGGTTTTGGATTCTGTTTCTATAAATTATAAATATTTTACCCAATCAATAAGACCTAAAACTTTCTCTCTATAGTGGAAATCCCAAGCCATATTTTACTGATGGAACTTTCCTAGATGATGCTAGAAATGGGGAGGCAATATATGATATGTTATTGTGGTTCTTTTATAAATGACCAATAAAATAGAAGTGCAACTACTTCTTTATTGCTTTCATGAATGAGATACAAAATTGAATCACAGTCCCTAATAGAAATAATACTATCACCAAAACAATGGTTAACCCATGATATTCCCACCTCCATGATCAAAAAACTATATGAATATGGAATTGAGATTATATAAATAGTTCATGCAAGTGTAACAATAATATAAATATTGATAAATAATTTTTTCAGGCATTAAAAATTCATTTTTCTCTAGATATTCTATTAAGTTAACCCAATGAAATTCATAATAAATTATGATGTATTATATTTTTGTAAAAAAACAAAAAAAATATAGACATCAAGAAACATAAATATACATTTCTAAAATATCATGTAAAGAGAAAAAAAAGGATCAAGTAATTATGGGGGGTGGAAGAATCTATTAAAATTCTAATATTTATTTAATAACCTTTATTAAAAAAAATTATTTTACTTATCACCTATAATAATAATTTTTAGAAAATATGTGATAGTATTTTCATTATATAAAAGTAGTTACACTTAATAATTATATTTATGTTTATTTTGATGGCACTTGTGTAAAACTAGTTATAATATTTACCATTAATATAAAGAGTTTGAAAGAAGAAAATGTAGTGTCTCTTCTTTTTTATAAAAGTGTACTTTTACATCAATTATAGAAGAATAAGTGGTTAGAAATAATTTTCTCAATAATAAATACATATTCACTGATACATAATTACTATCATAAGTGTTATAATCTTTTTCCAGGTAGTTTTTTCAAATAAAAAATAATTTAAAAAGCACTTAAAATATGGAAAAATAATTTTAAATAAACATTGTTTCATAAAACTTGTTGAAAATTACTTATATCACATATAACTTGTGATTAGTGGTTTGAAAATGTATCATATTTTATATTTTTATATAATTCTTCAACTTAAATTTCTAAAAAATTCCACTTAATTGTGTTATATAAAGGAACTTATTAAAATTTTAAATAAAATATCTAGAATATATTATAAGTAGTTTTTTAAAAAAAAAATTTCAAACAAAAATAAGTGTTATAAGAAACTTTTAGAAAGTGTTTTTGAATATACCCTTACCTTATTCATCTATACATGGCATTGCCATCTTGTTCAAATTAATACATTGATATCCCAAATTTTATAGAGAATCCCAAAACAAGAGTTCCTCGAATGAATGTTTCATGGAATCATCATTTGGAAATGATAAAAATTGTTTCTATGAAGTGTGAACTTTTGAGAAGTGGAGTTTTACACAGTACTTGTGGATTTATGTGCCACATAATCATAACAGGTCAAACAAATTTCAAACAAGTAGGAATGTAAGTAGCCTAAAAATAAATAATTATGTATTATGAACTATACAAAGGATTCATAATTTAAAACACTATGTCACTTTTATTATAACATATAAATGGACAATATATTAATAAATAATTAAATATGAAGTCCATGATATTATCAAAAATTATAATCATAATGGAAATAATTATCGTGCATAACTTGATGATCTAGTGAGTTATGGATCTAACCATATGATATAAAATATCTTCTATATTTCATATGTTTGGTGGGAGGAAAAGTATTTGGAATTGGGATATTAGCATTAATAAAATACAGAATTCAATTTATTCATTACCATGTTTCATTATAATTTTTATATGAAAATTGTAAAAAAAATAAAAAAATGAAAATAAAATAATTTATAAACATTAACTTAATGGAAACAATAAGAACTAAGTTTCCATAGTTGAAGTGTAGCTATTTTTCTAATTGAATATAAACATAAAATGAGGTTTTAAGGTAGATGGTTCATATATTAATATATATATATATATATGAATAAAAAAATGAATAAATAATTTTCAAACCAGTAGAAGTGGTATTGTTTATCATGCACCATGATACCCTTTGTTGTATTAAGAATGATTGACTCTACTGCATGCATAACCGAGATAGAATGAATTATTTCGAGGCCCTTCAAGGATAGGGGTAAATTATGAGAATAATTGAATGTACTATTATTGAGTGACATTAAAGTAAAATATATTTATTCAATAATAATTTTTTTAAATAAAATGATTTATTTATAAAACAGTAGCTGATTTATTTCTACCTTAACATAATTTATTAAAGCAAAGGGGTAAAACTTGGAGTTTCATAAATTTAAAACTATGGGTATCCTGAAATTAGAAGATGAGATATTGAAAATCAATAGTTTTGTGCTTCATTAAATAAAACAGATCAATTAGTAGAAAAATATAATAGGTTTGTAAGTAATCAGAGGATAAGTAACAAAGATTTAGAAAATTTGTAAGGGTTTGGAGATAACCAGACATAGGATAGGAGATGTGGGTTTTTATTGATGTTGAAAACCCTACATTATAAATGATGCAGATCATTGATAAATTATTGACTAGGGTACCTCCTCATATGTCAGAGGATATTGAATAGTGGTTGGGGTCTAATATATATAGTTGGGATACAATAGTAAAGAGTGATAATAACAATAGAAAACATGATAAACAATCAATATGAAATAACTCTAGAAGATAACTAAAAATTTCCAAATCAAACCAATATAATCAAACATACAATGATGTAATAAATGTCGTACTAAATGTCATGAAATCAACCAACAGAAATAAATAATATAAAAAATAAATACTCCAAAACGTGATCTCGAGCCCCATGTTTGGTCATGTATCCAAGATCCAACCTCAGTAAGAAAAACAATCAATCAAGAACTGGGCTCCTTTCCCTTATCCAGACCCACATCCATAAAGTTTTCTAGGGTACTAAATGATGGACCAAATTGGGTGTGAATAAAACTCAGTAGGACACTATCAATGGTTTCTAAACAAATCCAATTTGAGTAATAGTACATCAAATAGTATGATCAACAGGGTAATTTAATATAAATCAAAATAAAACACCCAAATAAACCCATTGACTCTCAAGCTCCAAGTTGACACTCAGGGTCATTCATACTTACTTTGACCCATTGTTGGATGTCTCTGTCCTTACAACCTAGTGTAAACAACCAAGAATGGATGTGAATTCCTCCCCCAATCTTACCCTATACATCACATGTAACATGCATTAGTCCCTCAAGAACCAAGGTGTTGGATGTGCACTAAAATTTACATGCATGAGATGCATGTATGCATGCATATGATGCATGAGGTACATATATATAATATATGATATTGTATATATAGTGTGCATTTAATATATGCATATAATTTATGTATTTTTCATGCATGTGATTCATGAATAATATATATATATATATATATATATATATTATTTATTTCTCTCAGATGGTTTATTCATAAGCTGCAATCCATTATAAATGGATTAAAGGAATTTTATTAATTTAATAAAAGCATTTGATGAATTAAATCCAGCATATAGAAATGCATATGATAGTTTATGATGTGGGAGCATCAAGATTTGGCTATAAAAGAGGATAAGATCCTCTCATGTTGTGTGTGTAGTATGATGTGTATGAGCCTTTTCTAAACTCTCTTCCTCCTAAAAATCCATTTATCTCATTTGAGAAGGCGTTGGCACCCTGACAAATTATTGTTATTCTCATGAAGAATTTTTGGATCTATTGGTTGGTGTATCACCTCAGAGGGAGGGTGAATTTGTTCACTACTCCTCTTGATATCCCTCAAATACACTCCATCAGAAATTGAAGATGGAAGTTCTTACTATACACAGTTTACAAGTATTTTTTTTCATATTATTTACATGTTGATTTCTTAAAGATAGATAGCCTATATTTTTAGGTTTCCTTCTACTGTAAATGATCATTATATGATCATAAGAAACTCATTAGTGGTATCATAGTAATTTCTTCAAGATTTAGATGTATTTTGATCAGTGGTTTTCAAATAAAAATAATAAACAACATTTTTGTAAACCTTGAGGAGCATTATAGACCCTTACATGAGTTGCATAAAGGTAAATTTGATTTACCCTTACACAGGTCGGCTATGTAAAGGTCATAACCATATGTAGGTCAGCTACGTGAGGATAACCTCTTTATTACCTTTACAAAAATGAGTTGCATAAAGGCAATACCCTTACACAACAGTGTTACATAAAGGTAGATATGCCTTTACCCTCATGAAATACCATTATGCAGAAGGTCTGCATAAGATTAACCTCATTGTTGCCTTTATGTAGATGGGTTGTGTAAAGGTACCCTTATACAAGGGGTGTTTCATGACGATAGTACCCTTATGCAAGGGGTTTTTCATAAAGGTAATACCCCTACACGAAGGGGTTTATGTAAGGTTCATTGGAACTTTACCCTTATGCATAAAGGTATTGGAGTCTCTACTTAAAGGTCCCTGATGTTTACCTTTATGCAGCATATGAAATATAGAGAGTACCCTTATGCAAAGGAGTTTCATAAGGGTAATACCTTTATGTGAGGGGTGTATAAAGGTAATTTGTGTATTTACTTTACACAAGATTTAGAAAACATCAATTGCCCTTATGTAGAGTGTCTCTATAAGGGTAAAAAGGAGGATACCTTTACGCAGAATTGGGAAACTGCATAAGGGTAAGCATAATATTGTTAAAAAAATATTTTTAACATATTAAATTTCTTTTAATGGTTTATAAATTTTTTAAAAATCTTGTTAAAAAGTATTTTTGTATTTTTTTAATTTATAAGGATTTTATAAATTAATTAATTAATTATAATTTGTTTATAATTAGTTAAATAAATGTTTATGAAACATTTTCCCCATATATTAAAGGTTAATATTTTAATATACCTTTTGAAAAATTAAACTACATGACTTTTTATCTAGAAATAAAAGGTTTGTTTATTTACGAATCATAAGAGGTGATTTATAAAGTGTTTATAAATTATAATATATATGATATTTAGATCATATAAAATTTTTATATAATATATAATGAATTATAAAATGTTTATAATTCATAAAATATCATATAAATTTCATTTAATATAAAATATGAAGGGGTTCATATTGAAATGGATAGAAAATATTTATATTCTTTTAAATTATAATATGTTTATAATGAGCATTTATTTATGAATAGTTCATAAATGTCTCATGTTTTGGAAAATAAATAATTTTTTTATTTATTTGTTAAATTTCCTTGATATTCATATTTATTAAATTGTTTATGAGATATGAATATTTTGTATGCCCATTTAATTGATAAATTACTTCTATGATAGATTGTCACGAACCAGGTTGGGTCGCCATCCGACCCAGCGCCCGACCTGGACCACAGCAAGGCTCGAAGGGCATTCCCGATCTCCATGGGCTGGCACAAATGCACGGGTATTGAATGAAAATATTTGGGAACTATTTACCCGTATTTACCATGTTAAAATAACAAATAAAACCCCCAAAACCAGATCTGAAAAATTTAACCAAAAGCACCTTTAATAAATTCAAAAATTTACATTTTACAACTAAAAAAAGTCCAAAAGGACAACGATGCCATGGGAAACCCAAACGACTCTCAAACCTTCATGAAACAAGAGGATAAACATCCTCAAGCCACTAGGAAAAATAAACTGCCAACCTGACACATCTTGATTTAGCCTGAAACAAAGTGACATTAGAGTCTACATACACCCAAAGGTGTATGCAGGGAGTGAGCCAAAGGCCCAGTAGGATACCACCAAATAAAAATATTCCATTACACAACATTCAAGAGATAAATTTAATATGATTATTCAAAATTATACCTTAAAAACGCTTTTAAGAAAAACATTTACAAGCTAAAAGTTAAAAATGAACACTTGAAAAAAAAACTATTTTACAAATACTATTTTAAAGTTGAAGAGAAAATTTACCAAGAACACACACATACACAAGTGGTCCTCTATATGTTGATGGAAGAAACCACATCAAGAATAGCAGAGCAATGCAGGTAAATCTCCTAAGGTCTATCTAGCTTAAGTGGAACCCTAGAACCTCGTATCTCGGTGAAAAAGTAACCATACAATATCTGTTCTCATGCACATGAGCCACGAGTAGGGAGAATATCCATAACCTACTGGTCCCCCAACATCATCATCATCATCATAGTTTATTTACTGTTGTAATTGTCAAATTTCTATGTGAAAAAGGGGCCAAACCCCACTAGATCACTAGCATGCTAGTTCTAGTCTGCCCACCTAGATACCCAAGGTTTTCCCTTGTGCTCAATTAAGTTCCACATTCACATAGTATATCACTTTCACATATCAAAAACCAAAAAAAACATTACACACCAAAGCCACTACTTGCATACCCCAACACCCTTTTAAAAATACAGGCACACAAAAACCATTCAAAAATACATTTTTACACCATTTTCACAATTCCAGAAAACCCATTTGAAAACATAACAAAAGTGTGCATTAGAAATCCAATCATTTTCACGACAAAACCCCTTTTCAAATCCGCACATAAAATCAATTCATTTTTAAAACGTGTTTCTCACAATTTTTCATTTCCATTAAAAGTGTACAATAGGGAACCCAATTTGAAACAATTTTTATTTTGTTTAGATGACTCATTTTCATTTTCAAATACCTTTGAAGACTTATCTCGTACTTTCCACATAAATCATAAAACAATTTTGAGAATCACCACAAGGAATACACAAATCACAACTAATTTACTTTATAAAATTCCTCTTATCATGCATGTATGTCAAACACCTCCAAAACATATTTTCGCACCACAAAATTAAACCATAAAACATGCTTAGGCACACAACCAATCAAACCAATCACTGTACACACCAAATTATATTTCAAAACCACACGCACTTTAACACCCTTTGAAAATACGATCTGCACTGCTTAAATAATTTAATAAAACCATTACACAATTTTAAAAAAACACATTCATGATGCAGAAAGGGTTTTGTGCCACGAATACACCATATTTCACATGAAACCCCCAATTTGAATCCAAATACACAACCAACCAATTTGAAACTTAATTTCGCACCATACGCAAAAATAAAATAACATGCTACTATAATTAAGCAAAATAAATTCACCAAAGCACCACATAATCAAATCAAAGAATACATTAATAAATTTAAACAAACATATTAAATTAATCTAATGATATTATGGCACATAAAAACCTACCTCTCTTAGAGAAACTCTCAGAAAATGTGGTAAAAACCTCTTCGCACCACATTCGCACCACCAGGGACCTAGCACGAACCCTAAATCAGAATTCAAACCATCAAAATTTAAGATCAAACCATAAATTGAACCCCATACCCACTAGACAACCAAAATTCAATAAAAAAAGAATAGAGACTCCACCAGAATGAGGGTTTGCACACACAAAAGGGTGAGACACCGGTAGGGGAGCTGGTTGGTCGGGGAGATCAGGGTGTGGTTGTGCAACAGAAATCTAGGAGAAGGGGGGGTCAGTGTAAGTTCGCGACGGGAGGCGGGGAGATCGGGGGATGGTGTACATGGGTGAGAAGTCTGGCATGAGGCGGTCTCCGGATGAGAGGAAGGGGAGGCGGCGATTGGCCGAGGAGGGGGGCGGCATAGCAAGTTGAGGGGGTGCGTTGGCGGGTGTCCATGCAGGCCCGAGTAGGGGAAAGGCTGCGACGGGAAGGGGAAAAACTAGGGGTGCGGCAGGTGCTGGTACGGGTCCGAGCGGGGGATAGGGTGCGATAGGAAGGGGGTAAACTAGGGGTGTGGTGGGATTCTAGGGAGAAGGGGGAGAAGAAGTTCGACGGGGAGAAGAGAAAGAAATGGGGTGTCGGCCAAACCCTAACCCTAAGGGAAAAAAGAAAAAAACAAAAAAACAAAAATAAAACACAAAACTAATAATAATAATAATACCCCCAAATAAATATACTATTATTATTATCATTAAAAACAAAGTTTACTAAATTTTCATCACACTTTTTTTATTTTTTTTACTTTTATTTTACCACACATTTAATTTTATTTCATTATTATTAATTCAGTTAATTTAGTTAGTTGAATAATGGGCAGGTCACACAGTGGCCCCGGCGAAGCTGTGTGGATTCGTAATCATGCTTTGCCCATGCATCGTATGCTGTCAAGCCCGACAAAAACACCAAAGTCAACCAGGACTTAGCCATCATCAACCAAAAATTTTGAAACCAAATAAAATAATAAAAAAAAAGATAGTAACATAATATAATATTAACAAAATAGTAATGATTACAATATTAACAACTTAATAAATTTTTATATTCTTAACATTATTAATTATAATAGTAATATTCTCAAATAATATTATTATTATTTTCATTAAGAAAATTTATTAAAATTTATTAAAAATTCATATTTTTATTTTATCTTCATTTTATTACATGTCATTATTCCATTATTCCTTTATGTTTTAATTTATTTTGAAAACCGGGCAGGTCAGGTGGTCTCATAACCATGCCTTGCCTGTGCGCTCGGTGATGCCAAACCAAAAACATGTGCTTTTCTCAACCAGACTAAAAAAAAATTAAACACTGGTTCACCCAAAACCCAATGAAAAAAATAGGATAGAAAATAATCAAATAAAATAAATTGAAAAAGTCAGGGTGTGACAATTATCCCCACTATAAAGCTTTTTGTCCCCAAAAAGCCACAACTAAGGCTGAGACCCAAAGTAGAAATGATACACACCTTAAGATTCAAAGAGGTTCCTGATGAAAAAACAAGTGAAAGGAGGAAAAAGAATCGTGCTTAGAGAAAGTGACTCAAATGAAAACCTCAAGAAACTCATAAAAATATTTTCCTGCTAAGTGTCACCTTCCCCAAAGAGTTAGAACACCTCCAGTTGATTGATCAAGGAAAGGAACTCTTTCACCCATGGAAACCAACTTCACAAACTGAAACACCCCAAGCACCATTAAACGAAAACCACACTATTTGATTGGAACGAACAAACAAGACCAACCATGTCCAAGGAGCACTCTTATCACCTATCACCAAATCATCTCTAGGAACATAACTAAAAGGTCAACATGGGGAAGCTCGAAGGGGCTCCCCACTATAAGAAATTTATCAATGCCTGAGATGAGACTGAAAACCCGACACAAGGAGGCCCGAACAGACTACCCAACATAAGAATAGGGTAATATTGGTTTATTTCTGGGGAGTTTCAGTGAGGCCCCTAATGGGTCTCACAGCTGTTAGCACCAACGAAAACACACAAACTCATAGGATTCCCGGCACTGACCCAACACCCCACCAAAAGGGTGGGGAGGGAAGGGCCCAACCATCAGTCATCAAAACCATAGTCGAAGACAAACCAACATCTCAACATACTTGGATGAGCACCATTAAACTTTGAGACCAATTCACCAAAACAGACCCCATAAGGACCGCTAAAAGTGATTACATCCAGTGGGACACAACCCCCAGGACTTTAAGGTAACGAGACGACCATGCCTACTCAAAGCCACAGGAAACCTCACACACAGAGATGGGTCATTCGGAATGGAATAACTACAATAAACGATTTAAAATTATTTGACTTTCAACACCGATGATAGAAATAAGGTTGGGGTCCCATGCACTCTATGGATTCCTGACCACACGCCAGCTTCATTCTGAGGCCTATGGTTGGAGCCCTAATGTTTGAAGAATCTCCTGACTTTTAGATGGGTAATGAAGACTCTTGAATAGAGCTTCTCCTCTTGGTTCCATGTGCAACCATACCACAACAAAAACAACAACAAAAAACACAACACACCATGACATACAACTACTCCCACACGGAACATTTACCAACACAGGGGTTTAGATGATGCACATGCATCACCTCTTCACCTTAACTAAGAAACTTAAGAAAGAAATATGCACGAAAAACACTCCTCTTTGGACAGAAAAATCAAAACTCCCTAAGAGGAGGACGCACTCCTTTGAAAATAGGGATTTTCAAAGGATTCTATGAAATTCACCCTTGATCTTCAAAGAGGACTCGTGCCGCAAGATGTCACCAATAATGACCCATGCATCCGATAAGATCACTATAAGCCTTTCAAGCCATTGGTCATCACTGATAATTCCGAAATTCCTTCACCCTTCCCCACTGGAATTCCTTTCACCACTCCCAGGGGGACCTTCAGACGTAACGGTGCCAAACTTCATGCCTGGTGACCCAGAAAACTTGAAGAGACCAAAACTCCCTTCAACTCCCCTCGCATCTGTCATCCCACAATGAGAGGATCTGCTTAACTGAAAAGGGAAAAAAATAATAGACTTAACACTATCACTAAAAATGGACAGTCCTTGCTTTAATCAACTAGAGGGTCGGCCAACGGTGAATTACCCATAGCTGCACTTCAATCACATGTTAATTCTTTATGGGGGCATACACCAGTCAAGAAAGAAAACCATGGACCCTATAAAACTGGTCCAATGGTCAAGACATATCGTAAGAAAACACTAAACGTGAAGGGGGAACCACTGCAAGGGCTTCCCAAAGCACTTTTCAAAATAAACCATTAACCACATGATTTCACACCATCTTACAAATAAGAATTCAAACTCAAAACACAAATCATTCAAAAAGGATTCTCGGCTCAAAACACCTCACATTCAACATTTCCAAAATACAAGGACACGCCACACAACCACTGATTATTAAAACACAAAATCATATTAACTTAAAAACCAAATTTCCATGAATTCAAGACAAAGAGACGAGGAATGATGTAAGAGGAGACTAGTGTCAGTGGGTGACTGGGACATATGGTTGGTGGCCATATGCCAATAACACCACCACCACAAAGAGTATTCTAGGGTAGCATCCCTAGATCCACATGGCTTGTTAGACCCTGTGAGCTCACTGGTACCACTTACCCTACTCTCTTTTCCTTTTCCTTAAATAATATTAACTACAAGGACCAATAACTCAGACAAACCTCAACTTATCCTGGTAACTCGAGTCTCGCCATGAGATGAGCTAGCCAAGAACCTTGCTCTTAGCTATAACATCAAGTTCTGATACCCTTAACTTTGTTCTACCCTAACTCTATCCCAAAGGAACACAACCCAAAAGATAAAACCAGCTTTGATTCCATTTTTTCACGAACCAGGCCAAGTCGCCATCCAACCCGGTGCCCAACCTAAATTGCGGCAAGGCCCTAAGGGAATTCCTGATCCCCACAGGCTAGCACAAGTTCCCAGGTATTGAATTAAAATCTTTTGGAATGATTTACCTGTATTTACCATGTTACAATAACAAATAAAACCCCAAAAACCAAATCTGAAAAAATTAACCGAAACCACATTTAATAAATTCAAAATTTTACATTTTACAACTAAACAAAGGCCAAAAGGACAACGACGCCAAGGGAAACCCAAACTAATATCAAACATTCGTGCAACAAGAGGAGAAACATCCTCAAGCCACTAGAAAAAATGAACTGCCAACCTGACATGTCTTTCTTTAGCCTAAAACAAAGAGACAATAGAGCCTTCATACACCCAAAGGTGTATGAAGGGTGTGAGCCAAAGGACTAGTAGGATACCACCAAATAAAAATATTCCATGCCACAACATTCAAGAGATAAATTTAATATGCTTATTCAAAATTATACTTTAAAACGCTTTTAAGAAAAACATTTACAAGCTAAAAGTTAAAAAGGAACACTTGAAGAAAACTATTTCACAAATACTATTTTAAAGCAAAAGAAAAAATTTACCAAGAAAACACACATACACAAGTGGTCCTCTATATGCCGATGGAAGGCACCACATCATGAATAGTAGATCACTGTAGGTAAATCCCCTAAGGTCTATCTATCTCAATTGGAACCCTGGAACCTCATATCTCGGTGAAAAATTAACCATACAATATCCTTTCTCGTGCACATGAGCCACTAGTAGGAAGCATACCCATAACCTAGTGGTCCCCCAACATCATCATCATTATCATCATCATAGTTTAGTTAGTGTTTTCATCGTCAAACTTGCTACATGAAACAGAGTCCAAACCCCACGGGATCACTAGAATACTAGTTCTAGTCTTCCCACCTAGATACTTGAGGTTTTCCCTTGTGCTCAATCAAGTTCCACATTCACATAGTATATCACTTTCACATATCACAAACCAAACAAAACATTACACACTAAATCCACTACTTGCATACCCCAACACCCTTTTAAAAACACACGTACACCAAAACCATTCAGAAATACATTTTTCCACCATTTTCACAATTCCAGAAAACCCATTTGAAAACATAACAAAAGAGCGCATTAGAAATCCAATCATTTTCATGAAAAAACCCCTTTTCAAATCCGTACATAAACTCAATTTATTTTTAAAATGTGTTTATCACAATTTTTCATTTCCATTAAAAGTGTGCAATAGGGAACCCAATGTGAAAAAAAAATTATTTTGTTTAGATGACTCATTTTAATTTTCAAATACCTTTGAAGATTTATCTAGTACTTTCCACATAAATCATAAAACAATTTTGAGAATCACCACTAGGCATACACAAATCACAACTAATTAGTTTAGAAAATTCATCTTATCATGCATGTATATTAAACACCTCCAAAACATATTTTTTCACCACATAATTAAACTATAAAACATGTTTAGGCACGAAACCAATCAAACCAATCACCGCATGTGCCAAATTATATTTCAAAAACACATGCACTCTAACACCCTTTGAAAATACAATCTGCACCGCTTAAATAATTTAATAAAACCTTTACACAATTTTCAAAAAAACACATTCACAATGCACAAAGGGTTTTATGCCACGAATACACCATATTTCACATGAAAACCCCAATTTGAATCCAAATACACAACCAAAAAATTTGAAACTCACTTTCGCACCACGTGCAAAAATAAAATAACATGCTACTATAATTAAGAAAAATAAATTCACCAAAGCACCACATAATAAAATAAAATAATACATTAATAAATTTAAACAAACATATTAAATTAATCTAATGATGTTATGACATGGAAACACCTACCTCGCTTAGAGAAACTCCCATAAAATGTGGTAAAAACATCTTCACACCACATTCGCACCACCGGGGACCTAGCGTGAACCCTAAATCAGAATTTAAACCATAAAAATTTAATATCAAACCATAAATTGAACCCCATACCCACTTGACAACTTAAATTCAAGAAAAAAAATGTAGACTCCATCAGAAGGAGGGTTTGCGTGCGCGAAAGGGTGAGATTCCAGTGGGGGAGCCAGCTGGCTGGGGAGATCGAGGTACGGTTGTGCGACAGGAATCTAGGGGAAGGGGGGTCGGTGTGAGTTCGCGATGGGAGGCAGGGAGATCAGAGGACTATGTGCATGGGTGAGGAGGTCGGTGTGAGGCAGTTATTGGATGGGAGTAAGGGGAGGCGGCGGTTAGCTGAGGAGGGGGGTCCGCATAGCAAGCCGAGGGGGTGCGCCAACGGGTGTCCGTGTAGGCCTGAGCAGGGGACAGGGTGCGATGAGAAGGGGGAAACCAGGGGTGCGGCGGGTGCCCGTGCGGGTTCGAGCCGGGGATAGGGTGTGATGGGAAGGGAGAAAACCAGAGGTGCAGTGGGATTCTAGGGAGAAGGGGGAGAAGAAGCTTGACGGGGAGAAGATAAATAAAGGGGGCACCGGCCAAACCCTAACCCTAAGGGAAAAAGGAAAAAAAATAAAACAAAATAAAACAAAAAACTAATAATAATAATAATAATAATAATATCCCCAAATAATAATATTATTATTATCATTAAAAACAAAGTTTATTAAATTTTCATCACACTTTTTTTTTATTTTGGTTTACTTTTATTTTACCACACATTTAATTTTATTTCATTATTATTAATTAATTTAATTTAGTTAGTTGAACAACAGGGGGTCACACGGCGGCCCCGGTGAAGTTGTGCGGCTTCGCAATCATGTTTTGCTCGTGCATCGTATGCTGTCAATCCCTAAAAAAACTTGTTTACTGAAAAAAAAAACTCCAAATTCGACTGGGACTTAGCCCGCATCAACTGCAAATTTTGAAACCAAATAAAATAATAAAAAAATATAGTAACATAATATAATATTAACAAAATAGTAATGATTAAAATATTAACAACTTAATAAATTTTTATACTCTTAACACTATTAATTATAATAATAATATTCTCAAACAATATTATTATTATTTTCATTAAGACAATTTATTAAATTTTATTAAAACTTTTTATTTTTATTTTATCTTTATTTTATTGCATGTCATTATTCCATTATTCCTTTATGTTTTAATTTATTTTGAATACCGGGCAGGTCACACGGTCTCAGAACCATACCTTTCCCGTGCGCCCGGTGACACCAAACCAAAAATGTTCACTTTTCTCAACCAGACTCAAAAAAAAAATTAAACACTGGTTCACCCAAAACCCAACAAAAAAAAATCACTAGTCCAGATAATAATCAAATAAAATAAATTGAAAAATTCAAGGTGCGACATAGATCCTTGCATATCATGCTAGGTTTGATATCATAACATTTAGTTTACATCTACCTTTACCCTAGTTTGTAATTTTAGTTATGATATTGATAATAGTTATTGGGCATAGTCTATGCATGTTAGGTGTTAGAGTTTTTTATGAATTAAATTATCTCTTGAGTAAAGTATTTCTAGGTGGAGAGACTTGGGGTCAGACCACCTACTTTCCTAAAGGCTTTCCTTGTATATTAAAGTGAATGAGGTTGCCTATATGTCACTTTGGGCTTACTCATGTGGAGTTTGTCAATCTCATATAACTTCATTCCCTTACATGAAGTGTTTATATACCTTGTGCATATGATTCATTTAGATATGTATAAATGTAATCGTCTTCTATTTTTGGTTGATTAACACAGACTTATGTATTTTATAAATGGTTACACATTAATGTGGTGTGAACACATTAATTTGGTGGCTGGAATAGGTATTTCTAAAACTAAATTGTTAGAATCATGCATACACAAAAGGAAATAAAAAATTAAAAGATAATGATTACATATGATCTAATAGTTATGAATTTAATATGAATATGATGTATATTAAATTGATGAGACTAAAGACCCCATAAATACTAAGTGTGAGATTCCTTCCAAATAAATACTTTTCAAGACCTCGATCATCCAACCGAGTAGTTCATGCCATAATTGGGTGCCTATGGATTATCTTGTATAAGGAAAGAAAGTAATGGGTGACACTGGAACATCATTGGGTAGGTCATTCCATAGCTTGGTTCCCTTAGATTTTCCTTTTTTAGCTTATTTTTTTCATTTTCTTTGGGTTACACTGGTCAGGAGACCCTAATAAGATTGGGTTATTGGTGGAATAGATTTGAGTACATCCATATGAGGGATTTGGATAAGTGGTTATCTTCTCAACTATCCAAGAGTCACAACTATTTTGATTGGTATAATTCCTTACCTAAATAACCAAGTTGTGATAGAAACTTCATAGTGGACTCATTTCTTATTTAAATATGGATCTTGGCTCACTAAGGGGATATGATGTATGGGGTTATCATTTTTAATGGGATCACTTTCATTTAAATCCCTTAATGAAAAGATATAATACATGATACTCACCTACTAATATGTATTTGTTATAGATTTTGGCATACCTCACACTAATCATATAGGATCATTAATAGATGTGGCCTATAAAACAATTAAAGATTGGTATCTAGGATTGATAAGTGTTCTCAAGGAGAAACATTCAGAGTACCCAAATTTGAATGTTATAGAAATAAATTTCTCCAACTCTAACTCATGGGTATTAGATATCAGGTGTGCATCACACATTTGTGCTAAAAAACATAAACTTTGAGATAATAGGGGAATGGTGAATTTTGAAGTAGATATTTATGTCGGTAATGGAGAAAGATTTGTTGCATTAGAGGTTTACACTTTTGATTTGATTTTACCAAGTGGATTGATCCAAGAATTGAAAAACTATTTTTATGTTCCTTCCATAAACATAAATTTTATTTATGTATCTTGTTTGGATAAGGTGGTATTTTCATTCATTATTAATAGAAAAGGTTATTCTATATATAATAATGAAATTTTTTATGGAATTGGGAATATAATTAATGGTTTATATATTATTGATATAGATAATGATATTTATAACATTAAAAATAAGAAGTTCAGGTTTGATTCTAATCCCATATACCTTTCTCATTGTCACATTAGACATATAAATGAGAAATGTGTTCAGATACTCTATAGAGGTGAATTTTTGGACTCATTTGATTATGAATCGCTTAATACATGTGAATCTTGTTTATTAGGAAAAATGAAAATGTTAACTTTTTGGAGAAAAATTGAGAGGGCTAGTGGGATATTGTAACTAATACATAGTGATGTATCTGGACAAATGAGTACTCAAGAAATTGGTGGTTTTAGGTACTTCATTACTTTTATCGATGAATTTTTTTGGTATGGGTATGTGTTTTTTCTGAAACACACGTATGGAACTTTTAAAAAGTTCATAGAGTTTTATAATTAAATACATAATCAACAGGGAAAAAGTATTAAATTCCTCTAATCGAATCAAGGTGGTGAATGCTTAAGCCAAGAATTCATAGCACATCTGAGAGGTTGTAGAATTATTTCATAACTTGCTCCTCCCAAATCACCACAATGGAATTGTGTATTTGAAATAAGTAATAATAACTTATTATACATGGTTCAATCATTGATGGGTTTATGTGACCTCTCAATATCATTTTGGGGTTATACTCTGGGGACTGTTACGTTCCTACTAAATTACATTCCATCTAAAGTAGTCATAAAGGACTCATATGATATATGATATAGGAAATGTATTAGTTTGTCATGTGTTAATATTTGGGGTTTTGAAACTTACTTTTTATATTTTACATCTGATAAACTTGACCATAAGTCTGAAAAAATCTTATTTATTGGTTATTCCAAGGAAACCAAAGGATGTTATTTCTACCATCCTACTGAAGATGGAGTGTTTGTGGATTGAAATAATATATTTATTAATAAGTAATATCTAATTTTATGAGTCGGTGAGAGGAAAATTTAACTTGGAGAAGTTCAAGACCAACAAACATGAAGTGTTCTTGAGATGGAGGTTGGGTTGGTTTGATAAAGAGTTATGGAAGAATAACTAACTTAAGTTAAACATGAACCTTGAAAGTATGATAATATTTTTCAAGAGTAAGAGAGATTTGGATTTTTTGTGGATAATGGTGATAAAGTAACATTCATAGGAGATGAACCTACTTCCTATAGATAATCCATTTATATTTCTAATTATTAGAAATGGTTAAAAGATAACGAATCTGAGATGGACTCCATGTACACTGACCAAGTTTGGAACTTGGTGGATGCACCTCAAGGGGTGATTCCCATAGTGTTCAAGTGGGTTTTCAATAAGAAAACTGAAATGGATGGTAGATTGTCTACTTATAAATCATTAAAAGTGCAAAAGGGTTACAAATAAGTTCATGATATTGAATATGAAGAGTCTTTTTCACCTATTATGATGTTGAAGTGTATTCGGACTTTTCTATCCATAATAACTCATTATAATTATGAGATATATCAAATGGATGTAAAAAACTACATTACTTAATGGTAATTTAGACGAGTATATGTATATGATACAACCTAAGGTTTTTTAATTTACAAAAAATAATTCAAATATTTTCAAGCTGCAAAGTTCAATTTATGGACTAAAGAAATATTCTCGGAGTTGGAATATCCAGTTTGATGATGCAATCAAAGAGTTTGGTTTCATAAAGAATGTGAATGATTTTCAATAACCATGAACCCAGTATCCAGGAGCTGGTGAATTCTTTACTACATTATTATAAGATATAAGGAATCACATCCTAAAGAACCATATAGTTTAGTATTCTTGTTAAACTAGATAAATACATGATTCCTATATTGCATTTGAATACAAAAATTACAACATATTTTTTTTCAAGAATATCATTATTCTCTGTAGAATATCATTTCATATCATTCATAGTAAACTTCCTAGATTCTTGGTAAAGGAAAAAAATAAGGCTAAGCTTAAATGCTCAGTAAGAGTTACATAAAGCAGAACCTATCATGATTAAATAAAGAATAATCAATAATTCATAATCAATATGGAAAGGTAAATATCTGAACACACATTCCATTTAATCAATAACTTGAATATCATAATTAGATAAATAATAATCAGTATGGAAAGTTAAATATCTGAACACACATTTCATTTAATCAATAACTTGACTATCATGATTAGATAAGGCATAATCAATATGGAAAGGTAAATAACTAAAAAAACATGTCATTTAATCAATAAACTAATAATGAAATGCATCTAGAGATAATATCATTGTGAAAATATCATATATAAAAAAAATCACAATGAATGAAATTATTAATTATTGGATATCATGATCTCATACATCATGATCCATCCACTACCAAGACATTTCACAAGACAGTTTAAAACTGATGGGTAGGTATACACTAAAACCCCATTTAACTAAGGCTGGCTAACTGATTTGTCTCAGGAGACTATCGATGCATCAAGGGGATATCTATAATTGGTACTCACACATATCTTCATGTCTAAATCATTCCTCATATATCGAATAATCAATTTAATTTAAGAACAATATGCCTTATCAATAAATTCCCGTATTGAGTAAGGAATACGAATTAACAATAATTTTTCTAGTTAATCATATAAATTTCAAAGTAAAATATTTTATGTAGAAATGATATATGGTTTTAGTAATAAATATATCCATGATAAATAATATGGATATTTAGGGTAAATGTAATGTCTAGTGGTGATAATAAAGTGAATATTTCAAGGGAAATGTAATGATTATAAAAATTAATTAAGAAAGAGAATGTCGATAATTTCCCCAGTAAAACTAATCATAAATCGTCTAAAGAAATAATAAGGATGGTATAATAACAACATATTCCAATTTTATCATAAGTATAATAAATTTTTTGTGTCGTTGATGAATTGAAATACAATAAAAATGTCATTAAAAACATTCTTGAGAAAAATAACCTTTTCACTTTGAAAATATTTTTTAAAAAAACTAAAATCTAAAAAAATATTTTGAAAATAATTTTATTTGAAAATAAACTTTTAAAATTATAAATTAATATTTAAAACATTAATTGGTCATAATATAGGGAAATTTATTACATGTCGTACACATTATAACAAAGATTATTTTCACATTTTTGGTAAAATCTAAACGGGGCTTGTTTGGAAAATGACATAAAGATTCCTTTCAAAAAAATTGTAAAAAGTAAAACATGGGTAAAAAATTATTTAATAAATCATTCATATAATTTAAAAAAAAATTAAAACATTTTTAGAAAACATGATTTTAGAAGAAAAAAGGATTTTTGATCGAGGAAAGAAATGATTCACTATTTTATTAAAAACATTTTATCATTCATTTTAAATACAAAAGAGATGAATATGGTGATATTACTTGAAAAAAATCATGAATAGATATACGAGATGAATATTAAAGGGTTTTATTAGATAATGATAAAATAATTTCCTTCAATGGAAATTCAAGTATATAATAATCCTTATTAAAATGAGATTGTAAAATAAACTCTTACAAAGATCATAACATTGAAGTGAGAATTAATCAATGAATAAATTATGTGTATCAAATTTAAATTAAAATAAAAAAAATTAAATATGAAATAATATATTAAAAATTATTTATGCACTTAATCTTAGAATTTCAAATACAATGAAGAAGTAATATAACCCAATGAAAATAAATTGAGTTATGAAATTCTTTACCACTTGTTAATTTTCAATTCAAATCCCATTAGATGCAATAATTCAAATTAAAACTTAAAATACAATAAATTATGAATTTTAATGATATTATATGAAAAAGGGGAAGAATATATACTATATTAAAGAAATTAGGTAAATAACATTACAATATGCCTCAATAAAGGGAAATTGAGACGAAGTCCCTTGTCACATGGTAACTTTCAATTAAAATACCCTTGTATGAAATAGTTCATGTTAAAACTTAAAATACCTTGAATTATGAATTATTAATGATATTAAATGTAAAATTGGAATTTTATACACCATATAAAACAAATTAAGTTCATAACCATACAATATGCCTCAATGAAGGGAAATTGAGATGAAGTCCCTTACCTCATGCTTCCTTTTAGTTGAACGCACTTTAAACTCATTTATAATGGTATTAATCATGTTATTAATTTATATAATAACCATATTCATATTTATAATATCATATATGATCCTATTATAACATTTTACCACCCGTTTGTTAATAATATTTTTTTGTTTTCATTGTTTTGGGTGTTAATTGCCTTGTTTTATCATGTGTGTTTTGTCATTAAAGTTTTGTTTCTTCTGTATAGGATATAGATCCATCATATACATAATTATATTAATTTTATAAATATAATATTTACTCATTATATACATTTTTATAATCATTCTTGAATTTTGTGTATGAAAAATGAATCACATCGCTTTGTGGAGGCGGTATGCCATACATACTCACAAGCGACGATATCATTCCATTAACGGGTGAAATGGTAAGTAAGTGGGTGATATATTTGTTTTAAATAATAAATATCATGTCATATATATCACATATATTCATTAAATTTAGCCTTATTACTTTCTATTTAAATCTTAAGTGAAAAATGAATCACATCACTTTGTGAGGCGGTAGTCTATCGTACACACGAGCAGCGTTATCAAATTTTAAATGGAATGAAAAGTACGAAGTTATATGTGATATTATAATTATAGAAGTATAATAATATCATAAATATAATATAAACATATCAAACTCATAATTATATCCATCCTTGAAAGGTGGTGATGAAAAACTAATTACATCGGTTTGCGAGGAGGTAGCTTGATGTACACATGATCGATGGTTTTGTTTACCATTTGATGGAGGAGGAGATGGATATAGGTCATGACCTTAAACTAATAACATATAATTAAATGAAATATACTTATTTTATTATATAATCATGGTTTAATAATATTTTAAGTGGATGGAATAAGAAACAAAATAAAAATTCTTGTTTAAGAACGTTGCCTCTTCTTTGGACAACTTCTTTAGGTTTGCACCAAAATCCTTCATAGGTTGGATTTATGATAAAAACAATGGATATAGGATATTGGTAGGGTATTAAGTGAGTTATTTTTTTATTTATTGGTCAAAACAAATGGTTTTTTAAGTGTGAAGAGGGGAGGATAGGGGGTATCCTTTTATAAGTGGGGGAGAGGACACACATGAAATTTTTGAAAAGAATCAATTATCGCCACATTTTTATAATGAAAAAAGACAAAAAAAAGTGTCATTATAGAACCTTATAAGTTATAAGTATTAAATATGACCATAAAATTAGTTTTGGATAATTTTTATGTCATTTTTAACCCTTATCTTCTTAGTTTAACTCCCTGGTAAACTTGTTTTTACCTTAATTGCAGTAATTAATTTTTTTTCACTATTAATTATGGTAAAAAATTAAATTGACCCTATTATATAATATAAATAATTATGATTAAAAATATTTAATTCATTTTTTCAAATTCAATTCATATAAGTGGTAGATTCTAATTTAAAATTATACTCGTATACATGAAGAAAAAGTGGTTTCCAAAGAGAAATATTCATAAGTATAAAAGGTTTTAATACCAAAATTCAATATGGAATTGATTAAACTAAAATAAAGTATTTAAATTGTAATATAATTGAACTTATTTTACTTTAAACTCATTTAAACATATATTATCTCTATAAATAATTTAAATGAAAAGACAGTTTTAAATAAAAATTAGTTTTTTTCATTATTCATCAAAAAATTGATCTTTTCATAAAATTAGAAAAAAATTACCCAAAGATAATTTTGAAATTTAGATTTTAAAAAATAATTTTATTTTTTAAAATAAATTTTTTAAAAGTGGTAAAAATTAATTTTAAATTATGTACGTAAAGCGTGACTAAACTGTCTTTTAGAAAAATACAGTTTTTCAGGAAACATTTCTTTTTCTTTTAAATGATTATTATTTTATTTCTAATCAATATATAATCATAATTTTAATAATTTAGTTATTATTATTCATACCTTCCAATTTAATGGTTATTTTAAAATGGTATACTATATTACGATTCATTTAGACTCGAGATTGTGTGTTTTGCAAGCTATCAAGGAGATCGACTTTATTTAAAAAAATATATATAATAAATTCTTGGGGTGTTACATTCTTATCTAATATTGATGCTATGTTTCATATATTCTATAGAACCCAACTTTCTTATTTTAAAATATTAGGGTGTTACATTCTCCTCACCTTTAATAAATCGTGTCCTCACAATTTAAACTTAATCTCGGTAATCAAGTGTTTGACATTTGGAAATACCATTATTGAAAACCCCACATCATAAAAAGGGATAACAAAAATTCATCTTAAAATAGGGAAAGATAAATATGAAAGTTTATCTGTAATAATAAATAACTAGGTTTCCAAATAGAAGAACATAGTTGGGAAGTGAAGATATAGTCATAGAAGAAAAGAATAATATCTAAATAATGATGGAGAGTGATAGAGGTCATTGATCACAAGAATGTGAATGATCAAGAGAAATTAAACAACCACAAAACCATAAATTTGTAATGGGTTAAAATATCATTGATTTATTGAATATAAAGGTAATAGGATAACATTTAAATTTAAATATTCTTTTCCTAATGTTTAGGAATTATTTTACTATCTAAAAATATAAGGAAATATTCTTACTTGATATATTTCTATTTCATAAGAACAATTTTATCCTTTGGTTGTGCTTCAATAAATTTACACTTTATTTATTACTCCATGAAATGAATATCCAAAATGAATTTTTTATACCCGAAGTAATAAAATTAACTTTTAATAGATCATAAGATCCATAAAATAATGACAAGTCTTTCCATCTAGTTCAAAATATTTTCCAAAACCAATATGGTTAGCACAAATTATTAATCTCTAAACCATGACAATAAAACTATCATTTAATCATTAATATTTATTCATAAAATTATTTAAGTAAAAACAATTACATAATAACTAGATTATCACGTAGTCTAGTGGTAGGTGTTAAACCCTTATCATCTATCAGTTGTGGGTTCAAACATCGCAGCCTTATCGAATTTGACGGGTTATCACCCAATGTGTGGGCTTTCCTTTTTCTTAAACCATATTAATATAATTCCTATAATGTTCCCAAATTATTATGACCCACAATTACTACAACATCAAAGATAATATAAACCTTAAAGGTTACTAATACCTTTAATCTTAAGTCTAAAAAAATGTAAGGGCATTATTTCTCAAATAACTTTTTTCATATACTAAACCAATAGTTTTTCTTCCCATAAATGTTTTCTAAAAATATCCTTAATCATGTTATATTCCTACCACAAAAATTTTCAAAAGGGTAATTTAATACTTTGAACTTATGATAAACCTTAAACTTATATACCCATGATGGTATCCATAAATCTTAAGATAATAAAGACATGTATGCTTCAAAAATTTAACACAATATTTAGATGTTTCGTGATTCTTATAACCAAAATACCATTGGTAAAAATACTTATAATATTTTATTCTTAAATACTAATACATAAATATTTCAACCATTTTATTTCAATATAGATCCTTATTTGGTCTAAGGGTTAACCTTTAGAATAGGTAATTTACTCGGATAATGATCAGGTCCCCCACATTTAAGAAAACAAACTATAAATGGATCTCTAGGATGAAATTTATTTCCTTACATCATACTCTTCATTTTTTTCTTAGAAATTCATTACTTTATGCCCTTATTTTCCACACATAAAACATTTTCTCATTTTTTTTAGACACCTTCTTTGGCATCTCTTTCCAAATTTATGACATGAAGGAAATCAGGCCTTCTTTACTCTATTATCTACACCACTTGAGGTCATGTTACCTACATCCAAGTATTTATTACCTCTATTTTCATTTCCATATTTATTTGGGTGGATTTTGGGACTTATGATGATGGAGAGTGTTTGTTTGGGGAAATGAACTAAATTTCAGGGATGTATGTTTGTTGAAATTAATGGAGTCTGAGTATAAATGTGAAAAAATATTAAGAGGATGTCCTTTGGGGTTCGATTTTACCCAGGGGTTTTTCTTAGCGTTTCTTCAGATTATGCCTACTAGGAATTTTCACGAAATGAACTGGTTACATGACCTGAAACATTTTATAGGCTGGTGTCATGAAATGGTGTATAACATGAAAATTTTACATGACGTGAAACTGGTTTACATCATAAAAAGGTCGATGATGAATTTGTTATCATATCTTGTAAATCATGGAATTCACATCATAAAAGGGTTTCATTTCATGAATTTTTTGAGATTAGTTTTTTTAACCACACTTCATGTATGATTTTATTTTCATTCAGCATGTAGGATTTTCTATTAAAACCTAGGATATCTCCCAAGAGATTTATGGGTATCTCTGCTTCTTTCAGATCATTTCATTCAGTGATTGATCTTAATTGTGGTTGTGTTTTGTATCTCTGGGTAAGTGATATTTCTACTTCTTTATTTCGGTTGGTCGTAGTAGTATCATTACACTACATTTTTATATTCATTGGTCTTGTGGTTTTTATTCTTCTTGATCCTTTCTAGATCTGTTATGAAATCTTCCTTGGAGGATAACCATTGTGTTGTTTGTGGTGTGGCGTATGATTTTCTTAAGGTATGTGATTTTTTATCTTCTCCAGTAACTATTTTTCTTATTGAATTGATTCTAACATGTAAGGACTATTTCTAGGGCCTTAATTGTTATATTTTCATTCTTCTATGTTGGTGGATCAAGTTGTAGGCGTGTGTGACCTGAGTTTGAGGTAGGAGCTTATATCTCTAGCCTATATTTAATGAACTTAATTACTCTGTTTTTTTATAAAAATAATTATAAATGGATTGGAATTATTGAATTGTGTGTGTGGAAACAAGTTTTTGAGAAAATGTGGTTTTCCCCTTATTTTGATAAAATTAAAGGTATTTTAAAAAAAATTGTGAAATGGATTTATGAAATGGTTTTCAAATCATGGTTTTTATTAATTAGTATGGAAAATTTAGCATATGGTAAGCCTTTGGTACTTAGGTGGAAGGTGTATTAATAGGCATCATCTCTTGATAATGTCAGGGGGCTTACTCATGGGGTGTTCCTTTTCTCCCTAGGCCTATTATTCTCGGGACTTATGGACCTGTTGGGAGGTTCACTTGCTACGATGTTCCTCTTCTCTCTAGATTCGATGCATATATCCAAATAATTGATGTTAACAATAGTCTATATCTAGGTATGAGTGTTCTATCTAGCCTAACATTCAGTGATCCTTGGTGTGATTTACCTAGTATTTGGTTTGCACTTATTGGATTTGATATTATATGTGATGAATACTTTGAATCACTTTGATATATGTGATATTCTTTGAAACTATTTAATCAATATTATTTAGAAGTGTGGAAAAATGGGGAATTTTTTACCATGATTTTGATATAAAAACTATTTAACTGATTATCATGCCTTGTTTTCTTTAAAGTTGAGAGTGTTTAGATTATTGTATAGAGACTTGATATAGAAAACCTGGGTGGGATCCTATAATCCTATTTAGCTCTTTGTAACCCCTACCAGAACCTTGATGTGAAATGAGAATCTCTATCTAAAATGATAGTATGAGGGACCCCCTGTAAGCATATAATCTCACAGACATACAATCTTCTCAACTCATCAATTTATAAAGTCTCCCAGATAGGAAGGAAGTGGTCTAACTTCATTAGTTGATCCATGAATACCCAAACAGTGTCTCTACCTTGAGGTGACCTCAGTAAACCAGCCATAAAATACATTACAACTTCATCCCATTTCCAATCTATGGATGGTAATGGCTGTAACAAGATGGCAGGCTGTTGGTGTTCTGCCTTTACCTACTAACAAGTGGAACACGTAATGATAAAACCCATTATCTAACATTTCATCCCAGGCCACCAATACTGGCGGCACATATCATGATATATCTTGGAGATACCTAGTTTCATTGTCCACTGATAAGCATGGTGTTCTCGCATTAGATACTCTTGCATGCCTATAGAAACCCAGATACACTCATGTATATACAGGATTCCATCTCTATCAATATACCAATCCAGAGGTGGTTCCTTACCAAAAATAATTTGTTGTAGGACCAAACCTTAGGGATTTAAAAACTTCCTTCTATTCACCCTATCTAGGAGTGAAGAGGTAATTTCTAAGGCTATAAGAAAAGACAGCTCATAACTCTCTTGAAACTCTAAATGCATATCAAAAAAGAGGTTCATCAAATTTCACTCATCACTATCTTTCTGAATGGCTTGTTCCAGAGCTTTCTGGCTCATCGCATCAACTACCGTATTTCCCCTTCCAGGTGCATAAGTAATCTTAAAGTCAAACGAATGAATTTATTCAACCTGTATTCATTGTATGAGATTCAATTCACACTACATAAAGTTATATTTGAGGATCTTGTGGTATGTAAACATCACAAAGTGCTCTCCCATAATATAATTTCTTATTAGACCAAGTCATGAATGACTACTACAAGCTCAAGGTTGTGCATTGGGTAATTATGCTCGTGATGTCTCAACTAGTGAGACCCATACACAATGACTTGATCCTCCTGCATCAATATTGCACTCTTCTCTATGGTTAATACATCACAGAATACTATATATCCTCTTCTAGGATCTATAATAATTTGAATAAGTTTCAAATTAATCCTTCCTTTCAGCTCTTGAAATTCCTTCTCGCATGCTTCATACCACAAGAACTTCACACCCTTCTTAGTCAAACCAATAAGAGGTGCCTCAATAAATGATAAGTATTGTATGAAATTCCTATAATATCCATCCAACCCAAATAAACTATGTATATCAAACACGTTATTGGGATTATCCTAGGAAACAACAGAACTCACCTTCTTTGGGTCAATTGATACTTCTGATTCCAAGATAATATGACCCAAGAAGTGAACCTTGTTGATCCAAAAGTGTCACTTTGTGAGATTATCATATAACTGATGATATCTCAGTGTACTCAATATGATCTCAAGATTTTTGGAATGGTCTCTTTGAGTATGAGAATACACCAATATTTCATCCACAAAAACCATGATGAAGGAATCCAAGTAGGGGTGGAAAACACTATTCATCAAATCCATGAAAACGACCGACACATTCATGAGACCAAACAACATAAAATGATACTCATAAATACCATACCTACTATGGAACATTGTACGAGGTATGTTTACAGGTTTAACATGCACCTAGTGATATCCTAACCTCAAATCGATCTTTTAGAATACTCTCTCTCCTATGATATGGTCAAAGAGGTCATCTATACAAGGAAAGGGATGTTAGTTCTTTATAATAAGATGATCCAACATCAATTAATCCACACAAAACCTGAGGGTTTCATTCTCCTTGGTGAAAATGACCAATGAACCCCAGGGTGAAGTGTTGGACCATATAAAACCCTTATCTTCTAAATACTCTAGCTGCCTCTTGATCTCCTACAACTTAGTAGTATCCATCCTGTAAGGAGGAATGGATACTGATGCAACTCCAAGAACTATATCAATAGTAAATTCTACCTCTCTCTTAGGAGGTAGTCTGGAGAATTCATCAAGGAAGACATCCCTAAAATAGTATACTATTGGAGAGAAATTATCTTGATGTAACCCCTAATCATCCATATAAAGGATAGAAATATGGTTTGTCATGTTTCTCAACCCATTATGTTATGGTCTAGATCTACCTTCCTAAACATCCCATTCACCCTTGTGAAGATAACTAGTGCCCTCTGGTGACATAAACGATACCCTACAATAGTAATAGTTCACATAGATGATACCAGTCCATCCCAAGAATGACATCAAATCCTATCATCTTGAGAATAAAGAGGTCCCATAAGAAACGATGGTTGTCTACCTCAAGGGGGAATTCCTTTCACTGGTTTACATTTTCTGATAAAATTTCCAATGGAGTGTCAAGTTTCATAATGCCATAGAAGTACTCGATATCAAGACCAAGGATTTTCATAATATCCACAAAGATAAATGAATGTGAAGCACATGTATCGAATAAGGCATACATGATAGTATAGGCTATTAAAATAGTAACTCAAATAGTAAATAGCCTTACACCCTTCTCCTTCGGTATAGGGTGCACTAAATAAATCTGATCTGATCCATGGACCTTCATTATAACCTGACTACCCTGAGTGGGTCCTCTCTAATGGTGTTGTGTATGTAAATCTTGGATACCTTATCCACGAACTATTCCTCAGCCTGTGAGGCCGGTAGTACTCCAGATATCTTCCTGGTGAGGTGCTCATAATCCTACTCCTGAAAGAGGATATAATATGAATCCTCTCCCACTAGATGGAGATGGTAATGTTCTATAAAAATGCTAAATATTCCCCAAACTTCCATATCCTTGGCACTCATTGGGGCCTTTAGGTCACTGAGACTTCATATTCCCTATCTTTCCACATTGGTGACAAACCATGTAACTGTCATTGGGCATCATATGGATATCGTTTCTCCCACATGCAGTATCAAAGTTTCATTTCTAGAAATTTTTCAAACCACTTCCCTGACTCAATTTTGAACTTCCCTGGTCTACACTATCAGTTTCCCTTAGGTTTATCTCAGTGATGAGAGCCTGGTTTACTATATCATATGTGGTAGTTAACCAGAAAATTTTTACCTGGGATCGAATAGGATGCCCGAGCATGTCCTCAAATCATCTCACTTTCCCTGGATCATCAGCGGTATAGATAAGCATAGATCGCTAAAGCTCAGTAAAATTATATGAATAATCCATAATAGACATAGAAATCTGTTGTAAAATCATGAACTCTCTGGCATGATCATCCCTTAAGGTCTTAAGAAAAAAGTAGCCATAGAATCTAGATTGGAAATCCCTCCAAATAACTTCTCAGTACTGACTTTATTGGTTTAGAATATCCCATCAATGTTTGGTGAATCCTAAAAGAATATATGTATAGAGCTTTACTCTCCTCTCAGGAGGTCTCTCAAGGTGATCGAAGATAGATAATACCATCTTAAGCCATAATTCTACATTCTAATGGCCACCATCCCCTGAAAAAAGTAGGTGTATGCTACTGTTGAAAATCCTGCATCAACTCTCCCATATAAGGGGAAGGTCATGGAGCTCCCAATATAGTCTGTATAAGATGCAGAAACTCCCCTTGAAACTAGATATTATCACCTGTATAAGGGATAACAAGAGGTTCTACTGGTGGAACTATTTGTGGTATCACTAGTGGCTCAGGGACCACCACCTATGGAGCATAGTCATCACCACCCTCCTAATGCATGAGTAGAGGACATCATGGTGGCATAAATCTAAAAATATCAAACACACGCCTTAGATAGGATTTAACAACTATAACATCATAGGTACATGAATAGGATGGGTAAAATACTTCCTATATAAAAGTCACACCCCTATGCCTACTTTTAAATCCAGGTATGGGTAATAGGATTGATCATATAGAACACAAGAGACATTGTCTACTGCCCACTACTAAGGTCGGGTCTAGTTCAAGGTCTGTGTTTCACTATAAGGGTCTCGGTGTAAGAACTCGGTTCTTATTCTTGCGGTACGGGTTCCTTATTTTCCTTTTTCCTTAAGTGTTTTTGAGAAAATAAGGAAAATGGGGAAAATACCAAATTTTGTGGGTACACACCATGTACTTTTCCACACACCGTGTACTTTGGTCATGTGGGATGAGTACACAGGTCGTGTAGGCCTGTCGATGATAAAGGGTGTAAAAACTGTCTACACTTCGTGTATTTAGTATATACACGTCATGTAATTAGTCATAAGGTGAATAGTAAAATGGTGGGAGTAGCCGCTAGCTGAGCGACAGTACACACCGTGTATTCAGAAATACATGCCATGTAATCATGTCGACAGATGAATAGTATGGCGGTGAAAAGTAGCCGCTAGAGGAATAGTTAGAAAATGAAAAGTACACATCGTGTACTTGAGAGTACACGCCGTGTAGTTTTTTTTAAAAAAAAACAGGTATTAGCCTCCTAATTCTGTAGAGGAGGTAGTGGATACGTTTGGAGCACTGGGAGAGAAGTCCAAAGCTTGGATGAGCTCCCGACCGCACACCGGAACTCGGATTCCTTCGCTGACGGTCTCGATTGAACAGCACGGGTGAGTTATTCACTCTTCTTGAACCCTTCCTTCCAATTTGTTCCCGAGGGGAACTTATTTGGGTTTGAATGCGTTTTTTTATCCCAGATCTATGTTGTTCTTGGACGATTTGGGATGCTTCGTTCACGTATATTGATCAGAGGATATCAAGGTAGGTGGTCTGGTGTTTATTTCCAACTACTGAGTGTTTTTGTGTACCGTTGTGCTACGCGCCCATGTTTGGGGTGTCATATAGCTGAGGCCTTGACTAATTAAATACCTATAATTGCATATGTAATTTAATGAATATGTATAACTGCTGTTTGGGATCATTTCCTTGATCCAGGGCCACCCCATGGGTGCATTTCCCTTGTTTAGCCATTTGGCCAGGATACCTGAGGATATGCCATGATTATAGCATGCTTTGAGTTTTCTTGGGAGAAAATGTAAATATATTTCTTTCTTATGTGTTGGGCTTGACCCGTTTACTTGATTTTCCTGAGGGCGTGGTACTGATTAGCCTGAGGTCATGGTTACTATTTCTCCTGAGGGCAAGGCCTGAGGGAAAGGCCTAAGGACATGGTTACTATTTTACCTAAGGTAAAGGCTTGAGGGCGTGGTTACTATTTCACCTGAGGGAAAGGCCTGAGGGAATGGTTCTATTTCACCTGAGGGCAAGGCTTGAGGGCAAGGTTCTATTCTCCTGAGGGAAAGGCCTGAGGGCATGGTTCTGATTAGTCTGAGGGCAAGTTTTTGTTTAGCCTGAGGGCAACAGTTTGTATGTCTGAGGACACTGTTTACTTTGAATATTCACCATGGTGATTTTTGTTGTTATACCTGACAATATAAAGCATAGTCTTGGAATTGTTTAAATAATAATTAATGGTAATGGAACTGGTAGGAGTATATTCTTTTGAGTACTTTCTATTTTACTGTATTTCATTACTGCACACTGTTGTTGCACATTTTCACTGACAGTTGGGCACGGGCCTTTGGTGGTTACCTACTGGGATTTATTTCTCACACCCTATTTGGGTCATGTCTTGGTCCTAAATATATTATATTGTTGTAGGTGTTGATAAGGGAAAGAGTCCCTATACAGGTACTTGATTTTTGCAGAGGAGTAGGAGAGCATGTGACCAAGCTTAGGCTTGCGATGCTGCTGAGTTCCTACTGCGCTACTTTGTTTTGCTTTGCTGTATCTGTCCCTTGTACTGTATTGTTTCAGATTGCAGTGTATCCTATTTTGGATGCTTTCTTAGACTTATGGACATATTGCATCATCGTATTTATATGACTGTTGTTTTCTTTTACTTCCGTACTGTTGTCCATTTCAGGTTGGTATTGTTTACTACTTCCACTTTTGGTATGTTTATATTTTCACTATTGTGCTACACTTTGACAAATGAGGGAATAGTTTCCCCACTAACAGACCTAGGACCTCGCTGCTAGTCGGTAGCCTCTGGCGTTGGGGGAAATGTGCTTGAGGTCATGTGACCAACCGGGTTCGGGGCACCCGTTGAGTGGCACCCATATCTGGGACGTTACAAAGTGGTATCATAGGAGTTCTTTTCTTCTTGACTTACTGTTTGGATCCTATATTTAGGGATAGGACAGAATAGGTACTTGGTAATAAGTTGTGCCTGAGAGTAGCTAACCCGTGTACAGGGAAAAACCAATTTACCTCATGTTGCAATTTTTCTGATTTTTCACTTTTACAGTTGATTTGATTTCACTGTTGGGTGACGCAATTGTGGTGTGCTATTTATATTTTTATACCTGGGTTCTACTTAGTTGCAACCCGATGAGATGATGGTATTCCATCTCATGCATCATTTAGGCACATGTTAGAATCACATTCCATGCATAGTTTCCATGCCATATAGGTGCATTAGAAATTTTATGTTGTTGTTATAGATGTTGTGCTAGAAAATTCATGTTGTTATGATAGATGCCTTGATAAAATACCTACTGTTTGATAGGGTATTCTTATGTAATGTTTTGTGAATGAACACCAAACTTTGGTTTTTGAGGATTATGGGCCCTCATCAATAGTAATTTGGTGGATCATCAATATATTTACCTCATTATAACACGCATAAGATGTCAAGATTTGGTTCGCAGGGAGTATGGGCCCTCACGAATCGGAATTTGGCACTTAGGTGTTGGTTTCAGTGTTTTTCTGGGCTCTGGAGTAATTTTTAAGACTTACTGTCTGAAAAACCCAGAATAAACGCCGTGTAGTTTTGACTACACGCCATGTACTCTTCTATTCAGGAAGAAAAGAAAAAAATTTAAGTACACGCCGTGTAGTTTCTGACCATGTCATAGGCCGTGTAGGCAGGAACACGGGTTGGAAAAACTCTAAGGGTACATGTCGTGTACCATTTGTACACGCCGTGTCGTATCGACCCTATGTCCGCCGTGTAACTAACAACATGGGTGGAGAAACCTGACCTTATACATGTTGCGTCAATGATGAACACGCCGTGTAGTGTAACCTGGGAGTCCGACCATGTAACTAACAACATGGGTCGGTGTTATCCTTCTAGTACATGCCATGTCCATATGGAACATGCCGTGTAGTGTGAGTCGTGTATCCAGTCATGTAACTAACAAAACGGGTTGGCGAAGCTCGTCTAGTACACACCGTGTACCTGAGGGACACGCCGTGTAGTCTTGACCAGTGAAAGACCGTGTGGACTTGACCATGTGGCTAAGGAAACGGGGTGGTGTACACACCGTGTGCGGGTGTAACATGTCGTGTAGTGTCAGCCGAGTATCCGGTCGTGTCACTAACAACACGGGCAGTTGGAATTTAAGTCGTACACGCTGTGTCTATCTAGAACACGCCATGTAGTGTGAGTTTTCTACCAGGCCGTGTAACAGACAACACAGGTTGGTGAATCTTGTCGAGTACACGTCGTGTAGACCTTATACAAGTCGTGTAGTCTCGTTCAAAAGAGAGATGTGTGGATAATCCATGTAGAGTGACTCAGTCAGGGAAGAAAATTCAAGTACACGCCATGTGTGTGGACAACACGTCGTGTGTTTGGGGTGTTACACGACCAGTTCTGGAAGAGTACACGCCCATGTGAAAGACTTGATGGAACACTCCATGTAGTTATTATAAAAGTTGTGTAGTATTGTTTTTTAAAACTTGAAAGTTTTCTTTTCCTTGTTCCCCCCTTACGCTTTCGGTTCTTAGTCTTTGATAATCTTTCTCTAAGGCATGTGTTTGACCTTGTAGAGTCATGCCGCCAAGATAACCACAAGTTGTTTTCCAAGAGAGTGGCAATGAGTATACTCCAAAGACGGTAGTCCACAGACTACTGATGGATCCTCCAATAGAGCTAGATGCGGTGCTAGCCGTTATAACGAACACAGGCACAGAGGCGCAATTCTGTGAATGCCTCATGCGGTTTATGCAGACCTTCTAGGGAGCAATGCTGATTGCCACATCTATGGCAGAGCTGACACGTATTTTCTAGCAGTAGCATCTGCCTACATTTTCAGGGGATAGCGGACCATAGGCTGCAGAGTCTTGGATGGGTTCTATGCAGACTATTTTCGAGCATCTAGAGACGACTTCAGGGCGTAGGGTCAAGCTCTCTACATACATGCTGTGTGATTCCTCCAACAGGTGGTGGGATGTTACCACCTAGACTGAGCATCATAGATACATGGCATGGGAAGATTTTTAGGCATTCTTCTATGACTTTTTCTTCCCATAGACGCTGAGGGCATATAGAGATCGAGAGTTTATGAATCTGCAGCAGGGATCCATGTCAGTGATGGATTATTCTGCCCGCTTCATCGAGCTGTAGTGTTTTTCACCTGTTCTGGTGGGTGACGAGACGTTGAGGGCTAGATGCTTTGAGGATGGTCTTTAGTATGACATCTGAGCACTGGTGAACGTTTTTAGGTTTCCTATAGTGCATGATATTGTGAACCAGGCACTGATTACCGATCGGAACCTATGAGAAGCTAGTGGTGCAAGCCAGGGCGGTTCGGCACTAGTTTCTGGTACTCTTTCTACTGGTAAGAGGAAGAGACAAATGGATTTCTCTCTGGTAATAGTACTATCCAAAAGAATCATTCAAGTGGCCCTGTAAGGTGATAACAGTGTGGTAAAGAGGGGCATAAGAGACCTAAGTGTTCTCATGACCCAGTAGAGTGTAGAGATTGCGGTAAGATGGTTCATCTGCAATGCTTTTGCAGGACGTTTCAACCAGTGGCTAGTGAGAGGGGTTCTGTGCAGACTCTGCATATAGGAGCAGGGCCAGCTGCTTCTTACCAGTCATGGAATTGGAATATGCCAGGACGTTCATGCCGGGGTGGTGGTCATGGTCGTGGTATCCATACACAGGATCATAGAGACAATAGGGTGGGTCAGCTCAGGGTAGCCAGGATGTGTCGCAGGGCCACAGCATTGTGCAGGCATATGCTGTGCAACAGACCCAACAGGAGCAGGATCACAGACCTTCCACTATCAGAGGTACTATTCTAGTTGCTTCTATTCTGTCTTCAGTACTTTTCGATACTGGTGCTACACATAGCTTCATATCTATGCCCGTTGTAGAGAGCCTTGGGCTTTGTGTTTCTTCTTCTTCTGATATTATGACGCTAGACACTCCGTTGGGTATTAGATAGGTAGGTGTGAGTCAGTGCAAGGAGTGCCCCCTAGAGGTTAGTGGGTGTCACTTTCAATGGGACCTCTATGTCTTGGAGTTGACGAGCTACGATTTCATTCTTAGGATGGACTGGTTGGTACCCTTTTGAGCCTTTGTAGATCATTATCATCACGGGGTGAGTTTCACGTCACCAGAGGTTGGAGAGTTTCTATACAAGGGTGAATGAGATGTCCAGGCGAGCCGAGATGGACTCGAGCATCGTGGGTGAGGTGGAGTGATAGCCCAGATTGCAAGATTATATCTGGATGACCAGGGAACTTGTCAGAAGGATTTCCCTCCAGTGGTTGATCATTTCATGGATGTCTTCCTGGATGACTTTTCAGGTCTTCCTCTGGAGCGATAGGTGAATTTCTCTATTGAGCTAGTGCCAGGAGCAGCACCGGTGTCCATTCCTCCCTATAGGATGTCTACACCGGAGTTGTAGGAGCTCAAGAGGCAATTGGAGGAGTTGCAGGCAAAGGGTTTCATCCGACCCAATACTTCTCCATGGGGTTTGCCTGTCCTATTTTCGAAGATGGTGGACGGTACCCTCAGACTCTGTGTGGATTATCAGAAACTGAACCAGTTGATGGTTAAGAACCAATATCCCTTACTGAGGATTGATGATCTTTTTTATCAACTTTTAGGATCACGAGTGTTCTCTAAGATTGACTTGAGATCTGGATATCATCAGTTACGCATTAGACCATCGGACATACTACTTACAGCTTTTCGGAGCAAATATGGTCTATACGAGTACTTGTTCATGCCGTTCGGACTCACAAACACACCAGCAGTTTTCATGGATCTGATGAATCATGTGTTCCACCCTTATCTGGATTCTTTTGTGGTAGTCTTCATGGACGATATCTTGGTGTACTCTTACACTCGGCACGATCATGCTACCCATCTTGAGATCGTACTGAGTACACTAAGAGAGCATCAGATATATGCTAATCTCTCAAAGTGCCACTTTTGTATGGACCAGATACACTTCCTGGGTCATATTATCTTAGAGGTAGGAGTTTCAGTGGACCCAGAGAAGGTGAGAGTAGTAGTTTCCTAGGAGAATACTAAGAACATGTTTGAGATACAGAGTTTCTTGGGGATGGATGGTTACTACAGGAACTTTATACAGGACTTCTCCCACTTAGTATTGTCATTGATAGGTTTTACTAAGAAGGGTGTGAAGTTCATTTGGTCAAAAGCTTGCGAGACAGCCTTTCAGGAGCTTAAGGGAAGATTGACATCAGCACCAGCCCTAATACTTCCAGATCAAGGGAAGATCTATACAGTTTACTATGATGCGTTAGGTATTGGTCTGGGAGTAGTGTTGATATAAGGCAATCAAGTAGTTGCGTACAGGTCTCAGCAGTTGAGTCCACATGAGAGGAATTACCCAACGTATAATCTCAAGTTGGTTGCAGTTGTACATGCATTACGCTATTGGAGACATTATCTCTTCGGAGAGAATTTTGTGGTGTTTATGGACCACAAAAGTCTGAAATATATCTTTACCCAGTGTGACTTGAATCTGAGATAGTGAAGGTGGGTTGAATACCTTCAGTCCTTTGACTTTGAGCTTGCATATACACCTGGTAAGGGTAACGCAGTTGCTGATGCACTGAGTAGGAGGACTCAGTTACAGGCAGTGTAGAAGGCCATTGGTGAGTGGAAGCTTATAGATTTGTTCTCTGTGATGCATTTGAAGGTGCATGACAGTCAGGGGCAAGCCTATCTTTCTTCCTTAGCTGTGACTTCTACCCTCGTGAACATAGTGAGGATGAGACAACTATCAAATTCAGAAGGCCTAGTTCTACGGGAGTCGGTGGCAAGTGAGTACCCTCCTCCCGATTGGACAATAGGCGATGATGAGGTACTGTGTGTCCAGGGATGAGTGTGGATTTCAAAGGATATACGTGAGGAGATGATGCGGGAGTTTCATGCTTTAGCTTGGGCAGTGCATCCCGGAGTTACCAAAATGTACCATGACTTGAGACATCAGTATTGGTGGTCGGGTATGAAACGGGAAGTAGATGGTTTTGTTGAGAGATATTCCACTAGTCAGCAGGTGAAGGAGGAGAATCAGAGGCCAGTTGGACTATTACAACAGTTACCCATTCCGGATTGGAAATGGGATGATGTCGTGATGGACTTTGTGACCGGGTTACCGAGGTCACCTCGAGGTAGTGATGTCATGTGGGTTGTTGTAGACAGACTTATGAAGGTAGCTCACTTTTTTCCGATCAAGGAGACCTTCGGTGTTGACAAGATCAGAAAATTGTATATCTAAGAGGTAGTACGTCTTCATGGGGTCCCTCATTCTATCTTTTCAGATAGGGATGCCCGCTTTATGTCTCATTTCTGGAAGAGTTTTCAGAGGTCACTAGGTACATAGGTGCTTCTGAGCACAGCTTACCACCCTCAGATCGATGGATAGTCAGAGTGTACGATACAGGTGCTTGAGGACATGTTGCGTTCATGCATCTTAGACTTTGGGGGATTGTGGGAGAAGCATATACCCTTGGTCGAGTTTGCCTATAATAACAGTTTTTAGGCAACTATTGAGATGCCACCTTATAAGGCTTTATATGGTAGGTCATGTCGATCACCTTTGTGCTGGTTAGAGGCAGGTGATGAAGCTTTACTAGGACCATGTCTCATACAGAAGACTTCAGAGTAGGTCTAGTTGATACAGAAGCATATGGCTACTGCACAGTATCGTCAGAAATATTATGCCAATCACCGCAGACGACCCTTGGAGTTTTTGGTCGGGGATCAGGTTTTCTTGCGTGTTTCACCGAGGTTGGGACACAGGAAGATTAGGATATAGAGTAAACATTCACCAAGGTACGTGGGGCCATTTGAGATTCTGGAGAGAGTCAGGTTGGTTGGCTATCAGTTGTAGTTACCATAGAGGTATCGGGCCATGCACGACGTCTTCCATGTATCTCAGTTGCGCCATTATCACTCAGACATGTCTCACATCTTTCAGCCTGAGGAGGTTGAGCTTCAGGTCGATGAATCCTTTGAGGATCATTCAATTCGTATTGTTGATAGGAGCATGAAGGTTCTCTGAGGCCGATCAGTTCCTCTCGTACAGGTGCTATGACAGCATGGCCGAGTGTAGGAAGAAACCTGGGAGCGGGAGACCTACATACGTGCTCAGTGGCCAGAGTTATTATGAGCTTTATCTTTACCACCCTTGGAGGGGAAATTCGAGGACAAATTTCTTTAATGGGGGAAGTTTTTAAGAACCCAATTCTTATTCTTGAGGTACGGGTTCCTTATTTTCCTTTTTCCTTAAGTGTTTTTGAGAAAATAAGGAAAATGGAGAAAATCCAAAATTTTGTGGGTACAAGCCATGTACTTTTCCACACACTGTGTACTTTGGCTGTGTGGGATGAGTACACAGGGCGTGTAGGACTGTTGGTGATAAAGGGTGAAAAAACTAACTACATGTCGTGTACTTAGTATATACACGCCATGTAATCAGTTGGTAGGTGAATAGTAAGGTGGTGGGAGTAGCCGCCAGCTAAGAGACGGTACACGCCGTGTATTCAGAAATACACGTCGTGTAATCATGCCGACAGATGAACAGTGTGGTTGTGAAAAGTAGCCGCCATAGGAACAGTTAAAAATGAAAATTACACGTCGTGTACTTGAGATTACATGCCGTGTATTTTATTTGTTTTTTTGCTTAAAATGGGAAGTATCCTCCTCATTCAGAAGAGGATGCAGTGGACACATTTGGAGCACCAGGAGAGAAGTCCGGAGCTTGGAGGAGCTCCTGAACGCACACCAGAACTCAGATTCCTTCTCCAATGGTCTCGATTGAACCGCGTGGGTGAGTTCTTCACTCTTCTTGAACCCTTCCTTCCAATTCTTTCCTGAGGGGAATTTAGTTGGGTTTGAACACATTTTCTCTTATCCCAGATCTACGCTATTCTCGGATGATTTAGAAGGCGTCATTCATGTATATTGATAAGGGGAGATCAAGGTAGGTGGTCTGGTGTTTATTTCCAACTGTTGAGTGTTTTTGTGTACCGTTGTGCTACGCGCCCATGTTTGGGGTGTCTTATGGCTGAGGCCTTGACTAATTAAATACCTAGAATTGCATAGGTAATTTAATGAATATGTATAACTGCTGTTTGGGATCATTGCCTTGATCTAGGGCCACCCCGTGGGTGCGTTTCCCTTGTTTAGCCATTTGTCCAGGATACCCAAGGGTATGCCGTGATTATAGCATGCTTTGAGTTTTCTTGGGAGAAAATGTACATATATTTCTTGCTTATGTTTTGGGCACGTCCCGGTTACTTGATTTTCCTAAGGGTGTGGTACTGATTATCCTGAGGGCATGGTTACTATTTCGCCTGAGGGCAAGGCCTAAGGGAAAGGCCTGAGGGTGTGGTTACTATTTCGCCTAAGGGTAAGGCCTGAGGGCAAGGCCTGAGGGCGTGGTTACTATTTCACCTGAGGGAAAGTCCTGAGGGCGTGGTTACTATTTCGCATGAGGACAAGGCCTGGGGGTGTGGTTCTATTTCTCCTGAGGGCAAGGCCTGAGGGAATGGTTCTATTCACCTAAGGGAAAGTCCTGAGGGCGTGGTTCTGATTAATCTGGGGGAAAGGTTATGTTTAGCCCAAGGGAAACAATTCGTATGTTTGAGGACACTGTTTACTTTGAATATTCACCATGGTGATTTCTGTTGTTATACCTGCCAAGCTAAAGCACAGGCTTGGAATTGTTTAAATAATAATTAATGGTAATGGAACTGTTAGGATTAGCTGCTTTTGAGTACTTCCTAGTTTACTGTATTTCATTACTGCAAACTGATGTTGCGCATTTTCACTGATAGTTGGGCACGGGCCTTTGGTGGTTGCCTACTCGGATTTATTTCTCACACCCTGTTTGGGTCATTTCTTGGGCCCAAATAGATTATATTGTTATAGGTGTTGATAAGGGAAAGAGTCCCTATACAGGTACTTGATTGTTACATAGGAGTAGAAGATCATGGGACCAAGCTTAGTCTTGCGATGCTGCTGAGTTCCTGCTGCGCTGCTTTGTTTTGCTTTGCTGTATTTGTCCCTTGTACTGTATTGTTTCAGATTGCAGTGTATCCTATTTTGGATGATTTCTTAGACTTAGGGACATATTGCATCATCGTATTTATATGACTATTGTTATCTTTTACTTATGTACTATTGTCCATTTCATCTTGGTATTGTTTACTGCTTCCACTTTTGGTATGTTTATATTTTCACCGTTGTGCTACACTTTGACGAATGAGGGAATAGTTTCCCCACTAACAGACCTAGGCCCTCGTTGCTAGTCAGTAGCCTCTAGAATTTGGGGAAATGCACTTGAGGTCATGTGACCAACCTGGTTCGGGGCACCCGTTGAGTGGCACTCATATCCGGGACATTACACTCAGTATATGGACTGTTAATTGTAAGTTATAGAGGAAAAAACCCTTTAATTTTCGATTTGCATCTCCATTTAATAGATACCATAATTATATTAAATATTTAAAAATTATTTCATTTAGATAATTGACCAGTTAACTAAAACACCATTCCCATTTTATACAAGTACATTCTTTATAAATTTCAATTAGTAGTTCATTTAACTATATACAAACCTTTACATTTGATGAAAGAATATAGCAGGTAGTATATAATGATTTGACTAAATGAATCATAATTCCTAGTCTATAGAGGTACATGTACTCTTTGGATTACAAATGAAATTCATGTATCTCAAATAAACTAATTTTATAGTTTATGTAACCTCATTTACATAACTCAAGCATGTGATAATTGGTTAGTTAAGGTGTCATCATCAATATATATGTGAAAACATCATTTGGGTCGATGTAGACACTTTAATAACCTATTATCTAATCTTCTTTTCCTTCAAAAATGATAGTTTCATAACAGATATCTCATTCAAGGAACATATAGTAAATATAATGCAGTCAAGCAATGAATCCTATATGGCATGGCATAATTCATCACATATTGGTCCTATAAGGTGCCTAAAATTATGCATGATCAATGTTTCCTTACCATATCAACCAAGGATAAGATATAATCCAATATCATAATAATAATAACATCACATATCATGTGTGTCACCCAATAGTGGAATCAAATCAACTATAACAAACATAAACTAGAACATGATATCCCATCCTAGGAAATTTGGATTTTCCCCATACGTGAGTTAGCTACTATTAGGCATCAGCTCATTACCAAATCTCAAATTGTCCTAGTCTCATTTCTACCATCCCAAAATAGTAAGGTAAGAAAATAAATTGCCTCTCATACCACTTTGTAACATCCCAACCTAAGATCCACTAAATGGTGCCCTGAGTTGGTGGGTCACATGGCCTCAAGTGCGCCTCCTCATACGCTAGAGGCTTCCGACTGGAATTGATGGTCCAAGGTGGTATAGTGGGGATACTATACCCTCATGATAAAAGTATAACAATGGTAAAATAAATAGATAAGAGAATAGAAGAATCATAATAATAACTGATAGCATGAACATTAGAAGTAAAACATCAAGTATCATATACAAAATGATGTAATGTCATGTATCTATCAAAAGGGAACATTTGGACATGGAAGCGGGCATCCAATGAAATACATGTATCAAAAGAAAAAAAAGACCAAAAATTATATATCCAATATCATCATGAGCCATAGCATGTTCTGATGCTTCCCTGTTCCCATGCTATAATCACTCAAGCATTAACAATTGGGCACTTGCCCCTGTCCATACCTTCACCCACATAATCTTCTTGGGTACCATCGGTGGCCCAAATAGGGTATGAGATAAACTTAGTATGCCACCAATAATGGTGATTATAAATATCCAGTCATTTTATACAATATGAGCAGTGTGTAGATATAACAATGGTAAGTAGTAATAAAAACTGAAAGGTTTTGGATCTGGTTCTTGAAGGACACCAGGATAACACTACCTGCTTTGGCCTGTTTTGGGAAACCTATGAACAAATACCATCATGGAAATATATGTATAATTGTATATGTATATATGTATGTATGTATATATATGTACTATATACGTAAAAAGGTTAATAGACATGTATACACATGTGTAGTATTATCCAGGACCCGAGGCATAACTTAATTGTCCATGTCGAGTCACTAGAGTGTCATAGGTCATAAGTGATACCATGCCAGAGTATTACAGGCATAAGGGATTCCATGCCCAAGTATCATGATATGGGTAATCCATGTTTAAGTATCACAGTATGGAGACGTCGTGCCCTTGTCTCATAAAAGTAGGGACACTGTGACTATATATCATGGGTGTAAGGGATGTCATGCCCATATATCATAACAGTGTGAGGGAATCCATGCTCTTATATCACAATGGTGTAAGGGACGCCATGATCATATATCAAAATAGTGTAAGGGATTCCATGTTCGTATATCACAATAGTATAAGGGATGTGATGCCCTTATATCACAATAGTGTAAGGGATTCCATGCATGTATATCACAATAGTGTAAGGGATGACATGCCCGTATATCATAAAAGTAGTAAGTGGTATATGTATTTAGGAAGATCCAATATATAGTTCTTGTTTCATTAGCATTCCTCTTTAACAAGGGAATAACCATTGTCCTATTTAAGTAAGTGTTGTGGTCGTACCACTCACTTCTATTCAATTCATTATAGTCATCATAATTAAGAGTCACACCAAAACCATATAGAAGATGTTTTGGTCACTTAAACATCTATAATAACAAAGGTAGTTCCATCAGCACACCACAAGGGGTGGAAATAACTGACAGGGGCCTATCCTAACAAGAATAAAGAGATACTGGGTTATTTTTATCAATGATATTGAATTAAACATGGTTTATGTTTATTTTAAGGAAACACGCAGAGAATCTATAATGAAGAATCACAACACATAGTATAAGGAAACAAGACTTAAGGGAAAGTTACTAAACCACCTAAAGGTTTCGGGCGTAGAGAAATCACGTGGGTGTAAGTGCCCACTTGGCTTTTTTTCATTAACAATGATCAATTTGGGATCAATACGATGATAAACGTCAGTCTCCACATATTGAATCATAGAAATAGACAAAGAAAAGGAAAGTCTCAGAACCAGAAAGTAGGATCGTTATAGGTTGATTATAATTAATTTAATCAATTGAAAATAAGTACCTTTTGGTGTTCTTTCTTCGTTGATATTCTTGACCACGTTCCGATGTGATTCATCCTTGCGTCGCAGAATCCAAGTGTAGACTTCCTCTAGCGGTTATCCACACATGCATCTCATATCTCTGGATGTCGTCAAAGGAGTCTCCAGGTGCTAGCGTGGAGAAACCTTTGCTTGCATTGTCCGCCTTAGATCGTCTTGATCTGATGGAAGAGGATCTCTCTCAGTCTTGAGAGCATTCTTGGAGGAAGAGGTTCTTTCAGCCTTGAAATAATTCTCCAGAATTGTTGTGTACAATGATTCTCTTGTCTTAAGAAAAGAGTTGGGGTTGTGAGGATAATTATAATCGGGTTTGAGGTTGTAGAGTTATGACAATAAATAAACATGTTACGTGTTTCATTTATTTTATTAACTCCCTTTTGAAAACCCCATGTCGAGTCATTAATTCCTTGACATGTGCCCACACTGATTATAATAAATATCATTTAATAAAATGATATTTCCTCAAAATCCCGACTGAAAAAACTACACGACGTATATTAATAAATACACGGCGTGTACTTGTTTTTCATTGAAAACTACACGGAATGTACATTCAATGTACACGGTGTGTATATCTTATTTTCATTTATTAATTTCCTTTCCAAAATAAAAACTACATGGTGTGTACATTTAATAATACACAGCGTGTACTTGTTTTCAAAATAAAACTACATAGCGTGTAATCATTGATACATGGCGTGTACTTGTTTTATTTTATTCTTCCTCCAACATTAAAATGATTTAGTATTCCTTGAATAACTATTAAACCACATACGGGAATAATCTTTATTCTACTTGAGATACTTGAATACACTTAGTGTGTGACCCTCTAGGCCCCTTTCTCGTTGGCATTAGGCGGGCTTGCCTAAAGTCCAAGATTATTGTCTAGCAATGGGTCAAGGCACCCAAGAGAAAGAAGTTGATGCCGCATTGACGTATCACCTCATATGAATGATTACTATGTAATTTAATACCTTTGTCTCAATATCTCATCAAGCAGGTTTCATGGTAGTTTCATAAACCTGTATGCTTGATCTGTCATTCTGTGACTTCCAGAAATAAACTCGTTGTTACACCATGGCCATGGAATTTTTTTGACAGTTCTATTTCAATCAAAGGGCCCGAGATATCTACTTCCATAAATATGGAAGGGAAAAATCCTTCATCGAATTATCCATTAACAACATGTCATTCGTGACGCACCCAATGTACCCTACTTCCCGCAAACTATCTTCGTGATGGTTTTCGTCAGAAAATCTAAGTGCACGAGTCATGACATGAGTTAATGATAATCTTCCATTATAAGGACCATTACACACACTCACAAATAGTAATTTCTGATGAAACCAAGACATGAGGAATTACTACTGGCGGGTCTGTTCTCATAATCTCCCATCTTGGAGATTACCAAGTGCGAACTCCATGAGAGAGAGTATCATCTTCTTATGAGTACTCGCACATGAAGTTCTGTATACTATGTGTCATATCATAGTATTTCATACAATCATAGAACTTTATTTAAGAATGTTGTTATAGTATTTCAAGGTTCTCATCATAGCAGGGATCTTCCATGACCTTATTAATGCAACAAATATTCCATGACATTGTTATATTATAGTCATGAAGAACAATGAACAGTATATAATAAGTGAAGATTCATGTAATCAAAGTACAAAACAGTTGGTTCTCAGGACACCAACCCTTACAAACTCCCACTTGGACTAGAGCCAACTGCCTACAACTTTTAGTCAGTTAGACCTCACATGATGATCATGTTTCTGTTGAGTCAAGACTTTAGTCAAGGGGTCCTCCACGTTGTCTTCTGTGGAAATACTACTCACTGTAACTTCACGTCTCTGAGAAAAATCCCTCAAGAGATGATACTTCTGAAGTATGTGATTTGTAAGATGATGTAACCTTGGCTCTTTTTCAAGTGTCATCACTGTAGTATTATCACAATAGAGTGTGATGGGATCTTTATTGCTCGGTACTACATCCAAAACTTGGACGAAGCTTCGCATCCACACTACTTCTTTAGCTGCCTCAGAAGCTGTGATATACTCAGACTCCACTGTTGAATCTGCCACCACACTTTGCTTTGAGCTCTTCTAGCTCACTGCACCTCCATTCAAACTGAAGGTGTATCCAGTCTGCGACTTCATGTCATCTTGATCAGTCTGGAAACTAGAATCTACATGTCCTCTGATGACTAGTTCCTCATATCCTCCATAAACCAAGAACATATCCTTAGTACGCCTTAGATACTTAAGGATAGTCTTGAATTCCATCCAATGGTGGTCTCCTAGATCAGCTTGATATCTTCCTACCGCACTTAATGTGTAAGAAACATCTAGCCACATACATAGCATAGCATACATGACTGACCCAATCGCGGATGTGTAAGGGATCCTTGCCATTTTATTTCTTTCCTCATGTGTATGAGGACACATTTTCTTGGAAAGATGAATGCCATGTGACACTGGCAACAATCCTCTCTTGAACTGTTCCGTAATTAATCTCTTCAGTATCTTGTCAATGTATGTACTTTGACTCAGGCCCAGCATTCTCTTGGATCTATCACGATGGATCTTGATCCCAATAATATATGTTGCCTCGCCCAAGTCTTTCATGGAGAAGCATTTATCTAACCATGCCTTAACTGACTGTAAGACAAGTACTTTGTTTCGAAATAGTAATATGTCATCAACATATACTATTAGGAAAATTACTGCACTTCCACTAAACCTCTTGTAGACACAAGGATCGCATTCGTTCTTAACAAATCCAAAATCCATTACAGCTTCATCAAAATGAATGTTCAATGACCTTGATGCTTGCTTTAATCCATAAATGGATTTATGCAACTTTCATACCTTATTGGCATCCTTTGGAGTCACAAAACCTTCAGGTTGTGTCATGTAGACATCTTCCTGGAGGTTCCCGTTAAGGAATGTTGTTTTGACATCCATTTGCCAAATTTCATAGTCATGGTAAGCGGAAATGGCCAATAGGATTCTGATGGATTTCAGCATTGCAACCGGTGAAAAGGTTTCATCATAGTCAATTCCTTGACGCTGTCTAAAACATTTGGCAACCAGTCATGCCTTATAGGTGCTGACTTTCCCCTCCATGTCTAGTTTCTTCTTGAATACCCATTTATTACCAATAGGTTTTACATCAACTAGAGTATCTACCAAAATCCAGACTTGGTTTTGGTACATGGAATCCATTTCAGAATTCATGGCTTCTTGCCACTTGGCAACGTATGTGCCTTCAACTGCTTCCTTGTAGGTAAGAGGATCATCATTGTCAACCAATAATGAGTCACCATCCTCGGTGACAAGAAAATCATATTGTTTTGGTTCTCTCACCTCTCTCATACTCCTATGCAGTTCTTGTGTCTCTGGAATAGATTGTTCTTCCATGGGGCTTTGTGGAATCTGTTCTTATACCAACTCCTATGTATCTTGATCCTCGACTTCATCAAAGTCTATCTCACTCCCACTATCTCTTTTGGAGATGTGCTCCCTCTCAAGGAATATGGCATGTCTTGCCACTGTAACCTTTTTTTCTAAGGGGTTTTATAGGTAATATCCCCTTGTTTCCTTAGGATATCCTATAAATATACACTTTGTGCCTCAGGGTGAAAGTTTGTTACCTGAAGAGGCCTTAACAAATGCTTCGCTACCCCACACATGTAAATTCAATAACATGGCTTTGCGTCCACTCCATAACTCGTATGGAATACCATTTATTGATTTAGTTGGTACTTGGTTTAGTATGTGTGTTGCTGTTTTTATTGCATATCCCCAAAAGGATAATGGAAGACTCACATGACTCATCATTGATCTCACCATGTCCAACAGGGTGTGGTTCCTCCTTTCACTTACACCATTCCATTGAGGTGTGTAAGGAGGAGTGAGTTGAGATAGAATCCCAAACTCTCATAATAAATCAATGAAGTCCTGATTAAGATATTCTCCTCCTCTGTCTGAGTGAAGTTTCTTAATCTTCTTACCAATCTGGTTATCAACTTCATTCTTGTATTCTTTGAACTGATCAAAATAATCTGACTTATACCTCATTAAGTAAATATATCCATATCTACTAAAATCATCAGTAAAAGTTATGAAGTACGAGAACCCACCCCTTGCTTCAACTGGAAATGGTCCACACACATCTGTGTGAACTAATTCTAGAAGCTCTTTATCCCTTTCACCTTTCCCACTAAATGGGTCTTTGGTCATTTTGCTTTGTAGACACGCATGACATAAACCAAGTGGTTTTAGTTCGAAAGAATATAAATACCCATCTTGATGTAATTTTGTCAAACGTTTCTCATTGACATAACCTATCCAGTGATGCCAAAGTTGGGTGTGGTATGAGTCATGTGAATTAACTTTGTCATTGATTTCCATTACTTGGTTTGTGTAGTCTAACACATAAAGGTCATTATATAAATGTGCCCTACCAAAACAAATGCTATCTTTATAAAAGTAGCAACATCCACTTCCAAAATTTAAGATGAATCCATTAATATATAATCTGGATACTAAAATAATGTTTTTGGTTACATAAGGTACATAATAACATCCTTTCAAAACCAAGACCATCCCAGTAGGCAATGTGAGATGGTAGTCTTCGACAGCTACAATAGCGAGTCTGGCTCCGTTGGCTGTTTGTAGATCCACCTCACCTCGGTCAATCTTTCTGAATCTACTTGGTTCCTGTATTTGGATATAGATGTGAGAACCACAAGCAGTATCTAATACCCAATTAGTAGAAACAGATAGATTGCATTAGATAACAAACGCACCTGAAGCTTCCCCTTGCTTCCTTGGTTGGGTGCAGTTTTTCTTCCAGTGGCCCTTCTTGCCACATGCGAAACAAATAGCATCTTGTTCCCTTGCCTCCCCTTTGATCTTCCTTTTCTTAGAAGGCCTTGAAGATTCTTTGGGCTTAAAGCTCTTCACCTTCCCTTTCCTTTTATTCACCATAAGGACAAAAGGTTTTTCATGCTTCATGTCATTATCCACTTGGCGAATGAGGATAAGAAGATCAGACAGAGACTTCTCAATGTTGTTCATGTTGAAGTTCACAACAAAGTTTGAGAAGATCTAGGGAAGTGATGCAATAATGAGATCGGTACCCAGTTCTTCGGGGAGTTTAAACCCTAGAACCTCCAAGTGCTCAATGTAGCCAATGATCTTGACTACATGAGGCACAGCTAGGGCACCCTTTCCAAGATTGCTCTGAAATAGAGCCTTGGAGATCTCAAACCTTTCATGTCTTGCTCTCTCCTGGTATAGACCATGGAGGTGCTCGAGCATGTTGTAGGCATCCATGTATTCATGAGACTTCATGAGCTCACTAGACATAGATGACAACATCAAACATTGAACGTCGAGTGCATCACTCAAATGTTGATCATAGACCAGGAAATCTTCATCGCTCTCCCCTAGGGCAGGAGAATCAGGAAGTGAGGACTCCAGCACGTAAAACTTTCGTTCATGGAGTAGGATAACCCGAAGGCGCCTAAACCATTCCTGAAAGTTACTGCCGGTGAGGATGTTTTCTTTATCCATAATTGATCACAGAGAAAATGTGGTTGATGAGTTTTTCATATTCTACAAATTAAAAGAGCAGATTTATTGTAACGACCCAAAATTTTTGAATAGTATATTAACTTACTCTTAATGATTTAATATAGATTTTAATGTTTAATGAAGAAAGAGGAGTCGATGGCTTCATCCAGTAGACTCGAACCTTATGAAGCCCACTTATCAGAGCTTGGGAAGGAGGTGGCATCTTTGGGCTTCACTTTGGACCAAGCCCAAGCCGAACTCCAGCGTGTCAAGCTTGAACGGAAACGCCTGTGGGAGAAGTTCAAGTTAGTAGAGATTACTACTAGGGAAATGTTATTTGAGCCTCCCTCATATTCTCTCACCATATCACACCTTACACTTAGTTCATATGCTGGTGTTATAAGGGGCTATACGATGTGACCATAGCTTCTTTGTGTAATCCTTTGGGATGAATAAATTGAGACTTCTTCCTTTAGTGAAGTTTGTGAAATTTCAAATGTCTGGATAATTTTAGGATGTATTTTATTGATGAATTTTGAAAAAAATGATATTTTAAAATATTTATGTAAACCTTAAATAATTAATGACGTGTAATGATTTTCAAAAAATGGTCTTCTGCAAAAGTGTTCAGTAAGGAATTTGGAGTCTAATAAGATCAACTTAATTTTTGATGAATAGTAAATTATGAATAGTGATTTTACGCTTAGGATTAGTAATGTGACCAAATGGATTAGTAATCTCACTTAAAGAAAGTTTTAATATAATTTAGACACCTAGATTAAGTAATGTGATTCAATAAAATGGGTAAATAACGATTTCATAAATTATTAGTCAAGTATTAGTTTTTTCAAGTGAATAGTGTTTTTTAATTAAAAATATTTAGAAAAGTATTTTTATAAAATGGAATTTATTTTGAACTCAGAGCATCGATATTATGTTATGGTAATTTTTGGGGATTTTTCTGAAAAAATGAATTTTCGGTGAATAGTGTTTTTATTTAAAAATTAAATTAAAATTATTTAGAAAATTATTTTTATAAAATGGAGTTCATATTTGTAATTAGAGCATCGATATTTGGTTAAGGTGAAATTTTGGGTTTTTTCTGAGAAAGATGAATTTTCAGTGAATAGTAAAAATGCAGTTATAGGGTTTCAGTATGTTTAATGACATCATAATTGTGTCATGATGATGTCATGAGATATTTTAAGGGTTTTCTGACCAAAGGTGATAAATTATTGTATTGGGGGCCCCATGTGGCCTAACTCCATGGGAAATACCATGGGAGAGCCCATGGTTTTGAGAAAACCACTTGTGAGGTGTCCCTTGAAATTATTAAAGTATCACCTCACTTTCCCTATAAATACCAAGCCATTCTCTCATCCTTTCGACTCCAAAATCATTCTCAACGAATTTCTGGTCTCCTTAACTCCCAAGGAGTCCTCCCAAGGTTCCCTCAAGCCTCTCAAGGTCCCAACCTTTGAGTTTTAAGAGTTACATTTAAGGTAAGGGATCTGACCTATCTCTTTCTTTTCAAGTAATCTCTTTTATGTCATTTATTTTATGCTCCATGTTCTTATGTTAGAGGATGTTCTTTTATATTAATCTTACTGCCCTTTTCATTTTCATATTATGAGATACCCCCTCTTTTTCTCATCAATTCGTTTTAAGAATGTTTAAGTGGCGTCGTTAGGCTGCCGAATTTTTAAGGGATTCTTTCACCCTTCTCATTTTTCAAAGTTCTACTTTCATGTCAAATCTTTCAAGTTACTTTTTATTATGTTGGGTTATTATCTCTAAATATATCATACTTAAATTTTATGTTCATATGATTAGATACCCTATTTGATCTCATCAATTTATTTTTGTTGAAGTTTAAGTGACGCCGTTAGGCTGCCGAATTTTCATAAGAGAAATCTAATTTGTGTCTTCCTTCCATGTTTTTCATTTCAAATGGTATGTCCTTAAAATTTCATTACCATGTTCATATATCCTTTATATTCGGTCCCTCTACTGTTTTATGGGTCATTTATGAATGTTTGACCCATGTCCCCTCTCTTTTCAATGTTTTCTAAAACCCCGAAACATAGCTGTTATGCTGCAGAATTTTCGTCTCAAAATGTCTCTCTATTTTTCTAAAGTTCTTTTATTTTATTAAGTGAATACTCAAAGGTCTCTCTTCTATAGGGGTATTCACATATATACCAAGTTGTTATATTTTAAATTCTGGTATTTACATACATGAGACCCGCTTTCCCTTTCCGTGGGTTTAAAGTGACATAAAGATCATGTCTTTAAAGCAGTTTTTAAAACATTATGATTATGAAATGAAACCCATTTCTTTTATGATATATGGGTTTTTTATGAAATTATTGATGAAGATATGTGTGGCTCACATGATGATAAATACAAATTTAATGGTGCGCCCTGATAGCGCTCCAATTCATTGGGTAAAGACTTAATCTCTAGAGATGACCATTTTTAACGACGCCTTGGTGAATAACCTTGGTAATTTTAATGACACCTTGGGGATGAACCTTGGTGAAATGGAAATGATTTTCTATGTTAAATGTTTTAGTTGCATCTTCAAGTTATGAAAAACTTTATTTTTATTATGATATGCCCCGTGATTTCTTTCTCATGCCTTAAAGTTCTTTTCATGACCTTATTGAAGTATCTCAAGTTCACATGTAAAATGTTTCTCTTGTTTCCCTTACTGGGCCTTCTGCTCACCCTTTCTTTTGATGTATTTCCCCAGGTTATGAGATGCAGTAATGAACCTAGGATGAACTTAAGTGGAAGCCTTTCAAGTGTTTAAGAATAATGTTTTATGTTGTTTTCATGTATTATGTTCCTGGTTTCCAAGACACTAAACCTTAAAGATCCTCAGTTTTGTGTAATGTAATGAAAGTTTATGTTATAAAAAGGTGGGATTCCACATTTATTAGTACTTTCTTGATTACATTTTATGATGAATAATAAATTTTATTAAGTCTCCCACTATTTTATCAAGTCCCAATGGCCCTCACCATTGAACTCGGAATGTCCAGTTGCTTTGACATTCTAGTGGCAAGGATCCATATTCCCCTTCACATAACCCCAAAAAGGGTTGGTCAAGCTATTTGAAGGTATTTAGGTAGGCAGGTCTTTTCCAACTGTGAGCTTATAGTTCCTTGATCTGTTGAGTGGACTCCCCAATCCTGAAATCCTGACTTGGATTTTCTCAACTCTTGCCTCCAATATTACATCAAGTCTAGAAAGGGCTACTCCTCTTGATGTAATATGGTTAAGTCAACCTGAAACCTTTCATAAGGGATTCCTTTATAAAAGTAAGTGTCCCAACAAGGGTTGGTCAAACACATAGTTTTATTGAGTCTTGCTTAATCAAGTAACGGAAGGCTTGGTCTAACTTAATATGGTATTTGAGGGATTTTATTCTTTATACATAGTTTTTCATTATCACATGCTTGTTAATATTAAGTGATGCTTGCTTAAGTGATTAATCGTGTTCTGATAATGTTTACACATAGTCTGGTTTTTATTTTATTCCATCTTTTCATGCTTGTTTATTAATTATGTGATCGCGACAAATAAACTATGCAATCAGAAAGAATTAAAATAAGATGGCATGATCATGACCTTCTATTGGTTAGCTTATCTAGCGGTTTTGATAAGCTAACCATGACCTAAGGAAAACACCTTGAACCTGATGTTTTGTGTTTTGTAGCTCCCACCTGTCCACCTTTGTATCTTCTTGGGTTGGTTTCGCCTCAACTTCATATTTTGAACCATCTCCTCTGACTTGGGAGATCCTCCATTACATGGGGTTTACATTAAAGAAACCATGGGCACGCAGGCCCTAAATTTTATTGGAAGAAGGATCGCAGGCCAACGAATTTAAATTAAACAAATTTAAATGAAACCATACACACATAAAAATGGTCTTTGGTCTATCTCATGATCATCTATAGCATGCAACGACATTTACGCATATTTAGAATTCAAATTCTTTTAATCATTCTATTATTCAAGATAAGTCGTGCTTGAATTCAATTAATTATGTTCTTATAATTAATCAATTCTTTATCTTAAATTCCTTTCTGAATTTCCTTGAGATTATTCTCATCCATGTTCCTTGTATGGTTTCTTTGTACATTTGGAGGAAACCTGGTGAAATTCCATTTCTAGAAAGTACACGGCGTGTAGTTTATATTTACATGGCATGTATTTCTTTCACCTTTTATCCAAAGTACACGCCGGGGGATTTGGCGTGTTTTCTGTACTTTGGAAATTTTGGAGTACACAGCATGTAGATAAATCATAGATGGCGTGTACTTTCTTGTTACGCGGTAACCAGCCTGGAAATCCCGTGTACGTGGTACGCGGATTCTCCTTTGTACACGGTTTCACTTGGGTCGGATCAGACTACATGGCGTGTTGCTCCAACATACACCCTGTGTATTCCGGTTCCCACATGCCGTTTAATTCTGGTCAACACGGCGTAATAAATACTTAGGCATACTCAATTCACATGGCGTGGTTTGGCGGACCAGTGTCGGTTCGTTGAACCTAAGTACATGGCGTGTAGTTTTCATTACACGTCGTGTATTCCCGTGTTGTACAGACAGAAAGAGCAGCTCCTCCAGATGAGTTACTCATTTTTATTTTAATCAAAATTAAAATTAAAAAAGGCGGTTTCTGTGATATGAATCGAGAAATGAAGGAGGAAGAACATATCTTGTTTATTCAGATTTATAGAATGATTTATTTCGAATTGAATCAAATATAAATGCGTAAATTATCAACAAAAATTAAATAACTATAATCAACGTTGTAACCTCGCTCTGATACCAATTGAAGGTTCCAGGCATAGTGGAAGTGCGTGGGTGGAAGTGCCCACTTGGATTTTTGTCATTAACAATGATCAATCCGGGATCAATACGATGATAAACGTCAGTATCCACGGATCGAATCATAGAAATAGACAAAGGAAAGGAAAGTCCCAGAACCACAAAGTAGGATCGTTACAGGTTGATTATAATTAATTTAATCAATTGAAAAGAAGTACCTTTTGGTATCCTTTCTTTTTTGATATTCTTGATCATGTTCTGATGTGATTCGCCGTTGTGTCGCAGAAGCCAAGTGTAGACTTCCTCTAGCGGTGATCCACACGTGCACCTCGTATATCTGGACATCACCAAAGGAGTCTCTGGGTGCTAGCATGGAGAAACCTTTGCTTGCATTGTCTGCCTTAGATCGTCTTGATCTGATGGAAGAGGATCTCTCTCGGTCTTGAGAGTGTTCTTGGAGGAAGTGGTTCTTTCGGCCTTGAAAGAATTCTCCAGAATTGTTGTGCACAACGATTCTCTTGTCTTAGGAAAAGAGTTGGGGTTGTGAGGATATTTATAATCAGGTTTGAGGTTGTAGAGTTATGACAATAAATAAACACGTTATGCGTTTCATTTATTTCATTAACTCCCTTTTGAAAACCCCATGTTGAGTCATTAATTCCTTGACATGCTCCCAAACTGATTATAATAAATATCATTTAATAAAACGATATTTCCATAAAATCCCAACTGGAAAAACTACATGGCATGTATTAATAAATACACGGTGTGTACTTGTTTTTCATTGAAAACTACACAACGTGTACATTCAATGTACACGGCGTGTATATCTTGTTTTCATTTATTCATTTCCTTTCCAAAATAAAAACTACACGGCGTGTACATTTAATAATACACAGCGTGTACTTGTTTTCAAAATAAAACTACATGATGTGTAATCATTGATACACAGCGTGTACTTGTTTTATTTTATTCTTCCTCCAACATTAAAACGATTTAGGCTTCCTTGAATAATTATTAAACCACGTATGGGAATAATCTTTATTCTACTTGAGATTCTTGAATACACTTATTTTGTGACCCTCTAGGCCCCTTTCTCGTTGGCATTAGGCGGGCTTGCCTAAAGTCCAAGATTACTATCTAGCAACGGGTCAAGTCACCCAAGAGAAAGAAGTTGACACCGCATTGACATATCACCTCATATGAATGATTACTATGTAATTTAATCCCTTTGTCTCAATATATCATCAAGTAGGTTTCATGGTAGTGTCATAAACCTATATGCTTGATATGTCATTCTTTGACTTCCAGAAATAAACTCGTCGTTACACCATGGCCATGGAATTTGTTTGAAAATTCTATTTCAATCAAAGGGCCTGAGATATCTATTTCCATAAATATGAAAGGGACAAAACCTTCCTCGAATTATCCATTAACAACATGTCATTCATGATGCACCCAAAATACCCTACTTCCCACCAACTGTCTTCATGACGGTTTTCGTCATCAAATCTAAGTGTGCGAGTCATGACATGAGTTAATGATAATCTTCCAATCTAAGGACCATTACACACGCTCGTAGATAGTAATTTCCAAAGACATCAAGATATGAGGAATTACTACTGGTGGGTCTGTTCTCATAATCTCCCATCTTGGAGATTACCAAGTGCGAACTCCATGAGAGAGAGTCTCGTCTTCTTATGAGTACTCACACATGAAGGTCTGTATACTATGTGTCCTATCATAGTATGTCATCCAACCGTAGAACTTTATTTAAGAATATTGTTATAGCATTTTAAGGTTCTCATCATAGCGGTGATCTGCCATGACCTTATTAATGCAACAAATATTCCAGGACATTATTATATTATAGTCATGCAGAACAATGAACAATATATAATAAGTGAACATTCATGTAATAAAATTACAAAACAGTTGGTTCTCAGGACACCAACCCTTACACCACCTACCTTATGCCTATGGAGGAACACTCATCCAATATTATCCTCTGTTTTGGTCCAGATCGGAAGAAAATGAAAAAATAGATGAACTCCCTAGAAATAGGGAATATGAGATCACACCAAAATAAATATTTTGATGGGAATAAGAATGAAGAAATTATCTAAAGGATTATAGTGTTTACCAATGGTGATCCAACATTACATACATAAGTTGAATCGAAGCCCGTACAAAGAAGTTACTTCAAAGACTAGGTGAAGCTTGAAGGGGAGCTCAAATAGGAGAAAGAAGGGTTGTTTTCTGTTGGAAACAAGAATGAAAGATTAGGTTTAATTTTATGAGGTAAGAGGTGAAATAGTATTTTTTTTCAACTTTAAAGAGGTGTATAGTTTGGTCGAATGTACTATTGTCCAAATAATGCACTAACCATGCGAAATGCATTGTCTCAAAAGACCCCCTACATGGGCTAAGTACATGATTTGATTAAGAGTGTGTATCCCATAAAAAACTCATTTATCACATGTTTGATACAAATCACATTGTCATATGTCCTAGGTATCATTATTAGGGAAAATTTTGTGACCCTCTACTATGAACTGAAACACCCCCACACGAATTTCTCTAACCATGCAGACTGGGCAACATAGTTTCTACTAATCACACAAACCAGTTGTTTCCTCAAAAAGATAGGGATTTGGGCTTTCAAAAATCCCCAAACACCATAATTTCCTCTATATCCTTACTATGCATTCATATTAGGTAAAAATTAAGGAATTAAACCGAAATTAAAAGGGTTTATACCTCAAAGAAAATTTGGGTTCTTACAGTTATCATCAGTGAGCCTCCTCTGTGCCTTCATTTATATCCTGTAGTGTGCCCCGGACTTGATATCAGTGTGGCAAGGTTGGTAATACCAGTCATTCTTGTTTCTCACCTATGGATATGTGTAACAATTGTGGGTGTTATGGATATCTATAACATTTATTTTAGGCTATGTATACGCCTCGTTATGGTCAAGGATCATCAGCTCCAAAGGCTACTACAGCACAATCAGATACTTTGAATTCTATAGGACTCTATCCATAGACTTTAGTAGTGAATCACCTTAATACAGTGGATGAGTTTCCATTAGATCTAGATATGGGTCTAGTGACTATGAGAGGTACCATATTTATTGCATCTTTAATAGCGATTGCTTTATTTGATACAGGTTCCTCCCACTTGATTATCTCTTCTGGTTTTATGGATATGCTTAAACATCAAATAGAACTCATGCACTTTGTTATGGATTTAGTGAAACCTTAGGGTCCCAACATCCTTCTTTTTCATTATTGATATCAAATGCAGAGTTAGTCTGGGATTTCCTCATTCTTGATATGGATCTGTTTGACATCATCATCAGGATGGATTTTCTTATCACTCATCATTTTGAGATTTATTGTTATTGTTGGTGTGTCATTTCTTGAAGTTGATGGGAGATCTCAAGTGTTTCAGGGAGATTTAGATCCAAGGTCTTGTCATGCAAGACCTTCCTACCTAGAGATCAAGAGTTTTTATCCATTGTTATAGTAGAGACTAATGAAGTTTCTTTTGTGGATGAACTTCCATTGGTTTTTAGGTATTTTTCTAATGTTTTCCTAGATGATTTCTTCGGTCTTCCTCGTAAGAGGGAAGTAGAGTTAATGATTTATCCAGTGTCATATATGTAGATGATATCGATACCCTCTTATCTTATGGCACCAACAGAGCTGAAAGAGATCAAGATATATTTGGATGGTCTAATAGTGAAAGGTTTCGTTCACTATAGTGTTTCACCTTAGGTGCCCCATGTGATCTTTTCCAAGAAGGCAGATGGTTCACTTCGATTGTGTATAGACTATCTAAAGTTGAATCGGGTAATGATTAAGGATAAGTATGTGTTTCCCCATATGGATGATTTGTCTAACCAGTTAAATGGGTAAAGGTAGTTTTTGATGATCGATCTTTAGTCGGGTTATCATCTACTCAAAGTTTAGGAGTCTGATATACCAAAGATGAATTTTAGGAGTAATTATATCCATTATTAATATCGTGTTCTTTCATTTGGTCTAACTAAAGATCTTTCAGTTTTTATGGCTTTGATGTAATGGATATTCAATGAGTATCTCAACACTTTTTTTGGTAGTGTTCTTAGATGAAATTTTGGTTTATTTGGGATCCTAGCATGAGAACAAGCATCATTTGAGTTTGGTTCTAGAAATCCTAAGGAGTTACCATTTGTATGGAAAGCTTTCAAAATAAAATTTTTGGATCTAATAATTGAATTTCTTAGGGAACATGATTTCTGAGCATGACTTATAATTTGATTTTGAGAAGGTGAAGGTTGTATTTTCATGGGAAGATCCATGGAACATATTTGAGATTCAGATCTTCCTTAGTATTTTTGGGTACTACCAATGGTTTATCAAGTATTTATCAGAGTTAGAATCACCTTGTACTGCTCTTACTAGGAAAGGTCTAAAATTATTATATAATGAAAACTTTCGGTCTTCTTTCAACAAGATAAATTAACTTCTGGCATCAGCTCCTATTCTGATCTTACTTAAGCCTGGTAAGGGGTATGTGGTTTTTTTGTGATGCTTCTGGTGTTGTTCTAGGTTGTGTGCTTATTCAGGATAATTATATGGTGGATTATGGATCTCTTAATCTTTTAATTCATGAGAATAATTACCCCACTTATGATTTATATCTTTTAGTGGTTATGCATGTGCTTAAATTTTGATGACGATTTCTTTTTTGGGAGAGGTTCATGGTATTTTCTAACCATAATAGTCTGAGATATTTATTTTAACAGAAAGACTTGAATATAAGACAAACACATTGGGTGGAATACCTTCGGACTTTTGAATTTAACATCAACTACACCCCAGGGAAGGGGAATGTCATTGTAGATGATCTCAGTAGGAAAGTACCATCGCAAGATAATCTGGAATCGAATGAGGAGTGGAGCCTTATAGGGATCTTCGCTTAGTTACACCTGGATGATCATGAGGATGTTTTGGGTGTGGTTCTGACCAGTGTTCAGTTATTATCATCTCTCTTTGAGTATATTCTGCAGGATCAACAACATGATGGTGAGTCTAGGGGAATTCAAGAAAACCTATATGGTGGGGATACTATTTCTGGTTGGTCTCTCTTTTCAGATAGTATTCTCTATTTTGGGAATCAATTTATCATCCTGCCATCTATGAGGAGTTCATTTCTTTAACTATCATAATTTTTTATGGGTCATTTATCTGGGAACTATGAATATGTATTATGACATGAGATGGTGATTTTGGTGGCTTGGTATAAAGTGTGACATTACAAATTATGTGTCTCGTTGTTACATCTTCCCGCATATAAAGGCAGAGCATCTAAAACCTTATAGGTTGCTCCATCCACTTACAGTTCTAGTTTGGAAATGGTATGGGGTTTCTATAGACTTTGTTGTTGGATTATAATGAACTACTCAAGGGAGGAATGCTATCTGGGTGGTAATTGATTGGTTGGAAAATCCGCCTCACTTCATTCTGATCAGGGAAAACACTGAAATTGAAGACCTAGGTAAGTTTTATGTACAGGAGGTTTTGAGATTACAGGTGTTCCCTCTACCATTATTTATTATAGGTATCCTAGGTTTAAATCAAAATTCTAAAAGAGTCTCCAGGAGGTGATGGGGACTCGGGTCAATTTGAGTACAACTTACCATCTGCAAACAAATGGCCAAACAAAGCATGCGATAGCCCTGTAGGCATCACTAATTCCCACAGGGTTACTGAATTTAGAAATTTATAAACACGAAACAAACAAACCACTAAACTATGGGGTAGTATAGGATATTCAAGTCTGAGTTTGAACCCATAGAGACAAGTTTGGAGAAAATATTAATTAAATAAAATAAACCTAAAATAATTGAGATTTGAATAGATGAATAATGATTTGGATTATAAATAAAATGAAAAAATGTGCTCAATAATTATAAATATAGTTTCATAATTGATTAGGGTATAATATAATTAAATAAAAATCATATGGTGTCAAAACCGAGTCAAGTTGAATCTAATGATCATGGTAAACAAACCCCAAAATCACTAAAGTTTCCTTTTCACAATGGTCATGTTACTTTGGGTATTTTTTGAAATGATAACTTAGAACCATTTTTAAATATAGTGTATAATTCACCCAATGGTCATGGTGTGAATATTTCTCTAGTAAAATGTGTTAAAATAATCACTCCTTCACCAATCACACAATGATCATGAATGAAAAATCGAGGAAGAGAATTTTAGAATTTAGGGTTGTAAAAAAAAGACCCAAAATGAATTACATTTAATAAATAAAATACCTTAATAAAATCAATCCTCCTTCGTTACAACTTATTCACAAAATATCTACCCCCTCATGCTAGCCATGAGGGGGTATGAAAATAAAGATCCTATTTTACTCATCACAATAGCGGTAGTCTCCAATCCCAGTGATGGTGGTTCTGAATAAAAATTAGGTGGAGCCTTGGTCACTTATTTATAGGCCTCCTTGGTGCTTTGATATTAATGAAAATCATTAAATATTGTTCAAAAAGTCATCTTAGGAAGGTCCTAAGTCTTAGATATTTTCAAACATTAAAGATACGGTGAATATGGAAAATTGAATCATGTTTAGACCTTTTACACAAAATATAATGCGGCACCACAAATTTTGGTGTATTTACTCCAAAATTTAATTCCAAAAAAATCATGGCATGTAATATGTTTACACAATGTGTAATTACTTTTCAGATCATGTATTGTCTTCATGACTTGTCCTCACAGTAGCGACCTCGCTTGATGAACATACGTTGTGTAATTTAATTACATGGCATGTAATTGGTATTTTTTCAGTTTTCCATACTAATTCACCTTCAAAAATATGGTGTCATGCTTTCCACCTCTTTTAATTACTTTTTCAAATATTCATTTTTTCCTACCATAAAACATAAAACAAGTCAAATATCTCACAAATTGGAAATAATATTCAATTAAATACATAAATTAATATATTAAAACACTCTAAAATGTATGCATGAATACACTTATCAACATGCTATTCAGATCCTGAAGGATATTCTCCATGCCCTTGTCTTGGATTTTAGTGGATCATGGGATAGCCATCTAGGACTATTTGTGTTTTCTTATAACAACAGTTATCAGTTGTCAGTCAAAATGGATCCCTAAGTGGCTTTGTATGGCTATATGTGTAGGTCACCTCTTTGTTGGGAAAATGTGTGTGAGGCCTCTTTGGTAGGACCAAGTCTCATTCAAGTGATGTTGGTGTGGATTCAGGATATACATCAGCATTTGTTTACATCTCAGAGTTGGTAGAAATCGTATGAGGATCGTTGAAGTCCTCATTTGTATATTTTTGTTGGTGACCAGGATTTCTTGAAATTTTCTATTTATTTGGGTCACCGTTAACTAGGAAAATAGGGGATATTGGATTCGAGATATGTTGGATCATTTTAGGTCACTGAGCAACTTGGGTAGGTTGATTATCGGTTGGAATTTCCAGTTCAGTTGATGGGTATTCATAATTTTTTCCACATATCTCATATTAGGAAGTACCATCCTAATCCCTCTCACATTCTAAGTTGGTAAGAAACTGAGTTGGATCCAGATGTTTCTATTCTAGAACAACTAATGGATATTGTTGACTCTCAGGTGAAAGTCTTTCATGGGAAGTTTATTCCTTTTTTCAGAGTATTATGGTGACACGGATCATATTCTCATGAGACTTGGGAGTGAAAGTCATCGATGGGGGAGCAATGGCCTCACCTCTTTCCAGACACCATTCTTCTACATGTCTTACTAGGGATGTAAAGTCTTATGGTTTGAATTTTGTATCATCTCATTACCTTCTTTCGGGTATTTATCATCTCTCTTTTCATTTCCCTCTTTGTTTGGGTGTGTTTTGGGACTTTCGAGGATAGAGAGAATTTGCTAGGGGAGGATGTATATTTTTTTATAATTAATATAGTCTATGTATAAATGTGAAAAAGGATTAGTAGGATTTACTTTGGGTTTTGGGTTGACCTGGGGTTTTTTTATAGTGTTTCTATAGATTCTGCATGTTGGGCATTTTCACATTATGAATTGGTTACATGACCTGAAACCTTTACTGGGATGATATTGTGAACCGGTGAAGAGGATGAAAAGTTTACATGCCATGAAACTGGTTCACGTTGTGAAAAGGTTGATCAGAGATATTTTTAATTTGAGGTGAAACCTTTTGGGTGTATCTTATAAATCATATAATTCACTTCGTGAAAGGGTTTCACATCATGAATGTTTTAATATTAGTGGTTTTAACCATTCTGCATGTATGATTTTATTTTCATTTGTCGCAAAATATTTTCTCTCAAAACCTAGGAGGTCTCCTAGGTGATTTTGGGAATATTTTCTCCTTCCTAATCATTTCATTCGGTGATTTATCTTCATTGTGGTTGAACTGCATCTCTCTAGGTAACTGATCTTTCTGTTTATTCATTGTCATTGGTTGAAGTAGCACTATTGTGCTGCATTTTCTGATCCACTGGTCTTGTGGTGTTGGTTATTCTTAATCCTTTATAGATCCATTGTGTGATTTCCCTCTAAAGGTTGACCTTTATGTTAGTTGTGGTGCAACATGCGATTTTCCTGAGGTACATTTTGTTTTATCTTCTTCACTGACTATATTTCTTATTGAATTGATTATAATATGTAAGGATTATTTATAGGGACTTCGTTGTTGTCTTTGCATTCTTCTGTATTGGTGTATCCCATTATAGGCATGTGCATCCCTAGTTTAATGTAGGTGGTTCCATCTCTAACCTATATTGTATGAACTATATTTCTCTAGTTTTTATAAATTGTTTTATAAATGAATTAGCATGATTGAATTGTGTGTATGAAAATGGGTTTTTGAGTAAAGGTGGTTTTCCCCTTATTTTGGTAAAAGAAAAGGTACCTTAAAATTATTGTGAAATGGATTTATGAAATTTTTTTCAAATCATGGTTTTGATGAATTGGATTTGAAAATATTTCATATGGGAAGCCTTGGGTAGTTGGGTGGAAAGTGAGATAATAGGCCTCATTTGTTGATACTGTCAAGGGGTTCACTCATAGAGTGTTCCTCTACTCCCTGGGTCCATTATTCTAGGGGATTGCTATACATGTTGTGAGTTTCACTTATTGGGGTGTTCCTCTAATCTCTATATTCAATGCATATATCTAGAGACTTGATGCGCATGATTATCTATGTCTGGGTACGAGTGTTCTAGCTAGCCTGACCTGTAGTGATCATTGGCGTGATTTACTTATTCTTTGGTTTGTACTACTTGTATTTGATATGATATGTGATATATACTTTGGACTAATTTGATATATGTGATATGATTTGAAACTATTTTACCTGGATTATTTGTAACTGTGAATAAAGGTAAAATGTTTTACCATTCTTTTGATATAAAAACTATTTAACTGGTTATCATTCTTAGTTTTATTTAAAGTTGATCATGCTCATATTTTTGTACAAATACTTGATATGGAACTCCTGGGTTAGATTCTAATTAGCATGTTTATCTCACACCCTACAAACCTCTCTAGTGGTGCATAGACCTTATTATGTATTTCAGTGCAGGAAAAGATAAGGAACTATAGGAAAATCACTACATAGAGATGGGTTTTTTTATATGGTGGTGGTTTAAACAACCTCAATATGTTGTTGTGGCGGTTTCAAAAAATTGCCGCTAAATTGTGTGTTGGCATACAACACGTGGCAGTTTCTTCAATTTAGCAGTGGTTTATGGTAACCATAATAGAGAACACATTTTTGGCTGTTTTTTGAGGTTTTAGCGATGTTTTTCCCGACATAAAATGATTTTTTTTCGCAGTGGTTTACACCGCCGCGAAAAATAATTTTATTTTATTTGGTAAAACCGCCACTAAAACCAAGATAACCACCGTGAAATGATAATAGAAGATGAAAACTATGTAGAGGTGGTTTTAACCATCGCTGAATTATTATATGTAGCAGCGGTTTTAACCACCGGTGATAGTAAAATACCAAATTATAGAGGCGGTTAAAACTACTGCTAAATATGATCCATTTATTTAGCAGCTGTTTAACCCACCACTAAATCTAGATTTACAAAAAAAACACAGCTGATTCTACAGCCCTAGTACTGATGCCCTGAAAAAAAACCAGTCCAATTTTACATGCACATACATCCTATATCCAAAAGAATACAAGGAAACCAACATTTTCATATGAAAACGCACTTTAAAATCCACACACACTTTTCTGAGTATCACTCATTACATGGTGTAATAATTGTGCCACTGATCCCATCCATGTGTTCCCCCTTGGGAACCAATGCTACTCATATAAAGCTAAGTAACCCGAACAGTGTTATCATCCATGATATAACATGTATCACCCCTGGCGTGCAAAGTATCAACAACCTATGAGACCATCCTTAGTATTACATAAATAGGAAAACAAGTGTCTTTCAAGGTGTAACTAATACATTGATTTTCTTTAAGTTTTAAATACTAATGATTCCATGTGTAGAGCCATGCCATCTTATAAATCAAGTGAATTTAATGAGGTTCACACCCATAATCCATTTCAATTATAAATTCACAAGGGTAATGTAGTAATCAATCCATAACTCATACCATTTCATTTAATTAATTAGGTAGTCCATTCCATAATTAAAGGTTTCGAAGAATTTAATAAAATTAATAGGTCCATGTGGACTACCCATGGTAGTTAACACCATACATACAAAGGTATATGGTAGGCCATGCTAGCATTCATTCCATATGAGAACATTTAGTTCGCTCAATAAGACTTAGTCCCTAACCACCTAAAAGAGGGTTTGGTCACTAAGGCATACATAGGGGGTTGTCACGTCCTCCCACAATTCATTTGAACTTCACTTTGATAGTTTAGAAAACAATACACTTAAAAGGGGGTTTTATTAGAAAAAACTAATTATATTAAGTCATTCAAGGATTAAACTGTTATGTGCGGTTAAAATTTGAGGTTCATGGTCCTTAACATGGACAATTTAATAAACAAGGGATACTAATCCTAATGAACTATGTTCAACAAATTAAACAACAAATTCCCAAGTTGCGCATGGAAGTCCTGCCAGAAATCATAGTGACAAAATTTATAAAACATCAAGACTCTAAGGTAAATGTTTTATACTACCTAAAAAATACCATGGATGATCTAAATGACCAATATTAAGGCATGTTTCTATCCATATAGAAAGAAATTCTGGAAATAGATGAATTCCCTGATAATATGGTTAATTTAGTTACACCAAAATAATGCATCTAGAGAGGAGATAAATGTAGAAAAAAGGAAGGAAAATTCCTAGACTCACTGAGTGATATAAAAATAACTTGATATAGGTTGAATTAAACACTAGATAATGGGGATCAAACCAACCCTTTGAGAGTATAGGATAGGAGGAGCATGAGCGGGATCCCCCTTGAGCACACGAAGGAGAAATAAAGATAGGGTGAAAAGAAATAAGGATGGAGGGGAATTTTTGTAATTTCTAGACTTTTTAATGAGGTGCATAGTTGTTCTACATAGTTATCTATATTGTGTTCCAACCATTATAATTCCACTTATTATAGAGGGTGTTTTCATAGTTCATGAGTAAAAATTGGGAAACCGTGCACAAACTGTTCATTCTACCTCTTTTCAATACCTGCATCATGTTGTACTGGTGAAGGGATATTTGTTTGTTTTCTCTAAAATTATTCAAATATTAGGATTATGGTATAATGATCCATTGGGATGGTGTTGAGTGTGTTATGCACCATATATAGCTACATGTATAAAAAATTTCCCTATTATTTTCATAGCATGACACTAGTGGATCATATAATCTTGGTGAAATTCTAGATCATGCCAAGGAATAGCCTTTTGTTTTGAAAGGTGAAACTTGTAAATATTTGTTTCTCTTGTGTGTGTTTATTGGGTTGTGTTGATTGAAATAAAAAAGATAAAGTGATTGAGAGAATAATATAATCACTCACCTAAATGTGACAAAGTAAAAGTTAATAGGGATTAAAATTTATTAATTGGACTCCAACACTGATTCAATACCCCTCTCAGTATTGATCATATCCCTACTTGGATTCTATAAATTGGTATTAGAATGTAGGTTCATATCTGATTGGGTTATATATTGGAAGTTTATTCTATTTTTAATGTTTAAAGTTTCTTTCATGATTTATGATGAATTTTAGTTTTCGATAAGAATGATTTGACTTTGATCAGAATTTAGTTTCTTCTATAACTTTGATAAATATGAAAAATAAAGATAGAAAGAAAATTATAAATATGTACATGTTGAGTAAGGAATATTTTTATCCATAATATAATGATAAATATGATAGATCTAGTTTATAAGGAGAAGTTATGGTGGTTTATTCTACTACTAATGAAGTGGACAATCCCTCTACCTTAATAGGATCAAGACACTCAAGTGTTCAAAATATATTTGTCAATTATTATCAAAACTATTTTGAATAATAGTAAAGCATAAGTGGGAGTGATCACATTCCAACTATAAAACATGGGAAGATAATACTATAAAATTTGAAGAAATAAGGTATGTCCACTAAAAACAAGTTGAAGGGAGTTACAAAACTGGATATTCCCAAGAAAATCAACAAGAAGGTTGATCGTTCATCCTTGGGTAACAAACCTAATAAATTTAGAAAAAATGAATCATAAAAAATGATTCATGACAATAAAGAAACTTAGAATATTCCATGTGGTAAGTCCAAGAAGGCTATAAATATACCTGAAGACATTTTAATGATTTTAGAAATAGCACCAAAAGCCTCCTCCTGATCCTCTACACCATAGATATAACAACCTAGAAATTTTTAAAAATTATTATATGATTCATAAATATAAATATCTATTAATACAATATAAGGATCATAAATTCCTAGTGTCTTTAGAAGACTGGGTTTATAATACATAAAATGAAACATGAGAAAACAAGAAAATGTTAGGTCATGAAAATGTTTGGTGGAAACTCTGTGCCACACATGATATATATACAAACTAACTATTACCATATTTTTCCAACATATAAACAATACAACTAATCACTGTCTGATGATGAACACAGCTTGTCACCCTCTCCACCTCCATATCTACTTCCTACTAGCACCTGTAATAACATTATATTGAAAATTAAATATTATTGTATATTTATATTTAAACTTAAAACCAATAAATGTTTGCAAACTAAATGATTTTTAATTTTTGTGATTTACCTTCTCACCATCAGTCGATGAAATACCACTGGGGGAAGATACAGTTGTCTTCTAATATAAATCAATCAATTCATTATACAAAGCAGATATCTGAGCCCCCTGTTCTTGAACTGTGTTTCATAGAGAAACAATCTCTCTCTGAGTATCTTGGGGTATGGACTAACTAAAACCAGGAGTAGATGCATCTATAATCCCCGATGTCCTTCCAAATACCTCATATGGTACAGATCCCAAACCCATCCTACGCACTCTACCAGGATGATCCTTCCCAAGGACTTTAGCAATTGGGTCATCCTGGGAGACTGAGTAGGACTGCGCAAGATTGGCATCCCATAGTTCTTTAATTTTTAACTATAAATAAAATATCAATCACATTAAAATAAATATATATTAACATAGTAACAGCTGATAATAAGTTATTATAATGAAAAGTGAGTTCATAGCCCAACTTCTTTGGCAGGTTCATTAACAAAACTTCCATCATATTTTTTATGAACATTCAACCACACTTCTGTTCAGGATGCTTGGTTCCCTAAAATTTGTGATTGCATTAAACAAATATAAATCAAAATTTTAATATATTAAAAAGATAATATTGTCTTATAAATATTTAAACTAATGAAAATATTACCAAAGTCGATCGGCTTCTAGAAAAACTCTTTGACCCCACAGTGTGAGGGATGACTTGCTTAGCCCGGCTTTATGCATTATTCCTTCAAAGATCCTGAAATAAATAAAATTTAATTTAATATTAATTTATTCAATTTTATCTCCTCTTCATATACATGTATAAATGTAAAATGAGATTAATATAATAATATATATTTAAATACCATATACTTCTCATCGCGATGTATGTCAATAAAAACTTGTCATTGCTCTTTGGGTACCCCATCGGGTAGCTTTTCATACATCTATTGGGTGGTCAATGAAGTATCATTGACATCGCTCCACAATCACCATTTAAATTCTTTCCATTTATTGCCCAGATTTTTCAATTTCCACTTTCGTGCTAGCACATCAGCAACCGTAAAGTGGAAAAACATCTCTATACAGAAATTCATTTTGAAAATATTATAATTTAATAACATTACATTCAATTACACCACAATGTATTAAAATTACCTTCATTTTGGGAATCAAAAACTTCATTTTTCCAAGTTGAAGGCATATACCTCCAACCATCATACGAAATGGGAAGGGAAACTGGATCTGTGACCAGATGGACTATGATCTAGCCAAGTAATCATGCGGTGTAATCTGTAGGGAACCCATATGAATCAAATGGGACAACTATCTTCTCTCCGGTCAGATTCCATACATTTTAACTTTTTATATTTTTCTCCATACTTGAATTTTTTCATCTTTAATGAATAAACAGTTAGTATAAAAATTTGCAATAAATTTATTCATATTAAAATTTGTACCTATAATAGTCACCCTCCAGTATCCCCATGAAGAACTAGAAGTGGCGCACCGCTCCCTCACTGCTGAGGACCCTGAAGGGGGAGACGATGACTGAGCTGCTGAAGGGATGCTCATAAAGGGTGTGAGAGATGGTGTAGGGGGAGATGGTTCAGGGGGGGAAGCAGATGGTGGCTCAGATGTCGTAAGGAGGGAGAAAGATGGATCATCATCTGTCGCAGTGGTCGATGAAATAGTATAATGATTCCTCCTTGGAATTATTATCATTTAATCAAATAAAATTAAGTTTAGAACATATATTTCAAAAAAAAATGCAGAAAAAAAGTAAAAATGATAACAAATACACAGTACTAACAAACAAAATATACATAACAATGATAATGAATGACTGCACAGATGAAATAAGTGGTTGCTAAATGAATTCATAACTGTACATACAATCATTTTCCCCTTCAATCATGTCAGTTTCTTGATCCATTACTTCATCCACTTCATCTATCCTTTCTAGAATAATATTTTCAATATCATGATGGAAAAATAAGTCTGCTTCTTGTTGTTGATGAGATTCAGTGTCAGAGGTCAAATCTTCCACTTCATCACCCATATCATACAAATCTCTTTGTTTTACATGAGAAACTACACTCCACCCTTCATCCACAAAATAATTCATATAATATACCATTTTATCTTAAGATGATAAGATATATAGATCATGCAGTTTACAATCACCAACATTCATCAAGTGAGAGAATTTCATAGAAGTAAATTGTAAGGAATCTCTTTTAACACCTCTGATAGTATCAACTCAATTTCATTTGAATAAAACAACTAAAAAATGACTATGGTAGTTTAATTCAATAATATCAGTTAGTTTTCCATAGTATCCCACTTCATCAAATGTAAATATACCACTATTATTTGTTTCCAAACCCTCTTCTTGATCTACTATACAAAATCTAAAGCCATTCACATTGTAAGCGTCAAACTTTATAACTTGTTTTAGAGAACCTAGAGAAAGAAACTTCAACTCTTCTGACAACTCTTCTTGAGTATAAGTATTAATGATCTAAAAAAATATATATTATTATATTTAAAAAATATTTGTGTCAACCTAATATCCATATTTATTACAATATTTATGAACTTACATGTCATGAAAACCATTATAGAAACTCTTTATTAATAGATTTAGTTATATCTTTATCATTTTGTGTTCGGCCTCTCATTCGTCTCTTTATTTGTATCATCAACTCTTCAATAAATGGATATGAAATTTCACTATTCATCAACACATGTCTATGTGGCTAATAATTCCATTTCTGTTAGTGTAACACTTGAGGTCCTCCCAACTAATCGGCCAATAGCAGGAAATATTTTTGATTTCCCATGTATTTGAGATTGAGTCGATGTGTAGTCAGCATTTCCAACTTGATTAAATATTGTCTCAATATAATCCAATTATTTAGAACAAAAGTTAAGACACTCCTCTTCCAAATTGCCTTCAGCAATAGAGACTTCTGGTTGAGCTTTATTTCTCACGTATGATTTCAAATGCCCAAGATATCTCTGAAATAAAATAAACAAACATAATTATGTATTTAATTAAGTGCCAAGAATTGTTTACTTAATTGAAAAACATATAAATAAATTACCTCTCAATTGGATACATCCATCAATAATGTACGGGGCCTCTTAATTTAGCTTCCTCAACCAAATTCACAGTTAAATGCATCATGACAATAAAAAACAATGAAGGAAAGATAATCCCTATTGAAAAAAGTGTCAATACAATCCTCTCATGAAGGTTTCCAAGCTCAAATATATGTACAAATTTCTCACATAGTTTTCTGAAAAATGTACAGAATTGGAGCACAACAGCAGTAACTTTTTCAGGTAATAATGTACTCAATGTCAATGGTAGTAACTGATGTAACAAAATATGTGAATCACGACTTTTTAATCCATGTCACCTATGATTCTTTAAATAAAAACACCTCAAGATGTTACTTGAATACCCATAAATACCTTCACATACTTTAAAATTCTAAGGAATGTATCTTTACCCCTATTTTTCATTGCAAAAAATGTAAGAGCATACTTTTCATTCTCATCTGGCCAAAGATCATGTTTTATGTTCATTACTTGTAAGTCTTTCTAAGCATTGAGATGATACTTCTACTTTCCATGATAATTAAGCAATGTGAAGATCAAATTTTCACATAAATTCTTCTCAATATGCATCACATCAAGATTATGCCGCAACAAATTAAATTCCCAATACAAAAGTTTGAAGAATGTACTTTTTTTCTTCCATTGTTGCATTCCAATTTCACTTGACGATGCACTTAGAACTCTTTTCCCACTATCATTCAAATGATTAACCTTACCAAATTCTATTTCAACATTTCCAAGTTGTTCCAATATTTTAGAACAAGTTAATAACTTTGGAGGTGGTTTACGATCAATGAAACTGTTAAATTTTGATCTGTTCAGCCGAAATCTATGAGATACATCGAGAAATCTTTAATGGCACAAGAAGCACCATTTTCTATTATGAGGTGGCCATTTGGGCTCAAAATCAAAGTTACAAATAGGAAAATCCAAACCCATGTAAGTGTTCTAACCAGATAAATTTCCAAGTCCAGAGAAGTCACTAATGGTCCATATTAAAGCAACATGAATTTTGAACATTGTTTTAGAAGAAGCATCATATGTCTCAACACTGTTTCTCCATAACTCCTATAATTATTCAATTAAAGGCTGAAAGTATACATAAATATCATTTCCAAACACTTTTTTTCTAGTAATAATCATTGAAATGATAAAATACATTTGTTTCATACACATCCATGGAGGCAGATTGTAAGGGATCAAAACAACTGGCCAAATACTATAACTGGTACTCAAAGTCCCAAATGGGTTGAATACATCAGAAACCAATCCCAATAAAACATTCCTAGGATCATCTGAGAAATATGGATGTATTGAATCAAATGTATTCCATGATTTTGAATCTCGTGGATGACGCATTAACCCATCATTGTTATTATATACAGAATTCCACTTCATGTGTTCAACAGTTTTCGATGACATGAATAATCTTTGCAATCAATGCTTTAATGGAAAGTAACACAAAACCCTTGAAGGTGTGTTACTTTTCTTCTTATTCATGGTAGTATGTTGATTCAAACTTCTAACATCACCCATTAACTGCTATCTAGAAGAAGAAAATTTTTTTCAATCCTGTCTACTTGAATCCTCTCACCAATAAAGAATACGATCATTAGGACACACATGTATTTTTGTATAATTCAGACCAATCCTGTTAACAATGTTTTTCAAATCATAAAAATACTCAGGGATGTTTTCTTCAGTAAATTCATCATGCAAAAATTCCAATATCATGGACATTGCCTTATTTGTAATTCCACATAAACATTTGATATGGTACAACTTCAGTAGAAAAGAAAGTTTTGAATATTTCAAACATTCACTATACAACTCTTGATTTCCATCGTCAACTAGACCATGAAACATATTTTCCTCAGTGAAGTTTTCTCTTACATTATTCTCCACAGAATCAAGAGGAGGAACCAATGATATGTTACAATCTTGATCTGGTTGTCCTATAGTCTCAAAAACATCACATTTCACGTTGCTATTTGTAGCACCCTCATTTGGTTATTCTGATATGTTTTGATGTTGATGGTGGGTTCTTTCAATGGATAATGCATCATTTATAAGGTTTTTCATTTCATTTTCCATTGTTGACGAAGTTGGGAGCTCATTCTGTGGATTGACATCAGTTCTCAACCTTTCTGTAACGTTCGATTCTTTGTGCCAAATCCAACACAAATATTGAGCAAGGAGTTGATTCAATATTAAATGTTCATAAACTTCATTTCTCTTCAACCGTATTCTAAATTTACATTTAGGACATGGAAATATTATTCTCCCTTCAATGGATTGATTGGAAATTGAAAAATCTAAAAACTCCTCTAAACCCTTAGCATGCTAAGGTGTGTTCCTCAGTAATGTGATCCAGCTTTTATCCATGTATATAACAATGTCCCTACACAATATTAAAAAAAATTAAAACACATAACTACTTCTAAATAGGGAAAGGTATTCATATATACTAGTTGAAAAAATTTATAAATATGTTAAATAATGATTTCCTATATAAATACATATGGTTAATAATAAACCCACCCACTAGAAAACCAAAGCATGCAAATTAAAAAGATACATAAAATAATAGAGAGATAATAAAAAACAAATCATGCTATAAAAAATGAACTATATACTACATTTTAGGACATTAATACATCAATGGCAGATTATATACATCAGAAACCAAAATTCCAAAATACAAAACTAGGAAAAACTTTGAAGATAGTCCCAAGTCCAATCCTAGTCCCAAACTCCCATGATTTTTCCTAGTAATCCAATCATCAAGCATTGAGCCTTGCCCAAACCCAAGCCTACAATTAAGTAACATTAACTTGTGTACCAAGTTCCATGGTATCCTGAGAAAGGTGTGATTATAATTAAATAGGCCACCACCAATGATATCCCTAAATATAACCAAACTATAATAATGTACATGTTAAAGTGGTACAAATAAAAAAATTAATAATTTATTTAAAATGAATTAAATAGCCACTAATGTTCGGGCTCTGCGATGACACATGAGTCTTGTATCTACCATTATCGATCCTTAGGCCTGTGACCCTGATCAACCATACCTGATTCATGCAATATTGGGGTGTCTATGAGCACATCGCATGTATTTTTCTAACCATGGTATCATATCCACCCTTATGGGTATTTTCTTTAGTATCTCAAGATTGATTATGAGGGAATTTTCATGTAGTAACTAGCCTACAAGGTAATTTTCTTTTAGTAACTCAACACCACCTATGAGGGTGTATTCTTATAGTAACTCAATACCATATATGAGATCATTTTCTTATAATAACTCAACACTTATTAGGAGGGTGTTGTCATTTTGTAATAAATACTACCTGATGAGAATTTTCCAAACCAATACATATAACAATATCATTTCATAAGAGCAATTCCAATCCACCCCTTTAACATCCTTTTACAATATTGATCCCATTACACATTTTTAACATTTACTAATTCACTTTAAAATTTAATTTAAATTCAAAATCTATCCATTCACATCATAACATCTATATCTGACTTCATAACCCAAGGTTTACTAATTTTCTATGTCAACATAAAATCATAATCTCACAATTTAATTTCATAATACCATGTTAATCATAATTCATAATTTTATAGTTTAAGACTTATCAATTTATTAGGCCCAACACAAGGGTCACATCACAATATTATGCTTCTCCTTAGATTCACCCTTCATTTAATAAAGATTTATAATGCTTTCAATTCCATTTACAACATCGATGATTGTGAAATTACATTTCATAAGCATTGATTTATATCACAATTTATTTTTAAACCCCATAAACATAGTGAGTAATATAATGATACCAATCCAAAACAAGTTCAAGGTTTCAACTAGAGTTATCCCTTTAATATTATCCACTTACTTTTTATAAAACATGGCTTACCATTTTATTGTCCAATTCTAGGTTCAATTCATCATTATGGCATTCTATTGGGAATTTCCTTTTTCTAAGGTTCAAGGTATGTGAAAGGGGGTGTTTAACTAAGGAAAATGGCAATTAAAACTTTAAATTTAAACTAGTTCGATACATGGATAGGTCGGTATGACCACAAATGCATCACTCAAAAAATGTCAAACTATGGGTTAATTTTAAGGACCACCTACCTTAGCCTCATAGACTTCCACTTATCTAATATGGGCCTTTGGTTCAAGCTAGAATAGGAAAAAAGTGGTAAAAAGGCTTGGAAATATGGAATATTAGACATAAATGGAAATAACTGTAAAGACCCATATTTCCTGTGGATTTTTTTTAATACATGAGAATTTTATGAGTATACAGTTTCTAAAGGCGCTTGATTCCGAGGCCCGGTGTGCCCGGAATCAATTTCTGAAGTTTTGTTCTGGTACGTTCAGTAAACGTATGAGTGGGATTTTATATCTTTTGAACTAGTGCTCGAAACTGAAATTCGAGGGCACCGTTGAACTCGCAGCGTCAGTGATTGCTTAGTGATACCTTCTCCATAGTTGTATTTTAACGAGATTGGAAGATGGTTTTGGGGGTTTTTAAATAAAATTAAATAAAAATAAGACTCAACTTATTTTTATTTTATGGTGGATAAAACCACCAAGTGGAAGTTAGTGGTGGGGGCCACCCACACATAACCTCCCTTGGGAGGATTTTATTTAGTGGGGCCCACATGAGTTTCTTAACTCTTCTAACTCTCTATTAATTTTGGAACACCTCTAACCCCCCATTTATGTGGGTTAAACTCTCTACCTTCCCTCATTGCTTTAATGTTCCAAATCTCTCACAATTAATTAATTAAACCCTTGCAATTAATTAATTAGCTCCTTTTGAATTCTTTTGAATTCAATCCAACGATTAAATAATAGACAAAGATATTATTTCATTTGGTTGGCAATTCTTTTGGGTGGGACTTGAGAGAGAACTTCATCCTCCCAACGAAGAACGTGAAGAACGCTCCTTCCACCGAAGAACGACGAGCACCATCTTCTCCCTCTTCAACCGGAGCAAGTAGAGGAAACACCGCCACCCACGAAGAACGCCGACGATGTCATCTCGACTCGTCTTCCCCGAATCCTTCCTCCTCGACATCTTTATCTTCTACCCAATGTCAACGAAACGACGTCCGCTTCCCGCAACTTCGTCAACGAGCGACAATCGAGGTAGGGGGTTCGAATTGTTTTGTACTCATTCTTCGTCGTACAAATTTCTGGTATGAGAACCGAATGATATCACCGTAACGAGGAGGGTTTGGACCGCACGAACACGGCCCGACCCTCCCCTTTTGTTTGTTCTTGTTCGTTGACGATGGAGGCGGTACACACGGTGACCGGCAACGAGCCGGCCACGCAACTCCGCTGGGTCGCCATAAGGGCGCGGAACTGTCGTGCCGCGCAAAGAGTCGATCCGCGGCTAGGCGGGCCGTGGTGGTGCCGGAGGGGCACGGTACTGTCGCACCGTGATGGAAGGAAGGGTCGCGGCCAGGAAGGTCCGCGGTGCTCGGATGAGGAGCACGGAGCCGTTGCACCGTGTAGAGACCAGCAGGAGGTCACGGCCAGGCCGGGCCACAACAGAGGGGCGTGGCGCCATCGCACCACACCGTGGTGTGGAGCAGCTAGCCGCTCAGGCCAGCCGGGAGGTGCGGCACCCCGTCGGGTCCCGCGTGAGCCGGATCGGTGCCACCCGACGCCAGTTCAGTTCTACCCAAACGGCTAATCCGTTCGAGTGCCAAGGGGCGTGGAGTTCCCTCCCTGGCCGCGGCTAAGGCGGACCCTCGTCGGGACACCGGGTCACCAAACTGACCGGTCCATCGGGCCGCCTTCAGGTCGGGCCGCCACGGGCCGGGCCGCCTCAGGTCGGGCCGCCTTGGGCCGGGCCACCTCGGGCCGGGCTGAGCCGCCCTCAGTCGGGCTGCCTCAGGCCGGGTCGGGCCTCCCTCGGTCGGGCTGCCTCGGGTCAGGCCTCCCTCGGGCCGGACAGCCCTTGGGCTGGGCCGCGCCTTCGGGTCGGGTCGCCCCCTCGGTTCAGGCCGCCCACTCGGGTCGGGCCGACCACTCGGGTCAGGCCACTTCCTTAGACCGGGTCAGACCCGTGGACCGGGTCAATCCCCGGTACGTACTGGGTTGGGCCAGGTCGGCCCGACTGGGTTGGGCCGGACTAGGACCCGCTATGGCCCGATTACACCTTTTCGCCCGTATCATGGGCCACGGGTGTCCAATCCGTGAACCGTCTACGGCGATGGAAATCTTAGAGCGAGATGGTTCCTTTGGAATACCCCATTTGAGGTTTGGATATAGTTGGGGTATGTTCGGGTTGGGTTGAACCAAAAATCCAACCGGGCCCCTGGAACGGAAATGCCAATAACTCACAGACCGAGCATTTGATTGACACATCGTCTATTGCATTGAGACCCCTATGACATGGTGGGCCTTTGAGATACTTCCACGTGAGACTTCATGACACTTGGAGTATCTACCAGTAGCTCGTGGATAGGATCCTCCCAGAGACGAGCAGGCAGAGTGCGGAGACATAGTAGCTGACAGACCTGATGACTGCTTGACCAATTCGACTCGGAGTGATTCAACTAGCCCAGTGGGGAGTGCCCAGTATTTGGCGGTAGACCCATGGCGGACGGAGTGCCTGGTAGTTGGAAGCAGACCCATGGTACTCGATAGGAGGAGTACCTATGTAGGCTATTAGGGGGAGCACCCAGTATTTGGCGGCAGACCCACAGCGGACGGAGCACCTGGTAGTTGGCAGAAGACCCACGGTACTCGACAGGAGGAGTACCTCAACAGTCTAAGGTTAGTGAGAAGCGCCTCAGTGTCACGACAGGCCCACTGTACACAATAGAGAAGGAGTTCTCCAGCAGTCATGGTTTCGATAATAAAAATCTTGGTTTGAGCTGATTCAATGACCTTTGTGTTTTCCTCATGATTGAGATGGGTTACTAGATAACTTAGGTATATGTATGGGAATATACCTAATTAATGGTTATCCATTGATTTCATACTTTTCGGTTTATCCTTGTTTGATTTTGTGAGACCTTGAGGGTCTCGGGGTCCCTAATGAGTATCGTTGTACTCACCCCTACATGGGCTATGCTCTCACCTCATTGTGTTGGATGCAGACGACGAATAGCGCTGACAGAGGCCGAGAGCGCCAGGACTGGATGGTACCCAGAGGAGGACCTTACGACGTATCGGTACATGGTGGAGTCTGACGAACGTGGAGTGATGTGGAGGCCATCTGTACCTACCCTTCAGGTAGGAACCCCGGAGGATGATCCAGGAGTTGCTTTCACCTTTCATTTGTTTGTCCCTTTTCAGTTGTACTTGCTTTCAGTTGTATTATTACTTTACAGTTGGGCTTGTATTTTGGCCCCCCATTACTTTCAGTACACTTGTTTACAGCTTCTACTTAGTGTTTTCTTCCGCTTATTCTCTGGTTGTGTGTGTTTACGATTTATAAAGGCAATGTCTTTCCAGTTTTAGGGAATTATGCCTTTGGTGCTAGTCGCCAGCCCCTGGCCTATGGAAGGCGGGCTTGGGGTAGTCATGATACGGGCCCCGGGGGACGAGTCGTGACAATAGCTCAGTTAACAATGAGATAAGCGAATAATGGAAAGAGACAAAGTTGTAGATTTACCTTAGGCTCACCAACACCTTAGATGAAATTCTATTTGGACAAGGGATGGGTAAGATCTCACCATGGAAGAGAGGGAGGAGGGGAGGGTTAAGCATGAGGGGCTATTGGCCAAAAATGGGAGGAAAATGAGGTGTATTGGATTATAAAATCATAAGGGAAATAGTAATATTCCACTTTTTAAGGGTTTCATGGTTTGGATTCATAGTTCACCAAATCATGCATCAACCATGTGATAAGAACTATATTAAACACCCCTTCCCACATGGTTGGTCTACATAATTTACTAACCATGCACAAAACTAACACTAGCCATTGTGATAAGAATTGTATTTAACTAAATGTTTTAATGATTAAACTATGTATCAATCCATATAAAATACTTGATATGGAATATAACATAGATATCAAGATTAATAACATGAACATATTATTCCTTCTGATGGGAACCATAACTGTATCATATCATATAATATGATTCTGAATGCAAGTTATATAAGTATACCATAAATTGTATCTATATCAATATTGTTGTAGGTTCATAATCAACATCGTTTCACACCCCATTAGAACATATTATTTCATTGAACACGCCACTTGAAAAAAACCTCTCAAAAATTTTAAACATGTGAAATTATGTTACATCACATGTAAAAAAATTTGAAATAATTTAGAAAATACTAGCGGCGATGGGCCGCGAGGCGCGGTGAGGGGCAGTGATGGGCGACGAGGCGCGGTGTGGCGTGGTGAGGGGCGATGAGATGTGTCGAGGGATTCAAGGGGTTGTTAGGGTCATGGGGGTTGCTAGGGTCATGGGATCTTAGGGCTTTGGGGGTCGTGGGGGTCGCGATGGGCGGCAAGGTGTAGTGAGGGGCGGTGAGGCGCGGTGAGGGCTTCAAGGGGTCGCCAAGGTCACCAGGGTCGTGCAGGTCGTCTGGGTCCTAGGGTTTCGGGGGGTCACAGGTGTTAGGGGTTCGAGGGTGTCTAGGGAGTTGGGGGAGTCAGGGGGAGAAGTTCTGTGGCTGTAAAAAAAAACATTTTTCACAATGGTTTATTAAAAACTGATGCTAATTTATTTAAAAAAATAACATCAGTTTAATAAATCGCCACTAAAAAACCACCACCAAAGGATAATAATGTTATAGTGAGGTGCTTCAGTGAGGCGGTGAGATTTATGTTAGCTATGTCTGGGTATCTTGTGGTGAGATGGTGAGAGTTTTCCCATGTTATCACATAGAGTAATTGTTTTGGTTTTTAGCTGTCCTTTGTTGTTGGACTTGTGCCTTAGAGATTGTTTAGCTACTTTTGAATTGTACCGCTTATGCTGTTAACTTTTTTCTATGACATATATTTATTGTTTTACTATTCTATTGTTTCTTCCCATCATGTATATATATATGTCATGTTGTCTTCTTCAGGTTAGGAAAAATCATTCTCTCTAGTTTTTGTTGATACCCGAGTGTTAGTTGTCAGCCTGTGGGGATCGGGAATTCTCTTTAGGTATATGATGGTTTGGGTCAGTTATCAGTTTGTGAGGGTATCAAAGTTAGGTTTTTCATAGTTAAGGTATATATTTTTAATCATATTTCAGGATAACTGATTAGACATAATCATGGTATCCTTTACTCCAGTCACCATCCCATTTGGTTATTCATAGTCACCACATTTTTCTTCATGTTTGATGTTAACGCAATTACTTTGGGTTCCAACTATTGACTAAACCAAAAATCATAGTGTGAGAAACAATAATCATAGTGGAATGACTATATAATCATTTATAGGATGTCTAAATCATGGAACCTTCTTTTCAGTCTAGACACCTTAGTTTTAACCTAGTTCATTCATTATCATCATCAATTCAAATCCTTCATATGGTTTGTAAAGAGAATATGAATTATCCAAAGCATATCCCTTAGGAGTGTCAAACTAGGTGCATAGTAAGACCCGTTGTCATGTACCATCACAACTATAAATTTAACCATTTCCGATGGGGAAATTGCGACGGGACCCCATCACTAAAAATGGCATCGCAAATGCTATTTTTTGTGACAGATCATCTCAAATAGTTTATCCATGGTTTTAAAAAATCCATTTCGCAATAGGACCATCGCAAATGAATTTTTGCGATGGGCCTGTTGAAAAAAACTAAAAAATATTAAAAAAAATTAAAATAATAATATTAATAATATTAATAAAATTAGTAAAAATATAATGAAAATAATAAAATTATAGAAAACACACTATTCGTAACAATATAAAAAAATAAAAAATATAATAATAAAAATAATAAATAATATAACATAATAAAGAATATAATAATAAAAATAATATAATATAATATAATATAATAAAAAACAAAAAAAAACAAAATATTTGTAACAATGTAAAAAATGCACTATATAGAAATATAAATATATGGAATAATAAAAATATTACAAAAAAATGTGCATTCAAATGTTTATCATAAAACGTAAATAATCCACTGAGGGGGAGGGCCATCTGGAGGAGCTGGAGGAGGGAACTCCATACCTAAACCATGAGTCAGACATCGCATGTACTCCATCGTCTGCTTGTGCTGCTGCTACTATCATTGACGTATCTCTTCCTATTGTTGTTGTTGATATCAATAGAGCTTTTCCTTCTCCCTACGGATACTCTCTATAAGCTCACCCTGAGATCACATATGCTCTTAATATTGTGCAGCAAATGATGATGACTCTCCACAAGCTCCTCTCAAACTTCATGATGACATCGTAATAGTACCATAATAACTCACAGGCATCAATTGAGAGATGATACCAACAACTCAACCTTTGTCGAAGGCATACTGATTCGCCTTCATCCATGTTTCCTTGTCAAATATTACTGTACTAGACTGATCATCGGTCATGACCTGGATCTCAGTCTGTGTCTAAGACGTCGCGACCTCATATGACTCCTTCAATTGTAATTTAAAATTAAAATAGTTAAAATATTATTTACAATTAATTTTAAAACTCAAAAATAAATTATACTAACCACAATATGACACTAGCGGTCACCTCTAATATCTCTAGTGATAGGATCATTGTACATCCTTTAATAAACGTAGAACTTCATAATATCGGGCTATTTGACTGTCTATTTGAATATAAAATAAATAGTTTACATTTAAATTTATATAAATTATTTAAAAAAAGGTACTTACCATATGTTCCCTATGCGTACTAAATCTATGAATACCAGCTCGATGTGTCACCTCCTGTCTCCCTCGGTTTTCTATACCTACTGATGATATCCTCTAAAAACAACCACCCATATAGTGTGAACATAATCCATCCCAAACCTAAGATGAAATTTAATCAGGTTAGTGGGTACAACAAGACTGATCAAACTCTATGACTCCTTCTTTCTTTATTGTTGTCCTCCTTAAATTGTGCAAAGACTGATGGAAATGCTCACGCATACAACCCTCTCATTCCTTCCAAATAGAGTCACATATTCTCTCATCGATGAGATACCATAAAACCTAAAAAAAATTAATAATATCAAGTTTTTAATTAAATAAATATTATTTATTTACATACCAGCCAATGATTTAAAATACAGTGCTGAACATCAACGGAAATCTGATCTCATGCAACCCATGCTCCAGAAAAATAATTCTGCAATATAACACTCCCCTATCAAACAACTATATGTGAAAATATATGAAAAAAGAGAACAAATAATCAAACAATTAGTGTATAAATAAATTAATGATAATTAATGAAAACTAACTAAAATACACAAGTAAATATACATCTACATGCATGGATCAAAGACAAGGTGTGGACGTTGCTCGAGGATAGGGTCAAGAATCATCAATCTTGCAAGACCAAGACCCCTCTAAGTCATCGCTGAACCACCAGTAGTCTAAGGGTCAAATGATCCAACATCATTCTCGTCATTAGGTAGATCAACCCCTTCCAACTCATGAAACAGATCTGAGTCCATTTAAAAACACGAAATGACTGTTTTTAGCAAACAGTTGAAAACATATTATATATATATATATATATTATATGATTATAACGAGTATTTAACTGTCAATATTCATCTTTATCCTCATCTTCATATTTGAAGTTGTCAGTATCTTCATATTCCTCCTCAGTATCATCAATTTTCATAGGAGTTTCAGTTTCATTATCTCTTGTCATTTCACATTCATTTATTACATTAATAACATCATTGTCACCATCGACCCTTAACTGTGGGGTGTCATCATCGATATTCATGTCTCTTCATGAAAAATATGGATTTGGAGTAGTCTCTTGAAAAATTTTAATTCCTTTCACTTCAGTAGAACCATATTCACTTGGAATAAACTGATTTTCTCAAGAATTCACTTTTATTGTGCTCTATCAATCACTCAACTCTCTTGAAGCAGCACAATATTTTGCAAAATAAATTTGATGTGTCTGATGAGGCAATAAAAATGGTTCATTTAATAAAAAAGGCTTTATATTTAATATCAATTATTCCATGGCTTAGATAAATATGCAATCCTCTCTCAGTATCTAACCACTAACATTTAAACATCATTATGAAATTCTATCCCAGATAACACAGTTTAATTATTTCTTCCAGCATACCATAAAAGTCAAATTCAATTTCTCTATGATGAGATAATCTTAAGAAAACACCACTATTAATTGTTTTTTTGATTCCCCATATGCATGTGTATGAAATTGAAAATCATTCACCACATATACATTATAATATTTAACCATTTTGGATGGTCGGTTACTCAATACACACGTTCGATTATCAATTTTATCAGAATTTTGAGATACATGAAAATTTTTAAAACACTTATCAATATAACAAGTAATAAATTTATTTTATATGTTAAACCATAAATAATTTATTTTACCAGTTTTTGAAACTAGTAGGAAAAATTATTTTTCCAACGTTCTTCAAGAGCAGCTGTTGTAATTTGTGGAAACTGTTTCTTGATATGATTAACATATAACTGACAAATAAAATAATATTAATTTATTATAACAAAGATTATATAATAAGTGATAAGAGAACTCACAATACAAATGGTTTTAATTCTTCATGGTTGAACAGAACATATGTATGAGACCTGTGATATTCATCATCTGGAAGCCATCGTTCATGAACTCCATCAAATCCAAGTTCAAACTAATTAAAAAATAATAATTTATTTATCATTTCATCATCAATATTTCACTCATTATGCCCCATACGATTATGTTTTGAGGTATATTTAGATTGAAAATAATGAGAGCAGAAAAAAGAAATTTCATCCTGCAAATAAGCTTATGCAATTGATCCTTCAACTGGTGCTTTGTTACGTACTTTTTTCTTCAATTTCTACATGCATATCTTGAATGGGTACATCCATCAGAACTGTATCGGACCTCCACATTTCTCTTCATGTGGAAAATTTAATATCAAATGTTTCATTAAGTCAAAGAAAGTTGGTGGGAATATTTTTCCAGTTTACATAAAATTAAAACAACATCTTCTTGTAGTTTACTTAATGCATCATATTCTTTTGTCACTGTAAAAATGTTTTGGAAAAAATATGATATGTATGTTAGCACATCCCAAATCATATAATTCAACAAACATCTTAATCCAATTGGTAAAATTATTTCCATTATAACATGATAGACATGACTTTTTAATCCGGTAATATGACCATTTCTAACACAAATGGACAAATTGGAAACATAACCATCTGGAAGTCTCAAACTTGTAATCCACTAACAAAATAATAACTGATTTTCTTTATAAATTGTATAAGTTTCTTTTTCCTTTATTAACTTCTGTGGTCTGGGATTTTCAAACAGTTCAAGTTCTAGTTGCCTACAAAGTTGGGCATGATCTAATCATGCTTTTATATTATCTTTTGTCTTACCTAGTGTATTCAAAACTATATAAAATATATTATTAAAATAGTTCTTCTTAATATGCATGACATCCAACATGTTATGGACCAAAAAATTAGACCAATATGGAAGATTCTAAAAAATGATATATTTTATCCAATTGTGTTCTTTCCCAAAGCCATCGATTTTATGTTGTTTTATAATTGGTCCAAATGTAATGGAAGGTAATTAAGAGACAAATAATTTTAACTCCATACCTAAGATCATTATTGGAGGTTCATCTCTTTTAATTGTACCTTTTCTAAAATGATATGTGTTCTTTCTAAAAGTATGATCGGTTGGAAGGAATCTGCGATGGTAGTGGAAAAACAATGTTTTCTTCCATTTGATGAGTATAAACGCTTTGTTGTCTCTCATACAGTATAAAAATGATTTTGGACTATGTGTACTCCAACCAGATAACATGTCATATGCTGGGAAGTCACTAATTGTCAACATCAATGCAGCTTTCAAAAGGAATTTTTTTTTGCAGCAAAATCATATATACTAACACCATTACTCCACAATAAATTTAATTCATCAATAAATGGATTCAAATAAACATCAATATTCTTTTTGGATGTCCTATAATTAATAATGTCAAAAGATATATGGATCCTTCATCAAAATCTAATGAGGTAAAATTGCATGGAGTTATAAAGATCGACCAATAAGAATATTGACTACCATAAGAACCAAATGGACATAAACCATCAGTATAAAGACCCAATCACACGTTTTTGTCATCTAAAGCAAAATACAGATGTACTTGGTCAAAAAAATCAATAATTCACCATCATAGGGATGATTTAATCTTTTACCAGTTGAAATATTGGTCTTGTGTCATGACATCAATGACGTTGTGTTCTAACACATAAATAAATGCTATAATCTGGGTGTAAGTAGGAAATACCTCAACTCTTTTACAGGAATCAATCCAGGCTTCCCTAGTTGATCATCTTTATACCTTGATTGTCCACATGTAGTACAACTATCCAAAGACTCATTTCACCATAATATAATATGCAATCATTTAAATATGCATAAATCTTTTGATAACCAAGACCCGGATTATAAACCAACCTCTTTATCTTATAGAAATTTGTAGGCAACACATTTCCTTTAGGTAACGGTATTTTAACCAAAGATAATATCTGATCAAAATAGCTATTTGAAATTCCATTATCTGATTTAATAGTTATAAATTTTTTAACCACTACAAATTTGATTATCTTATAACCAAGATATAATACATTCTCAACGGACCTCGACAACTCTTAAAATTGAGATGGTTCCAAATCAGGAGTTAAATCAATATCATACTGAGTTTTAGTTTTTTGAAAATATGGACCCACCACATCATGTACTAAATTTTGAAACTATGATGGATCTGGAACCAAATTATTAGTATTTTATCTGGAACTACGTTCACCATATTGATACCAAAAAACATAATCTGTTCGAAAACCAAAATGCAATAGATAACCCCCAGTGTTTTCAAATGTGTTAGACGTCCTCAGACCACATTTCTTGCATGGATACTTAATTATCCCTTTTAAAACAAATTCTAGTTTTAATGATGCAAATGATAAGAAAGTTTCAATTCCCACAATATATACAGGATTTATACCAGAACTGTTTGGATTCTTGTACTGATTTATCCAAGTGATATCATTTAATAATGATTGTTTTCGACTTCCTTGTTCCATATTTCTCTAAAAAATATAAAATAATTAGTTTTTTATGATAAATTTGATATAATAAAAAAAGATCCAAAAAAAAGAAAAAAAATTGTTAATTATTCCTAAGTATTCCTAATTTTTAGTAATTATTCCTAAATATTGCTAATTATTGGTAATTATTGCTAACTATTGTTAATTATTTATAATTACTACTAATTACCACTAATTACTGTTAATTACTACTAATTACTACTAATTAACACTAATTATTACTATTTATTACTATTTATTACTAATTATTATAATTTATAACTAATTATTATAATTTATTACTAATTCTTCCTAATTATTACTAATTATTTCTAATTATTACTAATTATTTCTAATTATTATTAATTACTGTTATTTATTACTAATTATTACTAATTACCACTATTTATTACTAATTATTACCAATTACCGCTATTTAATACTAATTATTACTAATTATCACTATTTATTATTAATTACCGCTAAATGTAGCTAATTACTGCTAATTAATATTAATTATTACTATTTATTACTAATTTTTCCTAATTATTGCTAATTATTCCTAATTATTACTAATTACTGCTAATTATTACTAATTACCGCTAATTATTACTAATTATTGCTAATTATTACTAATTATTACTAATTATTACTAATTATTACTAATTATTACTAATTACCGTTATTTATTACTAATTACCGCTATTTGTTACTAATTATTACTATTTATTACTATTTATTACTAATTATTTCATGCCTGGAGTTTCAGATCCCTTTTTTTGAAACCAGGATGGCTTCAGCTTCATGAATGGTCTCTAGATTTCAACATCTCACAAGTAAGAAATGTGTTCTCTCAAGTATGGATTTGTTTGCATGGACTCAATTGGGTCCTTTAGCACCCAAGGATTTTGCACGACATTGCTTTCGTGATTGGAACGTCCATTCGCCTTGATAAGGAAACTGAGCAGGTGCGATTTGAATATTTTTCTAGGATTCTTGTGGAGATCGATCTTAGTTCCACCATCATTGACACAGATAATCTTTCCAATCCCATGGATGACATCCACATTGATGTGGAATATGAGAAGAAACCTCTTTTCTGTGATTTTTTCATGGCTTTTGGTCATGTGTTAGAGTCATGTCGACAGAAGATGTCTCATGAGAAATGTGGGATGAAGGGCCACCTCGTTGCTCACAGTCACCAGAATGAAGTAAAGGATACCACGATTGTAGTGTAGGCTCATGTAAAAGGCACCTCTCAAACGCCTCTGTAGGAAAAGAAGGTGATGTTGAATGCACTAGCCTCAGTTGGGATAAACAGTGGTCCCTCCAATTGGGATGGTTTGGTTAATGAGGAGGATGAGAGGATGGAGTGGACTGCTTTGAATCCAGTGGGTGCCCGCATTTCCCTCTCTTTTAGGGACGCATTGCTCGTTAATTTGGAGGGGTTGTGGAGGGAGATTTTGTTTGAAAGAATGGTAATGAATTGCTTCCTGAGATGATTGGAAATGACTCTAATCACGAGCTCCATGTTCAAGCTATTGTTGATGCTCATATCATGCATGAGAGGTTCTTACTTGGTGGCAGCACAAGTAAAAAAGGATGTGATTGACTCGGTCTCCATTTACAATACTGAAAAAGGCAGATCTACAGAGACTCCTCGAGAAACTGAATCTGGAAGAGTTAAAGTTATGATTGATGATGGGGGTTTTAAAATGGTTCCCTCTCAGAAGTCTAAGGCTTCTGCTCCTCCAGTTGAGTCAGTGCCGACATCTCCTGCTCGGGAACTTTTGTAGGTGGACCTTCCATCTGAGGGAATGTATATGCCTATCTCTAAACCTTCAGATTATGATGACGAGTTTGTTCAACATGCTGATCTTGTAGGAGAAGTGGAGGATCCATCAACATTTCAACACTTGGTGGAGGAACATTATGAGGTCCCTCCTAGGACATGGAGATAGGGTCAACTCCCAAAAGGTCGTGGCATAGGATGTGGTTGTGAGTCTGTTACATGAGAGTGAGTTCGAGCTATAAGGTCTTCTTCTAAGGAGTTTAGGATCCAACTCACTCTAGAGTAGTAAAAACACAGGTATAAGTATTTTGTGCTCTTTAGTCGAAAGGCCTCACAATCAGAATGGGAAACTACTGACAATGCCGATGACTCTGATCAAGGTTATGGGGAATGATCATGTTCTTGTTTTTTTTGCTTTCCTTTTTTTGGATAAGGGCATATTCTTGTTTGACCATGTCCATCCTTATTTCGTTCTGTCTTTTAATATTTTAACATTTTTTTAGGAGCAGGTTCTCCTACCTCCTGAACCTTCTGAGTATTACTAATTATTACTATTTATTACTAATTATTACTAATTATTACCAATTATTACTAATTATTACTAAGTATAACTAATTATTATTATTTACTACTATTTATTACTAATTATTACTAATTATTATCACTAATTATTACTAATTATTAATATTTATTACTATTTATTACTATTTATTACAATTTTTTACTATTTCTTACTAATTATTACTAATTACCTCTATTTATTACTAATTATTCCTAATTATTACTATTTATTACTAATTATTTCTAATTATTGCTAATTATTTCTAGTTATTGCTAATTATTGCTAGTTATTGCTAATTATTTATAGTTGTTGTTAATTATTCCTAATTATTCCTAATTATTCCTAATTATTCCTAATTATTCCTAATTATTCCTAATTATTCATAATTATTCCTAATTATTCATAATTATTCCTAATTAATCCTAATTATTCCTAATTATTGCTAATTATTGATAATTATTCCTAATTATTGTTAATTATTGATAATTATTACTAATTATTACTAATTACTCTTATTTATTACTAATTACCGCTATTTATTACTAATTACCGCTATTTATTACTAATTACCACTAATCTACTATATATACTAATCCTGGGTTGCTCTCAGATGATGTGTCATCTATACAGACCTCCACATCACCCCTCTCCATCCATTTTTCAGTCCGCTCCCTCGATATTGTCCCCTGCTCGGGATTTTCCTCTGATGTGATTAGGGTTCCAGTCGATTTCTACTCCGCCTCTTTTTCCTCGATTGCCCGCAACCTCTACCTATCCCTCTGCCTCTGCCAACACCTATTTATCATAGGGTTTCATCTAAAACCCCCTCCCGCTGTCTCCCTCCAGTTTAGGGTTCACGTTGCGACCTTCGTGCTTCTCCACCCACTACCGATTTTCCTCCATTCCTATTAGGGTTCCTGAATATCATTGTCTCCCTCCCTGACTCACCTCTCTAACTATACATATGCCTCCACCTCTGCCTCCACTCTTCCTCCGCCTCGATTTCCCTCCTCCTCCCTATCATGACCCATCCCCCGGGGCCTGTGCCGTGACTACCCCAAGCCCACCTTCCAAAGGCCAGCGGCTGGCGACTAGCACCGAAGGCATTATCCCATGAGTGGGAGGCATTTTCTTGAGTACATGTACACACAAACGCACACACAACCACGTCCTAACACAGCTGTAAAGGAATACATGCATGTCACTAAACAACCACTGAGCAAAGGTACAAGCTGTAAGTCAAATGGATCAGAATACAAACCCAAAAAAAGACAAAATGAAAGCAAGAAAGTAAAAAAGATCTCTGTAAGATGTCTACAGAAAACCCCACCTGAAGGGTAGGCAAGGAGTGGTTATCGAAATTTGTAGAAGTACATCTTGTCTGTTTGCTCTCACTAAACACCACCTGGTCCCAGTCCTCCCTGGACTCCGTCAAAGCATCAGTTGTCTGCATAAGACACAAAACATACAGGAAAAGCTTGTGCAGGGGTGAGTAAAATAATACTCATTAGGGTACCCTTAAAACACAAAGGTAAAACACAAGAGAAAAACCATGAAGAAAAGTACAATCAGCTCTACTTAGGTATATACCCATACATATACCATGAATATCCAGATATACTCATCTCAACCACTAAGAAACATGAGGTCCCAACCTCATAGACAGCATCAGGATTCTCACCAAAGGCTCAAGTCATGACACACAAACTAGGAGATCACATTCCATGAGCTCCTCCATCTCTGGTGGCACCCGTCCAAGAGATACACTCCATCAGGAACATTCTACTGGGTCCAATTCTAGTGCCTAACACTAGAGGTATAGTCATCGTAATCTTGCGCCCAATTCAATACTAAGGAAACCCAAGTGAAGAGGCCCACCCCTCTCCACTGGATAGAGTTGAGGGAGCACTGCTCCAGACTAACCTGTGATACCTCAGTCACTCCTGTAAGGAGTGACCCGCACCTCAGTCTCATCGAGGGATCACTTGCTCCTACTTAGGCATCAATTCCCCTCAATCCATCAGTCATATTTTAACTTCCACTAAAACTCACATGGAGTATTTCAAAAGGACTGTCTCATCACAGGGGTCCCAACGCCACAAATGTATCATCAATCGAACACACAGTTTAGAAGTTATGTCTGTTTTACTGAAAAGGGGTCGGTGGACCCCGGGCTCGAGTGGGAGGTATTTTCATGAAAACCAGTACACATTCACAAATCTCAAACTATGTAAAGTAAACACAAAGTAAACCACAACTGTCACTGATATAACTACTGAGTAAAAGTAAAAACAGTAGGTCAAATGGGCCATAATACAAACCCAACAAAAGACAAACTGAAAATAGTAAAGTACAAGGAAACTCTGGAATCTATCCACTGAAAACCCTACATTATGGGTAAGTGTAGAGTAGCTTCTGGAATCTGTAGAAGTACGCCCCACCTGCCTGGTCTCACTGGGCACCGCCGGGTCCTGGGCCACCAAGTCCTCCGTCAAGGCAGCGGTCGTCTGCACTAGACACAACATGTGCGGGCGAAGCTCATGCAGGGTTGAGTAACATAGTACTCAGTAGGGGCCCCGAAACCAACAAGGAAAGACCAAAAATCAATCCATGAAGCAAACCACAAAGCATGATCATGAAGCAATACAGGTCACACTAGGTATAATCTAGAGTAAGGAAAGTATAACCATTAGTCGTATCATCGAACACCTTGTGTTGCGGGAGAACTCCTCCTCTATGAGTACAGTGGGTCTATCAGGTCACACAGATCTGCTTCCCACTAACCTTGGGTTGTTGTGGTACTCATCCCTAATGAGTACCGTGGGTATGCTGGGTCACACAGAGTATCTCCCCGCCATGGGTCTGTCGGGTCACACAGAGTCACTTCCCACTAGCCTTGGATTGTTGTGGTACTCATCCCTGATGAGTATCGTGGGTATGCTGGGTCACACAGAGCCGCTCCCAACTATGGGTCTGCTGGGTCACATAGAGTCACTTCCCACTTTGGTTATCATACTGAGGTACTCATCCCTGATGAGTACCATGGGTCTGTCGGGCCACACAGAGTCGCTCCCCACCGTGGGCCCGTCGGGTCACATAGATCCACTTCCCACTAGGTCATCATAACTGATCCACACAAAGTCACTTTTCAGTAGTATTCGGGTCTCATTCATCCATAGGGTTCCCACATGTGGTGCACTAGATTCTGGGAGAAACTTCTCCTCAAGCCATTCGTTGTATTTCAACTTCTATAAAATCCTCCTTAGAGTATGCCAAATGATCTGCCTCATTGTGAGGGTTCCAATGCTACAAATATCTTGTCAATCAGATGGCCAATTTGAAATATATAATTGTTTTTTCGAAAAGGGTCTGGTTGGGTCCAGGTCCGATCTGACCCGGTCAGACCGACCTGACTTAGGTCCACCGACCCGACCCAGGTCCACCGAACTGACCCGGATCTGGACCGGCCTAAGTTTGGCCTGGTCCAGCCCGTTGGGTTGAAGGCCCATCGGACCACAGGTCCAGCCTGTTGGGCATGGGTCCGGCCCACTAGGGCGGCCTATGCCCTTCCCGGTCCGCTATAGGCAGACCGGTTTCCTCCTCTAGCTTGGATGCGTAGCACGGTCATATGAGTACTTTGGTACGATGGAAAAAGCGAGAAGCAGATCTGTGTGACTCGAAAGACCCACGGTGGGGAGCGGCTCTATGTGACCCAGCATACCCATGGGAGTATCACAATGATCCAATGCTAGTGGGAAGTAACTCTGTGTGACCTGGAAGTCCCATGGTGGGGAGCGGCTCTGTGTGACCCAATATACCCACGATACTCATCAGGGAGGAGTACCCCAGCAACCCAAGGTGTTCGGTGATACGACTGATGGTCTTACTTTCCATACTATAGATTATACCTAGTGTAAGATATCTTGCTTCATGATCATGATTTGTGTTTTGATTTGTGTATTGCTTTGTGGTTTTTCCTTGTGGTTGGGGTCCCTATTGAGTATTGTGTTACTCACCCCTGTGCGGGCTTCTCCCACATGTGTCGTGTCCCGTGTAGGTGATCGATGCTTCGACAAAGACCTTGGTGGTCTGGGACCAGGTGGTACTCGGTGAGACGAGACAGATGAACACTTCGGTGAAGACCTTGGTGGTTTGGGAATAGGTGGTGCTCATTGATATGGGATGGATGGACACTTTGACGGAGACCTTGATGTTCTGGGACTAGGTGGTTCTTAGTGAGATGGTACAGATAGGCGTACTTCTATGGCTACAGGCAGTTACCCTTCACCTACCCCTCAAGTGGGGCCTCAAGCGGACAAACCATGATAGTTGTACTTTCTTTGTGACTTTTGGGCTTGTATTCTGGCCCCTTTGTACTTTCAGTTTGTATTATACTCTTAGTAGTTGTCTCAGTGACAGTTGTGGTTTAGTTTGTGTTTACTTTCCACAATTTGAGCTTTGTGCATGTGCACAGATTTTTAGGAAAATGTCTCCCACTCATGGGATAATTCCTTCAGTGCTAGTCATCATCCCCTAGCCTTTGGGAGGTGGGATTGAGGTAGTTATGACATAGGCCCTAGGGGACGAGTCATGACAAAGTGGTATCAAAGGCGGTCAGTTCTACTAGAATAACTAAGAGTCTGTAAATTTTGATGGGGGGATAGTGTTAAGTGTTTCAAGTTTGGATTTCAGGCTAGCAATTCCAATGTTGGTGCGGTGGCTGATGTATCCATACACCAGGACCCTGAATTCTATTTTCTGACCTGGTACATGAAAACACAGGTTGCATGCATCTTTGAGTGTTTTCCCATTATCTTTTTGAGTTAGAGTCATCTCACCAGGTATAATAAATTGATTGTGGTTCATCTTGATTCTCTTTCTAGATGGATCCATGTAGAAAACCATCCAAGATTTCAGTGTGTGATGATGAGTATGGCCCACAGAGTGATGAGGCTTTAGTACAGGTATTGTTGCCCAAGATGGCACTGTTGAGTGGTGTCCCAGCGATACCACCACCTGTTGGTTAGCAGTTACTACTGGCGTTACCGGTAGAGGACGTACATATACTATGTTCCTTGCACGTGTTTCAGAGATAGAGACCTCACAAGTTCATGGGAGAGATAGATCCTCAGGTCATTTAGGAATGGCTGGAGGCAGTGACGTGATTCTTTCACTTAGTGAGGATGCCACTTGACCAGATGGCAATCATGGCCACAGGCCTTCCTCAGGGCTCGGTAGGGAGATGGTGGAACTTGACGATTCAGACTTATGATGAGGTTAACCACACCTAGATATACTTTGAGTGCCTCTTTAGGGAGGAGTTATTCCTGGAAACGTTGCACTCTATGTGCATACAGGAGCTACTGCACCTACAGCAGGGTAGCATGATAGTAGCATAGTACTCGGCGAGGTTCATCGATCTTTCTCTCTACTCTAAAGACATGGTGTGAGATCTATTCTTTAGGTTTTGATCCTTTGAGAATGTATTTCAATGGGAGATCAGGGCATTCATAGTGTCTCTCAGTATCCCAACTCAGGCTGGGGTTTTGGAATGAGACCTTCTTGTGGAGAGATTCCTTAAAGAGTAGGCGCTGATAGATGTATCCACCAATAGACACTAGGCAGTAGAGTCTTAAGTGGTGATCAGCAGGCAGTAGACGTGGGGACCCAAGTGGGCCATATCTTTCAAGGGATGACCCCAGACTCGGGGTCGGTAGTGTGGGGATACCAGAGCATAGGGAGTCAGAAGGGAGCCAGGTTGTGCTTCACGTGCGGCGGGCAGGGACACATGGCTCATGACTGCTTGACCCACCGCACAGATGATCAAAATACATTTTAGGGACCTTCAAGGCAGAGGCATATATTCAAGTGAGGAGGTCTGTAGGGTGGCGGACGTGGAAGGGGAGAAGGTCGAGCATTAGGCGATGGGCAACGGTTTGAGGTACTACCTCCACCACCCCCAGGTGGTCCACCATGACCTCAAGGAGCAAGTGTATAGGGGAGATCTCAACTTTAGGTAGTGGAGGCCTATGACCAAGGTGCTCCAGATATGTTTAGAGGTACAATATGTGTCTTCTCCACCTTATCTGCAGTTCTTATAGACATAGGTGTCAGTCACTCTTTCCCTGCCACAGACCTCGTTCGAGGCTCGGAGATTCCAGTGGAGCTGTTGGCTCGATCCTTATGATTAGAGACTTCTATGGGAGGAGATTCGATGATTACACATTGGTGTCGGTGGTGTGAGCTTACTCTTGGAGGCGAGAGCTTCAACTGATATCTAATAGTAGCAGCGTCACAGCCCTATGACATCATCTTGGGTATGGACTGGTTATCCACAGTTCATGCTTAGATTGACTGTATTAGGTGTAGAGCGTGGTGTGTCCATGAATATGGGACCATATTTTCCTTCACTGGTAAAAAGGGAACTCTTGAAGTGCAAGAAAAACTTTCTAGGAGGAGGGTGTATCTAATCAATCGCTAGTTGGATAACCTCACTCTCAGTGCGGTGGATGATAGGATTCTAGGATTTCCTGTAGTGTTGGACGAGTATGAAGAAGTCTTTCCTGAGGATGTTTCGGGACTACCTCCTCATAGGAAGGTAGACTTCTGCATCGATCTGTACCTCGGGATGGCATCAATATCCACACCGGCATATTAGATGGCTCCCGAAAAGCTTCATGATTTTAGGGTACAGTTAGAGGACTTGCAGAAAAAGGGCTTCATGAGGCCCATCATTTCACCATGAGTAGACCCAGTGTTGTTTTCCAAGAAGGCAGACGAAATCTTAAGGCTATGTGTGGACTACCGATGCTTGAACTAGGTTACCATGAAGAAAAAATATCCACTATTAAGAATTGATGACCTCTTCGACCAGCTAAATAGAGCTAAGTGGTTCTCAAAGATATACCTCAGATCAGGCTATCACCAGCTTCGGGTATGGGATGAGGATGTACCGAAGACAGCCTTCAGATGACGGTATGGACACTATGAGTTCTTGGTGATGCCCTTCAGCATAACTAGGAATCATGAATAGGATCTTCCAGCCTTACCTTGATTGTTTCATGGTGGTCTTCTTTGATGACATCTTGGTGTACTCAGTGTCAGAAGAGGAGCATGCTACACACATGTGGATACTACGAGGACCATGGGTTACTCTACAGGTGGTGGTATAGCCGGTACACAACCCAGTGGTGCTGTCTCTAGCATGAACCCTTGTACCCATATCGTCACCCCGCAGATCATCCTTGTGATCAAGCAGTGGAATCCTGGATGGATGTTTATGTGGAATCATCTTGAAACAAAACAAGATGTTCAGCATTATGAATGATGTTATTTCTTTCTATACTTTAGGTTATACTTGTTTGAGTGAGGAAAAAAGAACACTAGAGAGGAAATGTGTTGGCATGTGGAGACTTTCATTAGTCAGATGACCCGTTCAGGCACATGGGTGGGCCCCAGGGTGGGGACCACATGTCTGCGGGGCAGCTGATGGTACCCGGCAGGCCAGGACCCGACGACCATGTTAAGGCGGGGTGTATGTGCTATCACTGGGGCCCAATTTCCACACTCCCTCACTCCCCCTCTAAGAACCACCACCCTCCCCAAATCCCTCCTCAACCCCTCTCTACACTGCATCACTCCCCACCCCCTTCCCTACCCCCTCTCCTTCCACGTCACACTTTACATCGAACCACTGAGGCCCTCGCTGGCTCAAAAGCAGACAACTTCACGCCGTTTAAGATATCAGTGGAGAGTGTTGTGAAGGTGCTCAGGGTTACTGAAGGATATTCATTTTATGACATACTTCACGCCAAGAAATCAATCCTAGATAGTTGAAATGATGACCCAAACAACGTTTCTCAGGTTCGTTGTAGTAACCATATTTCTGTTAAACTCGGATGGCCAAGTGACCTGCTTTATCTATTGATTCACTGTTGATTCCCAACTATATTATTTTTTCCATTTTACATACTGAGAATCCTTGAAACTTAATTTTGGGTGTATATGTGTATATTATCTAGGAAAATTGATTTTAGGTTAATTATGTACACTGTTGTCATTTTAGAATACATGCAAGAGAGATTAGAGGCCGACATTGAAGTTTTGGTTTAAGAGAACATACAAATCAAAGTCCTTTTGTCTGCATATTTCTATTAAATCATAATGATTGAGTTGAAGTTTATTCAGATGATATTTTTAGGTGGCAATGGTATGTGTGTGGCTTGCAGTCTTCCTACTCAGACCTCCTATTAGAATTCCATATTTAATTTTTTGGATGGTGCATTGATTTAGTGAATTAGGCTATGGCATGTATATAACATTTTATTCAACATTTTATTCAGTTCCTAAAAATGTATTTCATGAGATCTTGATATTTCTTTATGTTTATGAACTGTCACTGCATTTGAAAAGCCTCGGGCTAGAATTCCTTAAAAAATCATGGAACAGGTTGTACTTTCTTGGGGTATTCACCCTTATAACAGTTGAAAAAATATCAGATGCCTAAATTATTCTTAACAGATTGTATTAGTATTTGTTCTAATATTTATAAATTATATTTTTAATTTTTTCAATTCTTATGTAAAGATATTTTTGACTATGTCTGAAGTTCTTGAAGTTATAGATTTAGTACAAAGGTACAATGTGATTATTCTTTATGTTTTCTACTATTTTAATTATCTCCATGATCAATCCACTTTTATTTCATATTAAGAATTATGTGACCAATATTAAACCATAATTAATAAAAGGAGTATAAGTCCTAGGAATTTTTTAGATGATTATAGTAAAGTTATTTCTTATATATTTCTTGAGACTTCTTGTCCCGTTGAGCAAGACGATCACAATATTTCTGGTGAAAATCAGGTAATTCATATGTATATTTTTGAAGGTAAAATTTTTTCCTATAAATTTTTGTGTAGATGAATTTTTTTCTGAAATAATTGTGAATCTATGATCTACTTGATCTTTCATCAATTGTTGGTATGTATGCATTGCTTATCTCCCACCCATTCCCTGCATTTGTGTTCTATCTGAATGTTGAAACAAATTTTTAGGACATGTTTCAAAGTTTTCATTGAATGGGATAGAATGATCATTAATGGAATGTTGTGTAATGAAATTAAATTTAAAGAAATTTAATTGAATGTTCACATGTATGGGAGTTTCATTATGGAAAGGATTGTCCTTACCCATCCATTATTTAAAATTTATCATAAATTAAATGCAATGAACTAATTTTTTCTTTGTAATTTCCAGAATAAACCTAATTATTTTTATCAATTTTCATTCCCCTAATTTTATTCATTTGACCATTTCATTTGAGGATTGAAAAAAAAAGGATATTTGAGGGTCATGGATTGTTTGGAAGATAATTATTTTTCATCTTACCCCAAGTCCCAACAATTGGTAAACAAATTTCTTCACTCACAACCTTCAATGCATGGGGTTTCCAAAGACTGAGATCAACTTATATTGGACTGGTTATTTCTGACTGTAGAACATATAATGAGGAACCTAGCACTGATCAAGAGTAATTTTTTCTTTCTAACTACATGGTGCCTGCTACGTAGATTGAAGATGATGACAGGGCCTCTAGGATCTCCAGCGTTGTGGATCAGGCTTGGAGTAGATTACACTGGACATGCTTTATAAAATACCTCAGTTTGGGAACCTGGTTTTTAACATTGTATATATGTTTCCATTCACTATTGGCATGTTGTGCACTTTTAATATTTTTAGTACACTATAGACATGGTTCCAGTTAGTATGTTATGTTCACTATTTGTTCATGGTTGGAATTTTGTGTCCATTGTTATTATATTATGTTCACTATTAATATGTTACATTCACTGCAAATTGATTCCACTGTACATGTGTTTCTATTCACTTTTAGAGTATTGTATTCACTGTTAATTTGTTCATTGTTAATTTTTTGTGTTTTTAATACATATGTGTTTCCAGATTTATATGTGTTTTAATAGTTCATGATCATAGGATATGTAGTTTTCAATGTGTTTTCGAGCATATCATAGAGCCAAAATTTCCCTAATTACCTTACATTATTGATTGTGTTTTTATATTCTAAATTACATGACCTAAATCAGTGTGTGTGCCTCTTCCATTTTTCTTTGTAGTGACGGATAAGATGAAGAGTATTCATTTCAATTGATAATGATTTGGGGGATGAAAAAAAGTATCATATACCATACTATCTATCAAGCTACATGACTTCTATGAAGTGTGTAGTCTCCATTTTAATGTTACTGTATATCATACATACACGTGTTAGGCTAAAGGGTTTTATTTTTGAGTTTATGCATATGTAATGTGAAATGAGGTATTTTTCATGGGAACCACTAGATAATTGTGAGTGACTGGATATATATACCTCCATGTTTGGTCTATATTTTGTGGTTTGATATAGATTCATGAGATTATGTTAACAAGTTTCATGTGGCTGCATTGTTTCCCTTCATTGTCACTTATTGAAAAAACATAGGTACCTTTATTATATGTTTTCATGTTGTTGTATTGTTTCCCTTAATATGTTGTGCTTCTACTACATATGTGTTTCTAGATTTTTATGTGTTCTAATAGTTCATGCTCATAGGATATGCAGTTTTCAATGTGTTTTCAAACATAGCATAGAGATAAAATTTCCCTAATTGCCTTACACTGTTAGTTCTATTTTTAGATTCTTACTTATATGACCTAAATAATTGTGTGTGCCTCTTCTATTTTTCTTTGCATTGATGGATAAGATGAAGCATATTCATTACAATTGAGAATGCTTTGGGGGATGAAAAAAAGGATCTGATACCATATTGTGTCTCTTAAGCTACATGACTTATATGAAGTGGGTAGTCTCCATTTTAATGTTACTGTATATTATTCATACATATGTTAGGCACAAGGGTTTTATTTTTGATTTGATGTAGATGTAATGTAAAATGAGGTATTTTTCATGGGAATAACTAGATAATTCTGAGTGATCATCTATATAAACCTCCAGGTTTGGTGTATATTTTATGGGTTGGTACAGATTCATGAGATTATGTTAACAAATTTCATTTGGCTGTATTATTTCCATTCATTGTCACTTATTGAAAAATCATAGGTACCTTGATTCTATATTTTCATGTTGTTGTTTTGTTTCCCTTAACAGTATTTTTATATTCTATAAAATCTGCATCTATATTAAATAAATAAAGGGTTTTTTAAAATCTTTAACTAAATTTTTTCCCAGTACTTATGACTGCTTTTCATTGAAATAGGAGGTATGGATTAGTGTTCTTTAGTCATAATGCATGGGAATCACTTTAGGTAATATAATACCTTTTTAATGGTGAAAAAACTATGTTTATTCATGTTCATTAATTTTTATTATGCATTATGTGCAGATTCTACATGGATGAAGATGGTTTTGGTGGAAAAAATGGATCACTGAACCACTATATGAAGATGGGTAATGATAGCTGCAATTGTGAAATCTAGATATTTGCAGAGAAAAAAAAATAGAGAATGAGATCATATCTTTGTCATACTAGTATTAACAATGGTGATGGGTTTAGCGGTGTACTTCGATCTTTGGTCTATAGATTACACCATCTCCTCAAATGAAATGAATTTGATTCAACATTCAAGTGGTCAATAATGCCACTAAGTGTCCTAGAGAATTAGTTTTATTAGGTAACTCCTCAAGATAGGTCGGTATACATGATACCCTATGCTTCTCTAGGATATCCAATTTTCTAGGAAATAATGTTGCACTGGCCCTTCCAAAGAATTGCAACTGGTAACTCCTCCTGCATTGATGTAGTCTGCATATAAATTGAGATTTCTTAGATTATTAACAATTTACTATTATTTTTATGACTCATTATTTCATTTGACTTCCCATAAATCTTTTACTATATTTCCACTACATTTACTACACTAACAACAGTGAATCACATCAAGATGCATTGTTCATGCCAAAGGATTGCAGCTGGTAACTCTTCCTACATTAATGTAGTATGCTTATAAATTGATATTTCTTATATTATTAACAATTTACTCTCTTTTTTATGACCCACTTTCTCATTTAAATTCCCATAAATCTACCAATACATTTCCAATATAGTTACTCCGCGAACAACGGTGAACTACTATCAGACATTTTATACAATTGCTTTCAATACCAAATTTTATAGCTCTCTTTTACACCAAGTCATATATTCTAACACTAGTATACTTACCTTATTTTATTCAATACATGGAATTAAGTGCTTCTATGTTCCATAATTCATTTCTCTATCATTTCTGATAGTATAAAACTAAGCAATTACAACTTTAGTTAATTCGTTGTTTGCCTTCACAACGTATTTTACATTCACTTTTATGTTAACTATTCGTAAAATGGCTTCCATAAACACCTTAAAAATTAAATATAAATAAAAACAATATAAACATGCATAGCCCATCAAACTTTAGAGATGCAAGGTTCTAGAGGAGACTACTGATGAAGGAACGACAAAAATATTGGGAGTACTGTATTCTGTTAAATTTAACTTGATTTAATAATTTTCATTCTTTTATTAGTTTTACTCATTACAATTATGACAATAATAGTGTTTTCATCTATTGTAAATTCTTCAATACCATCTACGGAGTAGTTTGGTACTCCAATAAGTGAACCGCTGTCAACAAATGGCATCACACATAGAGTCAGACACATGCCATTATCACCTCTATCTATTAATGGTATATTCTGTCTAAATTAACCAGAGGAATCCATTAAATTTCATATTAACATAAATTAGTCATTGTTAACTTCTTCTTTATTGATAGTTCCTCAACAAACTTCTACCTGGTCAACAATGTCTGATGGAACAAAAAAATGAAAACAAAGACAAGAAACCATGACACTATCTCTTGTACCATTATGTAAGTGTGATGTATTTGTACTTTCATGAACATAATGTAGGCCATTCAACCTTTGTATTCACCATCTAACAATTTTCTAAATAATTGTGGTAGGTATCATGACTGATGATAATATTAACACAGAATCATCACCTGCCTCCTCGACACAATAAGCATGACTCAGGCATTTATAGATTTTGATCCCTATTAATAGCATTTTATTTCCTACACTTCCCTCAACTAATAGATTCTATTTTATTAATAGTATTCAAGTTGAATACAATCCTTTATCATGGACATGTATGTAAAAAATTATAACACAAATACATAACTTCACACACATTTATATAGATAAACCTATATTCTATAATATATTTAATTGTTTTATAAAACTACTTCTAGGTACTAGAAAATAATCAATTGTTCAAGAAACATTGATTCAAGGGATTTTAGAAACACATGCAAACATTAATGATTGTATACATCCTACTGAAAACTATACAGGTATGTTGAATTAAAAGTTTGAATTTAAACAGTAATACCTTTGGTATTATTTATTCCACTAAATATTTACATAATGTTGGCTACTTCAGTAATCTTAGTAGAACAACAAATTGTGGAGGACATAGGTTAGTGTTCTTACTAAACCTGCATTAATGATACAATAACAAAAAAACTTGACTGTTATTTATAGTTTTTACTATTTTGTAGCTCCTCTTTTTTTACATCTTGTACAAACTGGAAAAATACAAATGAATTTACCAGTTCAGGTCTATTTAATTGTATGAGTCTATTTACTCTGGTATTCATAAAATTACTTTCTTCATTGGGTTGAGTTGGGAATGGATGAAATAAACTAAAATGAGAGTGATTATTTATTCTTATCAATGAAATGTTATTTTCAATTCATATCATTCAAGCTCCTAACTTATTGCAACAACACTTTTTAATTAAATGACTATACAACTTAAACTTTTTATTAGATATCATTACTATATATTCAACTTTTAAATTGTTCTTGTATCTACAGAATGTTGCTACTGGGAGATTTTGAATCTCAAAGCTTATTATAGCAACAGTTAGAGATTGGTTGACTATACAAATTATACTTGCTGAAAAATTTCTCTATATCTAAACATTATAAAATCTTCATTTTTTGTTGAATAAGTTTTTTTCATTATTTATTACAATTAATCCTCATCACATTTCTCATATTTATTATTAGAACCACTCTTCTTTAAGTATTTTCTCTTTCACTTTATCTTTCACTATATGCAATATTATTTTCCTAAATGAATTTGATATTGAAATGAAGTCTCCATCCTCAAATATTAGAAATTCCTTTAAAATTAACCTATCTTTTTTGAATTATGTTAATGGGGTCTCTATATTTTATTCACTTCTATTTCAATATTATGCACCACTTCTTTGTGATTAAAATAGATTCAACATTACAGTTTCTTCTTAACTTTTATAAATAGTACTCGCTTGTTAAAAAATATCCATCAGTCCATATCACCATGCGTACGCACGGGCGAGTACTAGTTATTACTAATTACCACTATTTATTACTAATTACCACTAATTATTTCTATTTACTACTATTTATTACTAATTATTACTAAATATTACAAACTTTTACTAACTATTACTAATCACCGCTATTTATTACTATCTATTACAATTTATTACAAATTATTACTAATTGTTACTAATTATTACTATTTACCGTTATTTATTACAAATTATTACTAATTAACGCTAATTATTACTAATTATTTGTAATTATTACTAATTACTAATTACTACTAATTATTACTAATTACTGCTAATTATTACTAATTATTCCTAATTATTATTAATTACCGCTAATTATTACTATTTATTACTATTTATTACTATTTACTCTTATTTATTACCAATTATTCCTGATTATTACTAATTACCACTAATTATTACTAATTATTACTATTTATTACTAATTAATACTAAAAAATACTAATTAATACCAATTTATACTAATAACTACTAATTAATACTAATTACGCGTAATTATTATTAAATAATGATAACTTAACCAAATTATTACAAATTAATACTATTTATTTTTAAATAAAGACATTAAATCTTAATGAAACAACATATTTTTACAAATAAATAATGAAAAATAAAACTATCTAATTCTAATTTAATTTAATTAACACCAATTAATAATAATTATTACTAATTTAAATTAAAATGAATTAATTAAAAATTAAAAACAACAAATAAATACCTTAAAACTGAATCTTTCGTTGGATGCAAGTTCTGAAAATTGATCTGCTGTGAAATTTAAAAGTTTGAAAAAGTTGAAGAGAGAAATATGAGAGCAGAGATTAGAGATTACTTGAGATAATTGTGAAATGGGAAAAACCAAATGGGGTATATATAGGTTAGATCATTTGTGATGGGATACCTGTCACAAATAGTATTATTTGCGATGGGTCCTGTCACAAATGTTGACCTCCCCTGTTAATTAGTGTCGTTGCAAATAGTTCACCGATTATTAATTGAGGTGGCGGTAAAAGATAGTATTTATGACGAGATCCTTCATAAATACTATCATGGTGAAGAATTATCTATGACGACCCGTCGCAAATAATATATTGTCGACATATTATTTGCGACGATAATCCTACCCCATCACAAATAACGGAAACCTGAGAAGGGTATTTGCGATGGACTATCGCAAATACTCTTCTCATGCTAACGCATGCACAACGCACCAAGGGTATTTGTGTCGGACCGTCACAAATACCTTTTTTATGAACTATTTGCAACGGGTCAAAAATCTCGTCGCAAATAGTCTCTTTCGTGGGACTATTTGCGACGGACCCTAGGCCTCTCGCAATAAGTCTTCTTTTTTGGTAGTGCAAGTACTACTTGAGTCAAGCCTGATGTGCCTTTTTCAAAGTTATTACCCCTAGGTACATTTTCATTATAAGTGTGTCCACTTATAGTATCTATATAGGGATGTATTGTCAGGAAAAACCACATAATATATATCTTACCAAAACTTTAGTATGTTCTTATATACTTATCCTCAAAGTATATCATAAGGTTATGTTCCCTAATCTATGTTTTCCTAAATCTAGTTCCCAAGATTTTTACTAAACTTCCTCTAATGCCAACTATAACGACTCTGACCCCAGTATCTCGGAGCTAATGTCTACTTTTCAACATTACCATAAGATATAAAGAATCACATATTGAAGAATTGTATAGTTTAGTAGTCTTGGAAAACTAGATACATACATGATTCCCATATTACATTTGAATACACAAATTACAATATAATTTATTTTTGAGAATATCATTATTCCCTCTAGCATATCATTATATATCATTCATAGTACACTTCATGTATTCTTGAGAAAGGAAACAAAATAAGGGCTAGCTCAAATTCTTAGTAAGAGTTGTGTAAAGAGAAAGTTATCATGAGTAAATGAATAATAATCAATAAGGCATAATAAATATGGAAAGATAAATATTTAAATACACATTCCATTTAATTAATAACTTGATTATCATGATTAGATATGACATAATCAATATGGAAAGGTAAATATATAAACACACATGTCATTTAATAAATAACTTGACCATCATGATTATATAAGGTATAATCAATATGACAAGGTAAATAATTTAAAACACATGTCATTTGATCAATAAATTGATAATGAAATGCATCCATAGATAATATCATTGTGAAAATATCATGGATAATAATAAATTAATTCTCAATTAAGGAAATTTGTAATTATTGGATGTCATTATTTCAGGCATCGTGATACCTCTACTGTCAAGATCTTTCACAAGACAGTTTAAAACTGATGGGTAGTTATACACCAGAAACCCATTTAACTAAGGCTAGCCAACTAATTCATCTCATTAGAGTACCCATGAATCAAGGGGCTATCTATAATTGGTCCCCACTCATATTTTCATGTTTAAATCGTTCCTCATATATCTAATAATCAATTTAATTCATAAACAATATTCCTTATCAATAAATTTTTGTATCGAGTAACAAATAAAGATTAATAATAATTTCCCCACTCATTCATATAAATTTCAAATTAAAATACCATATATAGAAATGATATATGGTTTAAGTAATAAATATATCCATGATAAAAAATATGTATATTTTGGGGAAATGTAATGTCCAATGGTGATAATAAAGTGAATATTTCAAGGGAAAGTTAATGATTACAAAAATTAATCAAGAAAGATAATATCAATACTTTTCCTGATCAAACTGATCATAAACCATCCAAATAAATAATAAGGATTTAATCAATACAATATATCCCTAGTGAATCATAAGTATAGTAAAGGTTTGATGTTATTGATGAATATAAATACAATAAAAAATTCATTAAAAACGCTCTTGAGGAAAATAACCTTTTCACTTTGAAAATATTTTTTTAAACTAAAAGTTCACAAAATATTTTGAAAATAATTTTCTTTGAAAATAACCTTTTAAAGTTATAAAGGAATATTTAAAACTTTTAATGGTCATGATGGTGGGAAATTTTTTATACGCCATACATGTTAAAATAAATATTCTTTTCACATCTATGATAAAAAACAAATGGGTCTTGCTTGGAAAAAAATGAAGATTATTTTCAAAAAAATTGTAAAAATTCAAAAATGGGTAAAAATATATTTAAAAAATAATTTTTATAATGTTAAAAACATTTTTAGAAAACATGGTTTTGGAAGGAAAGGGGTTTTCATCCAAAGAGAGAAATGATGTCATATTTTATTAAAAACATTTATGCAATCATTTTAAGTACCAAAGAGAGAAATATGGTATTAATACTTGAAAACGTCATGAATAACTAGAGGATGTGGATATTAAATGGGTTTATTATATAATGATCAAATAATTTCCTTCAACATAAATTCAAGTATAAATAATCCCAATTAAAATGAGATTGTGAAACAAACCCTTATAAAGATCATAATATTGAGGTGAGAATTAATCAATGAATCAATTATGTGTATCAAATGTAAATCCATACAAAATAAATGGAAATAAAATATAATATAGTCAAAAGTATTTACACATATAATCTTATAATTTCAAAGACAATGAATAAGTAATATAACCCAATGAAAAGCAATTAAGTTATGAAATTATTTACCAGTTGATAATTTTCAATTCAAATACACTTAGATGAAATTATTCAAATTAAAACTTAAAATTCCCAGAATTATGAATTTTTCATGATATTACATGCAAAAATGGGTAGTATATACACCATATAAAAGAAATCAAGTGCATAAAATTGCAATATTCCTCAATAAAGGGAAATTGAGACGAAGTCCCTTACCACTTGGTAACTTTCAATTAAAATCCATTTGGATGAAATAATTCAATTTGAAACTTAAAATTCCATTAATTATGAAGTATTAATAATATTATATTTAAAAGGGTAAATATATAAACCATATAAATAATTTAGGTGCATAACCTTACAATGTGCCTCAATTAAAAGAAATTGAGACTAATTCCCTTACCTCACACTTCCCTTTAACTGAACATGCATTAACCTCTTGTATAATGATTCTAATAATTTTATTAATTTATAATAGAACCATATTAATATTTTAATATCATATATGATCCTCTTATAACATTTTACCACCTGTTTGTCAATAATATTTCATTATCTTCATTGTTTCAGGTGTTAATTGCCTTATTTTATCATGCATGTTTTGTCATGAAAGTTCTGATTCTTGTGTATAATATATAGATCCATAATCTCCAAAATTAAATTAATGTTATAAATATCATATTTACTCATTATATACATTTTTTAATCATTCTTTAAGGTTAGACATGGAAAATAAATCGCATCGCTTCATGGAGACGGTAGGTTGTATGTACGCACGAGCGACGATATCATTCCATCAACGAGTGAAAGAGTGAGGAATTAACTAATATATTAATTTTACAAAATCAATATCATTTCATTATATCATATATATCCATTAAATTTATCCTTATTAATTTCCATGTAAAGCGTAAGTGAAAAACAATTCACATCGCTTCGCGACGCGGTAGTTCGCCATATACACGAGCGGCGTTATTGTATTTTAAAATGATTGAAAATTAAGAAGGTATATTTGATATAATAATTAAAAAAGTATAATAATATCATAAATATCATATACATGCATTAAATTCATCATTATATGCATCCTTGAAAGGTGTTGATGGAAAACGAATTACATCGGTTTGCGAGGCAGTAGCCATCTTACACACGATCAACAATTTCATTTCCCATTTGATGTAAGAGGATATGGATATATGTAATAACCCAGTGTTTATTAGCAATATTTTTTTCCTGAATAAATGTGTGTTGTATTATATTATATAATATTATACACATAAAAAATATAGAGAAACCAACAAAAACTTCATTAATAAATATTGTTACATTAATCAGTAATGAAACCAATTAAAATTCCAAACATTATAACTGAACAAAAAAAATAGAAAATAGAAAATCTAAAATGGTAAAATATGGATTTCCCCAATCTATTAGAATCATAACCCCCACTGCAAACACTATAAAAAGAAACAAAATATTAGTAAACCAATCAATATCTTAGAAAATGGAAATATAGAACCTTGAGAGGAATTGAGTTGAATAATGAATTAAGGAAATTATAGGTATTTATAGGAGGTAATGTGATTGTTGGAATAGTATTGTGATCATTGGAATAGTAACTTGACCGTTGGGAATAGTAACCCGACTATTGGAAATTGTAACCTGGCCGTTAGAATAATAATTTTACCTAAAATCAATAAATTATAATATAAATAATATTTATCATGATTACTTTAAGTAAATATAAATATTATAATGCAAAAAATATATATCATGATTAAAAAACTCAAAGAAAATATAAACATGTTTTTAATAAACTGTATTTTAACGTATTTTGTAAAAATCATTATTTTTATATTAAAAATTAAAATTACCTATTTTATAAATTTATTTTGATAAAATTAATATCATTTTTGAAACCATCAAATCAAAATTATCCAAGGGTGATTTTTTTTTGTAATTTTCTAAAATACTTCAATTTTCAAGTGAATAGTTAAAATACAGTTTTTCACATAATCAGTGTGTCTTAAATTATATCATTCATGATGTAATAATGAAATAATACTTCATGGAACTTGAGATTCAACCATGAAGAGGTAATCGGAGGTCCCTCACATGATCCATTCTTGTGCAAGGAACATTGACATCCCTTTGAGGTATGATTTCCTTCATTTCTCATTATTGTTCATCACGCGAGAGGGTTTTTTACTTCTGTTTACATGTGGATCATGTTTGTGCCAACCTAATTGAAGATAAGGAATCAATTAATTGAAATTGAGGGGCAATGGGGTTTGTTCGCATGATTTTTTTCAGAGATTTTATATTGTTGTGATCTTGTGATTATTCATGCTTGATTCCCCACTGAAAATTGTGGTCATTGATGTCTTTATTTTCACACAAATAAATTTATGAAATGCATATGTTTGTTTTTGGTTGAGCACTTACATGTGGAAATTGGTTGATTACATATACTTGGTTAATGAATGGATGCCCCATGATTATACAGTTTTTATGATAACCCCTAAATTAAAAATTGGAATTAGATAAGGAATGATTTGCTAAATCATAAATTGTGTTTTTTTTGTGTTGTGGTGCGGTTGTGAGCACGATTGTGTGTTGTGGGGTGGGTTGGGCAGTGAAATGGAATCTCAGGTTGATAGATTGATTGATTTTGGGATGGATGAGAAATTTTGTGCAGTAGGACTACGATGGTGTTATACAGTGATGTGTTTCTGGTTGTGGTTGTGTGTGGATGGATTTGGAAGGATGACTCTGAGGAAGGATGTTGATGGTTGGTACCGATACTTCGCCCAGAGTTTCTCCACGCATGACTTTTTTTGTGTTTCTTGTTGTGTGTTGTTCTTGGTAGTTTCATAGATAGTTATGGAATAAATAAATAAATAAATAAACAAATGATTGATTAATAAGGATCAGAATAGCGTGGGTTGGTTTGGCTAACAGAATGGTTTTGGTAAATTAAAATGATTGGAAATATGAATTGGGTTGTGGATTTTGTGTGGTTTTGTGCATCTAGAGGTAGTAGTAAAAGAGGAAGTGTTGGTTTTTCTAAGAACCCATAGTTTGGGTATGAGGTTTTGGTATATTATATATATATACTTGTATTTACCTAGTGATTTCAATATGCACCCCACCCTAGTTGAGCATTATGTGCTGAAAACCCCCATTTTCATGGGGGAGGGTGTATTTCCCAGACATCTTGGTGGAAGGATGGATGGATGGCCACCCACTCTTCCCTTATCCTTCTTATAGGCAGTGATAACCTAAGTTTATTCGGGAAGGTTGTGGTTTGTGAGGCCCAAGTGTGTGTGGGTGAGTTTTTCTTTCCCAAGTGTCTTTGGGATGAGATGTGTTGTGCTTTCCCATGTCTCTTCAAGATGAGATGCGATTTGTGGCCCAGGTGTCTACGGATGGGATGAGGTTGTGGTTTGTAGACTAGGTGTCTATGGGTGGGATGTGATGTGGTTTGTGGCATAGGTGTCTACGGGTGGGATGTGATTTGGTTGTGAGGATCAGGTATGTGCGGGCGGGATGTGATGTGGTATGTTTGGAAGAGGTGGGAGCGTGAGGACATTTGTCGTTAGGGTGTGAGAGCGGCTAATAAATGGAAAAGTGGTGTGGGGTACCCTATCATCTATGTGCTTCATATTAGATTACTTTACTTTCATTATTTGTTGAGTGTATCTTAGATAGGTTGGGGTGGTTAGTATACCAGTTTAGGTGTTGTTTTGGTTCTGTTGTTTTCTCACAGGAACATCTGTACGCTTCCTTCACATGTGCATGAGAGACTTTGTTTTTTCTACTAAGTATACTTGTATGCTCACCCTACATATATAAACTTATTTTAGGTTTCCAGGAGGATTTCACAGACTATGTTGGACCTTACTAGCTCAGATCTTGATAGTTGTTGTGTCGCTGCCTAGCTTTACTTTTGGTATTTACTTGGAGACTTTTGTATTTGTATTAGTTTTATTTTTCACATTCATATGGGATGGATTTTTTATTTCTTTTATATATGTATAGGAGTTTCTTTATGGATGATTCATCATATCTCCTGATCTTGTTTTCTTAAAAAGGGTAATCCCTCCCATAGTGTGAGATTTGTACACCCTTAGTGCTAGTCGCCAACCTGAGGCCTACTGGAGGTGGGACTCAAGGGGTCATTATCTCCCTTTCTTATTTTATAGCCCAATAGGGGTATATTTGGGGATGGGGGTCCTGAAAGAGTGATATCATAGCTGATGGTTGAGATATGGGATGGAGTTTGAAGATAAGCATGGTGAGGATTTTATGGGATGGTATGAAAATAATTTCATTTGACCTTGGTGCGTGACATAGGCTAGGGAGACTGACTAGGACATGGGATTTTAGGGCCCCCATGATCCAGTGAATGGACTCTGAGCTTATCAAATAACCAAGAGAGATGGACCTACTTATAGGTTAGAGACCTAGGAAAGGTACATGCATCATAATGACTTGTGTTCTTATTTGAATTGGATTGTTTTTGGAAGTCTAAAATCAATAAAATGAATTAAAATAAATTTTGGTAAAGTTCCATACTATTCGTGCTTAGTAAATCTTTGTTTACCTTTCAATTATGGCTCATGGATGTCATTCGTGTGTGGCTCAAGTGGTAGAGATTTAGTAGGATGATTCGTTTGATCACTGCAGGGTTGATCCAGTAGAGGAGTATGGTCAGTGGCAGAGGGCATTGCATACTTTCTAGTAGTAGAATTTGGGAAAGTACAAGGGAAGTGTTTCCAATGTAGAGACAAAAGGTTGGCTAGAGGAGCTAGAGATTACCTTCAGTCTGATTCGGGCCCTGAAAAAGTGCAGGGTACCTCTGGTAGTTAGTCAGTTGTGGGGAGTTGTGCATCAGTGGTGGATGCTATTTCTAGGAGAGTGAAAGGAGATAGACGTGTTGTGGGTTGACTTTCAGAAGGAGTTATGGGCAGAGTTCCTTTCATCGACTATGGAGGATGAGAAGAGGTATGAGATATTATTCATTCAGTAGGGGATTATGTTAGTATGGGATCTTGGGATCAAGTTTAAGGACCTTCTGTGCTTTTCCCCATATCTTTTTTCAGATGAGGAGTCTGGTGCAAGACGTCTTGAGGAAGCACTTCACCCTTCCATCCAGTATACAGTTACTCCTTTTACATTGAAAATGTATTTGGAGGTTCATACAAAGGTATAGGTGGTCAAGAGGATACACTCATGAGGAGGTATTCCATGAGAGGGGATATGGAAGAGTTCTTCGAGATAAAAATTTATCAGTGACAGGTCTCATACATTGGGGCCTTCGAGGTTTTGACCAGTGGGGAGATGACCTCAACAGCTTCCTTAATGGACTTTTGGTTCTAGTGGTCCTCATGCCTTTCCTATGGGCTTGGGTTGATGTGTTTCTTCTATGTGGTTCACAGCCATCTTCAGAATATGTACCCAATGGCTACCCAAGATCAGTTTGGTGGAGGTGGACAAGCTCAGTGTTAGCCTCAGTAGTAGTTGTCGGTGTGACAGTTTCAGCAGTAGGTATAATAGGCTTTTTCTCTGCCAAGGGGAGATGGAGAAGGTAGAGGTTAACCCTAGGATGTCCCTCATGATCAGTGACCACAAATTGAGTGCATCTATGGAGGTGGTCATCATCATAGAAGTAGGAGAGTTGGGTGTGGTCAGTTTCACGCGGTAGAGGCTGCAGTTCCAGCAAGGCCAGTGGTCGTTAGAGGTATGATCAGTTTATTTAGTGCCCTTGTTTGTGCTTTTTTTGATTCAGGAGCTTCACACTGCTTCATTGTACCCACTATAGTCCATGCTTTGGGACTATACATAGAGAGGCTTCTCATGCCCCTGGTGTTGAGTACGCCAGTTAAAGGTCGGACCAGCTTATTTGATGATGTGTTTTGGGGGTGTAGACGTATGATGGGACCACATCAGTCATGTGGGGATCTCTTCTTACTTCATATGAATTCATTCTATGTCATCCTTGGCATAAAATAGTTATATTACTTGCATGATTTTATTGACTACTTCCAAAGGAGAGTCGTGTTTTCATATGTGGATGGTCGGTTTGTGGCATTTGTTGGCGAGCGGGGTTGTTAGGTGGACAGTCGACATGTGGAACCCCTTATTTTCTTATTGGATAAGATTTAAATGGAGTCAATGGATGTTGAGATGGTGGAGGTTCCTAGGGTCATTAGAGGGTTCCTGGATGTTTTACCCAAGGAGGTTGTGACGCTACCCCCTCGACGTGATGTTAAGTTCAGGATAGACTTACAACCTGGTGCTTCTCCAATTTTGATTGATCCTTATCAGATAAAACCTTTTGATTTGTGGTATTTGAAGATTATAATTGATGATTTGATGTAGAAGGGTTTTATTCGGCCCAGTTCGTCGTTGTGAGGATCTCCAATGTTGTTCTCCAAGATGGTAGATGGTGGTTTGAGGCTGTGTATAGACTACCAAAGGTTGAATCGGGTAACAATCAAGAATCGTTACCTATTCCAAGGATAGAAGATATTTTCGGCCAATTTATAGGGGTAAGATGGTTCTCTAAGATCGATATGTGGTTTGGATATCACCAGTTGAGGGTGAAGGAGAGAGATATCCCTAAGACAGCTTTCAGATGCAGGTACGGGCACTTTGAGTTCATAGTCATGTCGTTCGGTGTTACAAATGCACCATATGTGTTCATGGGACTTACAAACTCTATGTTTCATGAGTTCCTAGATCAGTTTTTCATCATATTCATTGATGATATCTTAATCTACTCAAAGTAAAAGAATGAGCATACCGAACATCTCAGAACTATCTTACAGGTTCTTTGACACCACCAGCTCTATTGAAAGTTGACCAAGTGTAAGTTTTGAACATGGGAGGTACATTTCCTTGTGCATGTGGTGTCTCAACAGGGTGTGGCAGTGGACCCGTTTAAGGTTGAAGCATTTTTTTCTTGGGAAACACCCAAGAACATCATGGAAATTTGTATTTTCCTTATTCTTATAGGCTATTATTGGAGGTTTGTACACAATTTCTATTGAGTTGAAACTTTGTTGATGGATTTAATTAGAAAGAACCAAGATTTTGTGTGGATTTATCAGTGTCAGGCAACATTTGGTTGCCTGAAGGGGAAGTTGGTTAGTGTTCCAATGATCTAGTTACTAGAAGAATGGGTGATGTTTGAGGTGTTTCGTGATGCTTCTCATTTGGGTTTGGGATGCGTGCTGATGCACCAGTGAGAAATGATCTCTTATGAGTCTAGGCAGTTATGTCCTCACGAGTGTAACTATGTCACCCATGATTTAGAGTTGGCTTCTGTGGTTTTCATGATGAAGTTGTGGAGACATTACCTCATTGGAGAGCGCTTTACGGTCTTCAATAATCACAAGAGTTTGAGGTATATCTTTTCCCAACATGGTATGTATCTACGACAATGGAGGTGGATTGAGTTTCTTCAGGACTATCATTTTGAGATCTCCTAAATCGTAGGGTAGGGAAATGTTGTGGTTGTTGCTTTGAGTAGAAAGTCACAGAGGGAGGTTGTTTGGGAATATGTGGATGCTTGGAGAGCAATAGAAGAGTTGGAATCCTTGCACTTAGATGTAAGAGTGGATAGAAGTAAGGTATATTTGTTTTAGGTAACGGTATAGTCCTCTCTAATGCAACGGGTGGAGGAGTATCAATGGGGAGAATCGAAGGCAGAAGTGATGTGCGATTGTGTAAGCCATGATGATGCTCTGGAGGGATGGTTTAAGGATGGTTGGAATTAGATGTTGTTCTAAGGAAAGTTGTTTGTTCTGGTGGTGATGCATAGTTAAGTCCTTAATTATTTTCATAACTTACCCTTGGCAGTGCATCCAATAGTTTCCAAGATGTATTGTGGCTTAAAGATGCAGTTTTGGTAGCCTGGGCTGAAACGGGCACTGACAGAGTTTGTGGTGAAGTGCCTGGTTTTCCAGTAGGTAAAATCTGAACACTGTGTCCCTGGTGGTTTTTCACAGTCTTTGGACATCCCTGAGTGGAAATAGTACAACATCTTAATGGATTTAGTCACAAGGTTACCTAAATATCATGGAGGTTACAATGCTATCTAGGCGATAGAAGATTGATTGATTAAATAAAACCACTTCCTAGAAATTAAGGAATCAGGCACAGTGGATGTCTTGGCCAAGAGGCATGTGGATGAGGTGGTACAGTTTCATGGAGTTCTGAGGTCCATAGTGTCAGATCGAGACACGTGGTTTACCTCATGAGTCTGTAGGGGATTGCAACATTCTTTTGGCACCCAGTTATTCCTCAATTCTTCTTTTCACCCTCAGAATGATGGGAAAATAGAGCGGACTATCCAAACATTGTAAGATATGTTGTGGGCATGTGTCTTGGACTTTGGTGGATCTTGGGTCCAACACTTTCCCTTGGTATAGTTCACTTATAACAACAGTTATCACTCTTTCATTGGCATGGATCCATTTGAGGTGTTGAATGGGAGGTTGTGTCGTTCCCCATTATGTTGGATGGAGATTGGGGAGGTAGTTGTTCTTGGTCCGGATGTGGTGTAGCGCATGACCAAGAAGGTTCAGCTTGTTCGTGAGAGGATAAAAGCAGCACAAGGCCGGAAAAAGTTTTATGCTCGTTGTAGGAGGAGGCCCTTGAAGTTCGAGGTTGGGGACCACATTTTCTTGAAGGTTTCCCCCTGACATGGGCAGTAGAGGTTTGGTAGAGGTAGTAAACTTTCTCTCGGGTTCGTTTGACCCTTTGAGGTGTTGGGGTGAGTTGACGAGGTGACATACCGGTTGGCGTTGCCACCACAGTTAGAGAGGATCCACGAAGTCTTCCATGTCTCCTGGATTCTTCAATATCTTCACGACTACTCTCATGTCATTGACTGGGGAGAGTTGGATATCGAGGATGAAGTGACATTTTTTGGAATGGCCAGTGAAGATCTAGGATCAACGGGAGAAGGTGCTGCATAGATGGACCATTCCATTGGTTTGTGTGTTGTGGAGGCATGGTTTCCAGTAATATAGTACTTGGGAGTGAGAGACACAGATGTGTGCCCAGTACCCGGAGTTGTTTTGAGTTTTTTTACCCTGTTTTGCTTTGTAATGAGATGTTTGAACCCTATTTTATATTAGATGAGCTGATTTTTTTCCCTTAGCTTGTGATGTGTGTGGTGCAGTGTGTGATAAAATTCCCAACATGTGAAAATGGGAGGACGCAATTCCTAATCAAGACGCATTAATTGTGATGTTATTAAACCCATGCGGGCGAGTCAGTGTCACCCAAAGCTGATAATATTTAGACATGGAGGACCGAATTCCCTGATTTGTATATTCGGACGGTGTGAATGTTGTGCTCAAGTGGTGCATTTTGTGGTCATTTGGGTTGACATGATAAGGCCTGGTTGCAGATGTCGGATGAGGTGTTCTTTTATGTATAGGTTTCTTCTCCAACCTTTGAACAACACAGGGTGGTTTATCATTTAACCTTGATGTGTTTTTTTGTTGGCGGTGTTTTGAGTATAACAGGATCCTTGAGAGGTATCTCATGAGGTGTTTGTTCAGACCCCTCGTTCTCCCTTTTGGACTTGGTTTTGGATTATTGAGGGTTTGAATCATTTTAGAGGTATCTAATGTAACAGTTTGTGTCCTCCTAATCTGTTACTTTTCCATTTTTTGGTTGTTAGAGTGTTCGGAGGAGGCTCGAAGAGAGTTTAGAAAAGTTCGGTTGATAAAGGCTGGAAGAAGGGGGATTACACATCATGTAATTGGGTTACACAATGTTAAACCCTATTTCACAGCTTATCTTGGAGGTTTCACACAATGTAATATTTCAGGGTTTGAAAAAAATAAAATAAATCGAGAGGCGATGCGTTTTTTGATGAAAACCAAACCCTAGGTATTACACGATGTGAAAGGGGATTACACGTCATGTAATACCTCAATCATGTGAAATTTTAAAATTATTTTTCAACTAAACCCTCATTCATTTTTGTTGTGTTCTCTACTTATTATAGTTTCAGATGAACCCTAGGTGCCCCGAGGAGTTCTTCGAGCCCTCTCCCTCCCACATCAATTTGTTGATCTCGGTGATTGCTCGTTGGTGATCCATGGTGAACCAATGTGCGTCCTCCCTTCGTTTTGTATTAATTTATCTCAATTTGATCTATTTTATTCCATATCTTCTCATTGTGCTATGGAGTTTTCTTACCAATATTCCTAATGGGGTTCCCTTCAGTTGTTGTTGGTGCAGTGGTGTCGCAACATCCTCAGATGGATGCAGATCTTGCGGAAGAGGTAATTGGAGGTCTGTCACGTGATTTGTCATGCAAGCAACGTTGAAATCCCTTCGAGGTAGGATTTCCTTCATTTCTCCTTGTTGTTCATCATGCAGGAGGGTTTTTACTTTTTTTACATGTGGATCATGGTTGTTCCAACCTAATTAAAGATAAGGAATCGGTTAATTGAAATCGAGGGGCAATGGGGTTTATTCACATGCTTCTTTTACAGCTTTGATATTATTGTGATCCTATGATTGTTTGGTCTTGATTCCCCGCTAAAAATTGTGGTCGTTGGTGGCTTTGTTTGTGCACAAATAAATTTATGGAATGCATGTGTTTGTTTTTGGTTAGGCACTTACATGTGGAAATTGGTTAATTATGTACACTTAGATAATGAATGGTTGCCCCATGATTATACAGTTTATGTGATAACCCTTGAATTAATAAGTGGAATTAAATAAGGGATAATTTTCTAAATCATAAATTGTTTTTTATTTGGTTTGTGTTGTGGTGTGGTTGTGAGCATGATTGTGTGTTGTGGAATGGCTTGGGTGGTGAAATGGAATCTCAGGTTGAGAGATTGATTGATTGTGGGATGAATGGGAAATGTTGTGTAGTAGGGTTGTGATCAGGTTATGCGGTGATGTGTTTCTGGTTGTGGTTGTGCCTTGATGAGTTTGGAAGGATGTATCTGAGGAAAGATGGTGATGGTTGGTACGGGTACTTCTCCTGAATTTTCTCCACAAATGATTATTGCTATGTTGCTTGTTGTGTGTTGTGCTTGGTAGTTGCCTAAATAGTGATAGAATAAATAAATAAATAAATGATTGATTAATAAGGATTAGAATGGAATGGGTTGGTTTAGCTAATAGAATGGTTTTGGTAAATTAAAATGTTTGGAAATATGAATTGGGTTGTGGATTTTGTGTGGTGTTGTGCATCTAGATGTAGCAGAAAAAATGGTAGTGTTGGTTTTTCTGAGATCCTATAGGTTGGGTATGAGTGTTTGGTATCTTTTATATATATATATATATATATATATATATATATATATATAATTGTATTTCCCTTATGATTTCTATACACACCCCACCCTAGTTGAGCACTATATACTGAACACCCCCATTGTTATGGGGAGGGTGTCTTTCTCAAATATCCCGATGGGAGGGGGAGGATTTCTTTCCTAGACATCCCAGTGGTAGGATTTATGGCTGGACACCCGCTCTTCCCTAATCATTATTCTAGGTGGTGATATCCCAAGTTTCTTTGGGAAGGTTGTGCTTTGTGAGGCCCAGGTGTGTGTGGGCAAGTTGTGCTTTCATATGTGTTTTCAGGATGAGATGTGTTGTGCTTTCCTATGTGTCTTCAGGATGAGATGTGTTGTGCTTTCCTATGTGTCTTCAGGATGAGATGCAGTTTGTGGATTAGGTGTATATGGGTGGGATGAGGTTGTGGTTTGTGGCTCAGGTTTCTGCAGGTGAGATGTGATGTGGTTTTTTGCTGAGGTGTCTGTGGGCAGGATGTTATGTGGCTTGTAGCCCAGGTGTCTGCGGGTGGGATGTGATGTGGTTGTGAGGCTCCGGTGTGTGTCGGCGGGATGTGATGTGGTGTGTTTGGAAGAGGTGGGAGTTTCATGACGTTTTCCATTAGGGTGTGAGAGTGGATAGTCAGTGGGAAAGTGGTGTAGGGTACCGTATCATCGATGTTTTTTATATTATACTACTTGACTTTCATTATTTGGTGAGTGTGCCTTAGATAGGTTGGGGTGGTTAGTATACCTGTTTAGGTGCTATTTTGGTTCTGTTTTTTTCTCACAGGAGAATTTGTATGCTTCCTTTACATGTGCATGAGTGACTTTTGTTTTCCTACTGAGTATACTTGTATGTTCACCCTGCGTATATAAACTGCTTTTAGGTTTCCAGGAGGATTTCACAGACTGTGTTGGGCCTTACTAGCTCGTATCTTGACAGTTCTTGTGCCGTTGACTAGCTTTAATTTTGGTATCTACTTGGAGACATTTGTATTTGTATTAGTTTTATTTTTCAAATGCATGTGGGATGGATTTTGGATTTCTTTTATATATGTCTTGTAGTCTCTTTGTGGATGATCCATTATATCTCCTGATCTTGTTTTCTTAAAAAGGGTAATGTCTCTCATAACGTGAGATTTGTACACCCTTGGTGCTAGTCTCCAACTCGAGACCTACTGGAGGTAGGACTCGAGGTGCCATTATCTCCCTTTCTTTATTGCCAGCCCGAGAGGGGTATCTTTGGGGAAGGGGTCATGATAAAAAACCACATCCAAAAGAGTTTGGATGGATCCACAAAGAGTTGTGAAGTTTTACATAAAGTCATTATGAGATTTTAGTGCAAGTGGGAGATTGTTGGATGTGAACTAAAATGTACATGCATGAGATGCATGTACACATGCATATGATGCATGAGATACACACATATATATAATATGATTATATATATATGTTGTACATTTAATATATGCATGTTATGAATGTATTTTTCATGCATGTGATGCATGATTATAATATATATATGTGATCTATATAAATATATTATTTATTTCTCCCATATGGTTTATTCATTAACTACAATCCATTATGAATGGATTAAAGGCTTTGAATTAATTCATTGAAAACATTCAATGAATTATACCCAACAGACATAAACACATACGACGTGTTGTGAAGTGGGAGTGTCAGGATTCAGCTATAAAAGAGGATGAGATCCTCTCCTATTGGGTGTGTGTAGTGCGATGTGCATGGTCCTCTACCAGGCTCTCTTCCTCCCAAACCTCCATTTATCTCATTTGAGAAGGCGCCAACACCCCTTAGAATTATGGGTATCTTCATAAAGCATTTGTGGATCCATTGGCTAGTGTATCACCTTGGAGGCAGGGTGCATTCGCTAATTGATCCTCATGATCTCCCTCAAGCATACTCCATCAAAGATTGAAGGTGGAAGCTACTATTGTACACAGTTTACAAGTACTCCATTTTTTGTATTATTTACACATTGATTTCTTGAAGATAGATCATATTTGTTTTTGGGTTGTCTTTTGTTGCAAATTATCATTGTATGATCATATGAAACCCATCACAAGGAACCAATAATTTCACCCTCATACATCAAGTAACCATGCAACTTGCCCTCAAACACCAAGAAACCATGTGTCTCACTCTCAGGCATCAAACAACCAAGTATCTCGCCCTCAGGCATTAGGAAACCATGTGTCTCACCCTCTGACATCATGTATCTATGCATCTCGCCCTCAAGCATCAAACAAATGTGTGACCAGCCCTCATGAATCAAGTAACTGAGCATCTTTACCTTAGGAATTAAGCCATCTTGTGTCTCTCTCCTAGTCACCAAGCATAATCCAATGCATACAAAATCGTCAAACATGCCAAGCTTGTCGACATATGCCATATTGTTTAATTCAGGTCAATCACTAATTATATTTCCAATTATTCCTTTAATCCAACACTAGTTTCATGCCAACATTCCCATGAAAAACCAATTTCCCTTTTCATGTTAGGTTACCAATTCTCATAACATTTGTAGCAATTTCAATTCACATCCCAATTATAACTAAAAACCATTCCACCTGTCAATCAAGACCATATTTCCAAGTTTCAACCCCTAGGGTGACAAGGTCCACAAGTTTTGATCCAAATATCAACCCACAATCCTAGAAATCAATTATTATACTCTAGGTTTTTGATTTCTAGGTTCCAGCCTAGGGTCAAGGTTAGGCACGCCCCTCAGGTGGCCAAATGTCTAGGGTCTCATTGCCAATGGACCTGGCGAGATCTGTGTGAGGTCTAAGCATGATATTTCAAGAAACACAAGAGAATTACAATTAAGTGAGGTCACGTGCACGGTGTTCCAGCACAATTGTACAAGTTTCACACACTAAAAAACCAAGTAGACCTTAGGGAGATGTTTCAAACCACCTACCTTAAGTAAATAAGACAAAATCTAGAGATTGAGCATTTGAATATGCATGCAACACTGCGATCCCCTATGGATAGCGATTGATCCACTACATCAGGGATAGAAGAAGAAGATTTGGGATGAAAACCAAAGGTTTTCACCAATTCCAAGCAAAGCCTGCCAAATTGGATCACCAGATCGATGAGAAAATCAAGAGATAAAGGTTTGAAATTAGAGAAGTTGAGGAAGCCTTGGAGAGTCCTTCAAGATCGTAAATCATGAGTTAGGGTCGAGGGAGGGATAATTGGGAGTTGAATGGGATTTCGAGGGTAGAAAATACAATTTTTTCCCTCACTTTTCTGACCTAGCTCGGTGCCACTGAATACCACCAGCTAGCGGGTGGTGTCCTCCATAATGACTACACATCTGGAAACCCCACCGACTAATCGATGGATCTCTTGTAAGAGACTTATTTTGTCTGGTTTCCACCAGCTGAACGATGGGTCTTATTGGATGGTCAGTGAGCTTCCCATAACCATACTTGGATACTGCTTAGTCCACCAACTAGCCAACTAGCATGCCTCCTCGTACATTACAAGCTGTTGAATAATGGTGAGAGTCTAATATATATAGTGAGAATATTATACCCTATGGTTCAGAGTGCTAATAACAACAGAAAACATGATAAAAATCAATATAAAACAACTCCAACAAATAGCTGACAAATGCCAAATCAAACCAATACAATCAAACATGCAAGGTCACGCACTGCACGAAAGTTCTTGGAGCATGATGCACCATTCGAGCCTCACTAGAGATCCTAGAGCATGTTACATGCTTAGAAAAATAGTGCGTCAACTGTATAATTTGACACTATCAAGGGAGCGAGCCCGTTGCAAGGTTTCTACATGTTTAGTACTAATTATGGGCTTTAACTGTGAGACATGTACTTTACTTTTAAAACTCCAAGTTTCAAATAAAAATGATTTGAGACTCAAATAATAGAGAAAATCAGATCGAGAAAAACAAGAAAAACAAGATCGAGATGTGATAATGGCCACCTTAAAACATGCCACATGTCAACATCCCAAGGTAGAAATTCAAACTGAATTTCAGACGGGTAAATGAGACTATGAAATCTGAACATACAAAGCATTGGTCAAAAGAGTGACATCTGGGGTAAAATAACACCAATAAAACCTGGAATTTATTCAATCAAGTATCTGATGTTGTGAAATTGATCGAATGCCAATTGAAACCGTGAAGAATTTTGAAATTGGAAATGTAAGACCGATCGTAGATGACACACATCGTTGACGAAGCGAGCAATGAATTTGCATTTGACGATTGTAACAACAAATGAAAATACAAATCCAAGATAAATACAAGAAGTATGGAACACAATGTAAAGCCAAAAGTCCATCTCATTTCATTAACATATCACCATATTTATAGAGTACATGAGATTTGATCCAATGGTTGAGATTAATCCCTATAATATTCAATCTAATGGCTAGAATACCAATGGTTTGAGAATATGTTAGGTTGGTCATTAAGAGGGAAATTAATTGGGGATTGAGGAGTCGTCATTATTGTCATAATTATGATATCCATTAATAATTTTTCATAACACCCCCCTTAGATGTTATAATTTCATGGAAACTTATTTAATATTCACTTAAAAACCCTGTGGGAAAAATAAGTGAAGCCAGAATAAAAATATTCCATGTCACGCTATCTCATAAAAAACCTTATCAGGAAACCCCAGTGGGAAAACCTGATGAAGGGAAAAAGAGTGCAGCATTCCTAACTCCCCCTAATTATATCATTTAATTGTGTCTTTGGGACATCAATTAATATTATTATTTAATTATGTCTTCTGTACATGGGTGGAAGACCATAGGTAATAATGAATGGTCCCATTAAAAATTAAAACTCATGGGGAAGACCAACAATTTCAATTAATTATAGATATCTATAATAATTTATAACATTCTCTTAGATATCTGTTATGATGTATGATTGCCTCATTAAAAACCTCATTAAGGAAAAACCTTTCAGGGGAAACACTTGATTAGGGAAAAAGAGTACAATAACATCAAGTCCCCATAGTGTTGCCTTGTTAAAAACCTTATCAAGAAAACCCAACGGGAAAAACTTGACTAAGGGAAAAAGAGTACAACAATTATATCTCTCATTCATAATGATCATCATTTAACTCATAGAATGTCCATGATCAATTCATAACCAAAACATTCAATTTTGAATTTTGGAATAATAATAATTCATACCCTTTATATTTCAATGAATAGGGAAGAACATTGCCTTATAATATGATTTATTGTTATTTTCAAGGTTCATATGCACATGTACATGTATACCCTTTAGTGATAAATAAAATTTGCATTTATATTTAATCCTTATGGGATAAGTATGTTCTTCTTCAACCCCTTATGTATAAAATATATCACTCTTAGAAACAAGATGTTTAATTATTTATTAAGGGTAAAACCATTCCAAAATTTAATATTTCATCTTCAGGATGATTAGTTAAAAATACAAGGACATTTGTAATTTCATGATCAAATAATTCATTGATTTCAGAAGAATCTTCGAGAGTTTAGATGTTTTTCAAAACATATTAATAATATAATTAATACAATGATTCATACAAACCATGGGATGATAAATTCAATTTATATTATTCCTTAATATGGATACATATTATTCAGTTCACCCCATAATTTATCAGATTGGGTGGAACTTTCATAATTTTGAATATGCTTCAGGCATTTAAAACCCTTCTGGGATTCATATAAATATACAAATATACAAGGAAGAATATTTCTTATAATAAGATCATTGATATTCAATAGTCTTGATAGTTTGGATAATCAATCCAAAAAACTTTATATGTTGAACACTTCATAAGTTCCTTTAATAATTTTGGCCAATTATTATGATGTCGACATCTGTCAAAATCCATTGTCATCAATGAGTTTTAAAAGAATTCAAAGAAAATATATCATCAACAACATTTGATTAAGATCTCATAATTTTTTCTGGTACTAGTGTCACTTAAGATACAATATCTAAAAAGATATAATGTTGTAGATATATTCATTTTCCTCTTCACGGGAAAATATCAGTGTCACTTCAGGGACAATATCTAAAAAGATATAATGTTGTAGATATATTCATTTTCCTCTTCAAGGGAAAATATATTCATTTCTTTCTAATAATGATGAACACTGATTTTATACAATTAGTTTAACCACACTTCAGGTGTGTATAATCAGACTATCGATTTCCAACACTTTACATTCATGTATGTGTTGTGAGCATCATGTCAATGGTTCTACACGACCATTTTGTCATATATACTCATTAGTAGAAAATAACACATGTGATCATTTAGTGGATGCATATTTCCTATAGATGGATTTCATGGTAGGTGGGCATTCCCATATATACTTATTCATAAGTATATGGGAAATTTATTTCCATAATAGCTGCTAATGATATAAATAATTTACCTCAAAAATGGGTACCTCGTGATAAATTATTATACAGGGGAAATTCATAATAACATAATGAGAATGAATTTATTGATAATTTAGTAGACATGCATCCATTAAATAAATTCACCATTCTCTCCCTGATGGGTACCTCGTGGTAAATTATTATACAGGGGGGATTCATAATAACATGATGAGAATGAATTCATTGATAATTTAATAGACATGCATCCATTAAATAAATTCATAATTCTCCCCCTGATGGATGTCTACTATGTTATCAATAAATCAATGCTCGTGTATACATGAATCAATATCTTTCATTATAATTGATCCTAGATGGCCTAAATAATCATGTCATATATTTGAAGAGTCGGATCAGTAAACTTCTGTTTTACCATTATTGATTTGATTGTACATAAAAAAAATTTTATAATCACTTTTATGAATGATTGTTACATATCGAGGTACCTATTTTATCAAATGTCTCCATGTGATATTCATTTTCATGAATACCATTCATATATCTCATTGATACTTCAGACATAACAAAGCATTAAGAATTTGTACTACCGGGTAGGAATATATTCACTCTTATAGAGTCATTAATTAATTTTCTCTACTAGTAAATGTATTTATATGAGCATATACTAACGCATATATGAGTTATTTTGAAGCATTTAATCAAAATAATATTTATAAATATTTTGCTTCAAGATCAATGCATATAAGATCTCCAGGATATTTCATTGTGCAAACTCATATTTGTCGTTATAATTTCCACTTGTGGTGGTCGATGAATTCATAATATAATCATAACGGGTTGGGCCCATCACCAAGTAGATTATTGCATAATTTAGAACTTCTGGTCAAAATATTTTGTAACTTCAAGCCCAAATATTATTTTACAATACATCTATCTAGGATAGGAGCCCCCACGTCTTTTGAAGCTTGTTAATGTAGTAGTGAGAACCAGTGTGGAAGAATCTTCTAGATTCACAGCACACGCCTTAACGCCATCCAAAATTATAATTCATAAACAACATTCACTTTATCAAATGAAGGATAAATCATTTGATCAAACCTTATCAACTCTTAAATATTCATGATATCACAAATCATATAAAAAAATTCATGAATAATTTCATTCGCTTCAAGGAATGAGATATAGTAATTAATACTACATTCACATCAGGGAATGAATTAATTCATCGGATTTCATGACCCATGAATGATAATTTATTATTTATCAATGATGATCATCTTGCATAAAATATAAATTTTATTGATTATTATGATCACTACTACAAAACAGGGTTTTATCAGTGCTAGAAATCGCTTTTAAAGGGGGGTCCTCTTTATCAGTGCTAAAAAAACACTGATAAAGGTACCCTTTATCAGCATTAAAAAAACACTAATAACGGTACCCTTTATTAGCGTTAAAAAAACAATGATAAAAAAAGTTAAAAAGAATATAGAATTCGGGGAGCTTTTAACAATGCTTGACCCCCACTTTTATCAGTGTTTCCCCCCTTTTTTAGGATCAAAATAATGATGTATATGCTCAATATACAAGAGGGGGTGAATTGCATACTTTAAAAATTCCTTTATAAATTTTAAAGTTGGTTATAAAACTTTTGTTTTAACCTTGAGGAAAACTATTAACAAAGTTAAACAAGGTAAATTCACAAAACCTCTTAGTTCTACAAACTTGCTAGATTCTGGATATATGGTTTTGGAAATGAAACTTAAGAAAAGTTTACAAGGACAAAGATTCTACCTTAAAGCGTATAGAATCTTATTAATTAGAGTGTATAAGTACAAGAAAGTATAAGATAGTTATACTTTTCTTATTAATCAAAAACAGCAGAAAACAAACTTGAAACAATACAAGTAACAAGTATTGAATCTTTTAACCCAAAGAGTAGGGTATCCAACAACCTTAGATAAAGGTCCCTTGATTTATACTTTCAAGAAAGTTTGTCTTATCCACACCAGGGTAAGCCCTCGATAGGAATATTGGAGTCTGTCTTGCTATCCCCACAAGCCCTCAAACTTCAAGGTAGTTGACACCTTTGTCTTCCTTATCAAAGAAGTCCTCGAACTTTAAGGTAGTTGTCACCTCTGTCTTCCTATCCTCAAAAGATCTCGATTGTATACAGCAACAATCAGAGTTGCACGGAGCAATCTGAACAAGATGTTTAGTATGCACAAAGCATGAGAGTCTCTCTCTCTAGAAATCACTTCAACATCATGTAATCTCTAGAGTTCTAGATCAGTGATGAGCTCATTCAAATGAGCTCCTATTTATAGGAACTTCTCCAACGGTCAGCTCCCTCCTTCAATGGTCATATTTTTACTTGAATCTTAGAGGGACTTGTACACGTGTCACTTAAACAACAGTTAGTTGGAAACAGAAAGCATGACATCGTTTCATAACTATAACAAAGGTAAGAAAAATATGGTTGCTCAACCAAATCTATTTTTCAGAGTCTAGGGGAAAATAAAGTTCAGAGTCTAAGGAAATAAACATTCAGAGTCTATATTACATGGATATTCAGATTCTGTTTTTCAAGGAATTAAGAATCAAAATTCTATAAACTCCGGAGTTTGAATTCTAAGGAATTCGGAGTCTAAATTCTAAGGAATCTGAAACCTGAATTCTGAGGAATTCAGAGTCTGAATTCTCAAGAATTCAGAACCTGAATTTTGAGGAATTCAGAGTCTGAATTCTAAGGAATTTGGAACCTGAATTCTGAGGAATTCGGAGTCTGAATTCTAAGGAATTCAGAACCAGAATTCTGAGGAATTCGGAGCATGAATTCTAAGGAATTCGGAACCTGGATTCTAAGGAATTCAGAGCCTGGATTCTAAGGAATTCAGAACCTGAATTTTAAGGAATTCAGATCCTAAATTCTAAGGAATTCGGAAACTAAATTTCAGAGAATTCTGAATCTGATTTTCAGAGAATTCGGAATCTGAATTTCAGAGAATTTGGAATCTGTATTCAAAAGAATTTGGAATCTGAATTTCAGAGAATTCGGAATCTGAATTCATAAGAATTCATAATTTGAATTTCAGAGAATTCGGAATTTGAATTCAGAAGAATTCGGAATCTAAATTTCAGAGAATTTAGAATCTAATTTTCAGAGAATTCGGAATCTGAATTTAGAACCTGAAAACAGAATACTTTATATCTAAGTATTTATCGGATTCTGAGGTTTTAGAAATGAACCCGAATTTTTCACTTAGAAAAAAATAGAGTTAGATTTAGTGAAACTAAATCATGAACAATGAAAACAAAGATAGGGAGAAAATTTTCTTGGGAAGGAAAACTTTCCTTAATAAGATAAATCTTATGGAAAATGAAATTTGCTTTGAGATAGAATGTTTGTGATTTTCAAAACATAAAGGAATGAAAAAGTCATAAGGAAACCTTATTGACTCAACACTTTTATCAGCGTTAGGTGGAGCCCCCTCCCTCTCACCGCACGCTGCAGTTGCCCATGCAACACCCTCCCTTTAACAACGCTATCCCCCGATGCACTTACCCGCGCGCGACCCTGCTTCCGCTAGAACTCGAACCCCAGACCTCCCTCCTTGCACGCCTGCACTTTTACCACTAAGTCATTTAGTTTTTTTCAATTTAATGATATATCTATTTATTTATTTTTATATATATAGTTATGTTTATTCATAAATTAATATAGACTCGTATTAACATAAATATATTTAGTCATATTAATATATATATATATATATATTTATTTATTTATTTATTCATATATTAATATATATATATATATGCTAGTTATAATTTTTTATTCGTATATTTATTAGTATATTAATATATATTTATAAGATTAGTTTTAAATACATTTATAAAATATGTTTTCTTATGCGTGTTTATAAATAAATAAATACATGCGTATATATAACACACATAGACACACGTATATATTTACGAATAAATACATATATATGTGTATTTGAAAAGCCATAGAATGTTAAAAGGATTATAACTTCTAATCCAGAAGTCTGTTTCAACTCCACAACCAGTCAAATAGAAGAACATGAAACTATCTTCGATATGATATGTGGTACAGGCCTGACAGATATCTGGATCAAAAGTTCACTAGTAGAAAAATGGTTTTTAACGTCGGTTTTTAACCGACGTCGAAGTCACCGACGTAAAAAATATGAATTTTTACGTCGGTTTTTGTAAACCGACGCGAAAAATTAAAAAAAAAATAGTTTTGGCGTCGGTTATTTAAAAAAACCGATGCCATAAATGAAAAAAAAATATTTTTGGCGTCAGTTTTTATAAAAACCGACGCAAAAAAACAATTTTTTTTTCTTTGTTTTAGATCATTTCCTAATCTTTTATTTGACAGGTTGTGGACCTAAAACGGAGTTACGGTTCAAAAGTTATCACTGTTAGAAGTTGAACCTATCAAAGTTTTGATTGATACAACTCGTTTCAAAGAAAACATGATAAACATAAATTAAAATCATATACACCAAATGAAATAAAATAATCATAATACATCAAACATATTTCAATGGTTTTAGGGGCTTCCATCGAAACGATATGTTTTTTGTCATCATATAACTTGTATTTAGAAATGAGAATGAATCATCATTATAAGAAAGCTAATTGAGTTGTTTAGAAATGAAGGATAATAATAATAAAGAAAACAAATGAATAGAATATGTACCGTGTTCAAATTAACGATTTAAGTCACATTGAAATCTTGATTGAATCGAAGATGTTGAAAATGATGAACGAAGGAGAAACTGGATATATATATAGTAAACGGAAATATTTTCAATTGCGTTGTACGAAAATGTAGGCGGGATTTTAAAAAGTTAAACGCGCGTTGTGAAAAAAATTGAAATTCTGATCTCGCGTTACTCTTTGGCGTCAGTTTTGTTTGAAACCGATGCAAAATAGTATTTACATTGGTCTTTTGGCGTCGGTTTTTTAGAAAACCGATGCCAAAAATGTCAATCGATATCCTTTTTGGCGTCAGTTTTTAAATAAACCGACGCTAAAAAGTTAAAAAAAAATACATTTTTCGCGTCAGTTTTTTTACGAACCGACGCCAAAAAGTAAAAAAAAAATCTTTGGCATCGGTTTTTTAACAAACCGACGCTAAACATTTTAAAAAAAACTTTTCGCGTCGGTTTTTTTAAAAACCGACGCCAAAAACAAAAAATAATTTTTTTGGCGTCGGTTTTAAAAAAAACCGACGTGAAAAGATAAAATATATTTTTTGCGTCGGTTTTTATGAAAACTGGCGCCAAAAAATTAAAAAAAAATTACAATGTTTTAGATATTTCTCTAATCTTTGATTTGGATGGTCGTGGAGCAAAAACGGAGTTACGGATTAAAAGTTATGGATGTCGGAAGTTGACCTTCTCTAAAAGAAGTCTTAAAGAAGTTCAACTTTCAAAGGTCATAACTTTTAATCCGTAACTCTGTTTTAGCTCCACAACCAGTCAAATCAAAGATTAAGAAATTATCTAAAACACTGTAATTTTTTTTTAATTTTTTGGTTTAGTTTTTTATAAAAACCGACGCCAAAAATATATTTTAACTTTTCGCGTCGGTTTTTTTAAAAACCGACGCCAAAAAAAATATTTTTTGTTTTTGGCATCGGTTTTTAAAAAAACCGACGCCAAAATATATTTTTTTTAGTTTTTTGCATCGGTTTTTTTAAGAACCGACGCCAAAACAATTTTTTTTTCCTTTTTGGCGTCGGTTTTTTAAAAAACTGACTCCAAAAATTCACCGAAAAAATTATTTACGTCGGTTTATAAGAAACCGACGTCAAACTGGCGACGTTAAAAATCATTTTTCTACTAGTGGTTATAGTTGTTTGAATATTACAAAATCGGGGTATCCCGACTAAAAACTCAATTTTAGAGGACTTTTGGGCCTTTTTTAACCTCAAAAATGTGATAAGATGTTCCCTTGGGTCATTAGAATGTAGAGCTCATTGCAAGCTTCGATTTGATATGTTGTAGAGCTCAAACGGACACCTGGATCAAAAGTTATGGTCGTTTGAAGTTCAAGTTGTGTTTTCAACTTATTTTTGATCTTTTATTAATTTTTTTATATTTTTTATATTCAAACTGTTATTAAATGACTATTACTCGATAAAAATTACAAAATTATTAATTAAAATTATTTTTAAAATTATTTTATAAGCCTTTTTTACTAAATATCTTATACATTAATTTTAGATTTCTATTTATCCTTATCTAAAACATATTTAATATATATATATATATATTATATTTATATCAATATAAAATGGATTTATATATTTATATATTAATATATGATTTTTAATGTCTTTTTTTGGAATTTACCCCTTATCAGTGCTTTTATAAAAGCACTGATAAAGGGGGTCCTTTAACAGCGCTATAGTAAGAAAAGCGCAAAAAGCGCTGATAAAGGTACTCATTTATCGGCGCTTTTTTACTAGCGTTGTTAAAGGTGTAGCGCTTCCCTTGTCTCGTTTTGTAGTAGTGGATCATTGTTTTAACCACTTCAGATGGTAAAATCATTTTCATAATATATATTGGATTATCAAAATTATATAATTCAATCATTTCATTTATGAATTATATGAACAACAACATTCACTTCAGGGGATAGATGAATTACATGAGATGATATTGATAATTCATGAGAATACGATAAATAATAATGTTTCCCTTGAGATGTAGGGCCCACAACGAGGGCGCTGTGCTCTAAAGGGGGGGTGATTGTAACACCCCCAAATGATAAAGGGTCAAATGACTAAATAATATGACTCATGTCAACAAGGTGCACCTTCCTTTTCAGGAGTCTGTCTTATTAGAACTCCACAGTTAAGCGTGCTTGGCCTGGAGTAGTGATCAGGATGGGTGACCTTCTGGGAAGTTTCCAGGATGTGTGTGAGTGAGGACAAAACACACTGGAAAGGACATGTGTTGGCATGTGGGGACGGTCATTAGTCTGATAAGCGACCCTAGTGAGTAATAGCCTATGGTGTGCTAAGAAGGCAACCAAGGTATTACAAGAGACCCATGGGGTCAGATGATAAGGTTCATGGCCCGAGAGGCGGGTCATGACAAAGTGAAGATATTCTTCAATACAATGTCAAAGGACGTTGTTTTCATATCATCCTGCATGGATGCTTTTTTTATAAATATTCATAAAATTCATTGTTCTCTGTAAATATTTATTATCATCAAACCAATTCTGATGGTTATATTATTATTATTATTATTTGTTATAAACAAATATAACACAATGATCATTCGCAAAACATCATATTCACTTCGAACTTGATTTAAAATAAGACCATGTGTATTTGCATTCACTTCATGGAACCAAATAAATTATTTTCAATAAATAGTATCATTCACTCCAGGGAGCATAATAAAATTATTTGTTCGAGTTTTATAGTGTCTTCAATACAATAACATGAATATTCAATTCATGCAATTTCATCAATTTCATCCACCAAGAGGGATGTATGTATATAAAATATATTTACGCTTGTTCGTTGTGAACATTTAATTTTTCTCGAACATTTCATGAGAAATAAAATGAAAATGAAAAGAAATAAAACAATACGATATTTACAAATATTCAAAGTAAATATCATCTTCATCATGAACCTTACAACATAACCAAACTTGACACCTTCAGGGTGAACACAAAATAAGAAATGAAATTTCATGGTTCATAGAATGATTAGCGAACTTCGGATCGACGTACGATAGGTACGCGATGATCAGTAAACTTCGGCTTGATATACGACAGGTACGCGATGTTCATCAAACTTTGGCTCGACATACGACGGGTACACAATATTCACCATTCAACCACTTCTAGTGGTGTAATTTTTTTATTCATTTGATGAATGATGTTTGTCTCGACATTTAATCAAACACATTCTCTTATAGGAATGAGGTGAAATCTGTCAACTGTGAGTCGTTACAGCTTTTCAGGAGCTCATTATTTTTCCCGCAACAAAAGGTAAAGAAAATCATATATTATTTTCAAATTTATCAAGAGGGGAAAAATAAATGCAACAATATCTTATATGTAAAACAAGACTCATCTTTTGATGTAGTTCATTGAATGAGTGAAGTCGATGCGCATGTGAAAGAGTATGTCAAAATATGAATGTTAGTAGAAACACGTGACATATCTTTTTCCTACGAGATTTTTCTTATGCCGATGATGGGAATGAAGACAGCAACATCACGATGCGCAATGTGAAGAAGACGATCGTGCTGATAACGTGTTCTGAAATCGATCGAACACCAATTGAAATTGCGTAGAATTTCGAAACCGGAAATGTAGGACCGATCGTAGACGACACACATCATTGACGAAGCGAGCAATGAATTTGCGTATGACGATTGTAACGACAAATGAAAATACAAATCTAAGAGAAATATACAAGAAGCATAGACCATAATGTAAAGCCAAATGTCCACCTTATTTCATTAACATATCACTATATTTATAGAGTACATGAGATATGATCCAACGATTGAGATTAATCCTTATAATATTCAATCTAACGGTTAGAATACCAATGGTTTGAGAATATGTAAGGTTGGTCATGAAGATAGAAATTAATTGGGAATTGAGGAGTCATCATTAATGTCATAATTATGACGTACATTAATAATGTTTCATACTAAATACATCAAATAAAATAGGTGACACGGTGAAATAAATTCCAAGTTTTAGAATTTCGAAACATTGATTTTATAATTCTGAAGCTATCCTCTGCATATTTACACAGCATTTGGACGTTTGGCTTTCCAGGTATATATCGACGAGCCGGCGTCAACTGCGATCCCCTCCCCTGCATCTTGTTGGGGTCCAGCCCGGCCCTGGGGCAAGCCCAGCGAGACTCTGGGCTAGGGCAACAGGCGAGCGTGGGGCAACCCGCTGCCCCTCTCCTCCCTCGCTCCCACCACTTAGCTGCGACCGACAATTTTATACTGCTTCTCCCTGCCCCGCCACATCCTACCGCCCCTCCCAGCCTCCCAGCCTCCCCAGTTCGCCTCCCAGCCTCACCTTCTTCCTGCTGGCGCCACGACGCCCCCCATCCCCGCGTCCCCATCTCCTTTCCTCTTCTCCTGCCCTCTCCTTCGCCACCTTCCGATGCCGTAGAACCGCATCTCTCTCCCTGGCCTTGCCTCCCTTCCGACGGCACGGGTATCTAATCACCTCCAATGGCGGTGCATCCCCCGGCACTGGACTTGGTTCCTCCTCAATCCTCTCCAAATACAATAAATCTTACCGTTCGCTGGTTTCTTTTTCTTTGACTGCAGGTCTGAGTCGTGGAGATCCGGTTTGCATGGGTGGTTTGAGATTGAAGATGAAACGGGGCGCATTAAAGGTATTTGACAAAATGCTTCAGTGGTGATTTGAGTGCAATGTATTTTTACCCTTCCGCGCATGAGTCTGGTAAAATCTATACAGGTCAGTCCCTTTATTATTTGTATTCATAATTATTTTGAACTTTCTTTTATAGTTAGCGTGTATTGTTTTTTTGTTGGATCATATTTTTTATTGACTTTCTCTTTGTCAATGACTTTTTAGCTAGTTGAAAGGGCAAAATTTTCGTAAATGGTCTTGGGCAATCATATTGCCAGGGGGTCTTTGTCCATCTCTGGATCTTCGCGTTCGTGAATCCCATTCCTTTCTAGGTAAGATTAATGCGCCTCTATCTTCAAAAAATTACTTTCTAGAGGAAGTGTAGAAAACGTGAAATTCTTATTTTATTGATGGTTTTGTTTCTAACGCCGCCCTGTCGTTCATACGGGCTTTACCCCGTTACGGTGTGTTAAACTTGGATTTTGGATTGTCTTTTTATGCATCTAACTTTAAGACGATCATTACTCCTGAAATTAGGCCGTCGGAAAATCCTGGCACAGGGCCAGAAAGCTTCCACGACGGTCGCTAACCTGACCCAGTGTCCGTTTGACCTTTTTCTTCCATGGTTGGATCCCCTAATCAGTTGTCTGTTAAGATTTAATTGAATGGATAATTGTCTAGTTTTGATTTTTTATTTAAATTCCCCATATTTTTTTTTGCAATTTGATGGAGTTTATGTTATTTAACTACAAATTTGTTTCTATTTTGTGTGAATATTAATTCTTAATCATTCCTTCATATTACTATCAAGATTTTTTTTTTAAATTTTATACAATTTTTTACACTGGATCATCAAAATTTGTAAAATCCTACTATTTTACGATTCAATTGTCTGAATCCGTTTTGTAGGCCTCATAATTTATCTCGACAGCCTTCCTTGCTAATGCTGAATGGACCATAATGATTTTTTCCCCATGGACTGGATGCTCATTTTACACTATTTGATCATGTCTTCAACGTTGTGGGATAAAAGGGAATCATCAATTTCAAGTTGAGTAACGATTTTTCTGCTTTTAGACATATAAAGGGATATCATTTCCAGCTTGGAGCCTCGAGTGAAGAGCAGAGAGCAGTTACACGCTTGTCTCTTCTCATAGAGCTCCGTATATTCATTCTGTTGTTTTTGTTGAAATGGACATAATGTTTTATGTCTAGAACTAAAACAAGGAGTACATTGCAGTGTGTTCGATGTAGTTCTCTCAGCTTCTGCTGCGGTGGACCTCTTTCTCGAGGGTGTCTTGAAGCAGCGTCCCTAGTCAACGTTAATAAATATAATTTTAATTTGTATATTATTGATTGTTATATGGGCAAGCGTTTATCTCTTTATTTAGCATCAAAAGGTGGCCACTTTGTTTTCCAACCTCCTCTCAGCTAAGGTTATCATGGAAAGTACAAATGTCAAAAAGGGCATAATTGCTGTTTTTTAGGCCGTGTTGGATAGGTTTCATAGAAAAATGCTGATTGTATTTATTTTGCAACAGGAAAGAGAACTTTATTCCAGTATTTATTTTCGAACAGGCAAGAGAATTGATATTTTTATAATTTATTGATAATTAATATACTGTTTATGGTCATTAATGCAATTTGATAATAAAATTTTAACGATAAAATTTTAAAAAATAATTGCAACTCAATCAAACTATATTTTTTTATATTTAATGTACATTTTTTATTTATTTATTTAAAAACCTATTTTTTTCAAACTACAATTGTTAAAAATATTTATCCCTCAAAATATATAAGTTTTAAAATTATCTAAAAATAAAATTTGATATATAAATTTTTAAAATTTTAAACATTTTTTAGAATTCCCCGCTCTCCGCAGTGCTCCTCAAGGTGCAGGGAAGAATGATAATGTTGTAGGAGCTTGGGTATCAAAATTGAATTTCTAGTCAAAACCAATCTCTTTTTGTAGAATAACAAGCCATTCCAAAAAATATAGATTGGTTTTGGGGAACAGCCGTTTTGCAGGGCTTCAGTGATAGCTTTCAAACCGCCACTTGTGTTATACTGAATTTGTCAGGTTAACAAAAGATAACGCCTTACAATAATATGCAAGAGGTCTTCCCTCCTGCATGAGTACAACTCTTATCTTTGAACCTGAAGCATCGCACTTAGCTGGAAATCCCTTTGAGAAATCAGGCATACTGAGCACTGGAGCAGTGATCATGTTGTGTTTCAGACTGTCCAAAGCCTCCTCAATGTATTGGGTCCACTTAAATCCCTCTTTCTTAGTTAAAGCCGTCAAGGGATGAGCTATTTTCCTGTAATCTCGTATAAACTTCCTATAGTAACTGACGAGGCCTAGAAACCCCCTTCTTTAATGTTTCTTGGCTCCCACCATTTCTGCACCGCCATCACCTTATCTGGATCCATTTTAATGCCTTCAGTTGAAATGATATGTTCCAAGTAGCTCACTGATTTCCTCCGAAATGAACATTTTCTCCCGTTAGCATACAATGCATTATCCCTTATCAGCTAAAGTACACTGTAATTTTCCCAGGATAGCTCGGAAGATTGCCTTCATTGTGGCTTGGAAGGTAGGGGGCATTCATCAACCCGAATGACATCACTAAATATTCATAGTGCCCCTAATGTGTTTTGAAGGCTGTCTTGCTAACATCCTCAACTTTCATCCGCTAACCCAGATTTTAAGCCCTCCAACTTGGTAAAATACTCCGCCCCATACAATTCATCCATCAACTCCTCTATCACAGGAATTGGAAACCTATCGGGTTTTGTCAATTTCTTTAAAGCCCGATAGTTCACACACATCCTTCAACTCCTCTATCACAAGAATTGGAAACCTATCGGGTTTTGTCAATTTGTTTAAAGCCCGATAGTCCACACACATCCTTCATCCACAATTTTTCTTCACCATTTTTATTGAGCTGGAAACAGAGCTGATACTATGCCTGATGAACCCTTGTTCTAAGAGCTCCCTAACTTGCTTTTCAATTTCATTTTTCATGTTATATGCATGCTTGTATGGCCTAATATTCACTGGGTCCACCCCCTATAACTTAATTGCATGGCCGGTCACTCTCATTGGTGGTAACACATTGGGAGCCTCAAATACCATGTTGTATTGATTTAGCAGTCGCTGTAGCTGTTCTTGTTGACACAAACTTAAATCTGACTTCGTTGTCTTAGCCCCCTTTGTCATTTCCCTTCGTAACCCATGCAATTGGAACTTTCCTTTGCCAAGGTATCCTTGTAAAGGATGAGGCGACCTTTGTGTTTGTTTTATTCCCTGTAAGGTAATACATCTTCCTTTCCGCTCAAATGTCATTGTCATGTCTCTCTAACGGGTGGTGACATATCCCAGTGTTTCGAAGGACCCAAGGTATCGAAAAATATATGCGTTCACTACAAATTAATCTTCTCATAGTTTTACCTTCAAAGCTTTGCAAACCCCCTTAGATGCCACCTGATGTCCGTCACCCAGTCAGATGTTAAGCGACTGGGTATCAATGACGTGCTGAAAAATTCCTCATCAACCGCTTTGAAATGTAGTTATGACTTGCACCTTGTTCGCTAGGATCAACATCGGAACTTCTTCCATGCTGCCCTCCATTAGTATGAACTTGGTACATTTTGTCCATGCCCTCTCTGGTTGACATGTAGTAGTTCCCAACATCTCTATCCCCGTCGTCCTCACCACCTGGATCCACACATTCCCACACTAATAATTTGAACCTTTTTTTGGGCATCTATGCCTAAGACTGAATTTTTGCCCACACGTATAACGCAGGCCTTTCAATTTCCTTCCTTTAAATTCTTCTCTGGAGAGGTTCATAACTTCTCTCCATCGGGGAGTTATTCCTTTCCGTTCCTGTTTTCTCATGTCTCTTGTTTGAATAAACTTCATGATGTTCGTATTTCAACCTCTACCTTGTCCGCTTGGCACAATAGTTTTACTTCACACGTCCGACTGCCTGAGTATTCCCTTCACGAGCAGTTCTCTCTCTATCCTCATAGACAAAGTCAGCCACCGTGCTTTGTCTTGCGGCGCATGAGTCATAACTGCACTTAAAATTTCGAGCTTCTACCTTCTAATAAACAAACTGACATACCATTTCTCAGTGAAGTCTGGTATACGCAGTGCCAACCACTCAAACTCATTAGTGTCTCACGACCCCATTCTACCGCAATCCTTTCAAGCCAATCACTCGATCCTCCTTTGCAACATTGCCATATTTGCCCAGAAGCTCCTCCTTGAGTTGTGCCCATGAGAACTTCGATTTTACTGATTTCAGAGAAATGATTCAATACTAAACCATCCCTTCCATACTCACTTGTGCCAACAACACTTTCAACTCTTCGCGAGTTTGATGGATTGAAAAATATGGATCCTCTCCAGAAAAGGTCGGCATCTCTACCAGTTAGGTCTTCGTGTGCATCTCCTCCCACTCCAAATCACGCATACTTGTACCAGTCTCCACTGCCACTGGTCTCTGATCTCTTACTTCAACTTCCAATTGCAAACTACTTCCTCCCTTCACACCCTTAACGGTCTTCCCTTTTTCGTTGCCACATTCGGATCGCTCCACTTGGTTCGCCCTATGTAACGTCCCGATCCGGGTGCCGCTAAACGGTGCCTCGAGCCGGTGGGTCACATGGCCTTAAGTGCGCCTCCCCATACACCAGAGGCTGCAGACTAGCAGCGAGGGCCTAGGATGTGTCTGTGGGGAGACTATGTTCTTATGTCAGAGTGTAGCACAACGGTAATAATCACATCAATCAAGTATCAGAAGTAGATAAATAATCGAACAACATACAAAAAGATAAACATCCAAGAGACTGTAATAATAAATAAGCCAAAACAGTCATATACAAAATGATGATCATGTCATGTCTATACAAAGCAGGAAAACAGGTTTACAACATCCAATACAATATATGTATTAAAAGACCAAAAAGACCAAAAATGACTCTCTAGATAGCATCACGAGTCTAGCTCGGTCCCATGCTCCCCTGCTCCTAAGCACAACCAATCAAGCATCATACAGTGGGTGCTTTCCCTGGTTCCCTACCTGCATCCATGAAGTCTATCTGGGTACCCAACGACAGTCTGAACAGGGTGTGAGATAACACTCAGCAGACCACCAACAACGGTGTCTATAACAAATCCATTCTCTGTAATATAAACAGATGCAATGTGCAGTATATCATAGGTATAACAGTAATGAAAGTGAAGTGTGATCCTGTCCGGCCAAACATGTTTCTCTATAAACAATAGTTAAGCTCCCATAAAAAAGGGCAATTGTAAAGCATAAATAAACAAGGGCAACTGTAAAGCATAAATAAACAAGGGTGATACTGTTTAGTCTAACAACTGTAGCTGATACCCATACCAGGGCTATCTATAAAACATGGAAAAAATATCCATATCGGCCATGTCGTGTAATCCGGTATAACATCCGCAACGGCCACGCCGTGTAAAGATTTGGGTGGAGTCCCAAGAGCATGTCAACAGAGTATGTCCAATGCGAGTTTAAGCAAGCCAGATCCAAGGGGGTAGCAAAACTCGTGGCATCCTACGAAATCAGGATCCAAAGAGTAAACAAGTCCAAGACATCCGCTACCGTAATCAAGACCCATGAAGTAAAAATGGCCACAGCGTCTTATGGAATCGGGATCTAAGACAACCTGTTATCAAACAGACATCCACAGGAATTCAAGAATTTACACGGTTCACTATTCAATAAGAATAACTACGTCCTTGGTATAGTTTGGAAATGATCAAATACCATACAATCCACTAGAAAACAATCTTTGGATTACAACGAGTATGATATACTCTTTCACTCGTGTAATACTAGGTAAACAATTCCAATACTGCGTGTCGCCCTCTTAGCACAAATAGGGTAATACAATGTTTGTGTAACAACTCATATTACATGTGCTTTTGATTAATTCCACAAATGTATTCAATTGAAATACAATTATTCACCTCCTTACCTAGAAGATGGTAAGAACTTCTTGGACTTTGTTAAGTAAAACTCGGTCCGATTTTCTTAGTCTGATTCCTCTGAATACGATTCTCTCCAATACGATTCTTTCAGTCCGATTTTCTTTTCAGAATACGATAGAAATGAATCGTCACCACTTCAATTCCTGAGCCCGATAAACTCAGTACGATTCTTCCTCAGTCCGAGAACCCGAATACGGAAATCCTGAAGCCGATTATCCAACCCGATACAATGATCAACCGAATACGATTGACAAGCCGAATATGGTAATCAACTGAATACGATAATCACTGAGTACGATGATCAGCTGAATACAACGTTGCGGTCTTGTCTCTTCTCCTATGTCTTCTTCCTGTCAGAATGTCTTCAACAAAGATCAATACGGTATCTTCTTTCTCTTACCGAAAAACTCGGAGCTTCTCTCTTCATTGCAGAACAGTACCAACTGTGAGAAAGTACAAAGTACTTCTCCTTTTATAGGTGATCCTAAAATGACTTTGGCGGGAATCCCAAAAATCTTTCCCACTCACACAAATTCACCCAAATTTCAATTTCCCCTGAAATCTCAGGATGCATTTTGACTTCGTCAACTCTTTTTGAAGCTTCTCGATTCTTTTTCAAACTTCATCTTCTTCTTCAGACTTTCATTTGACTCGCCGGTCTGATTTCAATACATGAGTCCGATTTTCTGAATCCTGATTTCTTCAATGCAAAGCTCTGTATCAATTGTAAGAAAGTGTCTGAAGAAATGGATGCCACTTTGATTTGCTGAATACGATCATTCTTATAAATGTCGAGCTCCCCCTTGATAGTACATCCGACAAACTCTTTCTTTTGACCCACTTGAGATACAAAAACTTCATATTCTCCTCTTCTCTTGACCCAGTTGAAAACCTACAAAGTAATTCAACCCTTTTGAAATGGTTGACTACATTGTTGATCTCATTCTCTCCTTTCTTTTCTTCTCACCCCGAGTACGATCTTTCCTGAATACTGTTAGCTTGGATACGATCATTGTGAATACGATCATACTAGGTACGATTATTCTGATTATGATCCTCAACACCTTCTTTCTTTCCTTAGCCCGAATCTAATTGTCATGAATATGATCAGTCTGGATACGATTACCCTGGGTACGATCTCTTGAGTACGATTCCCAACAATCTTTTCTTCTCAGAAAACAATCGGTCTGAATCTTTTTCATCCTCCCTTTCTTTTACCAAGCTTGCATAATAAGTTATCCAATTAACTTATGATTTATGAAATACGAATCAGCAAAGCATCGTCACATTTAATTTTATCGTAGTCTTGCAGACTCCGATACTTCCTCAAAACAATCACTTCTTTCATATCGAATTCTAAATCCAATAGACATTTACTTTCAACAAGATGCATTCTCCATGCGATCAATTCTCTTTTTTCCATATAACGATCAATTCCTTAAAACAATCTTTTCCCATTCCGGACCCAAGACAAGTCCGATCAAAACATTTTCTTTCAAAACAACTTCTCCTCATTATGATGGACATGGTAAGTCCGATTCTTTTGAAAACAATGGTTAGTACGATTTCCACCAAATACCAAGTGAGGTGATTTTCTTTCTTCAAAAGCTTTCCTTGACAACAAAAGACAATATAGAAAAACGAACACCTTCCTCATGAGTTTGGTCCTAACAATCTCCCTTTTTGGATTTTGTTGGCAATCAAGTTTCATAAATCACTGAATTTTGTATTCTTAAGCAATGAACTACTTATCAATAATTTTAAGACTACGTGAGCCAACTCATTGCAGGAAACAAGAATCATTGACAATAAAATCATGCTGTTCAAAAGTAGTGATTATGACACCCTTTTTCTTTTTCTTTCCCCAGCTCTTCTTCAACCTCAACTTTTCTTCATTCTCTCTGGAATACAAAACAATTTCTTTTCCTACAACCACTCCAACAAACAGTTAGAATAGTTTACCCACAAAACAATGCTGAAATCACTGATTACCCACTACCCTCTCTTTTTATATGAAATACATTGATTTATGAAACAATACTCCCCCTTGACAATACAATCCAAATGTAAGATGCGAGAGGGGATAAAAACACATACCTCAACCTTGAAGAGAGAGGTTGGACACCCATGTTCAACCTCAATTTAGAAAATGATTCCTTTGGTAAAAGTTTTGTGAATATGTCAGCAACTTGTTCCGATGCTGGAACATACTCCAGCTTCAATTCATTTTTCTCCACATGCTTTGCTCTTTGATGAAATGATATTTGATATCAATATGTTTTGAACGAGAATGTTGAACAGAATTTCTGGTGAAATTGATTGTGCTTTGATTGTCACAACCCAAAAGTAAGGGTAATTTCATTTCAATAAGTAAATCTTCCAATTGAGTTTTCATCCACATAAGTTGAGTAGTGACTTGAGTGGCACCAACATACTTAGCTTCAGCCGTACTGAGAGTTACTGAATTTTGTTTCTTTGAATGCCAGCTAACACAATTCTTTCCCAGAAAAAATACTTCACCAGATGTGGATCTTCTATCATCAACATTTCCCGCCCAATCAGCATTTGAATACCCAAATAATTCAGTACCATCTGAGCTGCCATACCTGATTCTGGATTTTATTTTGCCTCTGATGCATCTGAGAATTCTTTTTCCAGCAAGTAAATATGATTCTTTTGGAGCACTCTGAAATTTGGCACATAAGGTAACACCATAAACAATGTCAGGTCTCGAAGTCAAATACAACAGGCTTCCAATCAGCTTTCGAAATTCTTTCTGATCAACTTCTTTTCATTCTCCATCTTTAGACAATTTTGTTCCTACTAAAATTGGTGTGGAAACAAGTTTTGAGTTTTTCATGCTGAACCTCTTGAGAAGTTCCTTAACATACTTTTCTTGAGAAAGAAAAATATATTCCTTTGTTGTATTTGTAACCTAAGAAATTATTTCATTTCTCTCGGTATGGACATTTCAATTACCTTTTTCATTTCTTCAGCAAACCTTTTACAACTTCTTTCATCATTCCCAACAAAGATAATATCATCAACATAAACAACCACAATGAGGGAATACTCTTGACTTTCTCTGATGTAGAGATTGCTATCCACTTTTCCTTTCTTGAAATTCATCTTCCTTAAGCATTTATCCAATTTAGAATAACATGCCCTTATAGCTTGTTTTAGGCTACACATAGCTTTTTTCAATTTGCACACATAACTTTCATCTTTCTCTTCAACAAAGCCACAAAGTTGTTCAATATAAACTTCTTCTTCAAGATCACCATTCATAAATGCGGATTTAACATCCATTTGAAAGATCTTGTAGCCTCGTTGTGCAGTAATAGTAAGAAAGATTCTAATTGTTTCCAATCTACGAGAGCAAAGGTTTTATCAAAATAAATACCTTCAATTTGTGAATACCCTTTACACACCAATCTTGCTTTGTTTCTTATCACTTCACCTTCTTCATTCAGATTGTTTCAGAAAACTCATTTTGTGCCAATAATGATTTTGTTTTCAGGCTTGGGTACGAGTTTTCATGTATCATTCTTTTCAATCTGACCCAACTCTTCATTTATGGCCTGAATCCATTCCGAATGCTTAAAATCTTCTTTCACATCATTCAGTCCCACTTTTGAATACAGAGAAGTATGCGTGATAACATTTGTTGTTCTTTTGGTTTGAACCTTTTGACGTTGATCACCAATTATATTCCGAGGTTCCACTTGTTTCCTCGGCCTTGGATGAGATTTTCGAGAGTCCTCCTCATCACTAGAAATAGCTGAGTCTGATTCTTCTTCATGAGAAGGATTACAATTGTTTGTATCCTTATCAGATTTTTTTTCTTTCAACTTGCTTAACTTCCTTGCTTGCCCGAGCATGTTTCTCTTTCTCAAATCCTTCAATCACTTTCACATCGACTGAATCAACAATTCTTCCTGTTTCTTTGTTGAAGCATCTGTATCCTTTTTTTTCTGGAGCATGGCCAAGAAAGATTCCATCTTAACCTTTCTGCTCAAACTTGCCATAGTTTTCGCCTTTCCGTTTTATAACACATGGACTCCCCAAAACACTAAAGCTAAAGTGCTTCAAACTTGGAGTTTTGCCATAAAACAATTCATATGAAGTCATACCTGATTGAGGCTTGTAGAAACAACGATTCTGAATATAAACAGCAGTACTCATGGCTTGCCTCCAAAAGCAATGAGAGAGACCATGTTCAAATAACATGGTTCTTCCCATTTCTTCGAAGCTTCTGTTCTTTATTTCAACAACCCCATTTTGCTGGGGAGTGTATGAGGAACTATACTCATGCTGCATTCCATACTTCTCAAGATAGTCTTCAAACCCTTCACTTCTATATTCACCACCATTATCTGTTCGCAAATTCTTCATTGAATACACATTTGTTTTCCACTTTTCTTTTGAAACTTTTAAACATTTTCAAAGCGTCTGATTTATGTTTTATATATATGACAAGTAATGCGAGTAAAATCATCAATGAAAGTAATGAAGTACTTATCTTCATTTGTCGATGATTTGCTCATCGGCCCACAAATGTTGGAATGAATCAGCTCCGGGGGTTGTTTTGAACAAATTTCAACTTTCTTATGCACAACATTTGTAATCTTTCCTTTCTGACAGACAGTGCAACACAAATCTCTTATTCTTGGCAAAACATGAATGTCTCGAACACTATCTCTTTTAGATAAGTTGCTTATGTTTCTCTGACACATGTGTTCAAGCCTTTTATGCCACAAATGATTCTCTTCCACCATACTTAAGTAACAAGAGTTTTGTATTTCACCAATTTGAAATTATTTCCCTTTTGTACGTTGGCCTCTTGTAACAATCTTTCCATCTTCTTCACTTTTTACAACAACTCCATCTTTTTTGAAGATAACTTGGTTACTCTCATCACACAATTGTGAAACACTTAACAAAACAACAACTCCATCTTTTTTGAAGATAACTTGGTTACTCTCATCACACAATTGTGAAACACTTAACAAACTGTGTTTCAGCCCTTTAACATAAAATGTTTTCTTGGATGTCATTTTTTCTTTTTCAATGATGGTAGACCCAACACCTTTGATTTCCAAGGATTCATCATTGCCAAATGTCATCGTTCCTTTAAAATTTTTCACATTCTTCAACAATTTTAAGTCTCCTGTCATGTGGGAAGAACACCCACTGTCAAGTATCTAAAGCCGTTCTCCCTTTGAAGCTTTCAATGCAGTTTCAACAAGAGTTTTTTCTCCTTTCTTTTCTTGCTTCACTTTCGGCCTGTGAGTATTGTTAAGAGTCTTTTGTTGTGTCGGTAACAAAACAAAACATCTTTTTGCAAGGTGTCCAGGTTATTCACATCTTTCACAAATAGTTTTCAGGGGTTGGAACCTATTTTCGATCTTCATTTCATTCTTTTCAGGTTTCTTCACAATAGCCTTCTCAGAATTCTTTCTTTGAGGATTACATTATCTCAAATTATAATACTTATAATACTTATAATATCATTTATTTATTTTTTCCATTAATTAAATAATTACTGAGTTTGCGTTGTGCAAGCATTTAATGTAATTATATCTTCATTAAAAATTAAAATAAATTATCATGATGATAAATCTTTTAGCTTTCAAAAAACTATTTGTTGTCGAACATATCCTTTAGATAACCTTATATTAAAATATTATAGTTATTAAAAATAAGAGTGACGTTTGATTTTTCTTGAAATAAAATACTATAAATGTCATAATCTCACCCAATTGGCAAAAAAATGCCAGATAACAACAATGTTGTCAAAGGCGCGTTGAGGCGCGCACCATGGCAAGAGGCGCTGCAAGGCGTAACTGGAGTGCCTCGCCACTGGTGAGGTGAGGCGACCTTGCTGAGGGTGCCAAAGGCACGCGCCTCGCGAGCCATTTCTACTATAATACTAATAATATTTTTAATATCATTTATTTATTTTTTCCCTGCGTTTGCATTGTGCAAGCATTTAATGTAATTATTTCTTCATTAAAAATTAAAAATAAATTATCATGATGATAAATCTTTTAGCTTTCAAAAGACTATTTGTTGTCGAACATATCCTTTGGATAACCCTATATTAAAAATATTATAGTTATTAAAAATAAGAGTGTGACACGTTTGATTTTTCTTGAAATAAAATACTATAAATGTCATAATCTCATCCAAATGGCAAAAAAATGCCATATAACAACAGTGTTGTCAAAGGCGCGTTGAGGCGCGCGCCATATCAAGAGGCGCTTCAAGGCGTAACTGGAGTGCCTCGCCACTGGTGAGGGTGACCTTGCTGAGGTGCGCCAAAGGCACGCGCCTAGCGCGCCATTTCTACAGCCGCGAGGCATGAATGTGACACGCTTTCGAAAAAAATCAAGGTTTTTTGTCATAAAGTAGCGGCGGAGAGGGGTTGGGAAAAACCATTAAATACAACATTTAACGTAATAATAATAAGAAATGGATGCACGACTCCTGAAAAACAATATACAACTCCCTCCATTCCAAGCGCAACAACACAACTTGGGCAGGTTGTAGGCTCCATTCGAAGTAGAGATCCCACGCACTAAGGGGAAAACGGTAACTCCCCTTCTACCTAACTTTCATCATATGATTTTGATGTTTAGGTTCTCAAAATTGATTATTGGTTTATGGTTTGATTAAAAAATATTAGTATGTACTTTAATTTTATTATTTTGATTTAGTAAGTTTTTTTAATTTAAAATGTTGTTGAAAATTGTGTATGTTTAATCATGTCATGGGATGCGTCTTAGTTTTGAGAGGCGAGAGCCTCGTGCTGTGCCTCACGCTGCATCCCCAAACAGACTTTAAGCCTTATTGCGCCATGCGCCTTTAACTATGTATAACAACATCTTTGATGACTATAGACGAAATTCATTAATCCAATAAAATTAAGGCAAGTGTTGGGGTTATTTTATAATCCTTATCATTTTATTTTTAATTTTAAATAACTGATTTACCCTTTACTCCGCTAACAAGAATTATTATGGGTACTATTCATATTAACAAAAAATAAAAGCGATCTAATAAATTTGGACCCCATGATTTCAAATATGGAATCTATTTTTCAAAATTCAAAACATAGAAGCGAGAATTTAATTTAAAATTAAACCGGCAAAACTTGTTGAAAAACAGTTTTTCAGAAAAATACCCTTATTGAAATATAAATTGTTTTTATGCTAAATTCAATTTTAACATTTATTTAAAAAATCATAATTGAATTATTTTAAATGAAAAGGAACTAATGACATTTTAATACTAATCCAAAATATAATTTGACTTTATAAATACTTTAAAGAAAAATACAGTTTTCAATAAAAATCATTATTTTTCACTCTTCATTGAAAAATAAATATTTTCGGAAAATTCTCGAAAATTCATTTTAAGATAAATTTGGCATGCTGAATTTAGAAATGAAATTCATTTTGTCAAATACATTTACTTGAACTTCTAGATATTAATTATAATATTCACTCATAAAAAGTAACTCATTGTCGAATAAAACGTATTTTATGAAAAATAAAACTATACGAAAAAATTGTGTGATTATTTCCTAAGAATTTTTCAATACATTTATATTGAGTTCGACCTTTATATTTATTTCATAAATCAGTTAATCCTATTCATGCTCACTCATTCAACGACTAGGTTTTAACGACCACATTTAAATAATAATATTTCGTTCGTTTAAGCTCGGTGTTATGTATCTTGGACGCTATAGACTTTTTTTTAAAATCTCGGGATATTACATCTCAGTTATAATGAGAACCTCGATATACTATGATGGTAATCTTAAACACATGTCATATGGTCTGGATATATCATACTGACGGGACAGATGATATCTGACTATCAGATGTTGGAGACTCATAAACATCGAGACTTCTTCTCATGAAGTTCGCATTTTGTAATCTTGAGTTGAAGAGATCATGAGCACCGACTCGTCAATATGAATACCAAATGTTTTAGGTGCCATTGGATGTTTGTATTTACGAACATGTGTATTGGTCCCTCAACTTGAAATCATTATTAATGTATATCATTTAATCACCTACTTTGATGCATGACGAAAACCATAACAATTTATTTTTGTGGCGAGGTTGCTCGCGTTAGGTGTGTCATTAGTGGTATGACATTGATTGAATGATCAAAGATAAGATTTGTTGATTCCGATTATAGGAAGAAGATATCTTTAACCACTTGATAATGATGTTTTGATTAAATCAATGACCATGGTAGACAAAGACAAGTCCATACAATACATTCAAGATGATGATGCAAAGTATTCATCCTGTTTTAGAAGATATCGCGAGACAAGAAAATAATATTACGCCGATTGGGTTTGCAGGAGGTTGTCTGACTTATCCTCATCTCCTTAGAGGCCATGATATTTTGTATGATACAACTCTTGGGTTGTGAGTATGACTCACCCTTATCGAGATAAGGGTCTTGAGGGTCACATGCAAAATGTATCCTGAAGTTCCACCTATTCGGATAAATTAGATTATATATTATTCAAGTTAGGAATGTTAAGAATTAAATTTATTTCTTAAGCTATTCACAAGTTATTTAAGTATAAAAGTGAATACTAGGGAAAAAAAGTTTTCTGAATGGATATTATTTATTCAAGATTGGTTAAACTAACACTGGAGGAACCGACTGAGTTAATGGTGATGTCACGACACTTATGAGTGTCAAAGAGAGTGTTAAAGTTGTTGCGGAATCGTCGGGAGTCGCAACGACAGAAACGAGAAACGAGAAATGAAAAATGCAGAAGAAAGGAAAGCAACAAGAACACAACGATTTACATGGTTCGAGAATAATCCCTACGTCCACTGAGAGGCAGAACCTCACTAATTCAGGAGCACAAATTACAGAGTTTTTCAGGAGTAACCTTAACCTGAAAATGGGCTATAAAATGGAGAAGACGATCCACTATTTGCACAGGAAGTTCGCGTCGCTACAGTGAAAGACGGCCAACTTTGTCAAAAAGTGCTACAGTACAGTTAACTCCAACGCCCGCACTGCTACAGTGTCTGTCGGTGTCGGTCGGTCAGCTCTGCTACAGTGTCAGAGATGCTACAACTCCCGAAAAATTGGGCCAGAGACCTTCAGCCCCCGGACCCCCGAAGCAGGGGCGCGTTGTCCCCTGCAACCCCCAACGAACTCACCGTGAAGCTCGACCTGCGATCGTTGTGTTCCACAAGCATTTGGCCCAACCGGATCGGGCTATAACAATCCAACAAAAGTATTTGTGATAATTATGGAAAGTTAAATAAGTTGTTAGTGGCATTTTTGTGTTTGTTTGTTAGGTTTAACTTTCATAAGGATCAAACACAATTTATGAAAGTTTTACCTAGCTATTTAAACACATTTTAGACCAAAAAATGAAAGAGGCTGCCTCTTCCGTGAATTTCACTCTTCCCACTTCATCTCTCAAGGTTTAGAGAGAGAAGAGAGAAGAACAAAATCAGATCGACCCCCCCTTCTCGTTTCTAGTTCTTGTTCTTACTGCGATCGTGTGTTCGCCGTAGGGCACTTGGATCTCTCGTGTTGGCACACAAGAGTTCAAGATCGATAAACTTGGAGCTATGGTGCACGTGTGGACAATCTAGAGGGGTTCTTGATTGAATCTTTTGAGCTATGACACATTGACGACGAGCGAATCACATCGGCATTTCACGAACGAACAAGGTATGGTTTCGTTTGTGTTTTTTGAACTTAAATTTAATTGCACGTGATAAGTGGGTGAATCTGAGTGCTGGTATGCCGGATCTCGTGTTATGACAGAAGATCCAATTTTTATTTTAAAAAATCGGCTCACGAATGCTTCTGCAGGTCCTGGGTTTCTTCACTCCCGATGCACTTTAAAATATGCGAGTCGAGAGCCCCCCACGCTGATTGTATTTGTTACTTATTAATCATCTTTTAAAAAATAAAAGATATTTGATTTATTTAAAAAATATTTACACTGGAATTCATAATGAAAAACACTCTGAGAAAATACTCAATTTGAATTGGATTTAGCGGTGATTTTTAAGATCTACTCAACTTGGCTTTTAAAAATACATAACAAAAATTATATAATGTCATATTTTTTTAGAAAAATAATGTAGATATATATTATCATTAATTTGTCTATTAAAAACTTAACTTCTTAATTAAGCTCGTGAGATACTTGGTTAAATTGTTTTATTACCCGATTTCAACTTGAGGTATGACTCAAGTAAATCGAGTTCAAGCTTGACTTGACAAAAATCAAGCCAAAACCTTGTATTGTTTGAGTCTAGCTCGAGTAGGTTGCAAGTATCGCGATATCATTGACACCCTTCAGTGTTACCATGTATTGCTATATCATTGACACCCTTTAGTGTTACCATGCGGACATTGTGCGCTCGTGTGTGTCATAAAGAAGTGTTCCAATTCTCTGGCTCATCCATAAATTATGATTCTGATGCCATTTTATTTCTTTATTGCATTTGTTTTGCATATAATCCAACTTTTTCTCGCGCTTTCCATTTATAGGGTGATGCGTTGTTGAATAATTTTAAGTCATCCAACGCATGCATGTTTTCAAAAGAACATCGGAGAATAGAAATCACAGTGGTATTCTCAAGAACTGTTCTCTCTTTGAGATAATTGTAGAGAAGCCTTGGCACCTTTGAGCTGAACCGTTCTCAAGTATTTGGAGTAGCAACATACAAGGTTAAATTGATTGGGCCGGATGGCATAGAATGAGCTTGATGCCCCTGACAATGAGGTGAGATTGCAAGATTTCACCAACCTTATTCTTGTAGGGCTGGTACTTGGCTGCGCATGGGCTGTTTGAATGGTGGCCTATTCGTGGATCAGTCTCATGGGTTGTTTCTTGATGGAAAGCAAATCGAAGGGTGTTCGGTGCTGGCTTGGATTTCATACCAAACTGCAGACTTTGTGATTCTCACTCATAATGGTGCCTGTCTTTTCTAGGAACTCTTGTTTTATTGCATCACTAGGAATGGTGCTTAGATCTTTTTTTCCCAGGGCATTGCGAGGTTATTGATATACAATTCTGTCTGTTAAGATTTATTCAGCCTGAACATCGCATCACTGCACAAAGATTCACATGGCCCTTGCCCATGGTTTTCGGTGAGCGAGTTCATTTATGGAAAGTCAAAGAAAGAAAAATCAAGTATATAGGTTGATGAACCCGGTATGCAACCTGCTTGATTAGAGATATCGTGATAAAATAATTATATTACATGGTAAACGTTCGTAGGAGGTTGGACGTCGTTGCGCCGTTAATTTCTTTCTCTATGGATGCCTTTAGCGTGTTGCTAGACGCTAAACCTTGAACTTTAGGCGGTTATGCTTAATGCCACTGAGAAGCAGACCTAGAGGGTCACACACTAAGTGTATCCGTAATCTCAGTTAAATTTAAATAATAAATTTAATAAGTTAGAATAAATAATATTTATTTAGGTTTGGTTGATCTCCATAATTTAATCGCAAGTTTTTCGAAAGAATAAAGTGAGTTAAATAATAAATATTAGTTTGCAAGTTTGATGAATATAATATTTATTATATTTATCATAGAAATAATGCATTGACATTTATTTAATTAAATAGTCATTATTTGAGAATGAATAAATGTTGACGAGGGAAATCAGATCGAGTTTAATGGTCCAGTTGGAAATAATTGATATTTATTTATATTATTAATGTGTTGCACATGTCAAACGATTAATAATAAAAATATTATTATTAAGGGGCATGAGGTCAATCAAGAATATTAAAAATAGTTAAGAGCTTGTGTGCAATTTGCCAACCCTAAACTTGTTATAATAAATATCTAATTATATGTAAATATATCACTTTTCTAAGGCGACTTTTTGGGTGTGCACAACGGATAAGAGATATATCTAGAGTTATATAAATAGCTATCTTTTCCTCCTTTCTCCTCTCTTTCTCCTCTCTTCCTCCATCACTTGTTCGAGAGAGCACCGAGAGTTCTCCCTCTTCGAGAAGAAAAATGTTGTGGTCAACCACAAACAACACAAGCTATCAGGATCAGATGTACTAGCACCCGACGATTCGACGACGCTGATCAGAGATTTTGGTGCATGTGTGGATCACTGCTAGAGGGATTCTGCTCTTGAATCCTGCAGCGCAATGACGATGCGATGAAATCTATTCCATCAGATCATCAACGAAAGCAGAATTATAAGTTTGTGATAATTCTTTATTTGCTTATAAATTAATTATAAATTACATGTGAAGATCCTCTTCCTCCGGGACATATTTATGTAGTTTATTAATCTTTAGTTTTCGTTGGACATGGTCTTATGATCATGTACAACAACAATTACACGTGATTTAAGTCTAAAAGCCGAGTTGGTCATACCTTCAAAGGATGCTTCCGCTGTGTCCGGTATTAAAGCGGTCACATGTTTAGTTAATAATTATTTATTATTCGTTGATTGATTGGGTACATTTGCGTTTTCTTTTAGTTGAAACGATTCGTTTTAATAATTCGACATCTTCGTCTCTTTTTTTCATTGTTCTCGATAACATAATCAGTAACCGGTTAATGATTAAAACGAAGATTCATTTGGATAGTACACGGGGTGTCCCAAGTGTGCTATGTATCGGATACACGACACGGGGACTGACATGCTGTGGACACGGGCAAAAGACAATTACATGCCGTGTAAAATACCACAGGTCGTGTAAAACACCACACGTTGTGTAGTCTGGTGCCGACATTGTTCTCGGATTTTCACGGAACGAAGAATTAAATGTATAATTAAACCTATCGATTATGTGTTTCGTGTGTTGTTCATTCGACCGTAGACGCCGTGTCATAAGATTAACAATTATATATTAAATTAATTTCCGTGTTAAAATTTCGATGAACACATGAGGTTGCCTCTCGTGTACTTCATTAATTTTAAATGAGAGTAATTTTGTTTAAAATTATAGATGATGGTAAGTGATGGACGCTTGGATGGAATTAAGATAAATTGAATAAATTGGATTAATTCGCGGCACATAATCTTAATTAAAGAATGAATTGAAGTAATTGATAATAAGATTGCAAATGTATGCTCGTTGCTTGACGTGTGGATGATAATGAGATTAGACCAGCCCTTGTGTGTGATTGGTTTCTTTTAATTTATTATGATTAAATTATTATTGATGACATGCATGTCATCCTCTCCTTATCATGCAAGGGTCTATGTGTCTGTAGTTTCTTTTATGTAAGCCCCATTTTATCCAATCTATTGGATCTCCTCTCCTTTGTGTGAGTAAAAGCTTGTGTAAGGATGAAGCTCCAAAGTGAGTGGAGGCAGTCCGGGTCAAGGAGCTGATGCGAAACCAATCAAGGCGATACGAAGGAACCAAAGGAGGAATGCCGCAACACGAACCAAGCTCGGTTCAAGGTGTTTTTCCCCTAGGGTCGAGGGTTGGTTTATCACCCGCTGAATAAACTAACCACTAGAAAAACCTCATGATCATGCCACTTATATTTTATTTCTGTTAGTTGCATGGTTAATTATTTATGTTTGTGAATACTGCGCGATCACCTAATGAATGAATTAACAAACATTTAGGATGTAATAAAATAAAATCGGATTATGCTTAAATGTTTTATCATATATGGTCAATCATTAAGTAAAATCCACTTAAAATTAACAATACATGTAAAATGATAAAAATGGGTTTTACGCGTTAGAATAAAAATCCCTCAATTAAAATATTAATTCGACCTAGCCTTCCATTACTTGAGTTAGAATCAACCTCATAGTTCAAAGTGCTTGACCAACCCAAGTTGGGTTTTTTTCAAGTTTTGGGTTGACTTAACTTAGTTTACATCTAGAGTTGACTGCCCAAGTGAGACTTGGTGTAACTATGAGTTAATGCAGTTGGCTAGTTGTAGGTAACTAAAACCCTTCAATTAGCTTGTCAGGCCTAAATCTAGGTTATGAGAAGAGGGCATGGATCATTGCCATTAGAATATCTAAGCGACAAGATATTCCGAAACTGATGGTGAAGACTATTAGGTTTCGAAAAATAGCGAAAGATTAATAAAGAATTTAATCAAATTTAAATTTATTAATTTATTTTTTTGTAATCAAAACAAGTATTATCTTCTCTTAATTTGTAGAAAATGACAAATCAAACTACATCGACAATATCATTGCGATCCATACTGGAGAAGGATAACCTTCTCACCGACACGAATTTTCAGGAATGGTATAGGCGCTTGCGTGTTATACTACGCCACGAACATAAATTGTACATGCTGGAAATCCCGCTTTTTAAGTCGTTTGCCAAAGAGGTATCTCTCTATCTGGAGTATGTGGACGACGAAATGGATGTTCAATGTTTTATGTTATTTGCCATGACCAATGAGCTCTTAAAGCAATATGAGGATATGAATGCGTATAACATGGTTTCTCACCTTCAAAATCTCTATCCAGAGAAGGCGAGATCAGAGAGAGATGAGATCTCCAATGCACTATTCACGTGCAAGTTTGGAGAGTTTGCACTAGCTGGGGCACATATAGTCAAGATAATTGGCTACATTAAGCGCCTGGACATCTTGAGTTTCAAGATCCCTGATGAATTGCGCACAGATCTCATTCTGTCCCCACTACCCAAAATCTTCTCCGGTTTCATTGTGAATTTTGCATGTGGCAAGCAGAGCCATTGGAAGATGAATTGTGCCCAACCAAAGAAGCACGTGGAAACTTCAGACGTGTTCGTTATCGGGTGTAATCTTTCTATATCTACAAGTTGGGTATTATGATGCTCATATTTGTATACAAATACAAGGACCAAGTAGATTTTGGAAGGTTGCAAGAGGCGAGGTGGGTTTGTGGGTTGCCAATGGTGCGAGGCTGGCTGCCCTTGCCATTGAAGACCACCATCTCACATTGCCAACATGATTGATTTTGGTTTTAAAGAACTGTTATTATGTGCCTAGTGTTACCAAAAACATTATTTTTGTTTCTTGTTTAAATATGGATGAATTTATTTTTAGCTTTTGAAATAAAGGTTGCTTTTTTTATAAAGATAACTTATGTCATGGTATGACACAATTGAATAATGGTCTTTTATGTATTGAATTACGAAAACCGAACATTGACAATTGATAATGAAACTAATATGCGCGACTCATATGACACCCAGTTGTGACATCATCGTCTTGGTCACGTAAACGAGAAGTGTTTGACAACGCTTTGTCAAGATGGTTATTTAGTCTTTTGAGCTAAAACCACTTGAAAGATGTCATGCTTGTTTACAAGTAAAAATGATCAAACCACCATTCATGGTCAAGGTGAAAGGGTCACAAATTTTCTAGAATTGGTACACACCGATGTTTGTGGACTTTTTGAAGTAAAAGCTTGATTGAGGTGGATTCTCATACTTTATTACTTTTATCGACTACTTGAGTAGGTATGACTATATCTACTTAATGAGGTACAAGTCTGAATTGTTTGAGAAGTTCAAAGTGTTCACGGATGAGGTTGTGAATAAGCTTGGAAAGAAGATAAAAAAACTTTGTTTAGATCGAGATGGGGAATATCTTAACCAAGACTTTATCGACTTTCGATGGTGGAACAATGTCAGTGATAGGAGGAACTGTATCTTGTTGGATACGGTAAGATCGATGATGAGTCACATAAGTCTTTCATTATCCTTTTGGGGATATGCATTACTGACAACATTATACCTACTAAACCGAGTACCAACCAAAGCGGCGAACGATATTCCCTTCGTATTTCTTGAGAAAGAGCACGGCCTCAAGGAGGATAGTGGGAGCAAGATTGACTTCGATGAAGTTGATACTCAAGATAATAAGAATTGACACAAAACCAATTCCACAAGTCCATGCGGAGGGTGTTCCTGAAACACAAGTACTGCATAGGAGCGTTAAAGAGGTAAGAGAACCAGAGAAATGGTTTTCTAGTCACCGATGATGATGACTCCTTATTGGTTGACGATAATGGTCCTCTCTCCTATATGGAGGCAATAGAGAGCTCAGAAGCTGTAAGATGGCAAGAAACCATGAATCCTGAGATGAATTCCATGTATCAAAACCCAGTTTGAGTTTTGATCGATCCGCCAGTTGATGTAAAACCTATTGGGTGTAAAAGAGTATTCAAAAGAAAGTTGAACATGAAAGATAAAGTGAATACCTATAAAGATGGCTAGTGGCTAAAGGGTTTAGACAACGTCAAGACATTGACTACGACAAAACCGTTTCTCCAGTAAATCCATCAGAATTTTGTATGTTATAGCAGCTTGCCATGACTCTGAGATTTGACAAATGGATGTCAAAACCGCATTCACCTTCAAGGGGATGTGTATATGACACAACCTGAAGGGTTTGTGGTTCCAGACAATGCCAGAAAGGTATGTAAGTTGCAGAGATCTATTTATGGATTAAAACAACCATTCAAGTCATGAAACATTTGATTTGATGAAGCCATAAAAGAATTTGGTTTCATTAAAAACGGATGTGAGCCATGTGTTTACAAGCGGTTTAGTGAGAGTTCAGTTTTCATAATAGTATATTCTGATGACATGTTTTTAATTGGAAACGATATACCGGCCTTACAAGTGGTTAAAACATGGTTGAACAAGTTTCTCTATGAAGGGATTAAGTGAAACAACCTACATTCTAGAGATCAAGATCATGCGTGATAGATCCAAAAGGTTGTCCAGACTAAGTCAAGGTACATACATTGATTGGGTATTGAAGAGGTTCAGTATGGAACAATCCAAGAGATGATTGGTTTCAATGTCACATGATATACATCTTTCTAAGAAGATGTGTTAGACACAAGAATAGATGATTGGTTCCAGTAAGACCCCATACGCTTCTGTGATATGTTCCTGATGTATGGAGGAGATGAAGAGTTGGTCATCAAGGGATATGCAGATGCAGCTTGGATATATCTTTTGTCTCAACGGAGGAGCTGTGAGCTGGAAGAATTCAAAAGAGCCAGTTGCCGCCGATTCTACAACGGAGTTTGAGTATATTGCGGCTTCCGATGCAGCCGAGGAAGCAATATGGATTTGCAACTTTGTCCAAGAGTTTGATGTGGTTCGTAATAGTTAAGTCCCTATCAAAGTTTACTATGATAACACTGTAGCAGTGACTCTCTCGAAGGAGCCAAAGTCACACCAAAGTTCAAAGCATATACTTCGAAAGTTTCATCTCTTGAGAGTTTTTTATCAACGAGGTGATGTTGCAGTGAGTAGAGTATCCATGGAGGAAAACATGGCGGACCCCTTAAGCCAGTGGACTAAAAGCTGTTGGCAGTTGGTTTTAGTGCAAGTGAGAGTTTGTTGGAGTTTGTGCCTTAAAATAAACTTGTTTTAGTACTTGATTACATGTTTTCTTAATTAAAATGTTTGCCTATCACATCTTGATTATTCTGTATGATATTTGTATGATATTTGTATGTGATAATGTCTTAAGAATATATGTCGCATTGAAATGTCATAACATTTCTTTGCTATGATGAGAATCTAGAGGTGTCACGACATTATTCTTGAATCTTGTTGTATGGCTGGATGATAGTGTCTGACGAGACCCAGACGACACAAGCTATTTGGGGTAGGAGGCTCATATGACATTGAGACACTTCCTATGGTGTTCGCCCTTGTAATCTCCAAGATTGAAGGTTTTGAGAACAAACCTGTCAATAAGAAATTCACATTTCCATATGCATTTGGATGTTTCTATGTGCGGACGCGTGTATTTATCCAAACTTTAAGATTATCATTAATGGATATCACAACTCGCGTATTTTGATGTATTGACGAAAACCGTGATGACATATATTCACAGCGAAATAAGATACGTTGGGTGCGTCATGAGTGATATAACATTAATTGATAATGCGATAAAGGATTTATCCCTTCTATCTTATAATGAAAATTGACATCTTTGGGCCTTTGATGGAATAAAACTGTCTGCATAAATCCACGATCATGATGTTCGGTGGATGAGTTCATTTCTGGAAAGTCAAAGAAATAGAAATCAAGTATATAGGTTGATTACATCGGTATGCAACCTGTTTGATTAGAGACTCGCGATAAAACGATTATATTACACGGTAAACGTTCGTAGGAGGTTGGACGTCATGGCGACTTTAAGCTTATTTCTCTGTATGTTTGAGCGTGTTACTGGACGCTAATTTTGGACTTCAGACGATTATGCCTAATGTCACTTAGAAGGAAACCTAGAGGGTCACACATTAAGTGGATCTGCAATCTCAATTAAATTTTAGTAATGAATTTAATAAGTTGGAATAAATAATATTTATTCAGGTTTGATTGATCGCCATAATTTAATTGCAAGTTATTGAAAAGAATAAAGTGAGTTAAAATAATAAATAATTAATATTAGTTTGCAAGTTTGGCGAATATAATATTTATTATACTTATCGTAGAGAAAATGCAGTGACATTTATTTAATTAAATATACATTATTTGAGAATTGATAAATGTTGACGAGGGGAAACAGACCGAGAGTTATATAAATGTTGCCAATCCTAAACCTGTCATAATAAATATCTAATTATATCTAAATATATCACTTTTCTAAAGTGACTTTTTGGGTGTGCTCAACGGATATTAGAGATATCTAGATATATATATATATATATATATATCTATATATGTAGATATATAGATATATCTAGAGTTCTATAAATAGTTCTCTATTCATTCTTTCTCATTTCTTCGAGAAAGCACCAAGAGTTCTCCCTCTTTGAGAAGAAAATTGTTGCGGTCAACCACGAACAACTCAAGCAATCAGGATCTGCTATGCCAGCACATGACGATTCAACGACATTGATTAGAGATTGTGATGCACGTGTGAATCACCGCTAGAGGGATTCTGCACTGTAGTTTACTAATCTAATGTTTTCGTTGGAAATTATCTTATTATCATGTAAAAAAACGATTACACGTGATTTAAGACTAAAAGCTGAGTTTTTCATACCTTCAAAGGACGCTTCTGCTGCGTCCAAGACCTACACATAGAAAACATGGTTGCCAAAGCAATCCCGAAACCCTGTTTTTTGGATGTGGATGAATTTCACTCCCCATCCAACAAAGAGAAGATGCAGGTGCGAATGAAAACCGGACACTTTGGCTTTGAGTTTTGCAAGACATGCTGCATTGGCAATTGCTGGGTGGGATATTGTGATCCTTGTTCGTTTGTGCGGAAGGAGTACAATAAAGTTTTGAAAACGAAGACCCATATTATAAGGCAATTGGGGCTACATGGTATGATGCAGCACCGATTCGGGCCTCTTCTTGCAACAAGCACAACACCCATGTGGCTGTCAAGTATTATTATTGTTTAATTATTGTTTAATTATTGTTTTTGGTCTTTGTAGAATGATAAAAGGAGTGGACCGAATACCCAAGGTATCTCACTATGGGAGGCCTTGGGGTTATTTTATAATCAATAAAAGAGATTACATGATACTTCAAGTCCGATCTGGGACTTGACACAACTTATCCTCTAACACTCCCTCCTCAAGCTAGGTGTACCTAGCTTAGACACATAATTAAAGAAAACAAAGCAAAGAATAAACAAAGCAATCAACAGACACCGCAAACACTCCCTCTCAAGCTGGACATGCCCAAGTTGATTACATAACAAGACAAAACATAAGAAAGTATAAACTGCTATAATTGCTGCTCCCCCTCAAAAAGTTTATAGATGATGATGTTGAAAAAGATTGTGTCAACCAAGGAACAATGCCTGTCATGCACTGGAGTGGACCGAATACCTAAGGTATCTTACTAAGAGAGGCCTTGGGGTTATTTTATAATGAATAAAAGAGATTGCATGATACGTCATGTCTGATGTGGGACTTGACACAACTTATCCTCTAACATTCTTGATTTCATATATTTTAAGGGTAAATTCGTCTTTTAGTTTTTTCAGGTTTTAGCCTATAAATTGGCTATCTTCTATCATTTTTTAATCATCTTTTGCTATATGAATCAAAATCCACTCCTTTTATGAGTGTTTTGCCCGTGTTTCTTCCGAGTTCCTTGCGTAAGGACTCGTTATCCCCATTGCGCTACATTAGTTGGTATTAGAGTGGCTGTTTTTCATTCATCGCTATCAGATTGCGTTTCTATCTGTTCCCAGGTCCATTATGTGGAGCCCTTGCGATTCTAGATCTGGCAATTCTGCCTCCATGTTGCAACCCAAGAGAAGAGGAGAGGAGGTGAATCAGGGTGTCAACTTTTCTGACATGTTGGATCTTGTTCCCATATCAGTAGGAATTGAACCTATTGTAGATAATCACGCATCCACCATAATCACAAATACAAAAATTTTAAACAAGACACAATTATTTCTATTTGGTTCCCCTCTAAGGGCTAGTCCAAGGTGCATACGCCGATGATGTGTCGGTCGTACCAGAATCCATTCTTCGCTGGTTTTGGTGGTTACAAATATTTGGTCATAATCACTTCGTGTCAGACTCATTGCATTTACAATTGATTTCAGAGAAACACACCGGCTCCCTCAGATTACTTCCGTCGACTTTTCCTCTATGTACTCTCTTGGCTGGTAATCTCCTCAATTTATCTATATGAAAGTCGCTTCCATATCATTTAGAAATTGTGCTTTGATTTGTATCATGATGGCCAGTGTATAATGCACCAGTGCAATCCACAGGTTTGGCTTAAATATGCCTTTGCCCTTATATGACTTCGCCTGGGTATGGCTTTGCCCAATTCTATGCCTTAGCCCAAGTCTCCTCACTTAGGTATGGTTCACCCAAGTACCTTCTCTCAGGTAGGGTTCGCTCAACCTCCTTCACTCAAGACTGTTTCGCTTAAGTTTGTTTTACGTAAGTCTCTTCACCCAACTTTCATCGCTTGAGGGTTTGTGCTCAAGTTCATTCCCCTAAGTTCTATTGTCGCAACTGCCTTTGCTAAGGTGAGTTCGCCCTACTTCCTTCACTTTGCCCTGTTTGCGAAACTATGTTCGCGCAACTGCCTTCGCTTAAATTCTTTGCTTAACTTCTTTCGCCTAGCTTCTTCGCGGAACTCTCTTCGCTCTGCTCCTTTCGTCCAGGTATTTCGCTCAGGTTTAGTTCACGCCATTTGACGAGTGCCATGGCTAAGCTTTTAGCCCTTCTCCTAATCTTTTGTTAGATGCTAATGAGGGGATAAACCTGCGGCTCGCCATTTGCGCAACTCCACTAGCGCGACGCCTGACCAATGCGCAACGCTAGACTAATGCGACCACATGACTAGCGTGTGGCGCCTTGAGCTTTCTCTATCAAACTTCTGACCAGTTTTGCCACACTACCACTGCAACCTTCTTCCATTACAATTGGATTGACAACAAACACCACATCAATCTCCAGCCTTGTTCACCTTTGTGACAACATTTCTCCCCTTTGGGTTTGTTGGCAATCGAAAGTGAAATTCAATTCCGAACACACTTCATTGCTTCTAGATGACAACGAGATATCTCATCCATCACTCAAGTCTACTTGGGCATTACTTGCTATAGAAAACAAGAGTTCAAGAGAGCATTCCATGCATCTTGTCATTCCTCCTTCCAGAACTCCCCATGTCTTCATTTGCGCTTAAATTCCCTTCCCCGTGGATCGTATTTCCCCCTCAAACCATGACTCTCTTTTGATGAGAGTATCTCAGCACTGAAACCACTTGTTGTTCCATTGAATTTCACAGTAGCCTAGCCATTCTCCCCATTTGACAATAAACCTAAAGGGAAAGAACATGCTAAACACCAAAAACTAAATGCATCATTAGATATACAAATGGTGAGAGGGGAAGAATCCGAACCTTCTCAAGCCGAGGGAGGTGGACGACGAGGTTCAACTGATGGGTTTCAAATGGAGTGACTGACGACTTAGTCATGATTTTCCCACTTGTTCATTAGTTCCAACATGCTTCACTGTGATCGTTCCACCTTCTCTTTAATAAAGTGATACTTGATCTCAATTTGCTTGGTACTAAAGTGTTGTGATGGATTTTTCTTGAGATCAATCACACTCTTCATTCATAGAAGCTGGGTGCATGCCTTGGTTTCTGATATTTACTCTGTTTTTTCCATGCTCAGTGAAGTACCTTCCTGCCTTTTGCTCAACCAACATACACATTTATTTCTAATGAAGAATGCACCGCCACCTGTGGACTTTTGATCCACCACATCACCAATCCAGTCCGTATCAGAAAATGCTGATAATTTACGATCCTTTCCTGCATCGAAGAACAAGCCAAAATTGAGAGTATCTTGGATATATCTCATGATATGTTTCATTGCTGTGAGATGCTCCTCTGAGTTACTTTGGAAATGGGCCGCCAAACATGTCGCAAAAACAATATATGGCTGTGTTGCAGTCAAATATAACAGGCTTCCAATTATCCTTCTGTATAAGGCGGGATCCATCAATTTCCCATCTTCTTGTTTCCCTAGCTTGGTTCCAACTGCAATCAAAGTCGACATCGGTTTGGAATCATGTATACTAAATTTCTTCAGCAGCTCTTTTGCATACTATGTCTGAGAGATAAAAGTATATCCTTTCTAAATCACCTGCAACCCCAAAAAATAATTGAGTTTACCAATCATGGACATTTCAAATTCTGAGCTCATGTGATTAGCAAACTCATCCACCGATTTCTTCAGCAGCTCTTTTGCATACTATGTCTGAGAGATAAAAGTATATCCTTTCTAAATCACCTGCAACCCCAAAAAATAATTGAGTTTACCAATCATGAACATTTCAAATTCTGAGCTCATGTGATTAGCAAACTCATCCACCGATTTATGGCTGCTTCCGTCAAATGTAATGTCATCCACATAGACCAACATCATGGTATGCTCGGCTTGACTAGTACTTAAAGAAGTTGGAATTCAATAGAGGTGATGTTGACCACAATATGTAGGTGAAAACATCCAAAGAAGAACAAGTGGTGCCGACTTTAGACAGTACAGGGTCTTCTTTAATCTGCAAACTTTAGTTTCATCATTGCCTATTAGGAAACCTACTAGCTATTCAATATAAACTTCCTCTTGAATACACCGTACAAGAATGTTGTTTTGACATCCATCTGATAAATCTTGAAGTACACTGTTCAAGAATGCCATTTTGACATCCATCTGATAAATCTTGTAGCCTCTTCAAATTGTCTTTACTAAGAAGAGCCTGATTGACTCAAGTCAACCACTTGTTCAAAAGTCTCCTCGACATCGACTCGAACACATCCCTTGCAAATCAGCTGTGCCTTGTTTCAGATCATATTGTCATGTTCGTCAAATTTATTCTTTAAGTTCCACCATGTTCCGATCACATTGTGATGTTCATGCTTCTTCACAAGCTCCCATGTTTGGTTCTTATTAATTTGATCCAACTCCTCCTTTCCGGCTCTAACCCATGACTCATCTTTCACAACTACTTCAAATGATGTTGGTTCCACCATTGACAATAGAGCAACATGCTTTACATTTCTCATCCTTCATGTTTGTGTTGGAACACTTCTGTCTCCAATTATATTGGATGGATTAACCTTCGTTCTCTTGTTTTCCCTCTGTGGAGCTGACCGACTCTCTTCAACAACGTTCTCTGATTCAACCTCAGAAACTTCATCATTTGGGGAATTTTGCATGACCACTGGATTCGTATCAACTTCATCCTCTTCGCATAATTCATCAAAGCTAGAACTTTGAGAATTCTTCCGGTCTTTCTCTTCAATGACTTCAACATCATTACTCTCCACAATTTCATTCAATTTTTTGTTTAAGCATTTGTAGGCCTTACTCTTGGCCGAGTAGCCTAAAAATACTCCATCTGTTGCATCCCTATACTTACCTTGATTTTCTTCTTTGTTTCGAATATAGCATCTACTTACGAAGACTCGAAAATGTTTTAGCGATGACTTCCTTCCATGCCACATTTCATACGGTGTCTTTTCTTCCCCTAGGCTAAGAATTGTCCGGTTTTGTGTTTACACCGCGACTTGCATTGCTTCCTTCCAATAGTGGTGAGACACATTTCAATGAGCTTTTTTTTGGCCATATTGTTTACTTCCCGACTTTTTTGTTCAACAACTCCGTTCTTTTGTGAAGTTCGTACGGAAGATACCTCATGTTTAATGCCATGTTTCTGGAGGTAGTTTTTCAAATTTAATGGACGTGTATTCTGTTCCATTGTCGGATTACAAGATCTTGATGGTGCGTCTGTTCATTTTTGACTCTCCTTCGATACATCTTCATGCACTCCATGATTTCTCTTTTGCTTTACATTAACATAACAAAAAACATTCTATTATAATCATCAATAAAGAGGATGAAATACCTCCCTCCACGTGTGCTTGATTGATTCATTGGACCACACACATTAGTGTGGACCAGATCGATGAGCTTGGATGCTCTTCTTTTTCTGCCGATATGGATTTGTGACCATCTTCCCCCCGCATACAAGCATTACACATTTTCTCATGATCACGCTTCAGATTTGGAATATTCACCGAAGCTTTTAGCTTGGATAAGTTCTCTATACTTTGTTGGTGAACGTGGGCTAGTCTCTGTTGGCCATAAGCTGCTCTCCTCTTCAACAGTTATAAGGAAAATATTTTCTTTAGTATCCACTTGATATAGATTTTCATTTGTCTTCCATCCTCTTATGAGAGAGTTTCCGACCTTGCCTTTGATAATACACCCATTTTGGTTGAATGTGGCTTCATGAACAGAGTCAGAGTTACTCGCACTCAAGAGGTTGTGTCGCAAGCCATCCACATAGAACACTTCTATTTTCTTCACCTCATCGCTTGCAAACCAGGTATTGCCACTTTGATTTTAATGCTCCATTGTTGTCGAAACACACTATCCCGTCAACCCTTCCCTTCACATTTTTCAGGAGATTCATGTTCTCTGTCATGTGAGATGAACACCCACTATCAACGATCCATGCACTATTCTCTATAGCTTTAAGAGCGATTTCAGCCAGGCTAGCCTTCTCTCTTCTTTTTCTTCCATTAGATGTCTGGTTGGGTTGAGGCATAAGATGGCATCTCCTCTTTCTTCTTAGCACATGTGGTATAGTCATACTCTTTCCCACATGGAGTATCTATTTTTCAATGCAATCTTGATTGGTTGTTGTGCATTCACTTGCTTTTGACTTCCACGGTGGTAATCACCACTTCTTCTTTGCCTACAATCTACTGCTTTATGTTTGTAATTAGAACAGTGAAAGCAATATCCATAAAAAGAATTTCTTCTATCAGATGAAGGATATGGTCTCATTATTCTTTGCCGACTTCCAGGTGTTGTGTCGTTCAAGTAGCTCCCTGCTTCTTCACAATAGGATAGCGAGTGACCTAAATAGCCACAAAATTGACATTTTATAAGTGGAAACATCTCCTCGCCCTCGTTCCTCATGTCTCTAGCCTCTGAATTTCTTCTTGGTTGTTGATATATCTTCGAAAATTGAGAATTGTTTCCGGCCCGCTGTTTTTCTTTGTTTGGAGTAGTCATTGTTTGTGGTTTTGGTGTTTTCGTTTTGACACCAAAATCAATCTTTTGCTTCCCTTCTCGGTTGTTCTTATTCTCGCTTTTGATGTCTTTGCATTGCAATTGATTCCACTTTTACCCGTGACCTTGGGTCTTTGTTCGTTCAATATTTTCTCAACACCTTCTGAGCCTCGTTTGCCCCTTTTCTAACAGTTCTCTGCTTGAAACTTCCCAAAGTGCAGCTTCTTTGAATACTGATTTCATTTTCGATTTAGATTTGTTTCTCAATGTAACAACCTCATCTTCAAGGGATTCCATCTTCTTTATTCGCTGCTTTACACAAGCACGAAGGTCATCAATCACATTTTCCTGTTCTTTAATCTTTAGCTTGAAATTCACTATTTCTGAATTCACTCCTAGAGCTTTTTCTAGCCGGTCGATCTCAGCTTGCTTTTAGCTAATTCACATATTTGGAAGATTCTTTCACCAATCCATTAATTTTTCGATTTTTCTTTGTTTATTGTGCTCTTCAAGAGCCCCCTCAAGTTCTGCCTTGAGATCAACTTCACCTTCTGGTTGATTATCTTCCTCCATTTCAGATCCTTTTTTAACTGTAGGCATCATGGCATCTTCTGCATCTGACTTGAATTCTGTTTACATGTCCTTCAAATAATTTGCATCATCTTCTTTGCTTACCAAGCTCTTCCTCTGAAACTTTTTTCTGCTAGATTCCTCTCTCGAGTTGATATTTTGAAATGTAAAGAGATGGCAATTTTTGCGTGATTTTTTTCACAATGTCAATATCGTTGATCTTTTCACCAAGGTCTCGGATTCCTCTAACAACCTCTATAATTCGGTTGAAGAATATGTCACCTTCATATATATTAACCAGTTTATCCTACATGGCCTTCACACTAGTAATGCAAAACGGTCGGGGCGGAGCGGACCATGCCTGCGCGGGTTTGTTTGCCAAAGCCTCTATACAATGTGAACAAAAAATGTTAAGTCCTCCCCGCCCCGCAAAAGCTCGCAGGCTTGCCTGTATTTAAAAAAAATTATTAACTAAACTCATCAAATATTGTATTTTTTCTCATTCTCAGCGGTAGTTGTGGGGAGAAGCATGGATCGATCATAGCAAGCGTTTTAGGGGCTGTGGTGGATCTTTCTTCAGCGGGTTGATGGTGGCATGCGGGGACGTTGGTGTGGTAACAAACCATTGAGACGCAGAGTAGGCGCACGATTGGTGAGGGGATACGAACGATGATGCTGGTGGCGTGGTGATGCGAACGACTAGACCTTCGAACGAACGATGACTCTCAAAGTGATGACCAGTTTTAGAGGTGGCAGTTAGGGTTCCCATGAGGAAGGTCGCCCTTTCCAATTTTTTAATAACAAAATTAAATAATAACGATAATAAACCGGGCTATAAAAAATAATATGATTATAACTACTTCAGCGTTGAAACCGTGTGCATGGGAGAGTTGTTTTTCGAGAGGTGGGACAACACGTTATGCGAATATGATTTATAATTATTATATAATTATGATAATATCATATTAAAATAATAAATATAGACCTATTTAAAATTCACATGTGAGTGAATGAATGATGAATCAGAATAACCATTACGGTGAAAATCCTATGCCATGGTTTAACAGTGTTTTTTTTATAAAATAACTAATATGTTGAAGAAGAATATATTATAAAAAATTTATTATTTTTTAAAATTGGGCCCATGGGTAAGCCTCCACCGCACGGGCTCAACCTGCCTTGGCTTGCGCTCTCAGCAGTCAAAATTTTTGGGTCCGCCTTGCCCTGCATCTGTCCATATCCTCGAAGCCCGCGGGCCCGTTTTGCATTGCTACTTCGCATTGGTGCAGCCCATCACCTTCATGTAGATCTGATTTGGTAGAGCTCCAGATAAAGCATTTTGAGTTTGACTTTAACATTGAGCATCTTCTTGTCCGCCTTGGTCATGGACAGTTCTGATGCGTCACTAACCCGCACCCCATGTATAACTGTAGAGAAAACATCTCGCCCAAGAGACGTAAGTGTGATCTCATAATGTTCTTTCAAATCTGAAAATTGCTTCCATCAAATAGTGGAACCCCAACATTCATTGTGTTCTCCATGCTAAGCTTTAATTGACATATTGAACGCCTGAAACCTTAGTTTTGATGCCACTTGTTTCAACCTGAGACACCCTAAGAGGGAAGAGGTGAATCAGAGTGTTCTTCTGAAACGTTGGATCTTGTTCCCACGTTGGTAGAAACTCGTTGAACCTATTGTAGATAATCATGCATCCACCGCAATCACAAATACAAAAATTCAAAATAGGACATAAAAGTTTTTTACTTGGTTCACGAATAAGGGCTAGTCTAAGGAGTATATGTCGACGATGTGTCAGTCTTACCATAATCCACCCTTCTTCCCTACATCCAGAAGGTATTGGAATGGTTTAGAATGTCTGAATCAAAGCTTGTTTCAACCCCATTGGTCAATCACTTCAAGTTGTCTAAAGAGAAGGCACCCATAATGAATGATGGAGCTAGGTACATGGCAGGAGTTCTATATGCATCAATAGTCGAAACCGTGCATCGACAGTTGAAAGCTTGATGCATGTCATGGTTTATATAAGGTTTGACATTGCTTTTGCAATGATAGTTGCTTATGGATACATGTTGGATCTAGGAAACACCTAGAACTTGTGAAGATGATATTCTAGTATCTCAAAGGGAGCATGGAATTATCTTTGTGTTTTGGAACGAATGAGCCATTATAAGGATATGTGAATACAAACTTTGTAGGAAATGCGGATAGTCGGAGAAGTACCATAGGCAATGTGTTCACTTATGGAGGAATGACAATCAGATGAATGTCTTGACTACCATCAGTAGCAACATTGTCAACAACAAAAACAAAATATGTGGCAACAATGAAAGCTAAGGAGTTGATATGTCTGAAGGATCTCTTGGAGGAAATTGGAAGAATGCAGGGGATGAAATGTTATTTTTTAACCGTTGAGTGCAATCTATCTTGCTAAGAACCCGTTGTTCCATTCAAAGATGAAACACATTTACCTGAAGTATTACTTTGACAAGAGTTTTCTGCAAGACGGAGTGTTGGATCTATGAAAGGCCAGTGAGGGTGAAAATCCGACATCCATGCTGACAAAAGTTGTATTTTAAGAAATTATGGGGTGGTGTTACGCTTCGGTGAGGCTTGGATGACGGAAAGTGATCGAAAGATCACTGCTGCAGCGAAAATGGATAAGGGAGAGATGTTCCGAAGGTGGCTGAATGGAAAGACTTGAAAGCCTTCAAGTGGAAGATTGTTGAGGTGTGAATCTAGTTTCTCGGTTCGGACACTGTCAGGCGGAGCATCAGCGGGATTTATTGGTGTGCCGGTTGAGCTATCACGGGTGATGAATGTTGCAGAAACGTCGGGAGTTGCAACGATAGAAATAAGTCTGCAAATTAAGAAAAAAAATAGAAGGAAACACATATGACACAGAGATTTACGTGGTTCGGGAATTGTGCCCTACGTTCACGAAGAGGCGGAAATATTACTATGATATCCGAGTGCACAATTACAGGGAGATCTCTTAGTGTTTCTAACACAGAAACCCTAGCTCGAAATGAGCTAATAATGAAGATGAATCACTGTTCCACCAACTGCACAGAAAGTCCGCTGTGCTACAGTGAAAGACAATTGGAAGTTTGCATCGCTACAGTGTCGCGACCAGACAAGTCTAAAGTGCTACAATGACTGGCGGTTGGAAGTCCACGGAGCTACAATGTCAGTGTCTCCAAAGTCCGACCTGCTACAATAGTCGTGCCAAAGGCCGCACTGCTACAGTGTTCCTGTCGGTGTCGGTCGGTCAGTTCTGCTATAGTCGGTTAGAGATGCTACAATGCCCCAAATTTTGGGCCGAGGGCCTTCGACCCCCGAACCAAGGATGTGTTGCCCCTTGCAACCCCCAATGAGCTCACAGCGGAGCTCAACCTGCGAAGATGCAGCCTAGTGCGCAGTATGGGCCGGAAGCATTCGACTCATTCATCATCCAAAATGGATTGGGCTACACCAATCCACCAATGAATTGTTGCAACCGGAAGATCAAAGGAGCATAGTTGGGTGGTGGAGGAAGATATGATCAACGACTGGATGCAGTTGGGCGGTGGTGTTTCGATTTTCATAGTATCGACAAGTAAGCCAGTGCAATCAAGAGTTTCAATAATCAATGATGAAAGAATATTTAGAGAATATTTGGTCCACATGTTGATTGGTGACTGGCCAGAGGTTCCAAGGTTTGCCTATAAATAAGTGGCCTCATATGATCTTTTTAAGTAGTGATTAGTGAGATCACTTGTTACTTGAGAGTCTCTCTCTCCTTTCTCTTCTATTGGGTTTGCGGTGTTTTTACGTGGATGTAGGGTATATCCCGAACCACATTAAATCTCTTGTGTTCCGATGTTGTGTGTGCCTCCCGCCATTCGTCTATTGATTTTTGGAGTCTTGTTTGGTCGATATGGAGTGTGTCTCTGCCTTCTTGCTTGGACCCTTATTGTGTGCTTTCAGATATTCAGTCTTCGTGTTGGAAGTTTGAAGGGTGGATCCGTGTTGTGGCCACAACAGAAATTTCCACAGGAGAATCTGCTGTGTAAATTTTTATGAGACAACCTGTGGAAAAATTATGTGGACAACTCTCAGTGGAAAATCTTACTATGCAAAATTTTCCTTGAATTTTCCATTTGAATATTGCGGTGGAATAATCACGACGAATGATAGAAGTCCATTTATGATTCAAATGTTTCCCTTTGAATTTCAGTCTAATCGAAAATTTCACTACAAAACTTTTCACTAGAAAGGTGTAATGGAATTTCAGATCACAAAAAAGAAGTGAAATAAAATGGCCTTCTACAAAATCAATTCAAGAAGTGAAATAAAATGGCCTTTTACAAAATCAATTGGAAATCCCTTTGCACGACTTACAGTTGAAAATTCCACCGGAGAGTTCCCGCAGAATTTTGTTATACATTTCTGTCATACAAACTCTTCCACTAGATTTTTTTTTAAGAATATTGCAGTGGAAAAATCATGATGAATGATAGAAGTCTATTTATGGTTTAAATATTGCCTTTGGATTTCAGTTTACTGGAAAATTTCATCGCAAAGCTTCTACTGAAAATGTGCAGTGAAATATTCCTTTGGAAGTGGAAAATTCAATTATGCAGCATCTGGACGAGGTTTCCACTTTTAGTGGAACATGTAAGTGAAGTAATATAATGAACAATAATTTTTTATTTGAATTTTAAAGTGTGAAAATATCTACTTGTGTGTAAGTGCGCATTTGAAATCCTAAATTGATTTTTACACAGTTATAACTAAACTAGAATACACTTCTGTTTTAAAACATTCAATGCAATGATGACAAGACATAACACTATCCTATTTACTTTCTTCTGCCATTGTGAGTTGTATGATCAAGTTATTTTTATTGCTCGAATTCAACTTTTGGCATGACTCGTGGCAACGCATGTTCAAGCGCAATTTGAGAAAAAATTGAACCGAAATCTATTATTGTTTGGGTCGAGCTCAAGTAGCTTGCAATTATCTCTATCATTTACACCCTCTGAGTGTTGTCATGCGCAGAATGTGGCCTCTTGTGCGTCACGAAGAAGTGCCCCGGTTCTCTGGTCCATTCCGAAAATCTGATTCTGGTGCCATTTTATTTGTCTGTTGCGCTTGCTTGCTTAGTGTGCAATCCAACTTTTGTCACCCTTTCCATTTATAGGGCAATGCGTGCATGTCTTCAAAACAACATCCTAGAATAGATTGGGCCAGATGGCATAGAATTATTTTGATGCCTCTGACAATGCTTACCCTTGCAGAGCTGGTGCTTGCTGCACACGGACTATTCAAATGGTGGCTGTATGATTTGTTTCTTGACAGCAAACTGCAGGTTTTGTGATTGTCAGTCACAAGGGGATTGTCTTTTCGAGGAACTCTTGTTTTAGTGCAGTCAAGATCTATTCAGCCTGAAGATTGCGTCATTATACAGAGGTTTTCCCATGGCTTTTGCAGTGGTGATCATGGGCGTCTCCGGGGCTGGGAAATCCACCGTAGGAAACATGCTTGCTCAAGTAATCCCAGATTCCTGCTTTTTGGACGCGGATGACTTCCACTCCTTATCCAACAAAGAGAAGATGAGGGTGGGGATCCCTCTCTCAGATGAAGACCGGGCTCCCTGGCTTCAAGTTTTACGAGATATGCTGCACGGGCAGTTGGTCGGTGGGAAGACCGTGATCCTTGGGTGTTCGGCTCTGAGGAAGGAGTACAGAGAGGTTCTGAGGAGTGCCGACCCGGATTATAAGGTGTTGGGGGCAGGCGGGGCTAGTTCTTGTGTAGTAAAATTCATGTTGTTGGATGTGGGTGCAGAGGTGCTTGCGGCTCGGCTATGGAAGAGGGCAGTAGATGGGGGCCATTTTATGTCACCTGCACTCTTGCAGTCTCAGCTGGAGTTACTGGAGGTTGATGAAGATGAGGCGGTTTTAAGGGTAGATGCAAATTTGCACCCCAGGGAGGTTGTTCAGAGGATACATGGCCTGCTCTTTTGAAAATGGCAGGGCTGGTTTGATTGAATCAAATGAGTTGGAAGACAACTATTATTGCTCATATCTATGGTTCTGTTTTAGGCCTTTGAATGTTTTTAATCTTTTTGCTATGTTTTTTGATTTTTCTAATCATTTTGGTTCATGTTTGGATGATCAGATTTCTAATCATATAATTCAATCGTATATCCATGTATTTCTCTGTTGGTGGGTTTTTTTGTTTCCCCGTTTTTTTATATGTTTTTGAATAAGACATTTTTTAAAATTGTAAACGGATTTATATAGTGTTGAGTTCACCTCAACCTGTGTGGGTTTTGATCTAATAAAAACTCAAGAATTATTTCATCTTTGTATTATCAACTTTGTTTTCGTTTAATTTTATTTAATAAAATTTTTCTAGGTTAAGCGCCTGAGGAGCAAGGGGCATCTGCCTGTCCCGAAAGTATCCACCTGGATGGGGAAAAAAAAATCTACCTTAGTTTTATCTGGAAATTTAGACTCCGAATCTTCATTGTAAATTGAGTAATGTAAATTTGAAAGTTTTCTAGTTGAAATTTCCTCTTGAATGGAAAATTCCTGTAGTGGGAATTTCCACTCTAAATCCACAAGAAATCCGCATTTAATAGTGGAAATTGTAGGAAATTTCGATGTGAATTTCCAATGCAAACTAGTTTTTTTTTTCAATTGAAATTCAATGTAGACATTTGCAGTTTGAATTTCACTATGATATTCCATTAGGAATTTTCACCATAAATTTAAAGTGTTGGCTTCCATTGAAAATTGAAGAGGCTAGTGTGTATTTTGACAGGGAATTTCCATGTATTTGGTTGATATTGCATTTTTTTTTTCAAACACTACTACCATATGATATTATCAATGTCAAATATTAGTCATTAATTTATGTATGGAAGAGGTGGATGTGTTTTCTCAAACACAAGTCTTAGATATTTAGAATCTTTATCCAATAGAGAGCTATGGTGAAAAGAGGCCGGCCACAAACTAGAAGTGTTTGAGGTTTGATAATGATGAGGAGTATGGAAGTATAGAGTTCCGGAGGTTCTGCTAGCGGAAGGACATACATTTTGAGAAGACCATACCAGGTACCCTTGAACATAATAGAGTCACAAAGAGGATTGTAACGGCCCTCATATTTTAGGTATGTTACTGTTTAATTTCAGCCAAATCATGTGCATTTTACTTGTTTTTGGTTGTTTGGGGTAGCTTGAGAGTGGGTTCAGGAGGAACAAGCCAGACTTGCAGCTGACCGGGAGCTGCATGCAGGCTTTCACGGCGTGACACGTGTCACACCCTGAAAAAGTTGAGACAGAACCCTAGAGGGTTTTGCATGTAGTAGTTCATGGCATGAACCTTGTGTCATGTCGTGAAAGTTCACTTGAGTAGTTTTTTTAGGGTTAGTTTGGTAACTTCTCCTTAGAACCCTCTTTTACCTCCCCATTTCCCACCAACCCCTTATGAGATTTTGGTGCATCGGGGGCTCTCTGACAGATTTGGCTCCCCACTCCCCGTTTCTTTACCGATTCAAGCGTCGTTCTATTGCGGTGGTCTCATCTCGATAAATCTAACTTAGTTCAAGCTCTAAATCCTTGTTTATTCTTGTTTCCCCTTTTCTAGAACCCTAATGTCTGATTTTTGGGCCGATTTTAGGGATTCAGTATGTTGGGCTTGATTCGGGTGGCGATTCTTGGTGGGTTAACTTTGCCGTGTCTGAAGTAGGAAGTCAATACCATTTTACATCTTTCGTATGAAGTTGTATGTATCGTTTTTCATGTGGGTGCGTGTGTAAATCTATGAGACTTTTGCTTGCGGTATCAAAGTGACTGAGTAGGTCTTTATAGATGCAGTGGACCCCGTAGAGGAGGAGTGGCAGGGCGTGGCTTGGTTAAAGTGGCAATTCCACTTGGATTCCTAAGTAATGTAGGGGTTGTCCACTTGGGAAATGTAACATTGGGAGAGCCGTTCGGGCTCAGTTGAGGCTAGTACTATAACGCCCCGAGTTTTTAAAAGAGAAAACCATGTTCGATAGCGTATGCAATACACTACATCAAACCCAAACAAACAAAGATTATTTAAATATGACCATTTTAACCTTTCTATTAAATTTGTGGATACGAGTAGGATTAAAAACTTTATGAAATATATATATGTCCTAAATATAGTGATAAATTCTTAGTAAATAATCAATTAGTTTTTGGTAATGTCTTTTTGTCCTCCAAAATATGTTTTCTTCAAAAATGTTTTTTATTTCTTTTTATAAATATTATAATTATATTCTAGAACATTTAGAAATTGTATTTGATAGAACAAAATCCATTTTTGATATCATCATATCAAAATTTACCTAGGGTGAAAATTTGGGATTTTTCAAAAAATATTGATTTTTCAATGAATAGTAAAAAATACCGTTTTTATGTAAAATTGCCATTTCTTTTGATAAATTACGTAATATAAAAGTTTTAATATTATTTAAATTTATTTCAAGGTAATAAAATTATTATTTAGTCATATTTAATTCTATAAATTACATTTAAATCATCATTATACCAGATTTTAGTATTAGTTTGTTTTTAGTATTAAAAATACATTTTTTAAAAAGATGTTTTAAAATGTATAATGTTTCTCCATTTCAATTAATTAAAATAACCCCTAATGAGAAATTATCTTAATGAAATTTTTAGATTATATATCTATTTTTATCAATTGAAATTCATATAATGAATATTACTAGTTATAGAGTTAAAGTAAAATCATATTTTCCAAAAAAATGCATCTTTCAGAAAACCGCTTTTCATCATGCTTGCGGGGTTTATATTAGATTAAATTCTTCTACCTCTCTGAATTGATTTTGATAAAATGGATTCCATATTTGGAATCATTATAATTAATATTAGGTAATAAGTTCAACTTAATTTTTAAATAACATGAATAGTAAGTGTAGTAATTATTTATTACCACGATAAAAGGAAAATATCTTAATTAAAGGTAAAAATAGTTTAACAAAGACTGTAAACAAAGTAACCCTAATAGTATGAATATTTATATTTTCTCTTCATTGAAATTATGATTATATTTATTCCTTATCGTTTTTACTTTATAAATGATTAAGTAATCAGTTTGATACAAATTATATTTTGATACGATAAAACACAAATTGTATTTTAAGTAATATGCAATTTCAATTAAGACATTCCTTTTGATGAATTAATGGTTTTTTGAAATAAATGACATTTTAATAAAATATTATTATTAAATGATGATTGATAATTGTAATTGATAATATAATTTTTATGATATCAAATGTAATGTTTATAATGGTTCGAAAACTGTTATTGTAAACCCCCCCCCAACATTTCTCAATAAATGTTAGTTATTATTTTAAAAGTAAAAATCCACATATTTAGAAAATTATTTGGATAAAATAAATATTATTTTTGGAATTAGAATGTCAAAATTATCCAACGGTGATTTTTTCATAATTTTTCGAGATATTTGAATTTTTGGGTAAAAATTAAATACGATATAAATATATGATTTGTATTATGACATCATAATGACCAAAAAAATGATGTAATGAATACTATAATGGGTATCCATGGCCAAATCTATGTTTTCCCTTTAAAATAATATAATATTAAGTTTATTTGATTAATTTTATAAAGCCTTTATGAATCCTTCAAAACCTATAATATATTTTAAGGTTTTAAAATCATTTCTTTAAGAGTATGACCACTTCCACATCAGAAAGGATATTATTTTACTAAGTTTGGCCCTTTTTCTTATAAAATAATGAAACCCACTTCCCTTGGTTATTTTATTATAGAGTCCAAAACCTATGTTTGAGAAATGATAAAGAATTCCCCACTCATTTCCTATATATACCCATCCAAGCTCCCATTTCTTTTCACTCATTTCCTATATATATTTAATTGTTTTAATAAACTACTTCTAGGTTCTAGAAAATAATCAATTGTTCAAGAAACATTGACTCAAGGGATTTTAGAAACACATGCAAACATTAATGATTGTATACATCTTACTGAAAACTATACAGGTATGTTGAATTAAAAGTTTGACTTTAAACAGTAATACCTTTGGTATTATTTATTCCACTAAATATTTACATAATGTTGGCTACTTCAGTAATCTCAGTAGAACAACAAATTGTGGAGGACATAGGTTAGTGTTCTTACTAAACCCGCATTAATGATACAATAACAAAACAACTTGATTGTTATTTATAGTTTTTCCTGTTTTGTAGCTCCTCTTTTTTTACATCTCGTTTGATAGAGAATGTGATTAAGGGAATTAGATTAGGAATATTAGAAAAAATAAAAAAAATTTGAATCCCCATTTTTGAATTTTTAGGGTTAACATATATGAAATCAATTTCATTTATGTCCTTATATACTCTTTAGGTAACATATATATCATTGTTTTTGCAGATTATATCTCAAAATGGGTGGAATATAAAGCAATAACAATTAATATTGAATTTATTATAATTAACTATTTTATGTAGAATATTTTTTTTAAATCCCTCATTTATATGTAATGATCAAGGAAATCAATTAAATAATTACAGATAAATAGGATTCCTTTTACCGTATGGAGTTCAATAAAATAAAATACCCCATATCATCCATATAGAAGTGGAAAATTAGTATTATCATATAAGTAAATTAAAATTTTCTTATTGAAACCTATGATATTTAATGGTAAGATTCGATTTAAAATCTAAATGATATTTTATTGGAGAAAATTAATACCAATAAATACATTATTTTTACACCCATTGTGGTTGATATATAAAAAACCATGTCTTTTACTAGTGTAACATGACAAGAAATATTATTTAGCTATGGAAAATATGTGCTTGGATTTAAAAAATATTATAAAATAAACATTGGTATGTCAAGATGGATTGAAAGAATAAAGTGGGATTTATATTATGATGAAAATTTTCAAAAAGAATAGTACAATAAATAGAATTAGTTATGATATAACAACAGATATTTACTTCCCAGAGATAATGTATATCTATTTAATTTTTATTTAAATTGTAAAATTTAAATTGACATCATGACATCTTGTATCATTAGAAACTATTCTAGGAAATCCTTATTGACTAATTGAGTTTCAAAGAGATCCAAAGCAGTCACTTAAATTCAATAGAGAATGAATAATTCACTTTATAGGAATCATCCAGGAATGGTTCACCCCCTCCCCTCTAATATTTTTTTATGAAAATAATGTATGTCTAGATATAAAAATTAAATTAACTATTGACTGGCAGGTAACCCATATAAGGTTTCCTGAAATACTAAAAAAAAATTAATTTTGATGGAATATTTCTTTGTTTAATTCAATGATTTTTTTCAATTACTAATTTGAATTGTGGAAAAAATAGATCAAAAAATTTTAAATAAGAGGATAAAATCTATGATCAATCTTAAAAAATATTGAGTATTAAATGGTAAATGTGAAAAAAAATGTTTATAGGGGAAGATAAAACAACATCATGTTTTCTGGAAAACCACATCACAGTGAAGTTCATCATTACCAATGTAGTGAATAATGTAAATACCATCCTTTCTATGGATTTTTTCTATCTATTTAACTAAAATTTCCCAAACACATTGAAAAAATACATCATGATTATCAAAGAGTCCCATTTTTAAATTGGTGACATATAATGTAGTCCAATCATGATCGAGGCCATGTCATTGGTTTATTTCCATTTTTAGAAGCTACCTAAACATAGATACATTATCATATAACCTCCACCATTATCCTTACACATTATTCACTAAACATATTATTATTTTATGCCTAAACTAAAAACACAAGGGTTCCACCACACCTGAGAAATCATAAAAACCATTATTCCAACAAAATTATATTTTATTATTCCATGAATATTTCAATCACCCCATAAAAAAATTTGAAAACACATTTTTTATTAACCTATTAATTAAACAATATCTGAATAAATCCAAAAAATAATGACCTCCCCACTATGCCCATTTTTATCACCATTTAATATTTTAAAATTACAATAAAATTTTACAAACAAGGCAATGAAATTTTCTTTACAAGTCATATAAAACATGGATTTGAAAAAAGTCTCAAACCATAAAACAATAAAGACTAAGGTTATAAAAATTTAAAATCACCTCAAAATTATTATTGCGTGTTTAAAAAATAAATTGGATGTTGACTAAATATTATCACTATATGACTCATTTGTAAAAAAAATTAATAGAATATTAAAATCAATTCTATTAATACCAAAAACACTTTTATGACTATCTATTACCCATGAATCTCCATCACAAAATCTGTATCCCTTCAATCTTAATTAAAAAATTATTTAATCATTCAATAATTGTGTTAAAGTATTTAACACCATAGAAAACATTAACATTATAATGAAATATTTCCATGCATTTTTCATCCACTATTCCCAATTTAAAAATAAAAACCCTTATTTTTGTATGAAAATTCAATTAATCATAAATAATGGATCACACCGACGTTTCATATCAGAGTAGTGTCTATTTAGACATCCTTGAGAGGAGAAACTAAACCCCACCAGGACAGTGATAAAAAATCCCACTAATAAAAATATCTATAGTAATACCCCATACCAAATGCCTCTACAAAATCTTCTTATAATTTTGAATCCTCAACCCCAACCTTTATCTTATACCCACAATCAACCATACAATGAAAAAACTAAACATATATATTCTTCATTTCAATCATAATATTTGATAATTTAATAGAGTAAGAGCCTTTCAAATTATATAATTTTTTTATTTTCATGAAATTTACTGATTAGAAACAAGCTGTGTGAACTAATATAAGAGATATTTATGGTGTAATCTATTAAATCATAAAAATTTTGGTATTATTGGACTTGTGAATGACATTGAAGGGAATTTTAGGATTATTAATTTTGAGTATATTTCATTTATATATATGTATATTTAAAAATAAATAACAATATAATTCATTTTTACCTTAACTCATGATCAATTATATGTATTTTTTCTCCATGGGGTTTGAGATTTAAATTGAAATGTAGTATATATTCATGAAATGGAAGTCTTTATTCTGAAGGGCTTTATACTTAGGAAAAATATGTGAGAATGGTACTTCATAATCTAAAATATTTATCTTTTTTCCAACAAATGGATATAATGTAAAATATCAAGGAACTATAAGATCAATCTGAACTAAAAAAGTTAACAATTTAATGTTAAGAATATGTGAGTAATTCAATGAGACAAAAATATAACGTTTCTATAATTGTAAAGATAAGGGACGGAAAGCATGATAGATGTGTTCATTTTTCAATCCATCCTGAAAATACTACCTACTAATATTGAAAGTGTACATGTACATTATTTTTATATTATAATTCATAAGGGAATTGGAATAAATATTAGAAGAAACTTATTCAATTTTTTATAAAAATAATTAATTTTATTTATTCATGATTATCCATTACATCATAAGGGAAGATTTAGTTGTTATATTTTCTCACATTAGATAATATTGGGAGGATAAAAATTGTGGGAAACATTTATATTTATATATAAGTTGACCAAATATTTTACTAAGAATAAGAGAGATCCGGTTCACATACAATTGATAAGACATTTAGTTTATTCAATAAACAATAACGTAAACACGCACTAGATAATTCTATCATTTAATAATTGGAAATACATATGGAAAAAGTATAATTTGTAACCCAAATTAAATAGTATACATTATAGGAACTTTGATTTATATTTGAGATGGTTGATGTTGATATTTTCCCATGGCCTATGTATCCAAAATTCATAATGGAGTAAAATCATAGATCCTAAAACATAACCATTGACTTGATATATATATTTTGAAGAACATAAAAGCCACCATAGCATTCAATTATTATACCTCTAAAAACTATATTTACCCCACAAAAACTACTCTTAATGAACACAACCAATAGTACCATGTTATCACAAACTCTTCCAATGAATTATCACATCCAATTGGAATACTTCAACGTTTAATATAATGAAATCTAATAGTGTGAAAATGAAATCAAATAAAATAGACAAAGGGGAAATCACATCCCATAATACACTTACGTAAACTATATAGGATAAATATATGATATAAATATTGATGATATTTTCCAATCTAAAGAAATATGAGATATCAACGCAGAGAAAGGACAAGTATAATAAGAAGAAAATTTAAGAATAATAAATGATAAAATTTCATGATGAAAAATGAATATGGAATAATGATGGAATCTAATGAAATGATAAAATTTCATAGACCCAAATAACCAATAAAAGTTTAGATTGGAAAATCAAGTTAATGTTTAATATCCTAAAACTGATTTCCTTTCTGTGATGATAGTTTATACTTTACATAGAAAATATTCTACATATTAAGGTATTATTTCAACTAATTCAAATCCTATACCAACCACTTTAGTGACCCTCAAATTTATACAATTAGTTAAACCAAACAATATGTTGTTTTTATCTAAAACATAATTCATTTGAAATAGAGTGTATAATTTTTTTCCAACACTACTAATCTTGGATTACCTAAAACCCTAATATACAAATACTTTATCGCCCATAATTAATTGTCCAAGCCTTATCATTCCAAATAATCTTAATTCTTGTCTCCTTTTAATATTTTTAAGAGGTTGAATGGGGAAAAATAAATAGATGAATTTTAATCATTTTAACTATGTAGAGGTGAAGGATGAGGAGAAAAAGGTGTAATAGTCTTGGGTTAATCTCATGGATATACAAGATACTCAATTTTTTTTAATACATCATTTAATTTTTTTAGTTATCTCATTTCTCACTATAATTTATATCCAATGTAATATCTTTTTTTATGATGAAATAAAAAATAAAAAATTAATTTTCCCGAAATTTGTGGAATTTATTATATTTTTTCATTATTATATAATATTGATTTCTACTGATACTTTCCATAATCAAAGACAACGTCGTTTATAGTATTCCCAGATTGAATAGTAAAATTTGTTGAACCATATTCAAATGAATGAAAAATAATATGTGGTATAATAAAATCATATAATCCTATAATTTTTCCCTATTTTATATCTAAATTCCCATTGAGTGAATTAAATTTTGACTAAAATTTTGTAAAATATATTGGTATTAATATATATTGTAGTCCATTTATTCACTATATATTTTTTCATTATTAATTTATTTTAGGAAATATTTTCCAACAAATTTTATGTTGATTTTTACAAATTCTAATGATATGGTATATATGATTAACAAAATATTACTTTTTTATTAAAAGTATAAAATAAGATAAATATTTTTGATTAAATTTTAAATTATTATATAATTTAATTATTTTTCTTTTATAATTTCTTTTAAATTATTATTGATTGTTTTTGTATGTAATATTAATTCACTTATTTAATGACTTGTGCAAAATTATATTTACCAAGAAAAAGTGTAATACTAAAAATATATTATTTATTTACAATCATTCTAATGTTAGTTTTTTTATAAGTTTCATTAAATGAATTTGGTTTATGTATCATTGAAAAATAAAATTTCAAAACTACAATAAGGGGATTGGGGTAATTTATGTTATTTTTATCCCTTTGAGTTAAAAAAATACCACGACTGGAAAACAGTTAATGCAAATAGATGACATGGACATGAATATAGTGAATCTATAATAATTTTTTTTCATATTTCATAGAAAATGATTTTTTCTCCTTAAATGAATTTATTTGATTAGAATGTGAAAAATGGTTTATTTTATGATGTTACATTGGAAGTAAATTTTTTTCTAACGTGAAAAATGTGGGGAATTGGTTATTGGTTTTAGTTGAATGGTTAACAAGGTAATTAAATTATATTATAATATTTCCTCTACCACATAAAAAATAATAAATTTTAATAAAAATGGAGAAAAAATAGGATTTTTAAGAATATGTGTAACATTAATTGGCTATTTAATGTTTTGATTTCAAAAAAAAAGTAAAAAGTTTAGAAGAAAATTTGTAATGATGACACCTTTTTTTGAATGATATTTTGAGGTGTTTTTTATTAATCAAGGTAGGAAACCATATATGTATATATAGATTTATAAATTCATTTTCTAATTATTCATTTTAATTTCATTTATCCACCAAACTTTTGAAAAATAATTAAAGGTTCTCTGGTTTAGTATTTCTTGATTTTTAATTTAAATAGTAAGACATATTTCATTATTATAGATACAAAACATAATCATCAGAATGATAATTACAATAATAAAATGACCTTTTTTGTCTGAAGAAATTATTATTCTAAATTTTTGATCAAAAAGTGAGGATAAATATTTAAGAAAAGTTGATGGATTTGTTTGAAATAGAAGGTTGTTTTCAAACTTAATTCAATAAATTAGCATGAATTTGTACCCAATAATGAGTGTATTCGATGTTCATGAATTGTTATTTTAATATCTATTCTGGTTGATTAATTGAATCTAAATTTCCCCATTAAATATTTTTTTCTTCTAAATCCATATTGATATGTTTTCTTATGTGGAGACGATAAAATATATATGTTTTTGAATTTGTTAAATCATTTTTTATGTTAATTAAATAAATATTTGATATGGAATTACCTTATTTTTGACTAATTTATATTTTTTATAGATACTTGTATGTATTTATATTTTTTTTTGAATTTGAAGAACATTAAAAGATGAGGAGAAAAAAAATAACTTCCTTTTTATTAGTGAAAACAACATTATTATTTTCATGAAATTAAAATTAAAGAAAATTTCTAGAAGACCATGATTGGATTCAATGGTTTCCTTGATCTGGAAAACAACACCATTTTTCATGCGAGTGATAAATTAATAATGTATTGATATTTAAAGGTATGTGATAGAGTACATAAAATATATAACCCAATTATTTATAGAGAAAAGGGTACAGATTTCAGATAAAATAGTGATTGTAGAAAACTATATTTCATTGTGGAATCATTTTGGATTAGATATTGATAATAATTCCCTATTTCTAATTAATCATATCAAATATATAAATATTTTATCCTTATATAGGAAATGTTTAAAATGGTGAATCTAAACATGGATTTAAAAGTCTAGTTTTTTAAATAAGGTAATTTTATATTTTTATAACATTTAACAAAAAAGATATTTTATTTTTATCTTATATAGGTATATTGTTATTCTAGATCATTCTCATAGATAAATCCTGCATATAATTTATTATATTTTTATTTCATTCAAATCATTTTAAGATTTTATTATGTTTCTTTTATTTTATCTTATTCATTCATTATTTGGTCAAATTTCATGTCTTGGTTAGTTATATAAAAAGTGAAATCAATTTATTCCATAGTGGCTAGTATCTTAATAGTAAATAAATCAAGTGGATATCGATGTGCGCATAATTGTTTCCATTAAATTCATTTTCAAAAATGTCTTTTAATTTTGAATCCCCTTTTGGTTTCTTTTCAATATCATTTGTTAATTATTCCTTAACCATGGGTGTTGTTAATGGATGATTTAAAAGATGGTTTTTAAGATTATATATTATTAAAATTGTATTATTCTATAAATTTAATGATCTAAATTTATTTAGGCGATTATATTTAAATTATTGAATTTTTTTTATTGATATATGTTTATTGGTGGATTTTACCTTACTGAATCATATTGCATTTGAATAAACATATAATTTATTTATTAAAATTATTTATTCATAATGTGTACACTTTATTTTATGTGAAATAATCCCTTTAAATATTTTCCATTCACTTTTCACTAATATCTATTTTCATTGATTTAGATTCCTTTTTTCTAGAAACATGAAAATATTCTTGATATTTTGAATAAGGGTTTGTAATTTCTGAGAAATCACTTTAAATGATTTTTTTCTTCATATCAATGTTCCCACACATCCACTATATGAAATCATTCTTGTTTTAGTTATTATAAAAGAATTTTGTTTTCAAACAATTATTAATATTGCATTTAATGACATCATTGAAATATTTACATGAAATGGGCTATAACACATAGTGATTTAATATAAATTTAGTTGAAGGGTAGATTCTATTCACACTATGGATATACATGAACATTTAACATAATTCCTATACCAACATAAAAGAGAAATATAATATTGATTAGTTACAAAATAGTTTTTGATTTCAAGGATATGGTGAATAATAATGCACATTGCAACGATCATTTTCTTTATATGTGTATGGTAGTAGTATATTAGAACGTTGGATTAAATGAATACAAGATAAAATCTTCAACTTATATTAATATTTTATACAAGGATAAGGATAATATTATATGTATACTCAAGGTATGTGTACACATTCTTCAAGGTACATTTTAGGTATAGGATTACGCATAGTACAGTGGTATTTAGGTAATAATAATTTCATTCACTATAATTTTTATTGATGATATATATTATTTTAGTTATTCATTATACAAATATGTCTTTAAGATAATGATTATAGAGGTTTAGTGATAATATCACCATGTTTAATTTTGGAATGATATAATTAGGTGATGAAAATATAATAGTTCATTAATGAGAATATTTTTATGGAACAATTGTTATTTTATTTTTTAGATAAAAAATCTAAATCATTAGTGTCAATAAATAATTTTTAAATGATTTGATTAATTTGGTGTTCTTTACATTTTTAGATATTTATTTTGGAAATTTATATCTTTTTTTATAATTTTAGGATTTTAGGAAGTCAATCATTATGATACATTTTTCTCAGAATGAATTAATTTTTTTTATATAATTCTAATGATGAATAGTGAGTTGTTTAATAAAAAAATTTGTATTGTTGATAAATATTTACCATTATTATCCTAAAATTTATGGGTCATGATAAATTAGATATTTAATAAAATAGGAAATGATGAGATTAGATAAATTAACTTATTTAGAATGAATGGTTAATGATTTTATATTCTTTTAAATAATGGTTTCAAGAATGTGTAGTATAAGATTTATCATAACTTTGATTTTGTGGAGAAGAATTGTTTAGAAAAATATATTGTCATATTTGGGTTTTTGTTTATTTTTTGACAGGTATTTCATATTGAAATCCAATTTGTTTTAGATGTTAATTTTTTTCACTTTAAAGGATTTAGAAATATACTTTTGGGGATTAAATTTTGTAAATTAGGATTATAATATATTCTAAAAAAAATCAATATTAATAATTTTGAGAATATTTTACTGTATTTTATTTATTTAAATTAAAATAATTTATTTAGAACAAGGATGATGTTAGAATGTTTTTCTTCTTATTTACCAAAAATTGGAATGTAAGGTTTTACTTCATTTTTTGTTTTAATATGATTTTAGGTGTCTCAAATTTTGGTTATAAATGTTAATATATCATTTTTTAGGTATTATGGGTTTTTAATAAGTAATATTTTTTGGAAAAAGATTTTATTAAAAAAATTTATAATTACTTGTCAATGGAATCATTTAATGACATATTTATTATAGAAATTTTAAATCAATGGGTGAATGAATTGGAATAATTTTGGGATTTAATAAAATGAATATTTAGTTATAATTATGGAATTATTTTAGTTAAAATAGTGTATATCCTTAATTCGGTCAATATAAGAGTCTACCATTATGTGACACATTATATAATATTTGACAAGAAGTTATCATTATTCACCGTGTATTCATATAGAGGATGACAAAGTATTGAAAGTAGAATCGAGATACTATCCCAATCTTAGTTTTTATTAAATATGGAATTATGATTATGTCTCCCCAAATTACAATAGTATTTAATATTATTACATCTTATTTATAACAGTTTTTCATTTTTATATGGATTTTTCATGTGTGGTGATGTTTTATATTATTGATGTTTTTTTGATGAGATAAATAAGAAACTATATCCTATATTGACTGATATTAGAATTTTGTTTCATTACAATATATTATTTATGAATATGGGATCATCATAAAGCTTATATAATTCCATTTAGATCATGGTATATTTATATTTTTGAAAATGGAACGATATTAGTTGATTAATATATATATATTTGAAAAATTGGGTTATGGTTCCGATGTACCTTGGAAAATAATATAGAACATATATTGAAATCATAGTGCACAATAAAATGAAAATAATCATAATATATATTATATAATAACTGGTTGTTCACATAAAATGGGTGAATGAATATAGAAAGAATAATAGTATCTCTATAGAGTCTCTATAGTGAAGAAGTAGAAGATCCAGGGATTCAATGCTATACTGAATGATTCACATACTCCACAAAGTTGTTTTATACTCCATATAGTTATTTTTAATGGTTTTTAATGTTAATAATCCAAAATATAGGGACCCATGACTGGATATTGTAGTAGAATCAGAAAGAAATTGTCTCAAATTGTTCACAAGCCATAGTTCAATTTTTTATTTTGAAATTTAAAATTTTATTTTGATTTCAAAGGATTTATTTTATGTTGGGTGAACTATAATTTAGTGGTTTAGAGATAATTTTGAGGGTTTTGGGAAATTTTAGTGGACCATAGTATTGTGACATAGTGTTATAAGTACCCTTGGGTACCTATGGGAGTGATATTGAACACCCATTAGGGATACATGATTCTAAAGTTTATGATATATAACATTGAGTTGTGAATACCCTAACCCATGTAGCCCCAATTTTGGGTTCAATTTATTAAATTACTATGAGATACAGTTGATCAAATCACAAATGATTGATTAGTTTAGTAGTATTGGAAAAAAAGATACATCCTTGATTCTCACATTATATTTGAAAAAAATACAAAAAATTATTTTCATTGAGAACACCATTATTGCCTTTATCATATCTATAAATTTCAATCATAAAATATTTCAATGAATCCTAGATAAAGGAAACATTAAGAAGTGGTGAGCTCAGATTCATAGTAAGGGTATGCATACATTGGAAGAAAATGTGGCATAGATAATATGGTAGAAATAAACAAAAATCAAATAATTCAATAATTATATTAATGAACTTTAAAATTATCCATTAATGTTGTAACTAATCAAATATCAACTTATGCACCAAAGGGGATCCACTGTGTCTCTCTCCTCTTGAGAGTTTCTCTCTCCTAGGGCTTCCTAGGTCTTGAGTCTCCTTGTCCGCTCGGTTGCGGAGGCTCCCTCTCCTCCCGTTCTCTAAGCATCGATCTTGCGCTTCACCGCCCCTCTTCTGTATTAGTGAAATTGGTTCACCCTCCCCTTTCTGTGCCGCTCTCCGTTCTTCTGTGGTGGGAATACCTTGTTCCTTTTCCCCTAGTTTCTCCACCTGGTCCCGGAACCTGAGTTCGGTGGTTCGAAGGAAGTCGGGCTTCTTTCCCTTGATCGAAATCACCTTCAGGCATTTTGATCCAGCCTCCCTCGGGGTATTGATGTCCTTCCCATCGCCATCATAATACGTTGGTTCCAGATCCGGGAGAGGGATAGCGGTCCCAGACACCAATCTTCGAACTCCATCTGCTTTTCAGCTCTGAGTGAGCATGTCTCGTGACATTTTCCAATTTTCGAGGATTACTGGACCCTTTTCGTTTTTTCCCTTTTCAGCTTTCAGTTCCAGCGGTGACTTTTGGGCAGTTTCCGGGTCCTCATCTTCGTGAAGTTCCTTCCATGTTATGTTGGCCCGCGAAGTCCCTTCCGCGTTGAATCCTGAAGCACCTGACACGGGGTGTTGATCCACGAAGCACCTACCGCAATGCTTCGCCGCACAGAGTGGTTGCTCTGTGGGCGCCGCGTTGCTGTTTCCGTAGAGTGTTGATCCGCGTCGAGTCTGCTCCGTGACAAGCCTCTGCGAAGTATCAACAAAGCATTAATTGTGCTGAGAATCCATGAGGATTCAGCTGTGAGGTGTTTCTCCACGACGTCCTGGGTGCACCGCGGTGCGGGTTCTTTGGGTGAAACCTCTAAAAGGGAAGGGGCGTTTGCAAAGGCTGTGGGATTATCTATGTAGACCATGTAGGGATGTCGCGAAGGTGTGCCCGGTCCAGTGCCTTCTTGTTAGACCCGGCCTTGTTTTGTGTGTGGCTGGACTGGGCTCGCGTTGCGCACCGGGTGTTTTCCAGAGCTTTAACCAAGTTCCTAGGAAAGGGTTCCAGGGCCGTGAGGTCCACCATGGAGCCGATATCTTGGGAGAATAGCGAAATAAACTTTTGGTCCTGTTCTATGGATGCAGAACTTGTTAACCAATGGAAGAAGTTGTCCCTGATAGACAAATAAAAGGTGACGATCGAGGCACAGTGAAATGAAGACACACTTTTGGAAAAGCGCATGTCTCTACTCATCGTTGGAAAGTTCATGGAAAACATATCGGTAAATCAGGGGGCTCTCAAAAACACTCTACAGAACATCTATAAATTGGAAGCCGGAGTGGCTATTCGGGAAGAGGGGATCAATCGCTTCATCTTTGAGTTCTTCAATGAGAGAGGTAGAGACAAAATTTTGCAGGGCAGACCATGGTCCTTCGATAACCAACTCCTCCTTATGGAAGAATTCAGAGGGGGCATGATATCCAATGAGTGAGTCTAACCCGATCCCCCTTTTGGATACATATTAAAGGAACTCCCTTCCATGCCAGAATGGAACGAATCATGAGAGAATTTGGGGACTGTGTTGGTCATTTTCTTGACTAGGATAACTCAGACCCAATACAATGGGGCCCCGAGGTGCGGATCAAGGAGGAAATTGAAGTGTCAGATCCTCTGACGAGGGGAATTTTTCTGAAAATCGAAGACACCAACATTTGGATATCATTCGAGTTCGAGAAACTCCCAATCTTCTGCCTCCCCTGTGGTCACCTTGGCCACCTGGAAAGAAAGTTCACTATAAATCATAAGAGTGGATCAGGAAACATTTTCCTCCAATATGGCCCTTGGCTCCATGCCAAAAATAATAAATATGGTGTCATCCCTAAGATAGAAAAACAAAAGGACCGCGATCATCTCACACTGGCACATACCATTCAGGCGGAACCCATACCTGAAAAAGCCCATATGATTGGACCAGTGGATCTCCCTTTGGATGGACCTCCCACTCGGAGAGATGCAGGAGTTCATCCTAACCCCCAGGAGGACAAAACTCAAACATCTACAGAGTTGGCGATGAAGCACATAGAACCACCAATACACTACTCAAAGCCAATGTTTATTCACATCGAACCACCAAATCCGGACCCTGACCCCCAACCGACAGTAGCAGGTGCTCTAACAATTGAGGCCCATGTAATGACGGGGAATTCATTACCAAACCCAAATACCCATCGAATGTGGAAAAGAGTGCAACGAGGAGAGAGTGATGGTCCTATGGAAGACCCTAATCTTGGGGTCTGGAAAAGACATAATGAAATAGGCCACCCAGAGAGGAATCCCACTAAAAGATAGGAAATGACAAGCGGAGAAAAAAGTCCGGAGGAACCTAAGGCGGTGGCGGGTGAGACCCAGCCCCACCTGGAGTAATGATTTCCTTATGCTAAAACTGTCGTGGGATTGGCAAACCACGGATGGTTTTCATGCATCAGCGCAATTGCGCTCAAAGTCACCCCGATTTGGTTTTCCTGTCCGAAAACATAGTGGAAAACAAGGATACCAATGGTATTGCTCTAAAGTGCGGCTTCCAAGGCTGCTTTCCAGTGCCCAAACAAGGCCATGCTAGGAGGCACTGTCTCCTCTTGAAGGACAATATCAACATCAAAATATTGTCTTTCTCCTCACACCATGTGGCTGCAACTATCCAAACAGACTCTCACCCACCATGGACCTTTGTGGGTTTCTATGGCTGGACATCCCATAATGATAAGGTGAAGTCATGAGATCTTCTGTGCAGGCTGCGAAATGACTTACTGAGCCCTATCCTCTTTGGAGGAGATTTTAATGAAATTATGTTCCATAAGGAAAAGAGGGGCGGATGCACTTGACCCTCAGCTTCGATGTCAAACTTCAAGGATGCGGTCTCTAGGGTGGAACTGGTCGATTTTGGGTATACATGTTATCTTTTTACTTAGTTTTGAGGAAATTATGAAGGCACCCGCATCACTGAACACCTCAATAGATTTCTGGGCTCTACTTATTGGATCAATCTGTTCAGTATGTTTCATATCGGCCATATGGCCCTTAACTGCTCATACCACTGTCAAATTTTCATTGATTTCATGTAAGCCGAATGAAATAGATAACTTTGCAGACCCTTTAGATTTGAGAGCTTCTGGTCAAAAGATCAGGAATGTGAAAAGGCGATTCGTTCAAGCTAGAATAGCACTCAAGTGGATGTTTGCCTCAATATCCAACAGGTCGCATCTGATCTGAGGTCTTGGAGCAATAAGAAATTATGCCACCCCGACCGGCAATGCGGTGTCCTTGAAAAGAGACTGAGAACCATTCTCAATCAACCCACATCTAATTGCATTCTCTCTAAGATTGGAGCCACACAAATAGATATGGACACGGCCCTGCGTGTCATGGAATGTTTCTGGGCCATGCGGGCGTGGGATAACCACATTAAAGAGGGGGACGCTAATACCCAGTTTTTTCACCAGAAAGCTTCATCCAAGAGAAGGAAAAATGCTATTACATGCATCTTACAACCTGATGGAAGCAAAGTCTCTAACACCAATGGTATCCATGAGGCCTTGACATACTATTTCCAGATCATTTTCGCTGCAAGAACCCCCTGCATGTCTACCGAGGTGGAAGATTGTATCAGACCCATGATCACTGATGAGATCAATAGACAGCTCACCAAAGATGTGACAGATGATGAGATACGCCAGGCACTAAAACAACTTCATCCCACTAAGGCCCCAGGACCGGATGGGTTCCATGCCCTATTCTTTAACAATACTGGCACATTATCTATCCCAACATCTGCAACATGATAAAAAAATATTAGGGTTGGGAATACTAGCATTGCTGCCATTAGTGAAACTGTCCTTGTCCTCATTCCCAAAATCCTGAAACCTCTGGCGATCCCTGATTTTAGACCTATCAGCCTTTGCAATGTCTATTACAAAATATTTTCTAAGATCCTTATCAATCGGTTTCGACCTTGGCTACCTGATATTATCTCTGAGAATCAGAGTGCCTTTGTGGCCAAGAGACTGATTACTGATAATGTGATTATGGCCCAAAAAGTGTTCCATTCTATGAAATCACTCTCTACCACGAAAAGAGGAACCATGGCATGGAAACTGGATATGAACAAGGCCTACGATAGAGTGGAATGACACTTCATTCGTATAGTCATGCTGAAAATGGGTTTTTGCACTAAATGGACAGATATGATCATGGAATTCATCTCGACCATATCCTTAAAAATCAAGGTCAATGGGGAGCTCACCAGAGGATTCGCCCCATCTCGAGGCCTTCTCCAGGGAGATCCCTTATCCCCTATTCTCTTCATACTAGTGGCTGATGTGTTCTCTAATCTTATTTTCAGGGATGAATCCTCTAAATCTTTTCATGGGGAAAAGGTCTACCATGTTATCCCACCAGTGTCGCATCTTTTCTTCGCCGATGACTGCCTCCTGTTTTCCAGAGCAACAATTAATGAATGTCGGGTGATCAGCCAAGCAATCCAACTATATGAGAGGGAATCTGTCCAATCGATCAATCATGGAAAATCTAAAATTTCTTTTAGTGCTGGGGTGACTCTTCCTAAGTGGGATGAGATTTGTGCATCAGCTAGTATCCATACGGTTGTGAAACATCAGAAGTACCTTGGGCTTCCCACGGTGATTGGCCGATCCAAAAAAGAAATCTTCACATATCTTGTGGACAAGATCGAGAAAAAAATTATAGGCTGGTCCCCTAAAGGAATTTCTAAAGCTGGAAAAGAGACCCTCATCAAAGCTGTCATACGATCCTTTCCCATATACTTCATGTCCCTGTTTAAGCTCCCGACTTTCATCATTGTCCAGATCCACACATGCACTGCAAATTTCTGGTGGGGGGAGAATGATGGAAGGAATCGTCCTCATTGGATGGCCTAGGAGAAACTCTGCAATTCCAAATCAGAGGGAGGGATGGGATTCTAGAATCTACATCTCTTTAATGATGCACTTTTGGCCAAGCAAGGATGGCGCCTTCTTTACCGCCCATTATCTCTTTGTGCATGGGTTCTTCAGGCTAAGTACTTTCCCCACACAGACTTTCATGCTTCCTCTCTTGGTCCCCATCCTAGCTTCCTCTAGAGAAGCATCTAGGGGCTAAATTGATCCTGAAAAAAGGACTAGGCTGGAGGATTGGGTCTGGATCATTGGTCAATATCTGGACTGATCCTTGGCCTATCGTTAAGGATGGTATGCGAGCTACATCCCCCATCCAACCAGGTCTTGAAAACACCACTGTCAGTTGCCTCCTTTCTGACCAGGGACAGGGGTGGTGTCTAGAAAAAATCCTTGATTACTTTAATGAAAGGGATCAAAGAATCATACTTAGCATTCCCTGGGTCCCTGATGCAGGCCCCGACCATCTTTTCTGGATCAATGAGTCCTCAGGCGAATACACGGTGAGGTCCAGCTATAGACTGGGTCTTGGCAACCACTCAGTCCGCCAGGTTGTGGGACCTTGTAATTTGGTGTGGAAGCTAAAAGTTCCCTTTAAAATTCGCCAATTTTGGTGGCAGGTTTTCACGGGTACTCTCCCAACCATGAGCCTCCTCGCTCATCGACATATGTCTAGTACTGCTTTTTCCCTTTCTGCCCAAACATTCCAGAAACTCCTTTGCACACCATCATTCACTGCCCAAGAGCTGAGAAAATTTGGAATAAATGGGGCCTGACTTCTGCCGCTTCAATGGCATCAGCCTCTGACCTTCCAGATCTCCTGAAGTGGTGGTGCTCCTCTCTTTCCTCAGCTTCTTCAGGTTCAATTTTCACTCTGGCTTGGATTATTTAGGTTCGGCGCAACGATGCTGTTTTTCATCAAGTTCAAAACCCCCCGAATTCTGGATTGAAGGGGCCACCTACTGTATTGAGGGCTGGAAAGACCACAATGGACATTTTATGCCAGGTGCTACCCTCTACTTTCCCCCTCATTGGAATCCCCCAATGGAAGGGACCCTTAAGATTAACGTGGACGCGTCGCTCCCAAAGGACGGGCCTTTTGCCCTAGGCCTCCTGGCCCAAAATCTTTTGGAAAAAATCCTTACTGCAAAATACAAACCACAACAGGCTTGTTGGGAACCTGCTGTTGCTGAGGCCATGGCCATCCTTGCCAGTATGATGCTCGCTATGGATTGTGGATGGGTTGATATCATCATTGAATCTGATTGCCTCACCATTATCGATGCTATTAACAATAACAATGTTGGATTCCAGTCATTTGTCTTCATCATCAAGAGAATTCGCTCGCTTCGCCCAGGCTTCTCTCATTGTACCTTATCCTTTACCAAAAGGGAATGAAACAATGCGGCCCATCAGCTGGCGGCCCTAGGCCCCTTCGATGTCAACTAGCTCTAGCTGAAAAATTTCCCTTCATGGCTTTTCACTTGTACGTCTGCAGATCTTCATCATTAATGTTATCTGTCCTTCTTTTAAAAAAAAACTTATACACCAAAAACTAATGTCATAATTATGGAATGCATAATTGTAGTCAACTGAATGTTACAATTGAGTCCTCATGCTATGAAAACATATATTAATGGGTAAGGGATTAGATGAATACCCAATATAGTTTGTCTCATGAGACCTACTAACTCATAGAGTGGATATGTAATTTTGGGCAACACCTATCACTTACAAATCCCAATTCATTGATCTTATGAACAAAAATACAACATAATCAACTTTCCTTAAAAAAATCAACAACAATCTATTTTGAGGGAACTAGAATACTAAATATAAATACTCTCTATAGTCAAACTGATCATCATACATATATATAAATATGATTTTTTGTATAATTTGACTATATTTTCATTGATATAATTAACAATGGATATTAACATTGAAGAAAATACATTATAAAACATCACCAAAAAGGATCTTTATGAAACTAAACATTTCACATGAAATCACATATTTGAATTCAAAAATATTTCCCAAATATTAAAGAAAATATTTCGTTTAATGTAACCCTATATACTTGTAATGAATTTATCAATGCAGTGAGTGTTCATGTAGAATAAATTTTTTTTATCCTGTATAAGTTAACAAAATTTCCTTTCAAACATTTTAAATGAAAAGTAAAAAATCACCACATTCAGATAAAAAAATGAATATTTATTTTAAACCTATTTTTAAAAATTAAATCATGGTCAAAAATTTATTATTCAAATTATTTTTAATAGTTATAAAAATTATTTAATACTTTTTATAGAAAATATGGACATTAAAAAAATATTCTCGACTGATTTGAAAAAAGTTTGTTTTTCATTTAGACATTATTTATGTATTGTGAGTTCATGAAAATGAGAATAATATTAAATCATAAAATTATTATAAATAAACATAGGATAAGAAAATATATTTGGTTTAATATTTAAATATCAAATAATTACCATAATGTACACTTAAAAAAAACAAACCCGAATAAAAGATGATATTATGAAATAAAGTCTCACTAGAGGTTTAAATTATATTATATGTTTCTTAACACCCTGTATAATAAATATAAATTTATTATAAATCTACTCATTAAACATAATCAAATATATCATACCATATATTATTTACAAATAATATTTTATAACCTGTTTATAATCAATTATTTGTGAAAGTTATTGTTCTGAGTCATAACTGCTTCATTTTTTCACATATGTTTTGGTTTGGTAGTTTTAGTCCTTATTATTTTATAATATTGAAATAAACTATATAATTTTAGTCCTTATATAAAAATCATATATATTACTTAAATATTTTTTAGTATAATCCATAAAATTTAGGTTTAGAAAAATTAATTACATTGTTCATGGAGACGGTAGGTTGTACGTACGCATGAGCGATGCCTTTATTTTTTTGACAAATGTAAGAAATGAAATTTAAATAGTAATTTAACATTAATGAGGAATTATTATATCATATATTTCATATATATTAATTAAATATATCATTATTCCCTTCCATTTAAAAATAAAATGATTAAAAAATTGCATCGCCTCATGGAGGCAGTGGTCCCCACATACGCATTGGCGACATTATCATTTTCCAACATATTAGAAGGAAAGAGTGTATATGTGATATTATAATTCCATAAGTTTAATTATTTCATAAATATTATATATATATATATTAAATATATCATTATATTCATTCATGAGATGTGTTGATGGAAAAAATTATATCGGTTCGCGAGACAGTAGTCATCCATACATATGATTGATGGTTTCATTTCCCATTTTATTGAGAGAAGTTCGATATAGGTTATTAAAAAAATAACATATTTGTATAATTTATATAGTAGTATTTTTATATTGAAATTATTAATACATAATGGAATGTGCTAAAAGAATATGTGAAAAGAAATAGCCCAGGGAAAATAATTATCCCTTTTCTTCGAAAGACCTCATTTCGATCAATTATTAAGGAGCATATATTCTTTATTTTGGGAATAAAAGTATCTATATAACATGGATATAGATTTTATAGAGATATCTTTCAGTGGTTTTCCGAGATAATTTTTCTTATGATGTGCGATGAATTAAGGTACGGATGTGCACTTTTATAATTGAGGTGAATGACACATGTGTAATTTGTAAATGAGTTTAAATAATGTCCAATCACCTTCAAAAGAGAGTGGTTCCAAAATATCTCATATTCTAAATAGGTTAATTCTATAAATCCTACCAATAAATGGGGTTCCAGAAAAAATATTTCATTTCATCACTTATCCTAATAGATTAATCCCTATTAAACTTGTTTTAACATTAACCTTGGTAATATATTTTTAGTCCTTTTATTATTCAATTTAAAAAAATTAATAATTAATATTACAAAATATTAAGTATAATAATTCCTAATATAAAATCCATATTATAAAATTCAGTTAACAAAGTGCTAGAATTTATTTAATATTAAACCATAAAACCCGACGAGAGGCAATTTTCCAAAGAAACGGATTTCATAAGAAAAAAAATTTTTATTTAAAAATTCAACATAACATTGATTCAAGTTACATAAATTGGATTATTAATTAAAAAATTTAACTAATTTTACTTTAAAAAAATATTTTAAAAAATATTCTTTATAAATTATTTATATGTAATGAAATTTCTTTATAACTATTAGTATATTTCAATATTCCTCATAAAATTAATATTTTTTTAAAATTATATAAAATTTAATGTAATGAAATTTTGAAATTTTGATTTTAAAAATTATGTAAATTTTGAAAAGTAAATTTTCAAAAATAAAAAAATAAATTATTACGCAAAACATGGTGAAATTTATTTTTATAAAATTATATTTTTAAGTATAAAATGGATTTAGTCTCATCTAATGACTAGAGAAAGAATATTAGATGAATGGTAAAAAAATTTATTGAATATATTATATATATTTTTTATTGAAATAATTCACCAATATGGATAAAGATAATTTATTAAGACAAAAATACGTTTTGTGTATAAAAACGGTCTTTCAAAAATAATTTCTTTTATTTTAAAATATATTTTTATTTTCATTTAAAATCAATTGATAGATGTATAAACCATATTATTTCAATAATTCACTTACTCTCAATCATAAAATCCAATTTAATGTCTAGGTTATAATGGTGTACGATATTGTGTTTCTTTTAAACTCAATGTTACGTCTATTGCAATCCATTGAAGATATTAAATTTATTTTTAATAATAAATATATCATAAAATTATGGGGTGTTACATTATACTAAATTAAAACCAATTTTTTCCTAAAAATTCAATCACTCAGATATATATAACTTAGGATACTTCCACCTCATCACTTCCTCGGGTTCTCATGCACCTTCCTCTTGTTTCGGACTCCTCTAGTGCACTTTAACGAGGTGAGTAGTCTTGTTTAATAGCACATTACCTCCATGATCAATGACTTATAAATGTTTTTTTGAAAAGAAAAGATCATCCTCTAATGGTAATACCTATGAGTTTAGTACATATAAAGGATTAGGTATTTACATCCTAAGGTGAAATACGTAGAAGATATAATGAACATAATAGAGATTTAATAGACATTCCAAGAGATAAGTTACTATCCCTATAGGATCAAGAATTTTGAAGGTGTTAATATTCCTAGGGATCATCATTCCATTATTATATAATATAATAAGCTTCTTCTATGGATAAATTCAGAAAAACAAATCATCACTAACTTCAAACTCCATATCTCATCATTAAATATTATCATAACTTTTCTATTGAATCTGGACTTCCATGTTGTGTTGTTTAATGGTTATGTATTTCATCACCACTTCCTTAGATAACTTAGGTCCCTATAGTTTTATTTCTATAACTTCATACCAACATAATTTATTTTTAAAATTATTTATTATAGTGATTCATAAAGATCCATGTGAATTCTTGACTGAACTATATTATAGTAAGAAAAATAAACTAGAGGAATTTGTTTATCCCAACAACCTTTGAAATCTATATAATGAGATATAAACAAATCCTCTAGGGTCTGAACCTTTCACTCAAATTGACTCTCAATCTAAGGATGATACACTGTAATAATGATCAACTCTATATCCAAATCATACTGAATACTTCTCTAGAACATCAAGGCAATCCTTAGATCCTTGTCAGATATAGTATAATATTATACTCCATGGAGCAGTTCCACTTATTTAATGTAAATTATTGAAATTTAATCAAGAGATAAATTTTATCTGATAGTAATTAAGAGTTCCAATATTATAAGGTGATGGACTATAACCCAAATAAAATTATATCTTTTTTGAATTTTGTGGATTCAGATGAAAAAAGGCATGGTAATGTTTTCCCACATCCATTCATGTATGGAAAATGGTTGTAACATACCATTAGAATTCATTATCTCATCCTTAACCCACTGACTTACCTAGGACCAAGATAAATACTATATAATATATCTCTTCTTGTAGTCCCACTAGAAATTCACATTCAGATCTCTATTAAACTTCATAATTCTATGACTAATATAGAATAATGAACTGTGAGTCTCATCCAATAGATCTTTCTAAAAATATGGTATATAATGGAAAAATACATAGTAATTGAACCTTATCATTTTATCAGAATAATATTTGAACTCACATACAATTATTACCTTATTTTACAACTCTATATATCCCTTTAGTTCCGTTATAATAATCACTTACATTGATGGTTAGACAACCATTTGAGAAAGATAATATTTATCCCCTTTCTTTATAAATTCAATATCCATTATTTTCAAATCAATAAATTTTAGATCTTTTATAATCCACATCATAGAAAATAAATAATGATCATTTTGATATAGAGAATTATTCATCTTTTTATCATACAAGGGTGGTAATGTGTTGATAAATCCTCAACATTATCAACAATAACCATCTTATTTAGAATATATTCACATCCTTCAATGTAAATATATAATTTAGGATTTATTTATCATTATATGTATCACATCCTTTAACATACTCATAATGTATCCATATATTTAATGATAAAGTTAACAAAAATAAGTCAAAATTCTAAGTTGGGTCATTTTTTTAATGATCTATTAATTGTCAGGAGCCATAAGTAATCACTATATAATTATAAATGTGGAAAGATCATTGTACCTACATTGATTAATCACTATAGATTATAAACCCTTTTCTACTATAATGTACTGTAAGAAGAGGTGAACTAAATTACCATATCTTCATTCCTTTGAATTTTCCTCACATTTATCTATTTAATTTAACTTGCATCTCTTTCAAGTTAATAAAGTGATTTCATTTTACATTAATGTGAAAATTTTCAAAAATCATCTATAATATCTAGATTAACCAAGAAAAATATGGGTCATTGTCACCAAGGTTAGTCTTTTCCATTTCTAAAAAACATCTATAATGGAAAGATTCACCTATAAACCCTAACATGGGATTATCGACCAAGAATTAAATATTACGAATTCAAAATACATAATTGGGAAATTTGTAATATAAATTAATTTTCCTCAAGATCTTCAACATAATTAAAAGTGTAATATAAATTCTCCTTCATTGGGATCTTTAAAATAATAGGAAATAATCTTCATATTCTTCCATATTCTTTTAATACATAAGAATATTATTTGTAAATGCTTCCAAAAATTGATCAATATAATCTATAAAGACTATATTCATTAAATATTTGAATATATAATGAGAATTGATATGTTTAAATGAAATTACTATAAATTCATAATGACCATACATCCTAGGGTATTTTATCTTTGTTATATCCTATTTGATTGGTAGTCGATGATATCTAGATTTAAGGTCAATCATAGAAAATATAGATCTCATAATAGTTGAGAAAATATACCACTGATAGAGGGTAGAGGATAATTTTTCAAAATAGTGATATTATTATGTTAAAAATAATCAATAAAAATATAAATTCACCTATATTTATACGTAACAAAAATAATAGGTGCACCTCATGGAGAAGAACAATGGAAAATGAATCCATTATATAAATTATACTAGATTTTATTATTTAATTACTATATCATAATCAATTCCATTCTATATGTATTATTATAAATAGAAATAATATTATGTATGAGTTGTTTTGAAAAATAAACTTCCGGTTTTCAGGGAAGAATCAACAAGTTCGCAGGAAACACATCCTCATATTCCTAAAAAATAGGAACATTTTCAATGATTAGTTTATCTAATGCAATTTTAAATAAATGTCTTACATAAATAGGTACAAATAATATAATTCATGTAATTTCCATTGGGTTTTCAGGTTCTTCCATTCATTGATAGATGACTGAATATTGATTCATAATATCTATTATAACTTTACTTCCTCGATAATTGATATGTGATATATATTTGGAGGGTCAATCCATAACCAAAATTATATTTAATTATAATAGAGTAAGAATAATAAGATTAATAGGATGAACCATCCCACAATATTCTATTGTAGATGAGTAATAAACATGGGATGCGTTCATCATACCATTAAGAGTTTTGAATGAAAACTCAATATCTAATCATTGAGGTGATATTGTGATACATGTATAAATTTATTTAGATATAAAAGAGTCTACATAACCATACTCAGATAAAATAATTGTAGTCTTATAGTGTATGATAAGTATACATTTAACCACATCACTATGATCTTCCACATCAGCTATAGTTTATGAATAAGCTTGAACTTATCCCATTGATATTTGGGGAATTGGTTGGAATAGTTTCCTATATCTATACCATAAAATCACTATACATTTAAGGAATCTTCCTTACCCATTTATTCATGATCAGAAAGGGTTTTTTTTATACACTTAATGAAAACTCCTTTTCCTTTTATACATGTATCAATTTGTGTCATTCCACAAGTATCAAATGTTACGAAATTCCCCTTTCTATTCATCCCCTTATCTATAATTTTCTCTATACTCTACTTCATATCCTACATTAATTCAAAGTAATAAGACATGGATAATTATTTATCTATATTTATTTAAAATTATTATATACCCTTAGATTATTTTAATGTTTTAGAGATTTGTTACCATTAAAGTTTATTAAAATCATTCAATTATATTCTCATTATTCTCTCCTAAACTATATTATTTTGAATAAATGAACACAATTTATTATAATTTCTTGAGATAAGATAAAATTCCAGGAAAAATTTCCCTCTTTCAATAATTCCCAGAGTGATAAAAATTGTTTCTAAAAATCTTATCCATTGTTAACCTAAAAATAGATTTTTACTCTTGTTAATAGATAGTTGTTATTGATGCATGATGTAATATAACATTATTACAATGAATTTTGGGTCATTATAATTCTCTATATAGGAATGTTTTTTCATCTTATCCAAATTCAACTACCAGAATTTGATTATAATTTGTTCAAATATTGTTGTAGCTCCATATATAAATTCATTATATTTAGATGAGGGACATACCAATAACAATTATGTGAATGGATACGGTTTACTTTAAATTGGCTAGGTTTTATTTATATATAATGTAATACACTATATTAGATCATTACATTATCAATCCAAATTTATAATATCCAAACTAGGGAAACACTTATAATGCCTTGAAAAATTTATGTATAACTAATATCAAAATATTTTAAAAAAATTATTTAGGAATTTTCTCAAATCAAAAAATATTTTAAAATACATATCAATGGTTTGAAAATAAAATTTTAATAATCCCAAACATATCACCCATATTTTAAAACCATGTGCACAGTAAGGGAAGACTCACATTAAGCTAGAATGATGGTGATGATATACTCGTACCCACAATTTTTGGGGTTGTTACACCGAGATGCATCTATGGAAAAAACAAAACCATATGTAGTGTCCAAAAAATGATTCATTTCAAGGAAAATAACATAATTTATACCATAAAAAAATTATTATGTTCTCATGTACTTAAATTTTTCAACAATTTCAGTCATAGTGTTGTATTCCCTAATATATGTTTTTGAAAATCTAGTTCTCAAGGTTTCTTCTAAACATGATTTGATACAAACTATAAATTTATCATCCCTAGTAGCCCAAAATAAGTGATGACATTGTTAAATTGATAGTAGATATAAGAGATTTTATCCCAAGGGATTGATTAGTTTATTAGTCTTTGAAAACTAGATACATACTTGAATCTCACATTACCAAATAAATCATAAAATAAAAAGCATATATTCTTTGAGAAAACAATTATTCCCATCATCATATGAATGAATATAAATCATAACACACTTTTAATCATCCATTGGAAAGGACAATTAAAAAATGGGTGATCGTATAATATCAATAAGGGTATGCGTACAGTGGAAGAAAATAAAACATGCATAATATATTTTTAATAAATTATAATCAAATTACACCATAAGTAAAAAATAATAGTTTGAAACATATCAATGGATATTATAACTAATAAAATAATCACATGTAAATCAATAACTTATTTCAAAATTATGGAAGTCATAATGTTAGACATAAATAGTTATTGTCAAGGAATTTTTACAATACATCTTACATATTTGGTTAAGGCCTCTACCAAATAACTAATATAGTGTTTCTAGGGAGGCATATAAATTCATCAATTTGAAATGTAATTCTAGGCCACACCCATAAAAAAATAACTATCATGTATTCATCAAATTTATATATTATGAAACTTAATCGACCTTCCTAAAAATCATTAATTTTCTATATTGGATTATCAAGAAAACTGAATATCAATACTTTCACCAGTTAAAATGATCATAAACCGTTCTTTGAAAATGGTGGATGGTATAATTATAGTGTATCATAAGTATAAAATTCAATAAAATATGATGAAATAGATTTGAATATCCTAAAAAATATTACTAGAAAATATCTTGACGAACATATCATTTTCACTTGAAATCACTTCTTTTAAATCTAAAATATTTACCAAATATTAAAAAATATTTTATTTTAAAGGAACCTTGTAAACCTATAAGTTAATTTTTAAATAAATGATTGTTAATGAAGGAATGATTTTTTTTAATTTTTTATAAGTTATAAAAACATTTCATTCACTCATTTATACAAAAAGTTAAAAAGTAAATCATTCAAAAAATGATAAGAATATTTATTTTAAACCATTTTGTATAAATTAATAGAAGATTAATAATGAATTTGAATAATTAATGGATAATATTAAAAAATAATTTAAACAAATAATGAAAAATATTTACATCGAAGAAAATGATTCCTACCTAAGTAGAAAAAGAATATCGGTTTTACTTCAAAACATTATTTTGGTATCTTTAGAAATTAATGAGAGTAAACATAAATAAAAAATTAATATCTCTAGAAATAAATATATTGGTATAAAATATATTTGTTTTATTATATAAATATAAAATTATTCCACCACTGGAGACTTAAACATAAACAATATCGAATAATGATGGTATTGTTGAATAAACCACTACCTAGGGTTCAACATCCGTCATATGTGTCTAAAACTCCTATATAATAAATATATATTTACTATAAATAGATTCCAAAACCATATTAATATATATATATATAAATAATAAATTATATTATTTAATTATAATCATTTACCATGAGTTTATTAGCAATTCTTTGTCAAAAACATTGTTACGGGTAATAATTATTCCATTTTTTTACATACATGTTTTTGTTTGGTAGCATTGTTACTTTTACATGTATTAAGGTTATATAACCTTCATAAGGTTTATAAATATATAAATATCATATATATTAATTATATAAATAATTATAGTCATCCAAAAAATAATAGTAGAAAAATTAGATACATTGTTTACTGAGACGATATGCCATACTTATGCATGGATTATGTTTTCATTTTTAAAAGGATAGAAAAAAATAATGTTAAATAATAATAACAATTTCTAGTAAAATTATTATATCATATATATAATCTATTTTCATAAAATATATCCTTTTAACTATCAGTTTAAAAATAAAATGAAAAAAATAATCACATCGCTTTGTGGTGGTGGTGGTCTGTATGTATACCCGAGTGATGATATCATTTTACAAAGGATTTGAAGGAAAGAATGTAGATGTAATATTATAATTCTATAAATATTATTATTTCATAAATATCATATATATATATACACACACACGTATTAAATAAATAATTATATCTACCGATTAGTAGAGGTGACAGAAAATGAGCCACATCAGTTTGGAAGGTGGAAGTCGACCGTACATATCATCAAAAATTTCGTTTCACATTTGATTGAAGTGAAGATGGATATAGGTTATTCAATAAACATAATAACATATAAGTATATTTTAAATATTTTTTTGTTATATTGGAATTATTTATACTTAATTGAAGCTGGTAAAAGAAGAAGTTAAAAAAAGTGGTCCATGAACATAATTATGTTTAATTTGAAAAACCTCATTTGTATTTCTTATCAAGGACCCTAAAGTTGTTATTTTGGAATATAATTATATCAAGAACGTTTATATGTACCCTGATGAAATATATTTTTTTGGTTTTTTTGATATAAATGTCTTGAGAGGTGTAAATATGATAAGGGAAGAGTTTCCATTTTATAATTGAGGTGAGTGGAAAACTTATAGTTTTTCAATGTTTTAAAATATTGATTTGTCACATTATTGGAAAGGGGTTCCAAAATATCTCATATAAGAATTAAATGAAATAAAACCTTCCAATGGGGTTTCAAATGTTTTCAAATCATTTTCACCATTGATTAACCCCCAGTAAACCAGTTTTAACATTAATTATGATAACATATTTCTACAGTTTTTACGAATCATTATGAAAAGAATTTATTTGTATACAAAAAATAGTATTTTTTATGATGGTTCAAAATATGGAATCTATTTTATCAAATTAAATTCAAATAATTGGATGGATTTATTTTAAAATTAAACCTGTAAACATTAAGAAAATCAATTCTGCAAATAGAAAATTTTCGTATCAAAATTCAATATAAAATTTATTATAATGACCTATATTCAAATATTAATAATATAATTTGAATAATTTAACATTTAAAACTATTTAATAAAAAAATTAAACATTTAAAATTCATTAAATTTAAATATAGTTTTTAGTAAATGTAATGGATAATTATGTACTTTATCTAGATAGATACAAGGAACACTTCATGAAGTTGATAATGGTTTGGTGGAAGTGAAGTTAGATATTATACCATCCCTACTGGATCGAAGAACCTAAAAGAGGACTATATACCAAGGTTTTAGATTTTATTTCATCATGAATATCAAAACCTTATTCCATGGGAAAATTTATAGAAACACATTATCAAAAACATTGAACTCTTGATCTCATTGATAATTATCAGAATATATTTTTCATCTAATCTGATCATCCTTGTGGTGTTGTTGAATAGTTGATACATTATCTGTAATTTCTGAAGCAACCTATTATACCAATAACTTTCTTTCTCCAACTACCTCCCAAAACATTTGAGTTATACACATCATTCAATAGATTTTTTCATTTACAAACTTCTAAATTCGTCATTGAAATCTATTGTTGTAAGAAAAATCTACTAAAGGGAGATGTTTATCCCAATTGCATTTGAAATTAATAGAAAAATTTCTCATCATTTCATCTAGGTTTTTAATGGTTATATTAGACATACCATCAATATGAGGATGATGCATCATTATAAAGATCCACTCAGTTTCCAGATCCTGCTGAAGGATTCTATAGAACATCGTGTTAAATCTCATATCTCTATTAGATACAGTAGAGTTTTGTACTCCATGAAACATTTCCAATTTTGTAATGTATAAACTAGAAAGTTGTTCCAGAGCGAAATATTCTCAAATAATAGTGACTAGTGACGAATTTGTAAAGAGATAAACTATAAATGAAATATAATTACATATTTTATATGTTTTGTTAGTTTGAAGAAAAAATACATGGTGATGGTTTTCCATTTTAATTCTTGTTTAGGTAGTAGATATAACAACCATTAGAATTCTATCTCTCAGTCATAACATGCTGACATTCCAAGCATAGAAAAACATAATTATTAGTAGCTCCCTTTATTTAGTCCCTCTAGAAATTCGTTGTTAGATATATATAAATAATCATACTTCCTAAATGAATATAGAATAATGAAGTACATGCCTCATCCAATAGATCCTTTAAATATTGTACGGATAGATGAATATACAGTTTTTAAACATTATTATTCCATCAAAAACAAGGTTGAACTCATTAAAAAAATTTACCTTGTTTTGTAGATTTACATATTACTTTTATTCCTCTTTAATATTTACATGTATATATTATAGAACACTTATTTTATAAAGATAATATTTCTACACTTCCTTAAATATTTCAAGATATATTCTTTGAAAATGTAGAAATATTGGATCTTTTGTGATCCTCATGGTAAAGAATCAAGCATGATCGTTTCGACTCAGAGCATATTCCACCTTGTTTGCTTTATTGGTGGTAATGTATTGAGAAATAATTATCATTTATCAACTTAAAATATATTATTTGGTATATATTTAAGTCCCTATTTGTAAATATATACGTAATTCTTTTATTATAATTTTGTATATAACACCTTTGACCATACAAATAATGCCTCCATATATTTAATGAAAAAACTACTATAGCTAAACCCAAATTTTGAGTTGGATAATTTTTTTCCTGAAACCTCAAATATCATGAGGCATAATCTATCACCATTTCATTATTCATGAGAAATAATCATATTCCCTTTTTTGATTCATCATAATATATTACACACACTTATCCACTATAAGATAGTTCCCATAAAGGTGTATTGAATTCCCTTCTATTCCTTTATTTAAAATTTTCATCATTTTCATATACCCAAAAGAGAATGGATCCCTTCCAATTTATCTTGTTGATTTGATTTCATATTCAGGATAAATTTTCCAAAAATTATTGATAATATCATTTTTGACCAAGAAAACTGCAGATCTTAGTCATTCATTTAAGTATGGGACAATGACCAACAACATATATTATTGAATGATCCAATTATATACCCCCACATGAGATTATATGACCCAATAATGATTCTTTTTAAAGAAAAAATTCCCAATTTGAAATGTTAGAATACAACTTCTCTTTCCAAAGCGTCCTCATCACAATTCTCAAATGATTATTATGCTCTTCCTTAATATTTGAATATATAAGAACAATATATATAATGACTACCATAAATTGATCAAAATAATCTCCACTGAATATATTAATTAAATCTATAAAGATAGCAGGGAAGTTAGTATGTTTTAATTTAATTACTATAGATTCATAACAGAAATACAGTATATGGAAGACTATCTTTGGTATATTCTCCTTGTTAATACGTCTGTGACGATACCCAAATCAAAGATCAATTATATAAAAATATTGAGTTTTCTATATCTAATACAAAATATTATCTATATAAGGTAGTTGATAATTTTTCGTAATATTTTTCTTGTTATGTTCACAATCATTAATGAAAATAAGCATTGACACATATATATTCATAACAAAAAGAACAATTTCACCCCGTGGGGAAGTGCTAGTCCGAATGAATCTCTTACCTCAATTCTCATATATTTTCTACATAAATTCTCACAACTCAATCAGGTATATTATTTATAGAGTCATTGAAATATGAATAAAAACTAGTATTAGTTAAATTGAAAACTAAACTTCATGATTCTAGGGAAGACTTGAAAGGTCCTCCGAAAAAACATGATGAATTTACCAAAATTTTATCAAATTTAACTTGAGGATGAATAATTTTATTTGTAGGAAGAACCATCCCATAAAATTATGTTGAAACATATTTATAGACTTCTGATGTAATCATCCTAACATTCATATTTTTTCACCACCAACTAAATATCTAATCATAGTGGTTCTGATGTGATGGCTTTAAAAATTATTCAGATATAAAATAGTGGTTAGAACCAAAATCAAGTATAATATTTTAAATAATAGAGTATATAATAAGTTCAATATTCACCATAAATATTGGAATATCCATTATGTATGTATTAATTATATAACCATGACCCTCTCCCTTTGGCTTATTTTATAATATTTTCCCTTAACCTTTGAAAAATTGGTTAGAATAGTGGCCCATATCTTTATAGTTAAATCACTTTATAGTGATGGATTCTCTCGTAAAATTAAATTCATTGTAATGATGGTATTTATCTCTATAATTAATGAAAACTACACTTCCTTTTAGGAATTTACCAATGTGTTTCTTTCCCAAAGTATTGCATGTTGGAAAATTCCACTTTCTCTTCTTCCCCTTATACATATTTTTCTCTAATATCCTCTTCTTCTATTAAAATATGTGAATCCATAATACTTGGATTATTATTTCTTTGGTTTGATATCACATGATACAATATCCTCTTATATTGTGAATGGTTTAGACACTAATTATCTCTAAAGGATTGGCTTATTCCCATTACAGAAATATACAATAATTCACTTTTGTATTACATGTATAGTCTTAATCATCCATTCATAACCATGAAAGGTTATTTTTATAAATAGAAACAATTACCTCTTCCTTTATCATAAGACATGAAAATTTTCTCCCCATATCCACTTCTTGTTTGCAAAGAAAATATTTTTCTAAGAAATTTTGTTTAAAATCAATCGCTTAACATGATTTATATTTCCTCTTCATTTGTTTTTGATTTGAATCAATGAACACCATTGATTTTTATCCCCTAACAGATCAAAAATATAAATTAAAACCCTCTACCTCTCATTATTTCCAAATGTGGGATTTATCTTATATAAGGAACTTATCCATTGATCAACTGTATATGGACTTATACTCCCATTAAAGGATGGAGGTTTTAAATGCATGAAGTGGTTTATCATTATTAAACAACATTGTGAATTAGTTGGATGATCCATTTAAGAAAGCTTATTAGTCATAACATGGGTCAAATACCCCAATATAGTTATATGTTTTTCAAGTATATCTATAAATCCTACATTAACTTCATTATCTTTCCTGAGGGGAAAATGCCAACATAGATTACTTATATAGATATTGTTTCTATTCCTTCCAATATGGTAAATTTCTAAATAATGGAATATATATGATTAAATTATAACATAATGAATCCTAATGTGTAATGTTTAAAATAGATAAAACCATAACATAACATGAAAAAATAATGAATAGAAAACATTAGAATAATAAAAAAATACATTAATAATTTTATCAAATCACTAAAAAATTCTGAAATCCATTATAATTGGGTTGTAATGAAAATTTAAATTATCCCATGAATATCCCCGAGGATTTTCAAACCAGGTTCACAATAAGGGAACACTCACTATTCAAAATAATGATGGAAAAGATATACTCAAACCTATAATTTTTAGGGTTATTATCCCTAGATTAATCTGTACCTGAACTCTATCCAATTATAGTACCTATAAAGGGACTTATTTCTAGGAAAACCACAGAATATATACAATAAATATGTTATTCCGTAATCCTATAATAAGAATTTTCCTTAAAACATACTATTTTTATTTAGAACACCAATATTCCCTTTTTCATATCCCTATATATAAATCCTAATACACTACTTAAAATTCCCGGGAAAGGAAACTGAATAAATGGGTGAGCTCAGATGCACGGTTGTGGTATGCATATTTTGAAATATAATAATGCATGAATAAAATAGAAGAAATATAATATAATCATATATTTACATATAAGTAAAAACATGGCCTTGAAACTTATCCAAGGATATTATAACTAATAATATAATCTAATTGACATAAATAAATTTTTTTATAATGATGGAATGTATAATATTGAACATCTAAAACTTACCATCAAGGCCTCAAGAAAATAAATCATACATAAATAGGTAATTCCATAAAAACAATTCAATTATAGTTTGTATCCTGATAACTACCAATTCATTGATGGGATAGAAAAAAATATTTCCCACCCGTAACATAATAATTCAAATAAATTCATCATATGATTAAATAATGAAAATAAATCAACATGCCTTAAAAAATTAATAATTTTCCATATTAGATGAACTAACATACAAATTATCAAAACCATACCTAGTAAAACTAACCATAAATGTAACTACCCATACATTTATGAATAATATTATATTTCTTTTGATTTAATTAAATATATTATGTATATAGAAATCATATGATTTTTTTTAATTATTATATTTTATTGAATATAAATGATATCTAATTATCATTACCATTGAGAAAATAGATGTTGAACAGTGATCATCTGACTAGTATAAATACAGTGTTTTAACAAATCCTTTTGACATGGATAAAAGAAGTGAAGGTATCGTCCAGTAGGATTTCACCCTATGAATCCCATTTATCAGATCTTTTAAGGGCATATCATTTCTGGTATTTTCTCTACACCAATCCCAATACAATATCTAATAACATAATCTTTATCAAAATTATTTACGAGAGGAGTTCAAGTTCATAGAGATCACGACCCAAATCATGTTTCCGAAATGAATCCATGAAAGCCCCACCATCACACACCTTACACTTATGGATTTTTTTGGTGTAATAAAGGTATATGTATCAAGACCCTAAAATAGGAATATGTACATTATTTTTTTATAGAATAATTCATATGTTTTCTTCCTATTATTGTTTCTTTGAAAATGATTTTAAAGAACACATAATTTTTTTGGTTAATATTAAAATTCAATTAAGAAGTCTATTTTGATGAATTAATTGATTTTTATAACCAAAAATATTATATAAAATAATATAAATTTATTAATTTTATTAAATATAAAAATTCATAAAATTTTTACGAAGTCAAACGTAATTTTATTAGGTTTTGAAAACTGTTATTTTCAAAATCCTGTTATTTGGAAAAAATGTCAGTTTTTATTTTAAAAGTTAAAATTCACTTATTTAGAAAATTATTTCAAGAAAATGGATATCATTTTTTGAATTAGGGTGTCAAGAATATCCAATGTTTAATTTTTCATAATTATCTAAGGCAGTCGTATTATGGTGATAATTAAATATAATTAAAATATACAACATGTATTATGACATTATAATGGATGAATAGTGATTTAATAAATACTATAAAACATATCCTTAGAAAAATATATTTTTTCCATTTAAAATAATATAATATATTTTTTATTTTATTTATTTTATAAAGCCTTAGGAAATCATCCAAGACTTATAATATAAGATTTTAAAACCATTTCATTGAAATTATGACTCACCTCTACATAAGAAAGGGAAATATTTTATTATCTAAGTCCCTTTGAATTATAAAATAATGTATACCCCTCCATTTTTCTAGAAACCATTGGAAAAAACCAAGGGATAGTTTAGGTTTTTTAATATTTTATTTTTTAGTGTCCAAAACCAAAATAATAAAGAAATCCCTATCCTTATATGCATAAACACACCCAAATTCCCATTTATCATCACTCACACTACTTGAATATAAAAAATACTCCTCCCTTTACCCCCAAGAGTCCTCACAATGCTCCCCCAAGCTCCTAAGAAGCAACTCCTTGGCCTTTGGAGTCCCACATCCAAGTAAGGGATTTGACTCCTCTCTTTTGAATTCAAGCACCTTCTTTGAGATTAGTTCATTTAATTTCCATTAAATGTATTTAAATTCATTTATAACCATTAAATTACTTTAAAATTTATGTTATTTTTATTGGGGATCATCTATTCACCCTCATTTTGACCCCTAACTAATCTGTTACTCTGCCTAAATTCCATAAGGGATTTTACACCTCTCCTTTGAATTCCAGTAGCTTCATTGAGATTATTTCTTTTAATTTTGATTTCATATATTTCCATTCATTAATAATCATTAAATTACTATCAAATTGATTTTATTTTTAGGAGGTATCATTTATTACTCCACATTTTGACCCATACCTAAGCCATTACTAAGTCAAAAGTTTATAAGTGATTCTCTATCTTCTCTTTTTATCAAGCACTTCATTTATGATATACCCTTTTGATTTCCATTTTCTTATGTTGGGATACATTATTACCAATCCCCCTTACTATCAATTTCATTTTTAAATTATTTTATCCCCTTTCAATCTCATTTATACTACTTTTGACCCCTTATGCAGACCCGTTACTATATCGAAATTTTGTAAGGAATCTTCCACCCAACATTTTTATCAACCATCCCTTTTATGTTATTTCTTATCATTTCCTTTTACCTATGTTGGTATATTTAATTAAATATCCCTATTAATTTCCATTTCATTTATAAATTTTGAGAGACCTCTTTCTCTCTCATTATCACATTTTATGAATTCTAATATGACGTCATTAGGATACCGAAATTGCACCATGACTTTCCATACCAAAATCATCATGTAGTGAATACCATACCATTTTTTCTATCAAGGGTATTCACCTTTATGCACATATACTTATTTATTGGGGACTTACATGTATTTATTACACATTCTTAGATCGTTTACTAAATTACGATGTTCAATGAAACAATATTAAATGATCTTTGTGGCACACTTAAAAATAAAAATGAAATGATTAAGAAGGGTGATACTTGATATTTCTCCAATGTATTGGGTAATGTTTTGTATCATGATATTTCATCTGTAATGATATTTGACTCATGTTCCTCAATGTGAAATTATCTTTTACTGATGATCCTCCATGTGCAATGAGCCTTGACTCATGATAATATCATGTTGTATGATGTGCCCACACTTCCCATATTAGGATTATCATGCTCAATCATGCATTTATATTCATGTTCCTCTTATTCTCATTTGATATCTCTATTTTCTAACATTTATTCACATCCTCATATTATTCCATGTTTATTCCCTTACTGGGATTTATATATCACCCCTTTCTTATGTATTACTTTAGTTTTCCCCATATAGTGTTATGTACGAACAAATGTTATAGTCAATAAAGATAAGTATTAAATAAAGATATTTATTTTCCTAATTTAAGTTGTTATGTAATGTTCCTAACCTTTAAAATAAAATAGAGATATTGACCTTATTATTTGTATTAATTGTAATTTTTTGTTATAAATCATGTTTAAATATGAAATAAATTGAAAGGTTGTTATAGTTTGTATTTGAGGATTGGTTTAGTTATTTTTCTATTAGGATTATTAAACCCTAGTAAAAACTTCTAGAGATAATCTAAATGTAAGAAAACACCCAAAAATATTTTGTAAGTATAGAGTATGTAGTTTATCAATAAAATACATATTTTTCAAGATACTATAAGTGGACATGGTTCAGGTATATATGCACCTATGAGTAACAACTATGACAAGGTGTTCCAGGATTTACATGGGGTAACATGGTACATGAAAATGGGCCTTACTACACACTTGTATTGACACTCCTAGAAGATATTTTTTTGTTAAATTCATAAGATCATTACAAACCATTATTTACAGAAAAATTCCCATAATAATAAATGTTAATAAGTAGCTCATGGATGGAATAGACTGAATCCTATAAACTCATAAGTTAATGAGATAAATTTAATTTATAACTTATCATTTTGATTTCATTTGATCAATGTTTATGTGTTGAATATTTTAAACAAAATATCTTCCTAATGTCTATTTTGGATTATTTAAATGACTAGAACCAGAATCAAAAAGTGAAAGGTATGGTTATCATCCATAGTTCTATGAATTCCTTTATATAATTAAATATCAGTATAACTATTCAAACACCCCCACAAAAGAATGGAAGTATAGATGTTGGTGATAATGGAAAATGGGGAAATTATTCCATACCATGTATATAACTCCTATCCAATCAAAATTTGTGTATTAAACTGCTTGATGAACCTTATTATACTTACCTTGGTTGAATTTGATTCAATATTTTTCATGGATTGGATTTCCCTATATATACCCAACATCAATTTCTGCGAGCGGGAAATAAATCTCCTTATGGAGAGTCAAACCCTGATTCTATATATGTGCAAGGAGGAGGATGAATCTTCTTTAGAACCATCATCTCAAGAATGGATATTACTTCCCTATGAGAAAGTATAGATAGATCAAATGATTGAGTCTATGGAAAGGATCATCCTTTAAGACATGCCTATTTTGAGGGAATACACAGATTTGTTTCCTAAGGAGTTTTCTGGTCTTCCTCTTAGTCGAGAGGTCGAATTTTCAATTGAGCTTATACCAGATGTATTTCCAATATCCAAGACACTATATAGAATGTATATTTTTGAACATGATGAACTAAAGAAACTACTAAAGGAAAAGCTGGATAAATGTTTTAGATACGAAAGTGCTTCTCTATAGAGTGAACCAATCCTCTTTGTCCTGAAGAATGGCGGGTAAATGCTCCTTTTCATTAATTATCATGCATTCAACAAAATCAAAATAAAGAACAAGTATCCTTTTCCATGAATTCATGAATTGTTTGATCAACTATGCTGAGAAAAATATTTATCCAATGTGGATCTACGTTGAGGATATTACCATGTATCGGTGAAGAAGTAGGATATCCCCAAGACTGATTTTCGTACATGTTACCAGCACTATGAGTTCATAGTGATTCCTTTCAGACTCACTAATGCTCCAGCAATCTTCATGGACATGATGAACAATGTATTTATAGATTAATTTCACATATTTGTTGAAGTAATTATAGAAGATATTCTAATAAACTCTAAAACTAAGGAGGAGCATTAGGAGAATCTCATCAATGTTCTTAAGACCTTGAGAAAGGATAAGATATATGAAAAGTACAACAAGTGTGAGTTCTAGTTGAAGTAATTCTCATTCTTGGGGAACATCATCACAAGAAATGAGATATATATGGATCCATCCAAGAAAAGATAAATTTAGGGATGACTGAGGAAAACATTTTTTACAGATTTTTGTAGCTTTGTCGGGTAAGATGGATATTATCACCAATTTGTGAGAAATTTCTCATGATTATCAAACCCTCTTACGAAGATAACTTGGAAGGGATTAAAATTTTCATGGAATGATGTATGTAAATAAATCTTCATGGAGTTGAAAAATAATCTTATCACTTACCATGTGATCACACTACCCATGAGTGGGGAAACATTCATGATTTTCAGTGATGATTCAAAGAAGGTATTGGGATGTGTGTTGCTGAAAAATGAAAAAGCCATTTCCTACCCCTTAAAGAAGTTTAAAATTCATGATAAAAAATATCCAACACATGATATGAATTTAAGATATGTGATCTTTTCATTAAAAACATGAGTAAATATCTCTTTCTGGATAAGTGTGAAATATATACTAATCACAAAAGTATCAAAAAAATATTCACATAGAAAGAGATAAATATGAACCAACAAAGATGGTTAGAGCTCAATAAGGATTATTAATTCTAAATCCACTAACATACTAGGAAATAGAATAAGGTGGATGATGCTATATGTATAAATGATCCATAAATTCTATCATTTATAAGAATCAAGAAGGATATTATCTTCTTATACTTGAAGAATATGGACATGGGTATCATAAAGAATGTATCATCATTAATCCTTTCAAAAATGATTTCTTAACCATCTCTTTTGGAAAGGATAAAGGATGGTTAAAAAGATAATGTGGGAATTAAAAATAAAGTAGAAACTAAAATAAAATGAAAATAATTGGAGTTAAATGTTAATTATGATGGAATTGTTAGATTTGGGTAACACTATGTGTTTTATAAAATCCAGAGTTAAAGAAAGAAATATTGAATGATGTAAATTGTTCGACTTTCTCCATTCACCTAGGAAACACAATGATGTACCATGATATCCAAGAGAACTACTGGTGGGATAACATAAAAAAGGATATCACTGAATATACATCAATTTTCATGGTATGCCTGCAATTTAAGGCTGGATTGTAGAAGTCTAAGGGGGTAATGTAACCACTACCTAAACCGACATGTTAATGGGGAAACATAACCATGGAATTTTTCACTGGACTTTGGAAGAAATCCAAAGGAAATAATGCTACATGGATTTTTTTGGATTTTCTTACAAAGAATTCACATATAATTACCTTTCGAGAGGATTTATCACTCAATCAATTGGCACAAATATACATCAGAGAAGTGGTAAGGCTACATGGAGTACCACTAACGATTGTGTCTGGTCAAGATATGAGATTCACCTCTATGTTTTAGAAAAGTATCCATAATTCTATAAACGCTGAGATGAAATTACTTACATCTTATCACCCACAAACTAATGGCCAATCATAGAGGACTATCCAAATACTTGATTACATGTTTAGAGCATTCTCAATAGACTTTGAAGGTGTATCAGACCAATATCTTCCTTTGGTGGAGTTCTCTTACCCCAAAAGTTTCCATTTGAGAATCCAAATAGCCCCTTATGAATCTATTCATAGGAATATGGGTAGAACATGGGCATGTTGGGATGATGTTGGGGAATCAAAACATCTAGTTCTTTAAATGGTCAAAGACATGGTGGAGAAGGTTAGGACCATCCTAGAGCACATCAAAGTTGCTTAAAGTCAACAAAAGAGATATGAATACAATAATCGATGTGAACTAGAGTTCAATGTTGGGGACACAGTATTTATTCACATATCTACATATAAGAGAGTAATGGGATTTTGGACGAATGGAAATCTTATCCTAAGGTACATCAACCCTTTTGAGACCCTAGTTTTAATTGGAGGAGTGGCCTAATGACTAGCACTCACACGAACCTGTCTCAAGTACATGATGTGTTCCATGTATCCCTTTTGAGGAGTATATCCTAGACCCACAACATGAACTCAATCCAGAGGTGTTTCCATTGGATAATGACCTTTCATATGAGGATCAGTTGGTGGAGATCTTCAATCGTAGAGAAAATGTTCTTTGAAATAACACAATTCACCACATCAAGGTGTTGTGTTGAAACCAAAAGTTTTAAGAAGAAACGTGGGAACCAGAGAAAGTGATGAATCAGAGTTACCCTCATCTATTTTAGTGTGGGAAAAGAAATTTTTTAGGGGAAAAGTTTTTATGGGGGTGTTTTTAATGACCGAAAAATTTATAAATAAAATTACCTTTCTTTTAATTTAATTAAATGTTTTATGGACATAGAAAAAACATTCAATTTTATTATTATTATATCCAATTAAATTTAAATGACCATTAAGTATCACTAACATTGATAATATAGCCTTTAAATAGTTATCACATGGATAGTATAAATATAGGGTTTTAACAAATTCTTTTTACCCATAAAATGGAAGTGATTCCCTCATCCAGTAGGATTGTACCATATGAAGCCCATTTATTAGATATTTTGAGTTAGATATAATTTCTAGGATTTTCAATAAACCAATCCCAATCTAAGATCCAAAAAGATAATCATGAGTGGAACTGTTTATAAGAGATGTTCCAACTCATTGAAATCACGACCCAAACCAGGTTCGATGAATGGCCTCATGAAAGCCCCACCCTCACACACCATACTCTTTGGGATTATGATGGTGTAATAAAGGGATATGCTTCAAGACCCATGAAATAGGAATATGTACACTATTTTTTTATAGAATAATGAATAAGTTTTCTTCCTATTATTTTTTACTTTGTAAATGATTTTTAAAGCACAAATAGTATTTTTGGTTAATATTCAAATTCAATTAAGAAGTTTATTTTTGATAAATTAATGGATTTTTAAAATAAAAAATATTTTAATACATTAATATTATTAAATTTTTTTAATTAAATATAAATTATCAAATAATTTTTATGAATTCAAAACTAATTTTATTAGGGGTGGAAAACTGTTATTATCAAAAACCCGTCATTTTAATTAAATGTCAGTTTTTATTTTAAAAGTGAAAATTAACATATTTGAAAAATTTATTTGTATAAAATGGATATAATTTTTGGAATCATGATGTTAAAATTATCCAATGGTGATTTTTTCCGAATTTTCTAAGATAGTCTATTATTTTGGGGAAAATTAAATATCATATAAATATACAATGTATTTTATGACATCATAATGGCCCAATGGTGATGTAATAAATAATATAAAATTTATACCCCTAAAAATATATGGATTTAATTTAAAGTAATGTAATTTTATGTTTATTTTATTTATTTTATAAAGCCTTTGTGAATCCTCCGGGACTTATAATATAATATTTTAAAATTATATCTTTGAATGTTTGACTCACCTACACAAAAGAAAGTGAAATATTTTATTATGTTCATCCCATGGCCTTATAAACTAATTTATTCCACTCTCATTTTCTAGAAACCATGTTCAATAACTATGGTATGGTTTTTGGTTTTGAATATTTTATTATATAGAATCCAAAACAAAAATAATAAAGAAATATCACTTTTAACCTATATAAACCCCCACCAAAAACCGCATTTATCTTCTCTAAAACTCCTTGAAGATCATCCACCCTCTGAAATATACTCCTTATAGTCCTCCAAAGTCTCCCCAAGATCCCCAAAATCCACTTCTAAGCCATTGGGGTCACACATCCATGTAAGGTATTTCTCCCCTCTCCTTCAAATTCAAGAAACTTCTTTGAGATTAGTAATCTTAATTTCAATTTCTTATATTTACATTAATTTATAATAATTTATTTCCTTTTAGATTTATATTATTTTTATGATGGATCATTTATTACCCTTAATTTTGACCCTTACCTAAGTTGTTACTGTAATGCAATTTCATAAGGGATTCTCTCCTCTCTTTTGAATTCAAGCACCTTCTTTGAGATTAGTTCTTTTAATTTCAATTACTTATTTTTCCATTAATTTATAATAATTAACTAACTATATAATTGATGTTATTTTTATGATGGATAATTTATTCCACTTCATTTGGAGCTTTACCAAAATTGTTAATATGCTGAAATTCGGTATGGGATTCTCTCTCTCCACTTTTTATCAAGCACTTCATTTATGATATACCCTTTTGATTTCCATTTCCATAAGATGGAATAAAATATTACCTAACCCCCTTACTTTGAAATTTATTTTTATAATATGGGATCCCTTTTTACTGTCATTTATCCCTCTTATGAACACTTATGTACACTTGTTACTATGCCAGAATTTTGTAAGGAATCTTCCACCCACCCTTTTTATCAAGCATTCCTTTTATGTTATGTCTTCTAATTTCCTTTTCACTTTATTGGGATATGTTTGAAAATATCCCCCTTACTATCCATTTCCTATCTAAATGATGGGAGACCTATTTCTCTCTTATCAACCATTTTTATGAATTCCTATATGATGCTGTTATACTACCGAAATTGCACAATGGCGTTCCATGCCAAAATAATCATGTAGTGAATACCATACAATTTTCTCTATCTGGATGAATCACCTTTATGAACATATAATTTTTTATTCAGGAAATAAATTTAGGTATTCCACATTATTATATCTTGGAATAAATTATTATTTTTAATAAAACCATGTCATATGATCTATGTAGCACACTTAAACATGAGAATGAAAAGATAATGAACGGTGAACCCTGATAGAGATCCAATGCATTGGGTATTGTTTAGTATCACGATACATCATGTGAAATGATCTTGGAATAATTCTCCTCTATGTGCAATAAGGTTTGACTCATGCTCCTCCATGTGCAATGATCCTTAACACATGCTAATATCTTATTTTATTTTGTTTCCAAATTTCCCATATTATGATTATCATGATGAATCATGGCTTTATATTCATATTCCTTTTATTATCCTTTGATATGTCTATTTTCATAAATATTTTTTCTTCCTCATTTTATTCCATGTTTATTACCTTATTAGGCTTTATGGCTCACCCCTTTCTTATGTATGTCCTCAGGTAATCTAATTCAATGTTAATTATGAAGGAATGTTGTGGTAAAGAAAATGAATTTTTCAATAAATTTTTTGATTTTCATGATTTATGTTGTCATTTAATGTATCTAAATTCTCAAATACACTAGACCTCTTGATCTTCTGAGTTGTATTATGTGATATTTTATGTAATAAAACATGTTTGAATATGAAATAAACAGAAGTGTTATTATAATAAACCATCTATAGAAATTTAGTGAATGGTATCATTAGTGTATTCCCCCAGCATAATATTCAACAAAGGATATTTACATAGAAAAAATAAATAATAAAATATTAGTAGAAAATTTATTAAAGAAAATTCCCTTTTAACTTGAAATCAATTTTAAACATCTAATTTATTTACCAAATAGTATAGAAAACATTTTATTCAAAATGAAAATTTTAAGGAAATAAAGTATTATTCAATGAAATGAATGTTCATGATGGTGTAAAACTGTGTTCATTATATATAAGATGAAAAAACATTCCTTTCTGTTTAAGGTAAGAAATTAAAAAGTAAATCATTTGAAAAAATATAAGAAGATTCCTTTATAACCAATATAAAAATAGTCATAAATGGTTCAAAATTTATTACATAAATAAATTTAGAATTGTAAAAAAAATTCTCTAAAACATTTTATGAAAAATATGGATACATATGAAAAATATACTCATTTGAGTAGAAAATAAATGTCAATTTTCATTAAAACAATATTTCAATGTCTTGAGTTCATAAAGAGAATAAGATTAATGGAAAACATGATATTTTAATAAATTACTATAGTATAACAAACTATATTTGGTTTAATAGGTTAATATAAAACAATTCCACCAATAGTGACTTAAATATAAACAATATTGAATAAATATGATACTATAAAATAAACCCTTACCTCAGGTTTGACTTCATTCATATGTGTATAAACCTCATATAAAATAAATATTTAATAATTATAATTTTATTCCATAACCATACTCATATATATCATACCATATATGATTTAATTCTAATATTTTATCACCTTGTTAATAGAAAAATATTTTTCAAAATCACTATATCAGGTAATAACCACTTCATTATTATAAGTATTTTATTGTTTGAGGGTTTCAATCCCTCTACTTTTATCATATTACCATCAACCCTTAAATTATAATCCAAATATTAATATAATATGTATTAATTATGTCAATAATTAAATTCATCCATAAAAGTAATTCATTGAAAAATGAATTACATTATTCATAATGATAGTACATTGTACGTATGAAAGAACGATTTTTTCATTTTCCAAAAGCTAGAAAATAAATAAATTTAATATAAATTTTACATCCAATAATCATAATTATATCATATATATCATACATATTTATTAAATATATTATTATTGAAATCCATATCAGAATGAAAGAAAAAAATGAATCACATATTTTTATAGAGGTGGTCGCTCAAACATACCCACAAACGACATTATCATTTTCCCAAATATTTGAAGGTAAGAAGGTATATGTAATATTAAAATTATGGAATTATAATTATTTCATAAATATCAAACACATATATATATTAAATAAATCAATATATCTAGTTTTTTGTAATGTCCTAGATTTTCTAAATTGTATGGACTGTTGTTTTTTAGCTTCAATTCCTTCGATTGAACCTTATAATGTTACCTAATGGAGTTATGGAAGTCACGTGTGTGTATGAGGATGTTTAAGATCTTAGATCCCAATATTTTAAAGAATAATATTGGGCCAAATGTTCAGGAGAACTGTGTAGCCCAACCCACATGGTTTCTCTAACTATGTGGTGTGTGATAGAGGTGAACAGAAAGCCGGAAAGTTGTCTACAACCGTGTGAGCCAAGGTTCATGACTATACAGGTTTCAGAGGGGTTTGGGATAGTGGCATGTGTACATATTGTGAATGATTATCCAAACCATGTGCTTATCCTATACGGGGTCCCTACTTAAATAGAGGTTGGTGAACAGTTTATGAATGGTTCGGTCAACCATGCGACCAAGCCATCTAGCCCATAAATAAGGGGAAAATTTCCCATTTATCCATAATGAAATAAAATACCAGAAACCCTATTTTCTACCCCTTTCCAAAAAATAAGTTAGGCCTTATTCTCTATCAAGGGTTCCTCCTCAAGAAATATTATGGGTTATGATATCTCCTCCATCAAAACTCAAAATTAATCGATGTCGAATGTGTGGTAAATCTTGAGGTATTCTCTACACTCCTATTCATTTATTTCTTAGTTCCTATTCTTATATATTTCATTATATTGGATTGACCTATTATCCATAATTTAAGGGATTTGGATGATTTCTCATATATCTTCGATTCTTGATTGATTATAGTGTCAAATAAGGATGAGTGTTTAACTACACGCCTAAAGTAGGTGGTCTACTTCTTTCCCACAAGTTTCATTGCATTCTATATTGTGCAACACTATGCCACTTGACAAGAACTACCATTTACAACTCTAAGATGTTAAATAAATTAATCAAAATGGTTTCTCATCACTATTGTGACCTAATAAAATGGAGAAACATAACATTCGGTTGTTTTCCTAGTCGAAATCCACCTCATGGGTGTTCCCTACATAAAAAAACTTTTCTCACTTTTATTTAAGATGTTAACCACCTTGAAGTGTGTGTTTTTCTTCTTATAAATGTTCTAAATTTAATAATTGAACAAATATGAATGGTTTTCCATGGGTTACATCCTTTAGACTTATGGATTGTGTTGCATGGATCATTTCTTATATTGTATGCCTCATTGATTATGATGTATTCCTCACAACTAATTCTTACACCTCATTTATTTTGATATATGCTTATTTTTATGTGCCTTGTGATTATTTCCTCATTCAATAGTTTTTTACCTTGGAAAAAATGAAAATTATACCTTGATTATATTTTTGAATATGCTATTACTTATAGATTATATGTGATCTTGGATTCTATGCCTCACCTTCTTAAAAGTAGATAATGAATATAGGTCCTAACTTAAGAACACCACTGATCGTCTTAGCGTGCTTCATATTTGGATATAATGGATGTGCCATGAGAGAATATTTTCTATCCTTTCATAACGTCTTTGGGAACTTTATTTATACCAATAAGTGACACTAGTTCCCTAGGTCCTAACTCCATGTACATTAAATAAAACACCAAATTGGAGTACATTTCAGGCAACACCAACTTAGCGTACGATACACGCAACACTGAGTAAGCATGCGATACATGAAACACTGAGTTTTTATAAAATATAACTTTTTTTATTTAATTATTTAAATAATATAATTATAACCTTGTGCTTAAAAATATAATATTAATATTTATAACTACTTTTTAATTATTATTTTTATAATTGTTTTATATAAATAAATCATACTGACATTAAACGATGTGATTTTTGATAGTCCTTTTTATTTTTAAAACATCATTTTATCGAATGAACTACATTTAATAATTAAATTAATTTTAGACACATTTATAAAATTAATTGGGTAAATTAAACTTCATTTTTTAAATCAGAACATAGAAATTATTTTTGGGAGAATTTTTGTGATTTTTCTAAGAACCATCATTTTTTGATGAATAGTGAAAACTACTACTTTTAGTTAATAACTGCCTTTATTCTAATTGATTATTAATGGTAAATGATAGTATAAATATATTTTAAGATCAAATTATATGAATATTAAATCTATTAATACAATAGGTTCAATTTGATTTTGAAACTAAATATAAAATCATAACAATCTTTTAAACCATTTCAGACTTTAAAACCCTCTTATTTCGAACCATCTGCGGGATTAGCACTAATCATAATTTTGATGATTATATGAAGTTAATTTTAAAAATAAAACATAAACCATTGTATTTAGTGTATTATTTTTATTCTGATTATTCCATGTTAGTATTTTACCAAAATGATAATAAAATTGATTAAAATTTATCACTGCAATTAAGGCCAAATTAAGCTTAATTGTGGAAAAAACATTAAAAGTAGGGTCTAAAATTACCAAAAAAATTATCAAAAACCCATTTTATATCCATATTTATTCCATAATACTTTAAATATTTTTTTTGGTAATACTTTTATTAGGTAAGAACAAGTGCACACCTAATTTGTTTCTAAATATTTCATGAGTGTCCTCTTACATTCCTATAAAAGGCCACCACCTCTACCCATTCATCACACCTCTCAAGACTCAAAATTTAGTCCATTACCAGCACAAATTTCCTCTAAAAAATTCTTACCTTAACCCTTTAATCCTCCCTTTGAGATGAAACCCTCTCAAGGAATCCTTTTTTCACAAATCAAATGGAGTAACCAATTAAGAGGTAATGTCTTCCCTCAAACTCCATTCCATTATTCTCTTTATCTAGCCTACTCTCTTAATAAAATTATAGATTTATGAAACTAATATCCTATATATATATATATATGGATGTTTTTATGAAATTTTTTTGACCAATACTTATACACTCTACCATCTAAAGGATGTTGAAAATACTTTTCCTGTGTATGGAGAACTACTGCCTCATGCAATAATGATTGTTAATTTCTCCTTTACCACCAATAATGGTGGAAATTATGATGGAAAATATATTTATATATATAATATATTTTATTTATAATTTATTTAATCTTCTTTATTCATTTTACAACACACATCTTTTTACCTTCCATTTTGTGTTAGTATGATAATCTCGTTTGAGAATGTGTGGACTACCACCCCGTCAAAGCGATGTGATTCATTTACGCCCCACATGGAATGTATTAAGGATGTTTTAAATGAAATTATATCATATTTATGATATATTAAATATAATATAATAATTATATATATATAAACACACACACACACATATATATATATAAATGTCATTTAAATACTTTCATTCAATATGATAATAAAGACAGAAACAATGTTCAAGCGTACGTACGACTTACCATCTCCATGAATGGTGCAATCCATTTTGTACTCATATATTCTATAGATTATTATAATATAAATATAATGTATATAATGTATATTTATATCATGTTTTACATTCTGTAATCATGATATATGTATAAGGAGAAAATATGTAGAAAATTAAGACACACACGAATAACAAAGTGAATTTTACCCGAACTGAAACTTTAACATAGAATCATTAAAAAGAAGGTAATATAAGGTCATAATAAAAAAATATAGTATTATTTATAATAATATTATTACATACAATATTTTTAATAAATTTATATTTATTTTAATGTAATATTGTATGAGTACAAAGAGTGTACAGACACAAGGTAAGGGGAATTTCATCTCTCTTTTAATTTCTATGAGATTAATGTTATGATCACCAATCTTTAATTTTATGTGGAGTATGTACTAACCATGATTGAATTATATTTATCTTATTCATAAATTTATGGTTATTCCCATAAAAATTCTATGATCCATATTTCATAGGGTACAACTTTCAAATATTACCAAATCAGTAAAACAATTTTGTCTCAATTTTCCTTCTTTGATACTCTTGTTTTTTATGCCCCTAAAGTATTTTTCGAGGTGAATATAATTCCATTGTACATGTTATATCATGAATCCCAATATTTTCATGATATATTAAGATTCATGTAATTTAATTTTCTTACATAGAGATTATGATCCCATGTAACCAAGTTATAAGAGTTTATTGAGACAATCTTATCATTTTTTGAGATTGTTTATGTTTATGATTCCTTTGATGAAATATCTCAATAATAATCATGAGTTTCCTTTCCCTATATTTATTCAATATATCCACAATTTTTTGTAACATTTTTTCACCCTTTGGTACTTAAGATAAAATTTTTAATAAAATCATATCATCTCTCTCTTCAGTCAAAAATACATTGTATTCAAAAACCATGATTTCAAAATTGTTTTCCAAAGTGTTTTAAAAAATGATTTAAAAAGATCTATGAAGATCATTTTCAAGTAAAAGTAATTTTAAGAATGTTTTAAAAGAATCCTTTACATTTTTTCAAATCTATTTTTTATTAAAAGGGATGTTAAGAGGTTTTATGTTATAAAAATCATTTTTAATGAAGAAAGGCTATTTTCCCCAAGAAATGTTTTTGAAAGATATTTCCAGACTATTTTACTTATAAGATGACATCCATTGATGTTTCTCATGCTATTCTTGTAAATTATCTAAATGTTACATTAATATCCTTTCTATTAAATGGTCTTTCTAATTTCATGGTATTTATGAAACCTATTTCTCTTTCATGGGTTATATGTTTATGAAATCCATTTCTATTTCATAGATTATGCTTCGATGAAATGGTTATAAAACTGATATCTTTTTCATAAGTTATGATGTGATGAACGATTAATGCTTCCCATTTCATTTTATGGGATATGATTTTATGTTTATAAGACCTATATCTCTATATGGGATATGATATAATGAAAGTTTTATTATCTTGTGTCACATGTGTGAATGATTCCACTATGAGATGGGTGGGAACTATATCTCCCTCCAATGAATTTGGTAATGGTATGTTTTATATGATCTCAAAGGGTATATAGGTTATATCCCAAGCTCAAAAATAAATATGGTGTTTGGGTTATAGACCAAGCCCAAAAAGAAAGAGGGTGTACGAATTCTTTCCCAAGGCTAAATAAAAGAGGGTACATGGGTAATAGCCCAAGATTGAAAACAAGAAGGTACATGGGTTGTAGACCAGGCCTAAAATAAAGTGGTTACATATCATGGTAGGTATCCCTGACATAAATGTTTCTATTCTTATATGTATTCCACAAATCCTATGTCTTATTCCTTAATAATTATTTCATGGCCCATGATGTTTATTTCCTTATGAATCATGTCTTATGAACTGCCATGATTTTACCCATAACCCATGTTTACAACATTCGATATGTATGGAATGATCTCCTAATGTTACGATTACGTTATTATACTACTATTTTCATTTTTATGCTTACATGTATCCCTTATTTTCCCTAATTGAGCATCTGAGCTTACCCCATTCTAATGTTTCCGTTGTCCAGGTTATGAGGAATGGTTTTACGTAGAAGTTATAATATTTTAGATCATTATTTGAGATGTTGAAGGTCATTCACTAGGATAGAAGATTTTGTTTCGATGTTTTTAAAGACACTAAACTACTATGGTCCTTTGGCATTTATTTTTGAAATGTACTAAATATTCATCTAAAATGATGTAATATCCATGTATGTTAAGCCTGTGTTGTTATAGTTTGTATCAAAGGAAATATTTAGTCAACCTTTTGAAACTAGGATGATAAAACAATTGTGAGATCCCAAGGTATATATCTAAGGATATGTCTACCGATATCTCTATGGATATGTATAAGGTTGAGATAACGTTTTAGAAAATGTCCTTGAATTTTGGTTAATGATAGAGTGAGTGGTTTCAAATAAATGCATCCCTTTATTGATACTACAAGTGGAAGTGTCTTGGTAGAGATGTATCTAGGGGTAACAACTTCGACAAGAAGTTCCAGGATTGACTTGGGGTAATTTGGTACACAACAACGGGTCATGCTGGCCACCTAGATTAACACTCCTAGGGGATATGCACTTAGAATTCAAAAACTATTCATGAACCATCATGAAGAATTTAGATATAAGTTAGCTATTAATAACCTTTGATAAACTTATGGAGTCATAGATTATAGAAGGTTTCAGGATTTAGAAATCCTATATATAATTATTTTTATGGCTATGTGGTTTTCTGTTATGATACGTATTTCTCACACTATTCATCTAGTTTTAGTCAATGGAAAGAACAATAAGGATCTGGATTAGTATTGAAAGTGTTAAAATATTTCTTAATGAGCAGTAAAATGGTGTGATTAGTGGGGAATAAGATATTTTTATTATGTAGAATTATCTATCATGGTTGTTGAATCCTCGTTCCATCAAAGGGTCTCAAAATATGACAAATGTAATCCATTAGAAAGAAAAAGGGAAAAATTACAAAAAGAAAAGTCAATATTTTCAATGGCATGAGTTTTTGGTCGCCTTAGTCTAGAAAAAAATCTTTCGGCATGCATCTTACTTGTGTGCCTCCAATATGTCGCGCAACCCACTTATGTATCCCTATATTTCACACTACCCATTTGTGCGCCAAAACTTTTATCTCCTAGGGTCTAATATTTGCATATAAATAGAATCTTGGGGCCCTCATTTGTATGAACAAATTTCCCAAAAGCTCAATTACTGCTCTGGTCGCACTAGTACTTCGCCCCAGTCTTTTGAAACCTTCAAGGTAGTTCATCAACACCTTGAGCAGAGGATGTAAGAGATGATAATTACACATAAGTCCATTTAGTGTCTGAAAACCATAACACTTGCGCGCCTATGGCTCCCAACCTCCCCAAGTTAGATATACTTGAACGCCACCCATTCCTCTCACAGGAACATGAGGCCCCACTTCTGGGATCAGTTGTGAATACTATTCAAGGCTAGAGGAAGGTCTCATCCATGTATTAACATATAGGTTGTTCATTACTGAAGTGATCATCGGGTTTCCCTATTCCACTTATGTTCCCATACATTCATGCCCTTACCATCTTGGGCACCCCTATTTCATCCACTTACTCTCTTCAGGCTATAATCCATCAAGACTTCATCAAAGCCATTCATATCAAGGCTTCTTCTTCCTTGGCCCCCTTGTCTGAAATGGATTCTGTTGAGACCTCCACCAAAACCTCTTAACTTATCAATCCATTGGGAAAGGCACATCAGTGTGTATCCTATTTGGGTTTGTATTTCCATAGTCAGAGGTTTCCCACATTTGTTTCACAATGGGGTTAGGATTCATGGAGTGTATGTGGCTTGGTATATCCATAGTCACATGGAACTTTCTCCCAAAAATAGTGTTAGGATGTTCTGGGTCTGGAGGAGGGTTGGGTCCTAGCCTCTCCCTTCTTAAAGAGATGACCAGGAACCTCAAGTATCTAGTAGGGGAAAATACAGTTCATACCTACTTTTCCTTTTAAAAATAATGTAGAAGTCTCCCTTCTCCAACTAGAATCAATTTTAGGGAAACCATCCGGGCATAAGTCCCTATATTTTCTCGTAGGTGGTGGCATCATTTCTCCTCCCATCTTCTTTAGTTCCAGAGACCAAAGGGGAGATGGGTACCAGAACTCTCTTTACCCATTACCTCTCCCATTGTGCTTTGTCGCTAGGGGAATCCATCCAAATGTAAGCCCTTAACCTTAATCCCATCTTCCTTCCATTGGAACCTTGTTTAATGTGAAGAGATTTGAGGGAGGGTTCATTGCATCACCCTCTTCCCAGGTCACCTCGCCCCCGTCCACTCTTGCCGCCATAGGTGAACCCTCTTCCACCAGCAGAAGAGGAATTTTTTTAAAATGCAAGTGTAATTGTTGAATCATTCACATCCTCTTGTTTCTCACATCGAGCATGACTCACGTGGGATTAGAGATTCGTGATGATTACAACATGTACACAAACAATCATGAAGGAATGAACTACAAGAACTCTGATTCCTATTCAAAATAGGATATGTAGGAAGCCTTATCAGGCCCAAGCTCACTGGATATCCTCCTCATGAGTCCATCCTTAATTCCCTTAATTGGGGAATCCTCCTTAAGAATAATACCCAAATTAAACCCCAGATCATCAAGGAATCCTTTTCAGGAAGTAATCCCAATCTCATCTCTCTAAAAGGTCCATACTCTCCTATGAGACTTATCGAACTACATGGGCTTTGATTCCCATCCATATGGGATATGTAGGAAGCCTCCCTGAGGTTAAAACCCAACACTTCAAATCAACCCTGTTCTGCTTCGGCCATATTCCCAACAGGGTCTAATCTTCATTGGAAACCCACATCCTTTCCATGTTCCTTGGGCTGCTTCAGCATAAGTCCCACACCATGTTTTTACTAAACACCTTCTTCTTATAGGTCCTTATCACATGACCTTAAAAGGTATGATATGTCCTATAAAGCGGCACCAAACTATGAGGGTTTAGGTTCCATTCACAAGGATACGTAGGTAACACATTTTATGGGCACGATCCCAAGATCAAAACAAACATTCATCACCCTGGATGAAAATAAATTCCGGAGTGCCCCACTGTGTAGCTTAAAAACCAGTATCATCATAATGATGATTAAAATAATATCTAAGTATTATATGAAAGGATACCATTGATGGATAACCTCGAATACATACAGATGATGTTTAAACTTTTCGCATGCTAAATAAATGATTGAAAATTCCAAGGGATACTTATGATATACTTTGTGAATTAATAATGATTCATGAAAATATCTTAAATTTTCAAAGAGAGTCCCGGAGTAGACAATAATTCCCCCCAAATGGGTGTGATGAGTCTGACTACCCTTTATCTTGATCATTGCATGTTTTCAAGTATCGTGATGTTAAAACGTAACGAACTCCTGGATTTGGAAAGTAGGTCCCCTTTAGATAAATAACAGTTGGAAGTTTCCAGTTCCATAAATAAATCAAATGGAAACCACTTGGAAGTAGTAATTTTTAAAATTAGAATACACATTTCAAGGAACAATGAAACAAAAATGGTGAACCCATTGTGAATTCTTAACAGAGTTAATAATGTCACCCTCATATTAGGACCCTATAAATTGATAAAGGAAGTATAGAAAAAGGAATAAATCACACATGTATCCATATAAAAATATGTTTCTTAAATGGAGTTAGTTGTGTTTTCCAGTTTTTATTCTTAGAATTCCATTTATTCAAAAAATGGATTTTTCCAAGATAGCATCTATGAACTTGTCGACCGCTGCTCCAGCTGGATCTCCATCCACGAGAAGGACATCATCACCAACCCAACATCTTCAACTTTGGGTCTCTAATGTGCTGGTAAAGTAATATCACCAGCACAGTACAATCCTAACTTTAGAGGCTGCTCAACAGGCCCTCCAAATCAATAAAAATCTTCGATCATCTGGCCAACAATGACCAATGATAAAGAAGTAGATGGATCCAACCACCATCTTCAAACATTTCGGGTCCTTAACTATAGAAAGCAATAATCAATCCCTTTGATACAACACATAGGTGGATCAAGAGGCCACTAAAGGCCTCAATTAAAGAATGCAGGGGTCCTTCCTAAGGACTCCCACTAGAAATCACCACCAAATAGTGATGTAGTGTACCCCCAACATGATGGGGGTGTTTCCTATGGATGTTCAGCCTAGGTCTCTCAAACTTGGGCATGCAAGAAAAACTGCCAAGGACAACGTTCAATCAACAGGGATCAGTTTCTCATCTCTGCCTCCTCCGAAGAATTCCATCAACTTAACTTGATAGAAAATAACAAACGGGAATATACACCCATCCGTCTTAATTTTTCTATTCTAAAAACTCCCCTAGAAGAGACCCACCAATCCCCCTAAATAAACCTGGTGGAGTACCTTGAATAGGAACATACACCTGCTTATAAGTTATAAGCCAGTCAACATGCTCGTTTGACTGCATTTAAAGAAGCCTTCCAATCTAATGTGGTGGAAACTGGTAAACAGAAACATACACCTATTTATAATCACCAATTATGTCAGCAATCACACATACTAGTATTGATGGATGTTCGTTAACCATACTTTATTGAAAATTGCTAACAGGCACATATTTCTTCCAATGTTCTTCAAGTCTTCCAACAGCCTCATTTGGTAGCACCCTGATAAGTCAGTCGGAAATCTTGGACGAAAAATTTGGGGCAGACCCAACTCTCTACCACTATGCATGAGTATTGTCAAAACCCATTGACTGGAAAAGGAGGATAGGATCAGGCACATAAACCTACTCCAGATTCCAAATAGACGTATATTTCTATTCTAGTCACTGATGTTACCAAACATATCTTATCAATGTTGAAACAGAAGACGCAAATCCCTTCCCATATTCTGGAAGCATGCCAGGATATTATAATAACTAATTCAGCAGTATCATGGGAAAAGACACATAAATATTTCCCCACACATGGGATGACACATCATCATGCCATCTCGAAGAAAATACACACCTCTGTTCCAGACCTGGAGGGTCATGGGGCATACTCCCCCATATCATACGGATAACAAGATCGGGAACATACACCATTTCCAATTAGAGGTAATCGGTCTGTTCTGGTAACCACTCCAAGGCAGGCACATACACATTCCCATGAAACCACTTTCCCCAACAAGTGGCCCCAAAAAAGTATAATATAACATCCAAGAAGAAGTCTCGCCAATCACTTTTGGAAAATCAAGAGTCAAGCAGCGATTTGGCTCCTCTTAATTCTGGAGTTCATGAAGCCCATGACATTTGTCTTTTGCAGCCCAAGATCATAACCTCTCATTACCAAATTATGGGAGTGGTAGTTCTAACTATGAAGTTCCTCATTGGAAACTTCATCATGAAGGCTTTCTTCATTAAAATTTGGTCAATACAAAGTGCCTATCTCTGGATGAGAGCCACGAAAACCCTCAGTGTGGCCAGAAGACCAATGGAAAAGAAAATTTATCCCTTACTATAATCCATCATGGTGATCCTCCCCATGATGGAATTTTCTTTGAAAATCCTCTCCATAGTAGTATTTCACTTTGTCAAGAAATTTTTATAATTTACTATGTAGCCATGAGAAATCCCATTTATCTCGGCGCATTTGAAAATACAAGTCTAGTCATATCTGATGCCTTGTCATTTACAGGTGAAGCACTTTATCAACCAGAAGATATCTTAAGGGAACGGTCATTCTCTGAACCTCCCTTCGATCATTTTTCTTCTAATACATAGCATCACCTTTGGTCAGACCATGTAGAGAAACCTCTAGTGAATGATGATGAAGATATGTTCTACATGAGAAAACAATTGGCCAAAGGAGAAATACCAGTCATGTTTTGGACTTTGGAAAATTCTCAGTATAACATTCCAGATTTGATGAAATAAGATTGCATTCATGACATCCACCTAAACTTATGGAAAACTTTTCATCATTTTAAAACCAAAGTATTAACATATTATGAATATCAAAATCATGTAAAGGTAATAGAAGGGTTCCAACGCCAAATTTACATGGCATTTCTCTTAGTTTGCCAACATCCAAAGGTTGAAAATTTGTATAGAACCCTTCAGCATGAATTTCTCAATGCTCTAAAGAGGCAACACCAGTTAATTTCAGATTACCCATCTAGTGTTTGTATCAGAGTATGGGGTGCATATAGAGCATTGTATTTCACTACACTACAAAATCAGAAAAGTCCACCAAAAGTGGTCTCATGGAATGCTATTTCCCACGGTCGGCCCTAATCAATAGATTTTTTATATAATCTAATGTACTCTCAATAATAGGCCTCAACTAGTTCTCATCAGAGTCAGTCCCAATGAAAAGAAGTTGTTGAGTTACCATTACATCAAGCATATGAGAATCTTGAGCAGGCATCCCGATTAGAGGATGTCAGGAGTCAGAGAATGAAAATGTATGAAATAGCACAACGATCTTTCGAAACAAGTGATTTAAGTGGTTGTCAGATGATGCACCAAGATAATGTCTGAACCAAAAATACACAAAATTAAAAGAATAGTTGGACGAATTTCAGCCATAGATTTTCTAGAATCACCCTAGATTTGATGATCGGGGGCTCATTTCATTCAACATTCAAATTGATTCAACAAAGATCAAATATTTAAAGAAGAATAGGAACATCCCCGTCCTATAGGGATAGGGGCTTTTTCACATTTGCAATACCCTCCTCAACCAAAGTTAGTTTTCTCCCTATTAGGGAATAATACACAAGAAGAGCATACAACTAAACTATCCGAGGATTCCCTTTTGGTTACTGTCTGCCAAACAGTTCTGGGGAATTCATCATATAAGAGAACAGAGTCTCATGGAAGACACAAAGGAAAATGATTTTGAAAAAACACTGACAGAATACCATTTATGCATTATGCATCAGTAATTTACATTAACACCACTATAAAAGATCCTACAAAAAATGAGTTCAGTTATGGGGAATCGGAATTTGGAGTTCTTATCAATAATATGGTACTTACCGAGGAAAATGAAGAAGGTGTGTGCACCTGATATCAGAGGCTTACCTAGAATCTTTGTATGCCTTCAAATAACAAACTCCCCCCTCTCTGAAAGGAATCTAACAAGGGGAAAGAAAAAACTCATATCACATCTCACTTTTCCACTATAGAAGGTCAATATCATTTTCTTGAAGAGTGATTTGAACAGTAAGAAGAGGAAATAAAGGATTTGAAAGGACTCAATATAGAGTTAATTCGAAACATCATTTCTGCTAGATGTACTCCCCAGGAAGGTCCTCAACCTACAAATCCTATAGGATCTTATCATCAAGGAGGATTTATAGTAACTATAAATGTGGATAATTTATTCCCTCTATTGGGTACACAATCAAGGTAGGATTAAACACATCCTGATAGGCATGTTCCCATGGGTTATCCAAGGTAGATATCAGTACCACTATCAGTGGTTTTTCTGATCATTGCACCAGCTGAAGGTCTTGTTGTTATACCTTTACAAAATCTAGCTCATTCGGATATTCCACAAATACTTATTAACACAATTGAGGCATTAAGAACTCGATTGGATGCTACAGAGAAACGACGTGAACCGGTTCTTCCAGAAAAGAGAGCTTACCCTGAATGGGTAGATGCAATTTCCCCCACCCCCATCAAATTTTTTGAATACTACATTCCCAATCATTAATGGTTCGGGAGATCCAGAAAAAAATTTAACACATTTTGTTTCTCGTTGCAATCCCATGATGGGAACATCTCAACAACAAGAAGCAGTAATGTTTATATGTTTTGTGCAGTCATTACAAGGACCCAATTTTTTCTTGTATACATGTTAACAATATCGATCAATTACTATATGGGTAGATCTCTATCAATAATTCCTTCTTTTATTTAGCTCGATGCTAAAAAAGATGATAGTTTTTTATCTTACCAATTTTAAAAATGGGAGAATGCAAGAGTTTCAGATTTCATTGCATGATGAAAAGGATTAACATACTCCTTAAGTCTAGCACTCCCTCAAGAAGGGTTGCTGCCAATATGTGTGGAAAATATTCATGATGATCTTGGCACACCATTGATCCCTGTGAAATACATAGGAGGGTTTCAAGACCTTACATAAATCTCTCAACATATAGAAGACTCTATTATAGAAACTAATGCTAAAACTCATGTAATTTCATCTGCTCCTGGGAGGAGGATTGGAAAGGAAGAAGCTACTATAGTCACACTCAAGAAGGCACCTGTACCTTCTTCAACTTCCATACCTTCATCACACTGAAGGGATCCTCTTCTTAAGCATCAGCCGCAACAACCGCCTCGTCAAGATGATCAAATAGATAAAATACAGAAATAGTTTGAGGAATTAAAGAACAAATGTCACGACCCATCCTCGGGGCCCATGTCGTGACTACCCAAGCATACCTCCCATAGGCTAGAGGCTGGAGACTAGCACCAAAGGCGAATCCCTGATAAAAAGGGTAGGCATTGCCTTTAATCTTGTAACTCACACAATGTGAAAACAAGCAGTAGAAGTAACAAGTACTAAAATAGAAAAGAAAAAGTGTGTGGAAATTAAGTGGTCCAGAATACAAACCCAACTGAACAACAAGTACAAGTACAAGTAAAAAGGGAAAACAACTCCTGGATCGTCCACCAGGGAATCCTACTGGAAGGGTAGGTATAGAACATGAAAGAATCGTCCTTGAAGTACGTCATGTCTAGTCCAGCTCTGAGCAGCCTCCCGTCCGTCACCCTCAGCCTCGATCACTGTTGTTTGTCATCTACACATAACCTAAAAAGGTACGGGCAAAGCCTGTACAGGGGTGAGTATAAAAATACACAGTAGGGGACCCCGAGACCCTCAAAGGTCACCCAAAATCCACTAAGGATAAACCATAGTAGTAAGATACAATCATGAAGTATCAACCATCCGTACTAAGGTATATGCCCATACATATAGCTAAGTTACCCAACACAGTCCGGCTCCAACACTTGAGCCCAAGCACAACCCATTCCTCAAAGGAAGTAAAGTCAATCACCTCGATGATAATGATTGAAAGTCAAGACTCTTCTCACACAGGTATACGAAACACGAATACGGGTATAGATGATTAGATGTAACCGTTGAATCATCTCCTCTATCGAAACCACATAGGATCCTGGAATAATATCAACGTTATCGAACCCACGTAAGATCCTTGTACAGTTGTCATCACTGTCGAACCCACAGAGGATCTCGGTATAGAAGTCACCGCTGTCGAACACATGGAGGATCCTCGTACAGAAGCCATTTTTGTTGAACACATGGAGGATCCTGGTATGGTATCGTCACTGTCGAACCCACGGAGGATCTTATCATCTCAATCGTAGCCAACTCTAGGGTTTTCGCACACAGCACGCTCGATTCCAGGAGGGTCTGCTCCTCGAGCCAAGTTTTGATACATCAACTACCACAAAGTCTAGAGTTGATGTATCTCGTAGTTCTGTCTCATCATAAGGAACCCAATACAATAGACAATGCTTCAATCGGATGCCCAGTCTGTGAGTTATTGGCATTTCCGTTCCAAGTACCCAATTGGTTTTTAGGATCAAACCAACTCGACCGTGTCCCAAATGTTTCCAAATCTCAAGTAGGATATTCCAAAATAATCTTCTTGCTCCATGAATTCCATCTTCGTAGACAGTGCATCGATCGGACACCTGTAGCCCAAGATGCGGGCTAAAAGGTGTAAATGGCCATACCATGTCCGGGTCCGGTCTAACCCAGTCGGACCGACCCAGCCAGACTCGGCCCGAACTGGGGTTTGACCCAGTTCACGGGTGAGGCCTGACCCGAGTGGGCGGCCCGGCCCAGCGCGACACGGCTGAAGGGTGGCCCGACCGAGGGGCGGCCCGACCGAGGGGCGGCCCTGCCGAGGGGCATCCGACTGAGGGGAGGCCTAGACGAGGGGCGGCCTGAACGAGGGGTGGTCTGACCCAGGTGGTCCTTCTTGTCTGGATCCATGGTGGCTGGCCTGGCCGGCAGCCACCGCACCTCCACTGCAGTGTGATGGTGCCGCGGTTCTACTACCTTCCTCACGTCGTGATGGTGTCGCACCTCCACTGCCACAGCCTGACCTAGCCACGGCCTTCGGCTCCACCACGCAGCGCGACGATGCCGCGCTTCTTCATCTACCATGGACCTCTTGGCCTCAGTTCCTCCCCGACGCGGTGTGACGGCACCGCACCCATTTGGCACTGCTGCGGTCCGCCTTCGTCTCTTCAACCAAACAAGAACCCACGGAGGGACGATGGACCGTGTTTGTTCGGCCCGCGCCCTTTTCATTAGGTGATAACAAGTGGACTTCAACGAACCTCAAAAAAACAAGGAACGAGGATTTAACTTAATCCAAACAAACCCCTACCTTGTAATCGATGATCGCTTGACGGAGTTATGGGAAGAGAATTTGAAGACGTCGTCGTATGTTGTGCCTGTCACACACCGCCGATCCCGGGCTCAAGCGTCATCCTTGTTCATCATCAGAGAGGATGTCATTATTCGTTGGATAAGATGTTGTTCTTCGTTGGAGAGGATGTAGTTCTCCATGAATTCTCCCAAAGATCTCCCAAAGTTTCACCCAAAAAGAATCTCCAACGCCAAAATTAAATAATAGCTCCACCATTATTTTATTATTCATATGAAATCAAAAAGTATTCAAAAGAATTAAAATCACTTCAAATTAGTTAATTGGAATTAATTAATTCTTTTGTGTGTTATCACCAAAATGAGGGAAGGTGGAAAGTTAAGAGGCTCCAAAAAAATTTATGGGGGAAGTGAAGAGTTCATCCTCCTTAATTGGGGGTTCAAGGGAGTTAGAGAGGCCATGTGGTCCCCACCTAATAATCCTCCAAGGGAGGTTATGTGGGGGTGTACCCCACCACCATAACCTCTCATGGGAGGTTACGGTGTTGTGGCCCCCACCTCCAACCACCACTTGGTGGTTTTAACCACCTCTAATAAAATAAAGTGAATACTTTATTTTATTCAATTTAATTCAAAACCTCCAAAAATTATCTTCCACTCACGATAAATCGCATCTGCAGTGAAGGTATCACTTTGAAATCACTGATGCTACGAGTTCAACAGTGCCCCCGTATTTCAATTCTGAGCACCGGTTCAAAAGATATAAAATCCCACACGTACGTTTACTGAATGTACTCGAATAAAACATCAGAAATTGATTCGGGGCACACTGGGCCTCGGAATCAAGCGCCGTCAGAAACTGCGGACTCGTAAAATTACCATGTATTTATGAAAAAAACATTCCATGGAATTTCCGGGTCTTTACAAAAAAGTTTATTATTTATGGAATAAAAAAGTTCCTGGTTGCATCATCTCATCTCTGGAAAACAATTTGGTTCAGTTTCCAAAGCCGAAGAAACCAAATAAAAAAGGAGATGAAAATATTCTGAATTATTGTCCCTTTAACCATATGTTAGGGAATCACATCATGGTTGTTTTTGTTTTCAAGGAACTCTTGTAAAAGAAGGTAGACTCTGGACAATTGAAACTGAAAAATTCGTCAGCTCAAGTAGCATGTGTTACTGCAACTAATCCAGAGGAAGAAGGTGAATGGAAAGAGGTCAAAAGTAAAAATGTTTAGAAATATAAAAATTGTATAATTAGAAAAATGATCAATCAGAATCATTAAATTTTATGAAAACAGTTGAAACAATAGATTGTGTCTTCTTACACTCCTGCCACAACAAACCCATATTCATCAAAAGGTAATTCCTCAAAGAAGTGAAGTGATTATATGGACAAATAGTATCCAGAAGAAGACGATCTCATGTCATGGACAAATTTGTCCTTAACCCTGGTTTATTTTATGACATCTATTTCAAAATCATGGGCACCACCCCACCAAATGTAACAACCAAAATTAACCTGTCAAGAAGAATCATCGTCAGATGAAAAATATATCTTTGGTTCTGTTATTGTTATCCATTTAACGGATCCTTGTGCCAATGGTGATTCTGATTATAATGAGCCTGAATTAATTGTACCTAATTGGTGAACTATAGGAAGAGTACAAGGTCAAGGATTCAAGGGAAGATGTTTGAATTTAAGAAATCACCATTTTAACTCTACCCCTGATCAAACCATATATGCAGCCGAAACTCATGGAAGAGCCCTTCAGCGGGCTCATCAGGAACAAGGAGTTTCTTCCATGAAAGACAGGTTCAGTTCTGACGTGATTATTCTTGAGAACTGATTATTAGTCACGCCATCTTCTTCTCAACATGTGCATGAATATAGTCAATCTAACTTAACAAATCCAGGAATATTTACAGCTTCTTCTTCAACACAAAATACGTCTATATTAGAAGCATCGACTTCCAAAGTACCTGAAAAACTGCATCTCCATGCCGAGAAACACATAAATTTGGACCAAAAGTATGATGTATTGAAACAACTGGCCCAAGTATTGGTCAAGTTGTCAATTATGGATTGTTTGAATATTCCGAATGATATTCGAGAGGCACTCATTGAGCCTTTGTCAAGTCCACAAGAGTTTGAAACTGATGTTGATGTTGTTGAGGTTTACCATATAGAGGATGATTCTACAGAATTTCATGCAGTCATATCTTTTACAGATGATGATGAAAATGATGTGGTGCATGAGAATATCAGACCTTTTTATTTGTCTGTAATAGTCAATGACATAGGCATCCGACGATCCTTCATTGATAATGGCTCCAGAATCAATCTCATTCTCATTCATACACTTCATCGATTGGGGATGACTGAATCTGACATATCTCCTTCCACTTTAACGTTTCAAGCTTATGATAAGAATGAGAAAGATCCTATGGGAAAGATTACAATCAGATCTCATTTTGGAGATCCTATGTCAAATTCAAATATCATGGTTGTTCATCAGGACACAACCTTTAATATTCTTTTTGGAATGCCTTGGAAACATCAGCATGCAACCATACCTTCTTCATACCACCAATGTCTTTTGTACTGTTTCAATGGTAAAATCTGAACATTGTATGGTGAAGAGGCTCCATTAAAAACATGTGAATCTCAATACATTGAGGTAGAGTTTCATCACACAAAAGTAATGAATTCCATGAAAAAATAAATAACCAGATTTAATGCTCTTAATGGACTGGAAAAGATACCAGAAAATCCATTTATGCATTTGAGTATAGATTATGTGCTACCAATAAATCAAATTCAAAGGGTAAAACCAAATCCAATCACTCATCCAATAACTTCCATATTTTCAATTACAACAACCGAGCCTGAAAATGTGGTGGAAATTACTAATTCACAAAGTAGTGATGGAAGCTTAAATGGAGATGTCTTCATTTCATCCACTGAATTACAACAAGCCTCTGCTTCATCAACCAAAGTAGAAGATATTTTATCAATTCTAGAGGAAGACAAAGATGTCGATTCTCAATCCATCATTCTCCCTTTATTACCATAGGATAACCCTTTTTCATTAGTACGGTTAGATATGGTGGCCTCCTCTTTAGGATGTTCAAATACTGAATTCTCCCCTAACTCTGGAATTTTTTCCATGTCATCTACTATGTATGTGGAATCATAAGAGTTAATGCATAATGAATAAAAAGAGGAAGATCTTAGGGACACTGCTCCATCATTTGAGGAAGGTGTATCTTCCCCTATGGATTATCTCAGAGAAATAAATCTGGGTACAGAAGAAAATCAACGCCCCACTCTAATTAGTGCAGCCATGACCTCTGAATAGCAACAGGTGTATACATCATTTCTAAAGCAATGTCGAGATATATTTTCTTGGAATTATACAGAAATGACAGATCTTAATCATGATGTATCCACCAATCATTTGAGTTTTCCATAATAATATCATGGATTTGATCATGCAGCAAGAAGAACACACCCAACTCATGCCTCCATAATTGAAGCTGATGCTGACAAGATTATAAAGGCTAACTTGTTCAGAGAAGTTTATTATCCCAAATGGCAGGCCAACATTATCCTAGTGAAAAATAAGAATGGATAAATTAGAGATTTAATTTATTTCAGATATCTTAATAGGCGTTGTTCTAAATATTATTTTCTAGTTACAATTATAGAGTTTTTAATTGACACAATGGATGGATATAAAGTTACTCCCTTCATGTATGGCTACTATGGGTATAGTAAAATCCATATGGCCCTAGAGGATGAAGAATATACAGCCTGTAGATCCCCTAATGGTGTGTTTTTCTATCAGGTAATTCCCTTTGGATTAAAGAATGCAGGTGAAACATACCAAAATTCCATGCACCATATCTTCAAACCCTTATTAGGGAAATTTGTTTAATATTATATGGATGATTTGGTGGTCAAAATATATACAACATTGCAATCACTTGGTTGATTTGGAGACCATATTCCATAAACTTCGACAACACAATTTGAGGATGAACCCCTTAAAATGTGATTTCAGGGTAACCTTAAGAAATTTCATTGGCTTCATTGTACACCATCGTGGTATCAAGGGTGATCTTGAGAAAACAAAATCAATCCTTTGTATGTCACCTCCTAAAAATATGAAAGAATTAAGAGGACTCCAAGGACACTTGGCCTACATTCAGTGCTTTATTTCCAATTTAGCAAGCTAGTGTTTACCCTTCACCAGATTAATGAAGAATAAAATCACCTACCAATAGACTGAATTCTACCAAGAAGAATTTGACAACCTAAAGAAATATCTCTTAAGTACACTGGTATTAATCCCACCTATTGAAGGGATACCACGTATCATCTATATGACAACATTAGAGTGATCACTGGGTGCCTTCCTCACCCAAATGAATGATAATGGGAATGAAAACAACCTTTACTATCTTAGTTGAACTATTCTTGATACGGAAACTTGATATTCAAGTATTGAAAAGTTTAGCCGAGCATTAATTTTTGATGTTCAGAAATTGTGGCACTACCTTCAACATCATGAAGTCCAATTGGTGTCTCGCAATAATATACTCAAATTTTCCTCAGTCATCCTAATCTTATTGGGAGACTGGCATGGTGGGGACTTATTTTTCAATAGTATGATATCCAGTTTTTCCCTCAAAAGGAAATAAAAGGCCAAACTATGGCTGAGTTCCATGATGAGCATCCATCTACAGAAGATACATCATTTAATACTGAACTTCATGGTGAATAGTTCTTCTCTATTAAGGATAATTCCCAAACATGGGAAACGTATTTTGATGGTGCTTCCAGAATTCCAATAAGGAAAATAATGGAAAACCCTAAACTCATCAATTTTGGGTTATGAATTTTCCTTATTTCCCCAAAATCTGTAGTATTTTCCTTTTTCTTGTTGTTTTCAGAAGGTGGTACCAACAATGAGGCAGAATATCAAGATCTCATCATAGGTTTCGAATTATCCCTTCAGGATAAAATTGATCATTTAAAGGTTAAAGGTGATTCATAATTGGTAATAAAACAAATTAGTGGGGAATATTCTATCAGAAAAGAAGAGTTAATAACTTTGTGTGATTACATCAGAGGGTTAATGGAGGAATTTCCCTCATATTCGACATTGTCTTATGTCCCGTGATCACAAAATGATCAAGTAGATGCACTGGATAATGCAGCTACAGCCTTGGGAGATCCAAATAGGGATGAGACAGTCAACAGTATAGCCCATCATCGTGTGGTTTTACCTTTTTTTTCCAAATTATAATAGATGAAATTAATGAAATTAGCCCTATTTCTGAACCATATGGTCATACCACGAGATGGAGAACATCCATCATGGAATATCTTCAAAATGGAGTACTTCCACCAAATAAGGCTGAAAAAGAATAGATCTGGTGATGAGCATCCAATTTCATTCTTTATGATAGTCCAAACCACCAAAAGATACTCTATAAGTGAGGCTTTGATTGAATCCTCTTCAGATGTATTGATGGAGAAGATACTACAGTCGTCATAAAAGAAGTACATTCAAGAGTTTGTGGTGCACACCAGTCTAGGCACAGACTCTCTGATCAGATCTGAAGGCTTGGATACTTTTGTCCTTTAATAACATAGGATTGTACAGATTTCCCTAAAAAATATTATCCCTACCATGTGAATGACAACATATTTCATCAACCCCTGTAGTTTCTATATATAGCTAAATAGTCATGGCCATTTTCCACATGGTCAATGGATGTAGTAGGGCCTTATCCTCCAGCCACAACTATGAAGTTCAAGTATATTCTCCCTGCTACTGGCTTCTTCTCTAAATGGCCAGAGGCAACACCTCTCAAGGAATTTGACGCCAAAATAATTGTTAGTTTTTTAAAAACTAATATCATCACCTGAATTGGTGTCCCATATACTATTTTGACGAATGGTGGCACCAATTTTTGTTCTGTTGAGGTTAAAAAGTTATATCAGGAACATAATATCAAATCTAACAATTCATCTTGCTATCATGCGGTGGACAATGGATAGATAGATGACTTCAATAAGACCCTATCAAATATACTCTAGAATATGGTGGATAAATGTAATAAATCATGTCCTGATAAAATTTTGAATGATTTATGGGCTTATTAGACAACTACATGTACTACTACCCAACCAACTCCCTATTCGTTGGTTTATGGAACTGAAGAAGTTTTTCCAATTGAAATGAAATTTCCTTCACTCAGACTTGCAATCTGTGATTAGTTGTTTATAGATGAGAGGTCCCAGATATAGTTCAATGAGTTGGAATGATTATATGATAAAAAATTGCATACATTGCATCATCTAGAAGTATATTAGAATAGAAATGCATGAGCTTTTAACAAGAATGTTCACCTCAATTCATTTCATCAAGGAGAATTGGGATTGGTCCTTAGGACTCCAATGATACCAAGAAAGAAATCTCCAAAACATGAGCCAAAGTGGGAAGAACCTTATTGCATACATAAGGTCTATTCAAATGGATCTTATGACGTATTCTCAATGGATAGAGAGATTATTACAACTCCAATAAATGTGATATTCTTGAAGAAATACTTTGTGTAGTTGTGCATATTCATCCCCACTGTAGGGATTTAAACGACATAGTACAACGCCCTCAATACCATACTTTAAATTGCATAGTACAATGTCCTTGCTACAAGACTTAAAACTGCACATCCCCCATGTCCTAGTTGCAAGACAATAAAATTCATAACAACCATAATAATTTATGCTTCATGACGTTAAAATGCATAGTATCTCTATCCTTATCACATGACGTTAAACTGCATGACATCATTTTTCCTCATTGCATGTCATTAAACTATATGACTAACATTTTTTCTATTTGACTTTAGAAGCTTCCATAAGCGAACATCATTGACATCATCACTACTCCTTAGTGGCACATGAGTCCCTCTCTTTCCTATGACTAAGTCAGATCTTTATAGAAACCTTATTTCAAGAACTATGTATGGCTTGATTCTCATTTTCCAATGAGATACATAGAGACACCTAAATCTCCAATTTTGGGCCCAGAAACAATCACAAAATCTTCTTATTTTCTTTTCACCCCCTTTATATGAATCAGATCTATACATAGTGTTTCCATAAGATATATGATTTGGTCCTTATACCACTTTATGTCTTAAGATTTACTGTTCTCTCAAAATGTGTCAAAATCCCCCATTCTTTATGTAAAACTCTATTAGAGTGATGAATGATTGTTTAAAGAACTATATATGACTTAATTCTCATCTATTTGAGATACTTAGAGATGCCAATATTTTCAATCTCGTGCCTAGCTACGACCGTGATAAAAAAATTGTTATTTCTTGTAAAATATTCAAATCTGCATAGGGAATGTTTTAAGAATTATGTATGACTTAATTATTTCTCCAGCAAGACACATAGTGAAACTTGGGTTTTATCCCTTAATCTAGTTAAAATATTCCTTTCTTTTCACATAGTTTCATCTTCGTCCTTACCGCATGACGTTAAACATCATGGAAATTTAACACCCCTATTCTTCACCTGTGTCACCTTTGTATTATAGAAGAAACCCTTACTACTCCCTATTTATCACACTGAGCATAGCTCAAGTGGGATTAGGAATTTGTTAAAAGGAATATTTATATAAATAAGGTGTCTCAAATTCTTATAGGGTTATTAATGTCCTCACTGCATGACTTAAAACCGCATAGTATAATGTCCTCAAACTGCACATCACAATATTAATTTAGAGGAAACAATGAAAGTTTCCATTTTACATATGAGTATGATCAATGTAAATGATGTCAAACACATATCCAATATTGATTAAAATATTTCTCATCTGCATTGGGCATAACCTCCTCCCATATTACACTCTCTAAATCTTAAATGTTTCCATATCTTCATAATCTTTCTTACGGTTTCTAGTGTTAGATTTTCTATTACCTAGGAGCTCTTTTTCTTGACTATACAACATTTTCCCTTATGTGTACTTTCATAAGATGCCTACATAAAAGTCCTATCAATCAAAAGATGCCATTATTTGACTTTACAGTATATGCGAGAGTTGACCCTATATAAACAGCTCCCATAACGGGTTTTATCAAATAATGGTAACATCGTTCTTGGTTATAGTATCATTTTCCACTTTAATCTTTGATGAAAATATGAAAGAATTTGTATTTTAAAATAGTCATTCAGGTATATTTGTCCCATTATCTTTCTCTTGATCTAAATGTCTCATGACCTGGGTTTACAAATTTCCCTCATCATGTGTTCAATGCAATATGAAATATCCTTGGAATCACTTGGACACATGTCATATACTGTTTACATTTCGGGTCCTAGTTGTATGACCTAAAACTATAGACATCATAACTTTTATGTTTGGGTCAGATCTTCATAAAAGTACTATTCCTCCAATTCTTTGGAAATTTTGGTTGAAAATACCCTTTCAATATTCTGGTACATTTCTCCATAAACCAAACTCTGTTATTGGAAAAATATGAATCTTCATAATATTTCTTCAACTTTCATCAATAGAATGTCAAATATCAAAGAGATATTTTTTTGACTAGGTAGCAGATGCCCTTAGGCAGCCTTATAGAAGTTGCCTATATAATAGGCTTGTCAACCAAAAGATGCCACTATTTGTATATGCAACATATGCCCAAGTTGGCCCTGTATAACATAGCCCCCATAATAGGTTTTTCAGATAATGGTAACTCAGTTATTTGAAAAATACTTCCTATAATGCTTTTAGCCCTTTCCCCATATCCTACCTCATTTCCAGAAATTCCCAAATCACAGTTTACAATTTTCCCTTCCATACCTAAATATGATAGTGTGTTTTCAAAAAAATTGTCAAAAAACTAGGAGAGTTTTGTACATTTGGTCAGAGCTAAAGACCATAAATTATAGCCACCCAATGTCCACAATGCCCGACATAAAACTTCATAGTACCGATTTCCTCACTACATGACTTAAAACTGCATAGTACCAATGTCCTCATTACATGACTTAAAACTACACAGTAACACTGTCCTCACTACATGACTTAAAACTACACAGTATAATATTATAAATTCACCTTTATGATAAATCATAACCATTCCGTGTACACTAAATTATTATAGAAATGGTTTTCATATCCAAGACATATGTCAGTATAAAATAGCCCTTTCATTCTTAAGATACATTTCCTTGGAAAAGCCACCCAATGTGGTCTTGAGTCACCCAAATCTTATTTACCCCTATTTATCTACAGAAAAACATTAAATTCCTAAAGAGCTATTTTTCTTGACTATGAAGTATATTCTGTTAGGCAGCCTTGCATAAGTTGCCTACATAACAGACTTGTCAGCCAAAAGATGCCACTATATGGCTATGCAGCTTATGCCCTAGTTGGCCCTGCATAACACATCCCCCATACCAGGTTTTTCAAATAATGGTAACTTCATTCCTAGAAAATACACCCCTTATGTTGATACATGTTTTAAATTTGGTGACCATAATAATCATGGCTCGAGATTCCCCTTTGAAACATTTAATGAATACTAAATCAATTCATAGCCACAATTTTTTTTGATCAAATTCAAAATTTATGGTCAAAGCTATTCGACCCTAAATATTAGCCCATTATAGTCTAACATGCATGCCTCTGAACTTCCAAACAACAAAAGACTCGATACTCGTTAGATTGAGAACCCGCAAAGGGAACTCTAAATAAAAGTTGAGTCCCAACTCATTAAACGTGAATTTTGTTTAGTTCAGGTAATTTTGAGCAATAAAAAGTCAAGAGATATAATTTTTGTGGGGTTTTCCATATAACCCTAGTAAAAAAATCAAACTATGATTACTGGGCCCAATGGCCTTGGTAAAACAAAAGTAGTTAGCGAAAGTGAAAACACAAATGATTAAAGACAAAAAAAAAATTCCTTTATGGAAAATTTTCATATAGGAGAATCCACAAGTTGGAGTCTCTCCCTCAGAAATTAAAAAATGATTTCTCAGTAATTTCTCATTTGTTTGACAGCCTCTTGAGCCCCATAAACTTCTTGTTGAATTTTGTCTATTTGACTAGCCTTGATCTCTTCCACATGAAGTGCTTCTCTAGCATCTGTAATGGATTTTTCACCATTCTTCTGGACTTATCGTAATGAGCTATATAGCTGGTCAATCCCCTGTAATGATATCTAACTCTTGTTGAAGACATAGTTTCTTAAAAGTCCTTTAATTAATTGTCTACTTTAGTCCCTTCAACTTTTCATTATGATTATCCTCAGCCTGGGACAATGCTGCTTGTAACTCTTCAATATTTACTGATAGATTGGATTTTATCAAGTCCTTTAAAAGATTTTGATCTTGCTCCCTCCTCTGGATAATCTATTTCACTACAGTATGAATTTTACAGATTCAAAAATGCCAAATCCTAGCATGATAAATAGATAAGAAATTTTTGGAATTCCTGAAGGCAGTTCCTCAAGGGGCATCTCAAATATTATATTCCTGATGATTTTCCATGATTTTTGATGAGAAAGACGAGGAGCCTTATTCAGTTCTGGGTCTGATTTAGAATCATTATCATAAGGAGGGGTATATTCTGGGACAACTTCACTTAAAGAAGTGCCCTACTTGGCTCCTTCTTGAACAATGGTTGCTCCTCCTTCCAATGTTGTTTGGTCTGATGCAGAGGCATCACCTCTAGTAATAGCCATTGAAGTAGATAAACCTATATGTTAAATCAAGAATTATTGTTATGATTAGATTTAAGAAATAAAATAAGTGAATGCAATCACAATATCAATATCTCTTACCTAATAGTAGGTCAACAGCTTGAGAAGAATCCTCCCAATGTTCTTAGTTTCATCAATTTTGTTTGAGGTCTCAGGATGAGGAGTTCTATCTTTAATATGATTAGGATTTTTAGAGTGAATCTCATGAAGACCAGCTATATCAAGATCCACCTAAGCCAATGTCTCAACAATGGTGGGGTTGAGATTAATATCAACACATCCTTCAAGTACCGTTGCAGAAACAGTTTCTTTAAATGGAACTGCATATTTCAATCAACCATGGTTAACAGGTTAATCATAAGAATATTATTAGGATGAATAATGAGAACTCACATCCAATTGATTCTATGGAAGGAACTCCAAAATCTATTAATGAATTTGATATATTAACAAGTTCAAATAGTTATTCAAAATACATTCCAAGGTTTATCATTTCATCCAATGATATCTCCAATCCCATGTTAGTCTCACCTATGGGAGAACTTGGTGTGTTTTCTTCACAACCTTCCTCTGGAAACCATTGACCCTGATTAGCTTCTTCAAAAACAATTGAGGGGTCAACGTCAGTTGTTTCCATATATTCTGGTGCATGTGATGAACCTAAAAGTATCACATAATGGAAGTAACCTAGTGTTTCATTTTATTCCTTAAGAAGTATTATATATTTACCAGAAGCTTCCTCTCCTATGATAATGGGAATCTGAGCAATGCTAGGAATAGATGTTGGTTCCTTTGACTTTAATGCCTCTTCATGAACCACTGGATTTTCATGAATTTTTTTCTGCTTAGTTGCACCTTCTACATGTACTTGAATCTTATCAGTAGTTTCTTTCAAAGAAGAAATAGAAGAAGCCCATGTAATCTTAAAAAGTTTAAACAATTTTCCTTAAATAAAGAATAAAATTCATGATTACCAGGGAGACTTAAAACTGCTAATAAAGAGATTAACCATGGCCTTCTTTCGTTGGTTCTTTTGCATCTTTGCCTATTTCGGAGGGCTTGCATCATCATCTATAAAGATAGGTATCTGAGATTCCAATACCCTCTTTATTTCCTCCTCCATGGCTTATTGGCCTAGAGATATTTCTCCCATTTCACAGGGTGACCTAATAGCTCCAAGAGTATCACCTATAGGGCTATACTGTGGTGAAAGAACTTCAGTTGTTTTTCCTTTTCCCAACTGTAAGTTAAGATGACATTTCTCCAAAAATAACAATTTTTTGACTAAATTTAAAGTTTCAAAATGTAAGAGAATGTGATAAAAAGGAAACTTACATCCTCATGATCTACAAAGTCATGCCAATATTCATCTAGTGAAGAATTTATCTCATCCATGATACCATAATCTATCATTTCCTTTACCCGTTTTGTGGTAGGAATTGATTCATTAGTGGAATATATGAGCATTTATATTTCTCAAATATAGATCCTTACATTATTGGGATTATTCCTAAAATAATATCAGAAGAAGTCCACAAATCCCATACTCCTAAAATGTGCAGTCCTTCACATAGATCCATCCACATGGTTTTAGCATCATATTATAGATTATACCATGTTTAAATATCCTCTGGTCATATATTTTTAGAATTTTATATCTAAGGGTTTTGAGGAGGATCCTACAACCTTGGACTTGAGTTTCTTCCCAGTACCCACAGTTATGGATGAAGGATTAAAAATTGGAACTTTCCACTCTTTATAATGATGGAAACTAGATCTTTTTGATACGAACTCAGTAGGGACTGATGGAGTGGCACTCTTAATTCTGACAGGAGGGTTATATCTAGCACAAGGTCTTTTAGGTGAATTTGGAGCGTCATCACCTCCACCCTATGATTCTTGAAAGTCGGACCCTGATGATGAAGAATTATCTTCCAAATAACATGGTTCCTTCCTAATAATTCTCTTTATCCACACTCAATGGAAAACATGATTTAATACCCCTTTAGGGTAATATGCAACCTAATTTTCAGCATACCAGATCATAAATCTGCTTAGTGCGTCAGTGACGGGTAAATTAAAGACTACCCCAGTCTTATCTGTAGATGTCAACAACCATAGTTTTCACAAATCTATAAAGAGAATATGCCTCACATATGATTTATCTGTTGACTCTAGTGGCCAACATTCCATCTCTGCAAGCTAGCATATATGACCTCAATTCCAAACTGGTAGTACCATCATTAACAAATCTCCCTATAGGTGGATTCCTATAAAGAAAAAAATGGAATTCCTTATAAATTCTCATTATGGAATTGATTTCATAAGCATTCAAGGATAATGGTGAAATACCAGAAAAATCCTGAATAGATGGTCGGGAAGAACTTCCAAAAACCTGTACTCCAATTTTCCAAGCATAAGTTCTGATGTGAGTAGTGATCCATCCCCACAACACTGGTAATGGTCCTGCTATTCTAAAATGAGACTTTCCCTTTTACATATGTAGCAAACTCCTATGAATCTTGGCCAAAACAGGAGTAGCCAACCCCACCATCCTTTTCTCTGCCAACTTAGCTGCAATAAAAAAAGGTTCTTAGCCTCATGCCTCCTTTGGAGTATAGAACAGGTAGTAAATAGACACTGATCCACATGTCTAAGATACCATCCAGACGTGTCATTGCAGGAATTTTTGGGTTTATTTTATATCCCCATTTATCGAATTCCTCTTTCTCCAATATAGGCCAAAAAGTGTCAGGAGTGCCTCTCTTCTCTTCCCTTGGACAACTAGTAGGATGGGTGTAAGTGGGACCCTTTTCATTCTTATTTATTAAAAAATATTTCGATCCATTCCTCAAGATGAATACCCCTTCTCGTGTGAGTTTTTTTGGTGACTGAATTCATGAGTTTATTAAATATTTCGATAAACTCATGAACCAAATATGGTGTCTTCTCCAAGTCATTCCATGTCACCTTGGGAATAATAAACTTTTCATACATGTCTCCAAGGATTGGAGCTCCATAAATCTAGTAAACATCCCTCAAGATGATACCTACCTCTCCATGTGTTAAATGGAAGGATTTAGTCTCTGGGATCCATCGACATAAAAATTATGGCATGAAATCATCATTCCTATACACATAGGTTTTCCCAACCCAAATAGCCTCATAAATCCAGATGCCTCTCAAATCATCTGCAAATTTTGCACATGTCTTTATCACCTTGTATTTCCGCATCCATGCAGGTTTTACACCACCTCATGAGTGAAAGTCCCAACTTTTCTTCAAACCCTAGGACTAATCTGTCTGAGAATCTCGAAAGATGGATGAATATAAGTGTTCTTTCATCTCGGGTCTGTGTGACTTCAAATCTGGGGCACATTGGATGTGATGCATAATATGAGATTTACATACTCTCCCATCATTAGAAAATGATCCCCCAATAGAAACATTGGCTGATGAGAAGTTGGTATAATCCTAAAACCTAGAATGTGGGACTCAGTTCTTTGGATCTGGAATGTTATCATCCTACAAATGTCCATAGCTATACCAAGGTAGATAGGTTCTTTGAGGAAAGTTGAAATGATACTTCTTCAAATATTTTTCTATGTCTAGAAGTGTGGTTACTCAAAATTCAAAGTAATCATGACCAATGAAATTCATCATTTCATCAATCCTCTAGCAGGCAAGCTCATCAACAGTTACAATACTTTTGAGAGCCATTGAAACTGCAAAAATATAGAGATCATCTTTTTAAAGTAAGTTCATTTTTAGTGTTTTACAAAAAATGAAAAAGGCATTAAGGCATGCATGTTTAAAATGTGGAACACACGTATATGTCGGCGCACAAGTTTGGTGCCCCACTTATAGTGCACAGCTAAAAAATTTATAGAAGAAGTGAGGTGAAAGAGAAGCACCTGAATAGCAGAAAACATGTGTGCTGAGAGAAGAAAATTTGAAAGTTATGAGACTTTTTGTGGAAGTGAGGCCATTATATATAACAAACACATGTCACCCTTTGTTCCAGAAGTCCTACGCATAGAAAACATGCACTCCCACATCTACATGAGTGCCAAAACTTGCACGACCCAGTGCTCTTTTTCTTTTTCCTTCACTACCTTACCTCAGTATACGATCCTCTATTCATTTTGAATCCAATACAGAGGGGGGGGGGACTTTTTTTGACACCAAATTTTGTCAAAGAGTCTAAAAATATGACCAAGGGAATCCATTAGTAAGAAAAAGAAGGAAACTACGTAATGAAAAGTCAATATTTTCAAAATCATGAGTTTGTGGTCACCTTAGTCTTCCCAAAACTCTATCGGCGTGCAACCTACATGTGCATCGCCAATATCTCAGGTAGCCCACTTGTGTGCCCACAAATTTCACATAGCCCACTTGCATGCCCAAACTCTTTTCTCCCAGGGTCTAATATTTTCCTATAAATAGATCCTTGGGGCCCTAATTTGTACAGATGCATTTCCCCTATGCTCAATTGATACTCTAGTCTCCCTAGTACTTCACCCCAATCTTCCAAAACTTTCAAGGTAGTTCTTCAAAACCTTGAGCTGAGGTTTTAAGGGGGGGATCAATGGACTTAAGTACTTTTAGTGTTTGAAAACCATAACACTTGGGTGCCTAAAGCACCCAACCTCCCCATGTCATAAATAACTGCATGCCGCCCATTCCACTCATAGGAACTTGACCGCCCCACTTCTGGGATTAGCTGTGAATACTCTTCAAGTCTATAACTATGTCTCGACCATGTATTAACATATAGTTTGTTCATCTCTTAAGTGAACATCTGGTCTCCCTAGTCTAGTTGCACACCCATACATGTTCACCCTTACCTACTTGGGCACCCTCTTTGATTCACTTACTCTCTTCATTCTATAAACCATCAAGCCTTCTTGAAATCCATTCATGGCAAGGGTTCTTCTTCCTTGTCTCCCTTGTCTGAAAGGGATTCTGTTGAGACCTCCACCAAAACTAACTGAAATATCAAACCTTTGGGAAAGACACATTAGTGTGTCTCCTATTTCAGTTTGTATTTCCAAAATCAAATGTTTCCAACATTTGTTTCACAATGGGGTTAAGATTCATGGAGTATATGTGGGTTTGAACATCCACAGTCACATGGACCTTTCTCCCAGAAATAGTGTTGAGATGTTTTCGGTTTGGAGGAGAGTTGGGTCATAGCCTCTCCCTTATTGAAGAGATAACCTAGAAACTTAAGTCTCTAGTAGGGGAAGAAATGATTCATACATAATTTTCTTTTTAAAAATAAATTAGAAGTATCCCTTCCCATACCAAGATCAATTTTAGGAAAACCATCCTGGTGGAAGCCCATAAATTTTCTTGTAGGATTTGGTATCATTGCTCCTCCTCTCTTCTGCAGTGCCAAAGACCGTAGCGGAGATGGGCACATGGACTCTTGTTACCCTTTCCCTCTCCTGCTGTGCTTTGTCACCATGGGTATCCATCCTGGTGTAATCCCCTAACCTTCATCCCTTATTCCTTATATTGAACCCTTATTAAATGTGATGAGAATAAAGGGAGGGCATGTCCCCTCTCCCTCTTCCCGAGTCTCCTCGCCCTCATCCACTCTCGCCACAATAGGTGTGCCCTCTTCAACCCGGAGAGGTGAAAAAATTTGAAAGTGCAAGTGTCATTTTGAATCTTTCACATACTCTTGTTTCTTAAACCGAGCATAACTCACATGGGCTTAGAGATTCGTGATGATTAGAACATGTACACACACACTCATGAAGGAATGAACTATGAGAACTCTAATTCCTATTCAAACCACAATTCGTAGGAATCCTTTTCAGGTCATGATCTCACTAGATATCCTCCTCAGGAATCCAACCCTAATTCCCTTAATCAGGGAATACTACTTAGTTATAAGCCCAAAAGTTATCCCCAGATCATCAAGGAATCCTTTTTAGGAAGTAATCCCAAACTCATATATATCAACAGACCATACTCTCCTATGAGACTTATCGAACTACGTGGGCTTTGATTCCAATCCATATGGGATACGTTCGAAGACTCCTTGAGGTTCAAACTCAACACATCAAATCAACCTTGTTCTCCTTGGTCCATATTACCAATAGGGAATAATCTTAATTGGAAACCCAAATCCTTTCCATGTTCCTTGGGCTGCTTCAGCATAAGTCCCACACTATGTTTTGACTAAGAACCTTCTTCTGAAAGGTCCTTATCACATGACCTTAAAAGATATGATGTGTCCCATTAAGCGGCACCGAAGTATGAGGGTTTTGGTTCCTTTCACAAGGATATGTAGGTAGCCCATTTTATGGGAATGATCCCAAGATCAAAACAAACATTTGTCTCCCTGGATGAAAATAAATTCTAGAGTGCCCCACTGAGTGGCTTAGAAACCAATATCCTCATAATAATTATTAAAAGAGTCTATAAGTAGTATATGAGAGGATAACATTAATGGAGAACCTTGAATACATATAGTTGATTTTTAAACATTTCACATGCTAAATAAATTATTGAAAATTCCAAGGGATAATTATGATATACTTATTGAATAAATATGTATTCATGAAAATATATTAAATTTATAAAGAGAATCACGGAGTAGACAATAATTCCCCCCAAAAGGGTGTGATGAGTCTGGCCTTCCATCCTCTCGGCCAATGCACATTCTTAAGTATCATGAAGTTCAAACATAACAAATGCCTGCATTGGGAAAGTAGGTCTCCTTTAGATAAATAACTGTTGGATGTTTCTTATTCCATAAATAAATTCAATGGAAACCGCCTAGAAGCAATGATTCTTAAAACTAGAATACATGTTTCAAGGAACAACGAAAATATGGTATATGATTAACAATGATAGATTTGGGGATATTTTTAATAGGTATAATAAGAGAAAGATGTAATTTCTTGGTAAGGAAAATAGATAAAGGAAGATTCTTCTTCCTGTATGTTAAGAAGAAGGGATGGAGAACCTTGAGGAATAACTCAAATGGAGGGTAAGATGTTATTTTTTCCATGAAAAATGTTCATAGTGTGTTGATTTGTCATGGAGTTCTATGTCTTATCTATAGAGAACATGGGAATTACCCAACCCAATGACCTGAGCTAAGGATTTACTACTCAACCAAGTTATTACCTCTTCTATTACATACATTAAAGTTGATGGATCTAAATATTTTTTTATTTGGATTGTAGAATTAATAATGGTGATTATGTCTAGATTGTTTAGTTTATGTTTTTGCTAAGGATTTACAAGAATATATTGAATGGTCATGATATACTAGAAAAGTGATTCCATGGAAAGGTGATATTTTGATTAAGGGAATGTAATCCTTAATTAATGACTAACATCAAGATAATGATTTTTGTATAATGATATACTAGATATGAATATGTAAATTTGATAGTACAAATTTCCTTGAAACTGATTATTGAAAAAATGTTATATGTCATTAAGGATGAAGTTTACAACTTCTTTGATTTAATGGATGTATCCAATAATCATTGTAATAAATAAGATTGCATATTTTACAAAATGATTTATGGTAATTTAGGTTATTACCATTTTTCTAGAGAATACATGATGAGGTTATTCACATGATTGGGATGGGACAACTAAGAGATACCTTGTGATATATAAGGAAATGAATGTTCAGATCATTTGATAACTCTCTTAATAAATTTTTTGATTTTCATATTTGAGAATTGTTATAAGGCTAACCATTCCTGAAATGTTTAAGTTAAGATTCAGAGGAAGTATTTGTGCCTTTAAATTGTGTTGAAAACCTTGGTTAAAATCAAAATCAGTGATTAACAATATTACAAGGATATCTATGTTTTATATTTTTTTGAAAAAATAACATCATTAATGTTGTGTGATAACCAATCAAATCCGCCAAGGCAATGGGTCCAGAACCCATGATCGAAGGACGATAAGGCTATCACTGCTACCACTAGCCTACACAATGTCCAGGTTAATGTATAATTATTTTTTACAAATAAATATTTATGATGAACTAGTAGTGTTACTTTCTATTTTTAATTCATGTTGTTTTTTAAGAGACAAACAGTTGAACTTTTTATTCTTTTATGGTCCTTAAGATCCATTAAATGCATATTTTAATGATTTATTCATCCAAGTTAATTTCTAGACATTCATTTATTAAGGTAATGTATGTATTATAAATTATTCAAAGAAAAAAATACGAATGAAATTGTATTAGAAATTTATTTATAATTACTCAACATTCTGAAAGTGGTAAAAAAAATATTGTTATAATACCTTAAATTATGTTGAACCAATTGCTTCTAGAATCATCATAGATTTATGACTTTGAGGCACTCAACATTCCTTTGATAATTTACTTGTTTGTGATTGATGAACTCAATCAGTACCAATAATTATTTATGTTTTACCTATATGTCAAATCTTCACTCCCATCCTATGTTCCCCTATGTTGAAACCCAATAATAAGTTACTTTTGGTAACCTTTATGGTTCCAAATTTTCCTTTTTATGGGAAATTTTAGTATACATTTTTACGATGTGGGTTTATATGAATGGAAATTTAAGGTATTAAACCATTGATAACCAAGATGAATTTATAGGGTGAAATTCATTTTAAGGGTGTATAATGTAACACCCCGAGTTTTTGTGGACTTGTTTTTTCAAATAAATTTAAATTTTCATTTACATATTGCGATGAACAATGTAAAATATTCCTTTCACATGGAATTGATATGGTGTACGTTACATCAAACTCCTAATTGGAATATGTTCCATGCAACAATGACTTGGAATACATTCCATGTAACACCAAATTGACATATAATGCATGCAACACTGACTTGGTGTGCGATACTCGCAAAACTGAGTTTCTACGAAATATATATTTTTATTATTTTAATTAATGAAATAATATAATTATATCATAGTGGTCAAACATAGCTCTATTAATAGTAATAACTACTTTTCAAATATTTTTTCAAATTGTTTTATATAAATAAAACATATTTATAATAAAAGATATGATTTTTGGTAAAGTCTTTTTAATGTTTAAAAGCATTGTTTTCTCGAATGAACTAAATTTAATAATAGAAGTAATTTTAGAAACATTTATCAATTTAATTTTATAAAAAAACCTTTGTTTTTGAATTAATACCATCAAAATTGTCCTAGGGTGAATTTTTGGGATTTTTCTGAGAAACATTATTTTTTCATGAATAGTGAACAATACTTGTTTTTAATAAAAAACAATCTTTTTCCAAATTATTTTTTAATGGAAATTGATATTGTAAATATTTTTTAAGGTCACATTAGATCAATATTAAATATATTAATTCAATAGGTTCAATTTATCTGTGAAACTGAATATAAAATCTTTACAAACTTTTGAACTTTTTCCTACTTTAAAACCTCATTATTTCAACCCATCTATGAGATTAGCACTAATCTTAATTTTAAAGCTTCTGTGAAGAGAATTTCAAAAATCCAAAATAAACCATTTTATTCAGATTAATGTTTATACTCTAATGAGACCATGTTAATTTTTTACCGAAATGATTAGTAAAATTATTTAAAATTAATAACAGAAATTGAACTCAAATTAAGCTTAATTAGGGAATAAACTATAAAATTAAGGGCACCAATGACCTAGACACTTGTCTGACACCCAATGTATTTTCATATTTCGGCCATAAACCTTCCATTATTGAGATTTTTTGTTTTATAAGACTTTTTTTAGTTAAGAACTTGGGCACACCTAATTTGTTTCTAAAAATTCCATGTGAGTCCTACTTCTTCCCTATAAAAGGCCACCATCTACACCCATTCCTCACACCTATAAAGAATCTTATGTTCGGAAAATACTTGACCAAATTACCTTCCCAAAAATCAAACCTTCAACCTTAAATCCTCCCTTTGGGAAGAAACCCTCTCAAGGAAGCCTTTTGGAACAAACCCAAATGAGTTACCCGATTAAGAGGTAACGTCTTCTCTCAAGCTCCTTTCCTTTATTTTCCTTCACCACCACCTCCACTCTCTTTAAACCCTTATTATGTGATGAAAACTGTATCCTCCATATACTTGGATGTTTTTATGAAAATATTATGATCTTAACGTACACAAAGATCCATTTAATAGATGTTAAACATACTGTTTCTATGTACGATGAACTACTGCCTCATGAAATAATGATTTTCCATTTCTCCTTTAACACCAATCATGGTGAAAATTATGATGAACAATGTATTTATATATTTGATATATTATATTTATTATATATTTAATCTTATGTATTCTTTTTACAACACACATATTTTTACCTTCCATTTTTTTAATACGATAATCTCGTTTGAGAAAGTGTGGACTACCTCCCCCTCAATGTGATGTGATTCATTCACACAACACATGGAATGTATTAAGTATGGTTTTAATGAAATTAGATGATATATATGATATATTAATGCATATTGAATAATTATTTTTATATAAATACATATATATATATATATATATATATATTTCATCTACTTTATTTCTTTCTATACGATAATAAAGACCGAAACAACGTTCATGCATTTGTATAACTTACCGTCTCCTTGAATGGTGTATTCTATTTCATACTACTATATTATATTTATTATTATTATATAAAAATAATATATATACCTGATATTTATATCAGGTTTTACATTATATAATCATGATATAACTATAAAGACTAAATACGTATGAAATTAAGACACAAGCGAAGAACAAAGTGAATTTTACCCGAAGTAAAACTTTAACATAGGATCATTAAAAAGTGGGTAATATAAGGTCATAATAAAAAAATTATATTATAATTTATAAGAATACTATTATTTATAATATGTATAATAATTTTATATTTATTATACAATAATCTTGTACGAGTACGGAGAGTTTCAAGACACAATAAATGGGGAATTTCATCACACTTTTAATTTCTGTGAGACTCATGTTATGATAACCAATATTTCCTTTTGTGGGGTTTATATACTTAACATGATTAAATTATATGTATCTTATACCTAAATTTATGGGTATTCACATATTTATTTTGTGATCATTCTTTCACGGGGTTTAACATTCAAAAGTTACCAAATCGGTATAACGGTTTTGTTTGAATTTTCCTTCTTTGAGAGTTATGTTTTGTTATGAATCTAAACTCTTTTTCAAGGTGTATATAATTCCATTTTATATGTTATATTATGAATCTATTTATTTTAATTATATATTATTCTTCATGTGATTTCCTTTTCTAACATGTATATTATGATCCCAAGTAACCATGCTATAAGAGTTTATTGATACAAACTTTTCATATTTCAAGATTATTTATGGTTATGATTCCTTTGATGAAATATCTCCAGAATAATCATGAGTTTACTTATCTTATGTATAATAAATATATACTCATTTTTAGTACCATTTTCCACACTGTATTATTTAATATATCATTTTTAATAAAATAGTATTCTCTCTCTCTCTTCATTCATAATTCCATTGTATTCACAAACCATGTTTTCAAAAATGTTTTCAAAAATGTTTTCAAAAGATCTAGAAGTTCATTTTAATGGAAAAATGATTATAATTTTTTTTTCAAATATTTCTTTATAATATTTGAAATCTTTTTTTGAAGAAATTTTTTTCAAAAGGTTTTATGTAATAGAAATAATTATCAATGAAGAAAGGATATTTTCCAAAAGAAATATTTTTGAAACATATATTAAAACTATTTCCATATAAGATGAATTCAATTGATGTTACTAATTCCATTGTTTTGGAAATTATCTAAAGGTTCCATTCATATCCTTTTGATGGAAGGATCATGCTTTATGTTATTGTCTTTATGAAACATGTTTCTATTTCATGGGTTATATGTTTATGAAATCCATTTATGTTTCTTTGGTTATGCTTCAATTGAATTGTTATAAAGAATCTATATTTTCAATAGGTTATTATGTGATGAAATTATAATGATACCCATTTCATTTTATGGGTTATGATTTTATTTTTATAAGACCTATATCTTTTTATGGGTCACACTATAAAGAATGTTTTTTTATCTTGTGGCACAAGTGTGAATGATTTTACTATGAGATAGGTGAGACCTATATATCCATCCAATATATTGGGTAATGATAAGTTTTATATGAGATAAAAGGGTTCATAGATTCTATCTCAATCCCAAAAAGAAAGAGGGTGTATGTGTTGTATTCCAATCCCAAAAAGAAATAGGGTGTAGAGGTTGTAGCCCAAGTCTAGATGAAAGAGGGTACATGGGTAGTATCCCAAGCACTAAAATAAGAAGGTACATGGGTTTTAGCCCAATCCATAACAAAAGTGGGTTCACGTGTATCTAGCCTAATACCAAAGTAGGTACATGAGTCATTTCCCAATCCATACATGTTATAAAGGTATTAAGAGGTATCTCTGACATAAATGTTTCTATTCTTATATGTATGCCACAAATCCTATATCTTGTTACTTAGTTATTATTTCCTGGCTCGTGATGTTTACTTCCTTATGATTCATATCTTATGAACTACCATGCTTTATCTGTTATCTCATTTTTATGACCTTTTATATTTAGGGTATAATCTCTTAATGTTACGATTGCTTTATCATACTACTATGTTCATGTTTATTCTTACATGTCTCCCTTGTTTACCCTTACTAAGAATTTTAGATCACTCATTTTTTATGTTTCCTTTCTCTAGGTTATGAAGAATGTTTTTAGGTAGAAGTGATAATGGTTTATATCTTTATGGGTGATTATAAAGATCTTTCACCAGGATAAAATAGTTTGTTTCCATGTTTCCAAAGACTCTAAATTATTATGGTCCTTGGAAATGTATTTTTTATAATATAATAAATATTCATCTAAAGTGATTTAATATACATTTATGTTAAACTTGGGTCACTATAGATCCCCTATGTGAGATACCTGATATGGGTTTAGATGTTATGATTATACCGTGCTGAGAGTGATACTAACGATGCCTTTTATGGGATGCATTGGATGGGATTTGAGGTATTGGGTTTTTCAGAGGCTCCTATAGTGACCCTTGGGTATCCTTTTCTGATCAATTTATATGGGAACATGATGAAGATATCAGATTTAAAAGTTTTAATTTCATGGTTCACATGTTATGACTTCTTAACAATTTCTTAGAATGCTTGACTAATAGAAAAGGGACTGGTCTGCATATCCAAATCACATGCTTAGGGTAAGTAAATACTTGGTGTCTTATTCCTGATGACCCATGTACACAACTCTTTATATTTTTATAGTTTTCGATTTTGTTTAGATACATCCATCTTATTATGAAGTAGGTAGTGGAGGTCGGGTATCCATGGGAAACTCAAACTACTATTTTTATTTATTTTTTCCCTTGAATTTACCATTATTGGCGCAATGCTCATATTATATTTCTTGAAATGGTTTGATCTGGAAAACATTGGTGCTGGCCTAATGGGTATATATTTTAGCCTTCTTGGGCCTCCACTGGTAACCAATTTGACTTCATGATTTCATGTATAGATAAAGTAAATCATATGACTTCTGATGCAAGATTACCAGTACATGAATGGAGAATAGGAGTAGAAGACCAAGCTTAAGATTATGATGCTAGTAATAACTACTTTTAGAATTTTAATTTTTTTATAGCATGTGGTATATTCATGTGTCCCATATTCTCATGTACTCGTTTTTGTACAAACATATCTTTATAATCCTTGTATCTATTGTTTTCTCATCTTTGGTCTTATGTTTTTTTATATATGTTTATTATTATTTCATTGCTATCTATCTATTTTTAGTGATTTTTTAGTTTCTTATTTCTTATATACCAGTGTTCTCAACTATGATCCATGAGGGAAAAGTATACATATAGAAAAAACATATTCCATCACTTATAGTTAGAAGCGAATTTCTTATGGGGTGGCACGCTTGAGGTCCTATGGTCCACCATCTCGAGGCACCACTATGTGGCTTCTGGGGCAAGATGATACAAATTTTTTTATAGATTCTACCTTTTTTATTATATTTTGGGTCTTATAGAGGTGACTAAGAGTACGGAAATTTGTAAATGAACTTATTCATGGGAGTAGCTAACCCACATAGAAGGGAAACCAAAATTACCAAGGATGGGTTATTGATTTTTTTGGTTGTGCTATTAAAGTTGATTTAATTTCACCATATGGTGAATCAATTATTTTGTATCAATAAAAATTTTGATATCATTATGAAAAATATTTATTTACTATGTCTCGATGATATGAGATGATATAAAGTATGCATCATAATATAACCCATAAGACTTAAATGTCTTGAAATATGTGATGGCATGCATACTATTATGAATACATTTCCTGTGTTGCATGTGATTTTTGTTGGAACCTTATCTGTTATGAATTTTAGTGTGCTTGTATTTTTGGAGGATGAAATAATTGGTTCAATTAAAGCACAAACATCAATCTCAACTGTGTTTTCCAATATAGATTGATGATGAAACCTTAGTTAACCAATTGTACCATATTAGTTTATTTGACTCATGGATACCAACTGAAATTTATGAAGCAAGTACTTCTATAAATTGGGGACAATAGTTCATTCAATAACATCACCACGCATGACCTATTACATACTGACACAAGATATACATGCCAAATTATAGTTACTTGATGTGAAAAAAACAATTTATAAATAGTATTTTTCACTATAAAATTTGGAAATAGTGATAAAATTAATAGTATTGAGATATAAATATCTTAATAAACAATAATAAACATAAATAAAATAATGACTTAAAACAAAATATTTTCCCACAAAATGTAATTCAAAATGAAAAGTAAATGGTTTTTTCTTATGTACCATTCATTTGACATTCCATATATTGGAACCTCTATTGTGTTCTATGAGACCTTGACCCTAATCTGATCATACTAGTGGGTAGTGAGATGTGTCTACGGTGATCTTTTGTGACCATTTTTATATCACCTAGACCTGGAATTAGGAGTAGGATCAGGGTTGTGGATCACATATAGGATGTTTATGTACTTATACTTTCTTTTTATCTCTTTCCATATGTGTTATAAATATTATGTATAGAGTTATCTTAGAAATTTTAGAGTTATTCTACCTTGAATTCCTCAAGGAATACACCAAGAAAGTGTAAACAAGCATGTTATAGAGGTGCTGGACCCTAACCCACCCATAATACATCCTACAGTAAAACCTGGGGCACCTACTATTGATATTCTAATGGGTGTCGATGCTCAGTTCCATGGAAGTTTTTTATGGTTCTTGAAATCTATTCTTAGTGCTCCATGACAAGCCCCTATTATAGTATAACATACTAGGGAGTTTCAACAGCAGCATTATTCCACTTTATTTAGGGATGGTAGACCATAATATTTTTATTCAAGTATAAAATCAATGGTATAAAACTTTTACAATCTTGAGACATCAAAGGTTTAATATCGCCACCTACATCCTATGTAACTCCACCAAGCATTGGTGGGATGTCATCTCTCAAGATGAGTGTCATTGGGGTATGGTCTAGGCAGACATCCATAAGGCCTTCTATGACCACTTATTTCCATGTATGAATATAGAATACTATTCTAGGGAGTTGATTCATATTTAGAAGATTTTTATGTCCATGTTAGATTATTCTTCTTACTTCACTGATTTTCATCATTTTTCTCCAAAAATGACCAGTGACAAGTTGAACACTATGAGGTGATTAAAGGAAAAGATAGTATACGCTTTCCAATCATAGGTGAGCATATTTTCATTGACTACCATTTTAGATATTGTGAACTGGGTCCTCATTACAGACCACATCCTAAGGGAGGATGACAATGTGAGATAGGGTTGTTCAGTTTTGGGTAGGGAGATGGTTCATCCTATAAAAAAAGCATTGTTTCGAGGATGCATGTGGGGGAAGTTCCATTAGGATACACACACTATCTTCTATGTGGTGTGTCCCCAGTGTGGTGGTCCAAACCATAAGAATCATCAATGAATGAGGAACCCGATCGAGTGTTGAGATTTCAATAGGACGGGTAACCTCACGTGATTTGTCTGATATATCCCTTCAGTTCCCAGTGAACGAGGATCTGTATTGACAACACATTAAAGTATAGGATCTATAATTTCATATTAGGAAGGGAGTGTGTATTCTAGATGCTAATCAGGCTAAGGTGGTGGTTGTGGTTATTAAAGTTATGCCTCATAGGGTCATCGCCAGTAGAGTGGAACTGATAAGGCTATTTAGGTGGTATCTTAGTGCCATGGATAATGCCATATTAATAAAGTGCATCATACACTAGAGGAGTGGATTATTGGGCCTTCTAAATAATGAGGTACTATTTTGGTAGCCTCTATGTTAGTTTTTTCCTACTTTACATAGGTCAATCACACTCATTTATATCTATTGCAACTATAGAAAGTCTTAGCTTAGTAATATAGTATTACAATGGTGTGATGACTCTCAATGATCCATTAGGTGTCAGATAAAAGGGAATAAACTAGTTCAAGGAGTTCCCAGATGAGTTATGTTAGTACAATTTCATATAGAGTTTCTTCATCCCCAAGATGACTAGATTGGACGCCATTTTCAGTATGGACTGGCTAGTGATTTATCACCCCCATTTTGATTGATACCAATGACGAGTTTCACTCACATCACCTTATGTAATCATGTATTTAAATAAAGGTTAATGGGATATCCAAGTCAAGGTAGACTTGATAATCATGGGATGGGTAGACTGACAGTGTAGATGGTGATTGGCTTTAAGAGCAATCAGAGAATATAGCATATGGAACCTATGGTGGATCATTTTAGGGACATCTTCCCTTAAGATTTATCTAGATTACATAGTATGTGAGAGGTGGAGTTCAGTATAGACCTAGTTCTAAGTGTGAAAAAATTATCTATTCCATCCCATTATATGTAACTTTCCGAGATCCGGGAACATAAAAAGCACTCGGAAAACCTAGAGGCCAAGGGATTTTTCTGACCCATCACTTCGACATGGGGTTAATCTTAATTTTATACAAGTAGTTGGATGGTTCCCTTATATTTTTCATTTATTACCACAAGTTTAACCATCTTACAATGAAGAACCAGTATCCACTGTCTTGTATAGATGACCTCATTGACCTGCTTTGAGGAGTGATAATTTTTTATAAGATTGGTTTGCAGTTGGGATTCTATTAGGTGGATGTGAGGAAACCAGACATACTAGGTATAACATTCAAGATTAGGAACCTATTGAATTAGTATTTTTTTATTCCATTCATCCTTAGGAATGTTTCGGTTATCATTATGGAACTGATGAATCAGTTTTTTCACCCATACATGGATTCATTTCTGCTGGTATTTATAGATGAAAACTTCATGTAGTCTCATACCATAAAATACTAACCCAAGAATCATGATATCATTCCTAATAGATTGAGGGAGAATCAACAATATTCAAAACTTTTAAAATACTACTTTTTGAATAGTAAGGTTCACTTCATGGGTCATATATATCATTTCAAAGGAGGTTTTATTAGTTAAACAATTGAAGGTGAGTGTTAAAGATTCCTAGGAGAATCCCAAGAATGTGATTGGAAAACATAGTTTCTTGGGTGAAGATGGATAATACATGCGACTCATTCGAAATTTCTCCCACATAGTAGTGCCTCCTATGGGATTGACTAAGATGGGTGAAAAAAATTTCTGGTCTGAATCATGTGAGATATATTTTAAAGAGTTGAATGGAATAATAGCTTCTGAACCGATCTAGATTATTCTTTATATAGGAAAAAGCTATACTATTTATTGTGATGATTTTGGAACCAGGATGGGAACAGTTATGATGCAAGGTGACTGGGATATAGTGTGCAGGCCTCACCAGCTGACAACTCATGAATGGAATTACCCTATGTATTAAATCGAACTAGTATCCATGGTTCATGAACTACTCTTTTAGAGTAACTACCATTTGGGCGAGTGATGTGTTGTTTTCACTGACCAAAAAACTCTCAATTACATCAGCTCACACCAAGTAATGAATCTGATTCTTTTCATGTGGTTAGAGTACCTACAGTCCATTGATTTTGAGAAAGCTTATACACAAGGAAATGGTAATTTGGTAGATGAAACTTTCATCTGAAATACTCATACACATTCCTTCCATGAGTCCAATAGTGAGTTGTAGTTGATTTATCTATTTTCATAAATGTACATATAGGTTCAAGAATATCATAAGAAACCTATTTTGTAGCTCTAGTTGTGACATTCTCAATTCTATAGTAGGTGTGGTTGAGAAAACTAATAGAGACCAAGGTCCTCTTCCTAAGGGATACTGTCTCAAGTGGTAACTAACCTCCAGGTTTCGTAGTTGATGTGAATGAGATCCTTATCTTAAATAGTAATTTTTTTAATAATTCTTATATATGAGAAGAGTTGAGGTTGGAATCTCATGCCTTTACTTGCATAGTACACCCGGGTCTTACTAAGATGTACTGATACATTCATCATTATTATTGGTGTCTAAGTATGAAGTGATAAATTACATTCTTCATCATGAACTATTCCAGCTATCAGTAGGTGAAGGATGAGAATCAGTGACCACCTGTACATCTACAACACCTATCCATTCCTGAGTGGAAATGAAATGACATAATATGGATTTCATGATGATCTTGTTGATATCCCATTGAGTAAGTGATGCAGTATGGGGGATTGTCGATAGGGTGACAAAGGTCACACATTTTTTTACCTATATCAGAGACTTTATTAGTTGATGAACTTGGGGGGATTTATATCAAGGATATATTTCACCTTTATGGTGTTCCCCATTCCATTTTTTTGGACTGAGACACCTAGTTTACCTAACAGTTCTGGAAATAGATGTAGAAGGAACTGGGTTCATAGGTGATCATTAGTACAACTTATCACCCTCAAACCAATAGGTAGTCCAAGAATATGATAAGGGTATTAGTGTCTATTCTTTGGGAATTCATCATTGATTTTGTAGGCTCCTGGGAAAATAATATAACTCTAATCTAGTTTTCATTCAATAATTTTTTTAGGAAATGATTTAAATTGATCCATTGGAGGCCCTTTATAGTATGTTGTGTCGTTCATCATTATTCTAGTTAGAGGCAGAAGAGGTAGTGCTACTGGGTCCTCATCTCATTCAAGAGACTTCATAGCAAGTCCAATTGATTCAAAATCATATGGAAATATCTTATTCTAGGAATATTTATTATACTTGTCATTATTGTTGACATTTAGAGTTTGAGTTGAGTCATTGGATCTTTATATTTGTGTCACCTAGATTGGGTCATAGAAGAATTTGGAGATAGAGAAATTTATCACATAATTATGTTTGAACATTTGAGATTTTTGGGAGATTCAGGACTGTAGCCTATCAGTTTCAGTTACCTCAGAGGTACCATTCCATGCATGAAATATTTCACGTAGCCCAATTTCGATAGTATCATCTTGACATGTATCATTTTTTTGAACCTAGGTATATAGATCTAGAAAGGGATGCATCCTTCGAGAATATTCTGATATGTATAATTAATCATAGCATGAAGAATCTATAATGAAAGTTCATTCCTATTGTCTAACTATTATGGCTACACAAATGTGTATAGGATGAGTCCCTGGAGAGGGAAGCCAATGTACTTGCACAGTGGACAAAACATGTCTCTGATGAAATTTTACCACCCTCGAAAGGAAAACTCATGGATGAGTTGTATTATAGAGAATAGGTTGTAACATCTTATATTTTTCAAAGATATGGATTGTTGTTTTTTAGATTTAATTCCTTGGTTTGGAATTTGTAATGTAACTTAATGGTCTCATAGAGGTCGTTCTAGTGTTAGGGGATTGTTTGGAGCCTGGAGACCCTAATTTGATGAAGCATACATGGTCACACAGTTATGTGAAATTGTGCCACCCATACCATATGGTATCCTTAACCGTATGGTGTGTGATAGATGTGAGAAGGAGGGCACATAATTTTCAAACATCAAGTGAGGCAAGGATCACACCCTTTTTGGTCTCATAGAATATTGGAACATAGGTATATGCATGGATTGTGCATGGTTTTCCAAACCTTGTGCCTAAAATATGTGGGGGTCCCTCTTTATGTAGTGGGTCGTTTATTATTAGCACATAATTTGTCCAACCGTGTAACCAAACTATGCGTCCAAGGAAATTTGTGTAAAATGACCCTTTTACCTAAATGAATTAAGATTCTTCATCCCCTAATTTTTCCCACCATATCTAGTTAAAGTGATCACTCCTCCTATCCTATGGGTTCCTCCTTAATCCATCTTAGGGATTTTAATCTCTCCTTCATACTAACTCCAAATCCTTTTACATTGGGTGTGATGGAAATCATGTGGAAAACTCTACACTCCTCATCCTTTTGTTCTTCAATTATTATCTTTTATGTTTCTCTATTTATATGAGACATATTTTTCCTTATTTTTAAAGGATTTTGATAATTTATACTATATATATCATTATATCTTCATTCGAGGTCCAAAAATAAACAAGTGGTCATCTATGGAACTATGGTTGGTGGTCTAGTTCTTTCCATTATGTTTTGTCGGTTTCTATAATATGCTCCACTGTTCCACTTGACAAACCCTTTCAGTGAAACCTATAAGATGTTCAATAAATTTATCTAAATGGTTTCACATACCTGTTGTGAATATACACTTTGGAGAAACACATCATTAGGTTGTTTCCATTTATAAAAGCCACCCCAGGGGAATTCCCTCATTGAAATGACCATTTTTTCTTTTTTATAAGATTTAAACCATTGCGTGCAGTGTTTTTCACTTCATATAAATATATTAAACTAATCAATTAAACTAATTAGAATGTTAGGCCATGCGTTAAGCACTTGTTCTTAATTAATTTTGTTTCATGACTCATTTATTATGATTTATGCTTCATTATTTAGGATGGAATCCCCATTGTTTATGTTTATACCCCATTGCTTATGATTTATTCATGTTTCTTTGTATCTTATGCTTATTTCCTTATGTCATAGTTGTCTATATAGGATAAAATGAATATGATAGATTTCTTATATTGTTGTACATGATATTCATTGATGATGATATGTGATCTTTGTTTTTATGCCTCTCCTACTTATGGTCCAGGAGTGAACACATGTCCCAAAATACGGATTCCATCGATGGGCTCTCCATGATTCATATTTTGACATATTGGGTGCATCAGGAGAAATTCTTGGTTTTCCTTTCATGGGATCTTCAGGTGGTATATTTTTACCCATGAGTGAAATCAGTTCCCTAGGGGCGAACTTTGTATGGTCTTGTTGGAAAGATGGTTATAACAGGCTTTGGGTGATACACAGTCCCCAATGTGAGATACTTAGGATAGGCTTCAAGGTTATGCTTACCCCATGATGAGAGTGAAATAAGGGATGACTCTATGGGTTTCTTGGGATGGTCTCTATGGTATTGGGTACATCGGAAGAAATTGCAAAAACCCTTGGGATTTTTTGAACGCCTTTGATGGGATCAAGATTCCCATATTTGATTTGATGGATTCCATTTCATGGTTTTCATATGATGCCTTATTATCAATTTCTAAAAATTCTTCATTTATAGCTTAGGGACACGTCCGCCCAGCCAAATCCCAAGATTTGGGTAGATCCATACTTGGTTCATTATTCATGATGAAGCATGTACACATCTCATTATATTTTTATAGTTTTCATTTGGTTTAGAGACATCCAGCTTAGTCACAACTGGGTATTGGTGGTCAGGTATCTGAATGTAACCTAAACAATCATATTTATTTATTTATTTATTACCTTTCATTTACCATTATTATAAAAACATTAATTTTACATTTCTTGAACTAGTTTGATCTAAACACCATTGACGGTGTCCTACTATGTATATCTCACACCCTTCTTGTTCCTCCTTTGGTACCAAAGAAGAATTATTGACTGAAAATATATATAAATGGAATTTTACAGCTTTTGTTGCTTGATTACCAATACTAGGATGGAGTATTGGATCAAAGGACCAAGCCTATGATTTTGATTCTAGTAGTAACTATTTTTTTGTCCTTATTTGTATTTTTTTGTAGCATGTGGTATATTCTTATATCCCTTTTACCCATGTATTCATTTTTTATGGACATAACATAATTATCTACTTTATCTATTGTTTATTTCAAATTCCATATGTAATTTTTTATGGATGTTTATTATTATTGTTTTCCTTTTTATATATAATTACTTCTTCCACTATTTTTTATTTTTTATATACCTCTATGATACACACTTACATATGATATAATAGTCTGACCAAAGACACACCCTAGGACCTCACTACTAGTCATTACCCCTCTTTTATATGGGGATGCAAAATTGAAGTCTTATATCCCACCATATTAGGGAACTGATAATTTAAATATGAGGTGGGATACTACACTAGGAGAGGTGGTGATGGAAAAATAATTATATCGATTCGTGAGGCGGCAATTCTCCATACACCTGATTGATGGTTTGGTACCAAATTTTTTGGAACGGGAGAGGTGTATTAGTTATTTCATTGAAATAATAACTTCATAATTTATATATTGGTGTCATTATATTGGAATTATGAATACATAATTGAATGTGGTAAAGAAGATTTAAAAAATAAATAACTCAGTGAAGACAATTACCTTTTCTTAGAAAAACATCTCTTGGATCTCTAATTAATGACCCCAGGGATGGTATTTTGGGATATCTTAAATCTATATAACATTTATAAGTTTTTTTGGGCGATATTTTGGTAGGTTTTTGTTCATGAAAATGGTCGGATATGTTATATAAGGTGATGGAAACTAGTTCCCTTTTATAAATGAGGTGAGTGGCACACTTGTAATTTTTTATTATTTTGAAATAATAGAATGTCAAATTCTAGGAAAAGAGGGTCAAAATATCTCAAAATAGAACATAATAATTTTAAGGTATTAATATAATAAACCAATGGGGATTAAACATGTTATTAGTTCATTTTCCCTTTATCCTTATCGATTAACCACAAGTAAACCTATTTTAACTTTAATTGCGGTAACATATTTTTATTATTTTTACTATTAATGATCTTAAAAATTAAGATGAATTTATTACATAATATTAATAATGATGAATAAAAATATTAAAAAAATTATATTAAATTCAATTCATATAAGTTTTATAATTTAATTTATAATTAAAATCGCAAATATGAGGAAAAATAATTTTTTATGGAAAAAAATTTATTATGTATAATAAGTTTTTATAAAAAAATTAAACATAAAATTGACAAAAAAGACCTAAAATATTTTAATTGTAACATAAATTAACTAATATAACTTTAAAACCCATTTTAAAACACATTTCATCCTTTAAAATTCTTTAATGGAAAAAACATTTTTTAATAAAAATTATTATTTTTCATTACTCATTGAAATGTTAATCTTCTCAAACAATTATAAAATATTTTATAAGGACCCGGCCTTAAACATTACTTATTATTGAATTAAATGAATAATTCACATAGAGGATCTTTTCAGGTTTAGAGTTTTAGAGAATTAGATCATAAATCATGCATTACATTCCACATTTAAACAAAGTGGTTACATAAAAGATAGTATTCATCTTTTTCCCATCGACGGAAACATATTTAAAACAAAACATGGATTCTTTCATGACACTTCCCTGACCCTATCATCACATCATGTACCTTTCCCTTGACCTGTGAAAAACATTTCAAAAACTTGGGATGAGCATAAAAAGCTCAGTAAGGGATATAAAAGTACGAAATGAAGACATTATTCCATGTATGAAATCATACTTTACTCATAAAACATAATCACATACCTCATAAAATCATGAATAAATCATAGAAATCATAATACATAAAGGTAACTTGAGGCATTCATAACATTCTTACGTAGGGAGTAACCCTCTTGGTTACGTTTGGAATACCCATCACAGTATATTCCCTAAATATCTTTGGAGAAACCTTAACGTTTAACTCCTTCGCGTTACCCAATGAATTGGAGAGCTATATCAGGCTCACCCGCACTTAGATTATCACGGAACCACCCGTATTCATAATAATGCCCAAGAACTATAACATAATCATATCACATAAAACATGCATAAAGGAAACATAATATTTCCACATTTCAATCACAAGATATAAATACAACACATTGATATAATAAAAAAATTATGAAAACCATTTTCAATACCAAAATAAAAGAAAAGTAAAACATGGTATTTATTTTTCATTCAAAAAAAGTTATGGCTTGTAGAGGAAGCCGAAACTCAAATAATGGTCACAACGGCGGAGAAGTCGTTGTCTCCGCATACGTACGACAAAAAAAACATTTCCTTTTGTAGTTTATTAAATGATTTGTATGAAAAGATTCCTTTTGAATAAACGTAAAAGTCAAAGGGGTTTATACACCGTATAAAATAATGTTGTGTATAAAACAAAATATTCCTCAATGAAAGGAGATTGAGACGATGTCCCTTACAAAGACGGTATCCTTGGATTAAGGATAAATCAATTACATAATTATGTGTGACAAATGAATACACCAAATATAAGTGGATATTAAGTGTAAAAAAATCAGAGGTCATTCACACATATTCATAGAATGACATATTTAAGGAGTACAAATTTATCCCAAAGAATCAAAATTGGGTTAAGAAGTTCCCTTGCAAAAATTCGACAGCCCTACGACGTCACTTCAAACTTCAAAAAATGAGTTGATGAGAGATAAAAAGGGTATCTCATAACTTGGACCTAAAATTTACATCAATAAGGATATAGAAGAACATATCCCAACATTACAATATGTAAATTAAAAGACCCAACAAAATAAGTCTTTTAAAAAGAGGAGGGTGAAAAGTTCCCTTACCGACTTGGGTATCTTTCGAAACATACACCCCATGAAAGAAGGAGAATACAAAATTGATGTAAATACTCATAAACAAAATTATATTACAAAAAGAGTAGAATAATGGGAAGTAAATATACCACTCAAAGGAAATGGTGGCAAATGTAGCATAAATCTCACGGGAATAAAAGTGAGATGAAAAATCCCGTACGAAAACTCGGCAGCCTAACGGTGCCACTTAAAACTTCCAAAAATGGATTGATGAGATCAAATAGGGTATCTCACCATATTAACATAAAATGTACAGCAATAGGAATAGAAAATAACATCCCCCAACATAACAAAGAGGAGCTTAAAATAAGCGACATAAAGGGGAGTACTTAAAAAGAAAGAGAGAGGTTGGATCTCTTACGAAAATTCGGCAGCCTAACGGCGCCAATCAAAACTTCCAAAATGGATTGATGAGAGAAAATAGGGTCTCTCATCATATGAACATAAAAATTACAGTAAGAGTAATATAAAATAACATCCTAATCATAATAAAGATGAGCTTAAAAGGAATGACATAAAAGAGTGTACTTAAAAAGAAAGAGAGGGGTAGGTTCCCTTACCTCAAGTCCGACTTGTCTTGTTTGTTTCTTTATATTCCTGAATAATAAAATTTGGTCAATTTATAATTTCTTAAGGACCTCATTTAAAGATTATTATCATATCACATATTATAATGTTATAATAATTGTTTAATAGTGTTAGTTCATATCAGACGTTTTTGTTGATGTTTGGTACATGAGTAAAAAATGAACTTGTTTGAAAATGATTGCCCATGTAGTTATAAGTAAATCATTTCCAGAATAGTATTAATGATTAAAATATCATATATATCCATTACATATTCATTTTATACAATTACATAACATTTGGATATAAAAAAATGAAAAGCACCGTTCATGGAGACGGTAGGCCGTACGTACGCATGAACACTACTTTCATTTTTTTGTCATATTAATGGAATTAAAAAATAAATGAGATATATATATATATATATATTATAATTACAGTACAATATATATGTTATATATTTCACATATGTTCATTAATTTCATTCTTTATACATTCCATGTATTGCATGAATGAGTCACATCAATTGAGGGGGCGGTAGTCCACACTTCCTCATATGAAATTATCGCATTTGCACAACATGAAAAGAATAAAGGTATGTTTTAAATATAAAATATAGAAGCATATAGTAAAAATAAATACCATATATATCATATATAAAATACAGTTACATCATAATGGCCACCTTTAAATGTGTTAAAAGAATATTGAACAATCATCGTTTCGTGAGGCAGAAAATCACCAACCACAGAAACAGTATGTTCTTTAACCATGAGACGAAGGTGTGTGTAGGTGTAGCTATAATACTTCTCATAACAACATCCTAGTATATTGAAGATACTTTTTTTGTTACAAAAGAAAGGAATAAAAAGAGTTTAGTGGGTTGGAGAAGCAAAATAAAACATAAGAACACAAGAGAAGACACTACCTTTAAATCGGGTAACTCTTTTTGATTTGAGCTCAAAGGATTCCTTGGAAAGACTTCTGCCCAAAGTGAGGCTTCTAGGAGTAATAAAGGTATGTGGAGAGACAAAATGGGCAGTGGTTGGCCGAGACAAAGGCTTGAGAGGTGTAGGTAAGGTGGTAGAGGTGGGGGACTTTTATAAGAGGAGAGGAGGGGCACTCTTGGAAAGTCTTGAAAAGTAACATTATTATAAAATGCTTTTCGGATTTTAAAGGGCCCAAAATTATATATTTAGAGGATAAGGTGATAATAGTTCAAAATCCACACATGAAATATGTTTTTGACAAGTTTAGGTCTTATATTTATCATTATCTTTTCATTTTATTTAAATCGTTAAATAATGAGATAATCACTGCATCATCATGGTGTCATAAATAATTTAATTTATTTAATGTCTAAAAAATATAAAAAAATATCATGATGTATAAAATCTTTTTATATTTCTAATTAATATTTATAGTAAAAAATATGACTTGTATAACCCCATGTAAAAATTGTTTTAGTAAAACAACTCATGTTTGTGACATTTTTATTTTAACTTTAAATAAAAAGTTATTTATGTCATTTTCCTACCAAAGTGGCTCAATGGGGTCCCCAAGTTGACCCATGGACTGTCTTGGTCGTCCATGACACATCCAATGAGGGTGAGAAATGTGTCTAGGTCATTTCATATTATTAAAACATTATTTTTACCTTAAATTACACTAATTACCTTTAATGGCGATTAATAAAACTTAAAAGTTACTATTCACCAAAAATTATTTTAATCTCATTGAACCACATTTTACTTCTTAATGAAAACCATGTATGTCGGATTTTTGAAAATCAAATCACAGAAGTGGTAAAGTTTCATTTAAACAAAAAATCAGTTTCTTTAACTACCACTTAGTGGTTTCACTATTCATCAAAAATTGAAGTTTTTCATAAAAATACCAAAAATTCACCCTAAGCTATATTTGATATTCAGAATTCAAAAATGATTTCTATTTTACAAAATTAAAAACATATAAGTTGCATTAATTAATTTAATAATTAATTCCCGCTGTCAAAACAAATAGCATGTTTTTAAGAAACAATATCTATTAAAAGATTGACACTAGTTTAAGTCCAATTTCAAAGTGAAATTAATTCCAATGACCACCATTGGATTAAATGGTAAAAATATATTCTAAATACACTTTAATATCAATTAAAATTATAATCTATACATATAAATAAATCAGATTAAAAGGAGGTTTTGAATTAAAATGCAACATTTTCAAAAAAAAATGATCTTTATTGGAAAAATAACAAAAATTTACACAAAGTAAATTTTGATGTCAAGATTCTAAAGAAGGATTTTATTTTGTCAAATACAACATATAAAATTGTCAAAAGTATATTTAAAAAGGGTTCTTCATCAAAAGGCGGTTAATCGACCTTTTAAAGAATATTAGAAGATTTATGCTTAAAATTGGATTCATTTGCATTTTAAGCCTCTAACATTTATTGGATAAAAGTAAAAATATTTGAAAAACATATATAATCATTTTTTAGTTAGTTCTGTTCATTCCTGCCATTACGACGGCTAGGCGTTAACTACCATTTAAAATAATATTATTTTATTATTAGAGTGCAACGTAAGATTTCAAAGAAACTCGTTGTTGCGTATTGGGTACGCCATCGAGCATAGCGTTCCCTTTAAAGTAATATTAATACTTTATTCACAAATATGGATAAATATGAAAATTTCATATTCATTATTTACCTGGGGTGTTACATATTTACTCTTAGATAATATTGAAATATTTATTTTAAAAATCATTTTTTAAATATTTTCTTTAATTTGAAAAAATAATTATAAAATTAGTGCACAAAATTCAACAAAACTGATTTTTAGAAAAATTTTAATTTTTAAAAATTAAATAGGATTTATTCTTATCCAATTCATTTGAGAAATATTATATAAATTATAAAAAATATTATTTAATATATAAAATCTAAATTTCATTAAAATAATTCCCAATATTGATTAATTTTATTTATTAAGATAAAACACTTTCCACGCATAAAAGTTTTTTTTTCAAAAAAAACTTTTTTTACTTTCAAATGATTCTTATTTTTATTTCTAGTAAATTAATAAACATATAAGCCATAAAATTTTATTATTTTAGTTATTTCAATTAATCTACACCAATTTGTCTACTTTTTATAATGATATACTCTATTATGGATTGTTTATTTTTGAGGATACATGACTGGAAAACAATCAAAGATATTAAATTTATTAAAAAAAGAAAATATTCCATAAAATATTGGGGTACATGGGTAACTAAGTGTGACACACCATGAACAAATTTGGAAGTCCATTAAGATTTGTGTTACCTGGATCACCATCAAATACTATGTCATTTTTGAAACAACCCATGAATATTTATCTTTAAATAACTTTATTTATCCACTAGATTGATTTATACACAACATAGAGTTTAAACAAACCAAAATATATTATTAAAATATTATTATTTAACATTATATTTATCTTCCAGCTATTGGACTGGTGGGTATTAATAGTAATATCTAAACTATAAAACATTTATGGTTATATATGTTAAAATTAATTCATTGGTTATGATATTGTATAAAAAATATACATTGGTTAAGATATTATATAAAAAATTAATAAATTATCCATTTATGGTCCAACTATATAGGAACCACACTCACTCTTCTCTGCCTCTCTCCACAGATGGCCCAGGTGGCATGCTTGTGTTGTCACCTCCCATGCTCGGTCCTTTCTGGCTGGGGGTGAGGGTTCTCCTATGCCTCCTTCATCCCTTATCACTCATATTTTTAATCCATTCACGAACATGTCTCTACTTATTAACATTACCTCAATCAAGGTTTTCCCTATGCTTTAGTCATGTGTGGATCGAGTTAATTTAGTTTTTTTCTACCCTGGAGTTCCCTTGATCTTTTGTGATGCTGGATCTTTTAGTAGTGGCAAAATTTTGTAAGATAATACCCTCTTGTATTAATTCAACAGATTTATCTTCTCTTCTTGGAAATTTCAAAAATAGATGATAGTAAGGCTTCTAGACCTAATTCATTTCTTTATGTGATTCTTGATAGAAAAATACCTAATCATTGCTTGGGTGAGTTCTCCACATGTTATTTCATGTTATTTTTTTCTATTTTGGTGGTAATTTGATTTTCATTTGAAGTAAGATCCCCCCAATATAGAAACATGGATTTACCTTCCTATTCTACCCCTGCCTTTTAAAAACCCCATGGTCTGTATTATAATTAGCAACATGGCGGAAAATTTTCTCTACTCTAATCAGTGAAACATAATCATTTTCCAGGGAATTTATCTGATACATTATATCTTATTTGATGCTTCCAAAGTCCCAAAAGGGTTTATGAGAATTTAGGTAGACTATGAGCTATGTTGGAAGTAAAGGGTATTCTATGAATTATTGGTTCCTTTTTTTTGAAACTATAGACACCTTGGTCATGAATCTCACGAATGTTGATAGGAATTTTTAGGTAATTCATAGGTAGATCTCGTGGGTGTGTATTACCCCATGAAATCTATAGGTAATGCTGGGGTAATCAACATAGATGTTGATATACAGTGAAAAGAACTCGAAGAGTTAGATATAGGAACTTGCGATATGGGCTACGCATAGTTAACATATAAAGAGTCGATAATCAAGGATACTGATCCAAATATTGTTGTAATCTATGTCCATTTGAGGTTTTACATAGGAGATATAAATTCATCAAAGAAGGTCTAAGAAAGTTAAAAGGGTTTAAGTGGTGATTTTGGTCTTGAATAGTAGTACAATAAACCCTTTCTCTTATGTATATTCTATGATTCCAGTCTTTTCTTCACCACAAGAGATAATTGTTCATGAGGCAGGTAAGGATAGTCCATCCAACAACACCAAAGAGTCTAATATACATGGTACAAAAGTATAATAGGTATGTGGGATGATAACAATGAATGGGCCATTAACTATAAGTTCTAGGGATATAGTTAAATTAGGAAACCATTTTGATGGACTGGAATTTAAGGGTATGGTATGGTAATAAAGACATTTATCATATGTGGATAAATTCAATGAGGAGAAAGAAACCCATATGGAAGAGACCATTGATGCGACAGATAGTATTTTCTGTGAAGATAGTGCAAATAAGATGCATAGTAGAGGAATTCTCTACCTAAAAAAGAAGAAAGGGAAAAAAGAGAACATCACTTATACGAGTTGTATCTTGACTAAATGAAATAAATCCAAATGAAAAAAGGACAAATCATATTTTACCAATCCAATAGACACATGGTCGGATAATAAAAGTAAACATAAGGTGAGGGATGGAGATCTACCGAACAATAGACAGGCATGGGATCTAATCATTCACTCAAGTGAAGAAACATTGGAGGAGAAATTCTAATTAAGGAATCACAAGACTTTTTAGACATAATATTGTGAGACATTTATTCTAGTGGACACTAATGATGAGGGGATGATGTTGTTCAATAATAATGAACATATTTTGAAAAAAGGTTGCAACATAAGGAAAAGAAATGTGGAGGAGTTCATTTAAACATGGGTCAAGTTGGATAATAGATTCAAAGGCCCAATAAAGGATGATTTGGAATTAATGTAAAATTATTTTCACTGGAAATTATATAGATATATAGCTTTAAATATATTTAATCTCTAATTTAATGATTATATGATTCATTATTGTGTTTGATGCATTTTGGATATCGTGGGGGTTTTTATGATGTGTTAGGGGAGGAATGTAGGTGTGGTTTTGAGAAGGTTAATTTTTTGGGGTTTCTCACTTAACCTCCAAAACAATGTTCCAAAAATAACTTTATATGTAAAAAATAAAATCAATAATATTAAAAAATATGCAACCATAGTTAAAATTAAAATAGGTTAAGTAAGGGTTAATCAAAATGACAAGGTTTAAAATTACACCAAAATTTTCCTAAATTCTATTGGTATAGGATTAAAATCCTATCCTGCCTTATATTTTAATCCATGGTAATTTTGGGGCATTTTTATTAAGAATTAAATTATTGTAATTTTATATTTTGATAAATTCAAAAAGTTACTATAAACTCAATTATTAAAGATAACCTCATCACTCAATTCTCCACACCACATTAATCCATATATGTCGACAAACCTCTAAATTTTTCCCTTATAACTTCCATATCAAAATTGTAGAGGTTTTATCCTTCTCAAAATACCAACTATAGTTCCCTATAGAGGATATCTAAAGGGGTCATTTAAAGGAAGAGGTAATATCCATACCCTAGAACTTTATTTTTACTCTTCTTTACCTCCAATAAATATATGGAATATATCAAAAAATAATAAAATCAATGTCATAAATATTCTAAAATTATATTATGATTATGAAAAAACCATTATAAACCCTCTCTCCCATCAAAATTATAAGTAAAAGTATCGCTCGTCCATTTATACGGATTACCGTCTCCAAATAGCAACAAAATTCATTTTTCATCCCCATATTTTAAATATTTATATTATTAAGGGTTTAATATTTTAATATTATATTTTTGACATAATTATACTTATGTAATTATAATATCAAATCTACCTACTTACCATCTGATCCTTTGAGAAATGATAACATTGTTCATTTATACATGTGGACTACCACCACTATAAAACGATATTGATTTTATTCTGTTTATATTTTACATGTATGGTTATGTGGGAGAAATTGATGAATATAAATTATATATTAATTACCCATGAAATGATACATAATATTTACCTTTCTTTCATATCATTTATTTAACAATAAAAATAACATTCATGTGTATGTATAGCCTACAAGATCCATGAATAGTATAATTCATTTTTCCATATCTAAATTATATGGATGAATATAAACATGTATATAATGCATATGTGTGATATTTATATCATAATAAAAATTACATATATTATGTAACCATGATTAATTTAAAATAAATAGAATCACTAAACTGAAATACTCAGGATAAATGAAATAATTAACTCCTTCAAATGATGATTTTAATAAGAAATTATTGATTAAAGGTTGTGTTTAAATGTAATAAAGATATAATATAAGATATTATAAGTATAATAATGACACTAATATAGATTTATAATAAATCATAATTTATTTTATAAAAGTATAGAGTGATTTTGGAGATAGTAGAACTCAAAGAAAGGGAATTATTTACCAATTTCATCAATATTTTTGGATTGTCTATGTTTAAGCCTCTGATGGAGAATATTTCACTTTTAAGACATTTTTTCTTAAAACATCATTGATTTTTTTACAATTTTCCTACTTTTTTTTAAAATTTAATTTCACCGATGATTTTATTTTTTTAAAACATTTTCAGTGGAATCATTTTATATTTTCTAAATGTGGTACATTGTAATTTTTTAGAAAAAAATATGGAAGGAGTGTTATTTAAAATATACAGAATTAACATATGTTCCTTTAATCATGAATAATAATTGCATTGAATATTATTTTAAATGTTTTAGGGTCATTTTTAAATAAAATATTTTCATTAGTAATCGTGCATATTTTGAAAAATAATTGATTTCAAAATGGAAAGGTTATTTTCATCAAGAATTTTTCCAAGTGATATTTGAAAATAATTTTCCATGAAAGATGAAATTATTTTATGTTAATTATGATTCATAAGGAATATAATCCACATATACCATATTTTAATTTATCAATATGGTTTATTTTAATGATAAAAATATAAAATTTTTATGAAAACCAATTCTTTTACATGGGTTATGTTATGGTGAAATGTTTTTGAAACCCATTTGTTCACCATGGGTTTTTTATAATGAAATGGTTATGAAAGTAATTTATTCTCCTGAGATTTGATATGATGAATTATTTATAATCTTCTAGAACACTTATGTATGATTTCCATTATGTTATGGGTGGGACCTATATGTCCTTCAAATTCCTTGGGTAAATATTCATATCGCATGAGATAAATGGTGATAGATTGGGGAGTTAATTGAGTTCTACAAGGGACTATATCCACTATGATTGTTTTGAGAGCTAACCTTGACTACTATGGTGGTTTGGGTACTGAACCCATTCCTCAATGATAAAATTTTCAATAATCCTTGTCTTCTAAGGAAATTACTTCATATGATTATGTGTATTCCATAATTTCATTTATTATGAATATATTTTGATTTCATAGTTCATGTCCATTGATTAATTAATGATTATAGACTTGTGAAATACAAATAATTTTCCATGAAATAATATTTTTATCATTGATATAAAAGTAAAGGTTTTAAAATTTAGAGATAATTCTATTGTACCCTTATTCTCATGTTGTTATTATGTGATCATTGATATGTCCATTGTTTGACTAGACTAAGCATCTGAGATAACCATATTTTTATTTTTCCTTTCACCAGGTTATGAATAAATGTATTATGTATTATATGAATAATAGAGGTTCTAATTATAAAGAAATAAGTGGGAGATAATGTAGATATTTTTTGAACTATATTTTTTTGATTCCATGTTTCAAAATATATTATAGCTAAACGATTCTAGAGTGGATCCAATGATATGTAATAAATATTAATCAATTAAAATGTAAGATAGATATATAAAAATTATTGTTTTTTGTAGTTAGTATCACGTCAAGGTTTAGTAAACCATTATAAATAAGGATGAGAAAAATTTAGTGATATCCTTATGGATATATCTAAAGATAAGTTTACGTGTAGGATAAAATCAAAAAAATTGGTTCATGGATGACATAGGTTCAAAATAAGGGGTCATAGAAGAATATTTCATTATTTTGACATCATATTATTGTTTTTTCATGATTATATGGTTTTTCACTAGGATTATTTTTTATTACATGATAGTTTTTCATTTTAGTAAATGGATATAAATGGAAGGAATCATGTAAATGATGAATGTACTTGAAAATGAACTCATTGTCATGATGATAAACAAAATATTTTTGGAGACATAATAGAAATGTTTATTTCTATGAGTACACAACATTCTCAATCTATATAGAACATGAACATATAAATGATAAAATGAGGGAACAACACTTTGTTGAGTTCTTCATGAGGAAATATAAACCTTATTTTAGTGGGTTTACCGATCAACAAGATGATGAGAAATGAATCAGTACTATAGAAAAGATATTTTATATTCACCAGTGTTAAAGAAATGAAAATTTTATTTCGAATAATTTTCATTTTTAAGGAAGATAAGATCAAATTTTGAAGTAATAATGAACTTGAGAGATAATAAATAAATTATATATATTGGGTGAAAAAAATTTAAAATATTTTTTTTTGACATATATTTCCCTAGTATAATTTTTTATAAATTGGATAATGATTTTTAATAGTTAATGTAAAAGGATAATTAATATATTTCTACTTATGAGTAAAATTTAACTAGACTCATAAAGTACACTTTTGGTATTATTACCCATCCCAAAAGTAAGTTGATGTATTCTTTAGTGGCTTAAAACCAATTTTATGAAAGGTGATAACCATGTGGTACATAAATAGAAATGAATAATTAATTTTTATGTGCTACCAATTTGGATATAAAGAATGTATTTTCCCATCAATATCATGGTTTTTAAAAGAAAAGAACAATGGAATTATAAGTAAATTCTAAAAATCAATTAGAGAATTACATATAAATTCCTTTCATCACAAAATATTGTAGGAAACATGGGGTATTTATCTTAAGGGAACTTGTAAAATTATCAATTCTGGTAAGGATATTTTTCAATAAATTGAATACTAAAGTGATGGGATGATGTTACCAAATGATATAAATATATAGAAATACCCACAATATGTACCACCCATATTCTAGTGAGTTAAATACATAGATTATGGTAATTATGTTACCCAATTCCCAAATATGAATGTTAATGATTATGAACAACATAAAAAACCTCACAATACTATTGAGAAAGAGATATCTCATACTAGCACTATTTCTTATTAGGGGTAAGATAATGATGTGGTTAAAAGTTACAATTATTATCCACTCTAAAAATTTTAATGTCTTATTTGATTTTATATCTCCCCATTCATTTATATCTAATGAATTTTCGAAGGGTATCGCAATTGCATCACAAAAATTTGATTTTGATTTAATATTAAAATCCACTATTGGTATGAAAATCACATCCCAAGTCCGGGATTCTTCTTTAGTTGAGTTTGTACAAATGATTTTCCTAAAAAAAATTATCATTCTTCAACTAGTTGAATTTAATGTTATCTGGGTCATGGATTGTATTTCATTAAATAAATCCCACATCAATAGTAGAGGAAGGAATGTTATGTTTTATTTTATAAACCAACACATTCTCTACTATTTGTGGGAAGAAAAAGATAAACTTTAAATGGAAATTACATACATTTTATGGCTCTCAATTCCTTTTACAAATGGGAATTTGTTTCATATGGTTGGATAGAAACTGAAAATCAAAGAAATGCATATTGTGTGGGATTTTATTGATGTATTTTTTGAAGATTTTCCTAGTCTTCCACTGAATCATGAAGTTGAGTTTCCAAAATAAATCATATGTTGTAATGAAAATATTTCGATGAATTTAAATAGAATGGCACTGATTGAGCTAGAATAACTGAAGAAGAAACTTAAGGATAATCATTAAAATGGATTCATTTATCCATGAGCATCATATTGTGGTGGAGATGTTTTGTTTGATAAAAATAAATATGGATTAATGTGACTCTCCCTAGATTACCGAGAACATATAAAGAACTATATCCAGATAAAAGTACCCTATACCACTTATTTATGACTTGTTTGATCAACCGTGTCGATAACATTACTTTTACAATATTGATATTCATTATTCACATCATAAAATGAGGTTCAAGAAGAAGGATATACCCAAGACAACATTCTATCCTAGTTATGGACGTTTAAAATTTATATTAATAAAATTTGGTGTTAATATTTCCCCCAATGTATTCATGGATTTAATGAATAGAGTTTTTATCGAATACCTCATTAGTTTTAGGTTGTCTTTATTGACGATGTTATTATTTATTTAAATATTAATGAAGATCATTTATATAATTTGATAATAGTGTTGAAGACAATAATGAGAGTTTTTATGAAAAATTTACAATGAGTGAATTTTGTATTTAGAATGTTTCATTATTGGTTAATATATTCTCAAGTGAGGTTATATCAGTAACCCTTCAATGGTATAATTATTTGAACATTGAAATAGACCAACCACTGTGATTGGAATTTTTATTTTTATTATTTTGGATGTATATTATCTATGCTTTTTGGAGATTTTTTCATGATTATGGAATCCTTTCAACAAGTTAACTTGGATGGGATCCATGGTCCTTTAGATATATGAATGCAAGGAATATTTTAAGGAAATTAAGAGAGGGATAGTCAGTTCGCCTATTCTTATACTACCCTACTACAGAGATTGGATTATAACAAATTGCAATGCATCAAATAAGGTAATTGGATGTGCCCTCATATTGAGTTATATGGTTATAGAGTATTTTAAAGGATAATTGTAGGTTCGTGAGAAAAATTATCCAACTCATGATTGGGAGTTATCTACAAAAATTGTGGCATTAAAGATATAGAGGTATTACCAACGATCCTATACCTAAGGGGTAAGGGATGCTGCTTTGCATCCAAGTGAGCCAGGTTAAAAACCAGGTAGAGGAGAATTTATGGGGTACTATGGAAGTATTGTAGCAGGTACTATTTGGTATTAAAGTATCTATAACTATTCATGTTATTTGGGCCTTCGGGCCGTTGGTTTGGGCATGCGGGTCTCAGGGCCTTCCGGTCATAAAAGTCCTTCAGGCCTCTGGGTCATCGGGCCACAGAGACCATGGAGTGGCCAGTTCACAAAAAGGAGGCCCCAAAAGAGGATCAGAGAAAAAAAGGGTTATAGTAACCATAAGCAGAGCTAACTGGATTGGAAGAATGAGAGGATATGGAAAATTCCATCAGGACCAGGTACTGTGCAGCTTTGTACGAGGAAATACTTGCTAATCAGAAATTCATGGTGGGGAGCTAGGAGATTCATGATGCCCAAGTTGGGGAGGGGTAGTTCAAGTGGGTTGGACCTATGGGTAATGCAATGGGAACAATATGCTTCTAGGCCTTTGGGTAATGTATTGGCCTTCAGTTCAGGTCGGTCCTTGTGCCTTGGGCCTACGTGTCATGTAAGGGTTCCCCTTCAACCCTTAAAATAGAGGATTATCCATAATAATAAAAATCCCTTCGGGCCATTCAGGAAAAGATATGGAGGTATTATCTCTATGGATAAAAGTGCGGCATATATACTTATCAGAAAAATATTAAATTAATTTTTTCACTCAAAATGAGATAACCATGTTCCAAAGAATACAGTTATAGATAATTAAAGATTATGACTTCTCAATAAATTTCCACTGTCGAAACATGAATATGGTGTAAGATGCTCTGAGTCGAAATGATCATGATATTTTTTTATGACGCGGATAAAAAAAGATCCAATATTTATGAAAATTCAATATATGGATCATAAAATCATAAATTAAGTGGTGAAATTTAATCTTTTCTCAAAAGAGTTTCCAACTATCTATCAAAGTGAATATTAAAGAGGAACATAAAGAAGATGTAGAGATGAAAAAGTAGCTGATAAATCCTCTTGAGTTCAACTTTGTCTGTGATAGAATAATATGGCTCAAGAAATGTCAATATGTCCCATCAGAACCATTTTTGTAGAATAATATGATCATTTAATCTCACAGTTCTTCATTCCCTATTTATTATATAAGTATAAAAATGTAAAGAGATTTGAAAGACTATTTCATGTGGGAATGCATGAAGGGAGATATTGTAGTGCATAATTATAGTACATTGAATATAAGTAAGTTACAAATATGAGATATATTTCTAAGGGGATGTTACAACCATTACTTATATGAGAATGTAAATGGGAAAACATCACTATAGATTTTTTCATCAGAAATTCCAAATCATTTAAAGGGGATAATGCTATCTGGGTTTTAGTAAATATTCTTATCAAGTTTTTATAGTTTTTCACTATCATAGAATATTTCCCTCTTGATCAACTAACTCATTTATACATTAAGTGGTAATATTTCTTGGTTTATAACTATCAATTGTATCTGATCTGAATCTATTGTTTTCTATGATGTTTTCGATATTTTTTCAGTAGTATCTTGATATACATTTATGTTTTACCAATATGTATCATCCTAAAATAGATGGTGTATCTAATAGGACTATTCAAACTCTATGAGAAATGTTGAGATATTTATCTATTGATTTCAATGGTGGTTGGAATCAACACCTTCCTTTGGGGGAATTTTTAAAAAAACATCCACACCAATAATAAGATGGCTAATTAAGAAGCCCTATATAGTTGGAAGTGTATAAATACAAAATTATTTAATAATTTTGGGGGGATAATTCTATTGTATACTGATTTATCTGAGGAAATGGTAGAGAAGGTTAAAACCATTTAATAGAACATAAGTGAAGCTCCGAGTCGACAAACAGTTAGTAATGAAAATTGTAAAATAAATATATTTTATAGATGGTGAATTTGTATTCCCAAAAATATCACCATGAAATCTTGTGATAGAGCCTTAAAATAAGTTTAAACTAATACATATTTATATTAGTCGTTTTGAAATTCTTGATCATATCGAGATGGTTTCTTATTGATTTCTATTTCCACCAAATATCTCTTAAGTTCTTGATGAGTCTCACGTAAATATACTTGGAGTTACATACCAAATCCATCATAGTTACTCATCATCAAGGTCATACTCCAGGAGAATGATCATTCTTACTTAAAAAAATATTATAGATTCTATATTATAGAGATAATGTTATAAGAAACAATAACAATTACATGTTCAATATTTTGTGGCAAGACTAGCAATTTAAGGAATCTATATGTGTACTTGAGGATGTGATGAGGCTAAAGTATACTCATTTACTTGTATCAAAGTGATGAATTTTTAGGTAACGTTTCATTTTATGTGCGATATAATATAACAATTTGAAATTTTTATGAAATATTTCTATTCAAATATTTTTATTAGTTCAATATTGTATGTTACATATAACATTGAGTTTAAATTAACCCTAATATACTATTGAAATATTATTATTTATAAAAATAATTATCACCTAGTCATTGGATTGGTATGTATGAATAGGAAAAAAATTTGTGAAAAATTCATGGTTATATATTTATAATACTAATTCATTTTTTATCATTGGACTATAAATGAAAATAAAATCACTTGAAAAAAAATTATTTTTCCAAAAAATATTTTTTATGTATGTAATGTATTTTTATTTTAATAAATTTAATTAATCTCTATTGCTGCATAATTTTAAGGAAATTAATACTTTATGAATTATTTCAAAAAAAAAACTAAAATTTTTCTAATTATAGGATTAGAGTAAAACCGGTTTTATGTTTAAAATTTTATTTTATATGAAATTTAGTTTTTGTCAAATTTTGTGATCTTATACAGATATTAATTTCTTCCTTTTATAGTTATAGAATTAGATAAAATGAAATAAATATTTATTATATAAACTTAGTCTTAACATACATATATATCCCAATATTTTAGATAAATATTCAGTACATTACAATAATACATTCATAAGGGCTATAATAGTTTAGTTTCTCTGGAATCATAGATGAAAAAATTCTATCTTAGTGAAAGATCTTCAACATCTCACATAAAGATCTACAACTTTAGTACATATACGTAAAACCATTATTCATAACCTGGGGAATAGAAACATATGAATGAGTGAGCTCAGATTCTCAGTAAGAGTAAACAAGGGTGATGTATAATCATAAACATGAGCATAAAGGGTATGAGAATGTGATTATAACATTATAAGTTCATACCTTACATATAAAAGGTAATCTTGGATCCTAAATAAATCCAAGAACATAATACATAAGATCTTGAAATTGACATAATGAATGAAATTGTGGAAAACACATCAACATGTAACCTTTTGAACTAGTATAAATAGTAATAGGTTCTCTCATTAAGGACATGAAATCAGGACCCTCCATAAACATATAGACATGGAAACTTGATCAACTCATAAAATTATGTACATGAAAACTATTTCCATGCATAGAATTACGAACATGAAATTAGGTTCATGAATAAAATATATACCTCATGAGTTTTCCATCATTACCTAATGCATCAGAGAATGATATAGGTCCCACCCATATCATAATAAAATCAAACATTCATGTGCCAAAAGATCATGAACAATCAAATCATAACCCATTAATGGAATGGGTGTCATAAAAATGTATTCATATAATAACCTATGAAATATATACAGGTTTCATAATCATTTTCCTAAAAGCATAACCTATAAAAATAAGTTGGTTTCCCAAACATGATGGCTTCAAAACATAAACCATTTAGAGAAAGAATATGAATGGTATTCTTTAACTATAACAATATATATCATCAGAGGTGGCGAAGGATTTTGAAAGATAACTAGGAACATTAATTTTCATTAAAAACAATCTTTTTAAACGTAAAAAAAATTCAAAAACATTTCCCATAAATCCAATTTGAAAACATATAAAAGAATCATGAAAATCAGTTAAAAAATTCTGGAGGAAAATATCCTTTCTTCTCTAAAATATTTTTATTTTCTTAAAATGATGGTCAATTTTAAAAGAAAACAATTTATTTGAAAATAAACTTGTATGATTGTAGGTAATGATTCAAGGTAATAATGTGTCATTATTGCGTAAAAATCCTTTCATGCTTTATAAGTTAACAAAAAATTATTCTCATAATTTTTCAGAAAAGTAATAAAAGTAACTCATTTGGAAAATGAAAGAAATATTCCCTTAAAACCCAGATGTAAAATTAAAAAATGGGTAATAATGACTTTAAAAATCCATATGAGAATAGTAAAACATTTTATGAAAATAGTTTTAGAAAACATGGACATGGATGATAAATATTCCCCAATAGAGTCTTAAAATGAAACAATCCCAAATATGGAATAGAATGTGAAATCAATATTCATTACTCTATAATCAATAGAATCATATACCCAATGTAAAAAATAAAATTATAAGAGAATGGAAATATAATAATATTATGGATAAGACTCAAAAAATAATTTCATGGGTAGTATATACTAAACATAGAATAAATAAGTAGTGTATAAGACATGTGTCTCACAAAAATAATGGTGAGACATAAATCCCTTACCCTGTCTCTTAACTCTCTTAGTACTCAAATAATATTATTGTATAATAAATATAAGTTTATTATAATCATTTTACACAAGAATGTTCTTATATATAATACCACATATGTTTTTATTATGAACTTATATTACCATCTTTTTAATGATAAAATATTAAGGTTTCACTTCAGGTAATAATTACTTTGTTCTTTGCATGCGTCTTAACTTGTTATATCAATGGTACTTATACTTATATCATGATTATAGAATTTAAATAATGATAGAAATATCATTTATATCAAGTTTATTTATATTAAAATAATCTATATCTTAATGAATTATGAAATGGAATACATCGTTCATGGAGATGGTAAGCCATATGTACGTATGAACGACGTTTCGGTTTTAATTGTCATATTGAAAGAAAGTATGTAAATAACATATGAATATATATGAATTTGTATATATATCATTATTAATATACAATTATTATATCATATATATCATATAATTTCACTAAAACCTTCATTAATACATTCCATGTGGCGTGTAAACAAATCACATCGCTTTTAGGGGCAGTATTCCACACTTCCTCAAACGAGATTGTCGCATTAACACCAAATTGGATGTAAAAATATATTTGTTGTAAAAAGGAATAAAGAGGCTTAAATACATAATAAATATTTTATATAACATTTATATATATATATTTTCAATCATAAAGGCCACCATGATTTGTGGTAAAGGAAAAAATGAACAATCATCATTTCGTGAGGTAGTAGTTTGTCGTACACGGAAATAATATGTTTGATATCCATTAGAAGGAGGTGTGTGTAGGTGTAGGTAGAAAACATAGAATAAAAAATAATATTATATTTATGGTACTATTTTATTTAATAAAATAATTTAATAAATAGAGTTTAGTGGGGGAGAAGTAAAATAAAGGAAATGATCTTGAGAGAAGATGTTACCTCTTAATCGAGAAACTCCTTTTGGTTTGTGCTAGAAGGATTCCCTGATTTTCATTATGTCCAATTGAAGGAATCTTGGAGGAATTTGGGGTAGTTAGTAGGAGAAATGGGAATGGTTTGGAATAGCCAAAAATCTTTATATGTGTGAATAAAAGATAAAGAGAGGAGCCCTTTTATAAGGGGGGGGGGCAGACACTTTTGAAAACTCCAAAACTATTAATTTAATATCAATAGATTTTCTATTTAAAATAGTTCCAAATAAATTTATTTAGAATTTGAGATGATTATGGGTCTAAATCCCCTAAAACAATTAATTTTTTACATGTTTAGGTCAAAAAATGAACCATATATGTTGGCTTTGACCCTTAGTTAAACAATTTAACTCTTACAATGAAAAATTGTCTTTTTACAGTATAGGGTTAATATAGTTATTATAAAATGCCAAAATAACCACAATTAGATAATTAATGAAAATTTTAACATTATATTAATTATCTTTCCAAATTCTATGTTTATATAAATTTTATAACATTTAATAAAATATTATTTGTTTTAAAGTTTCATTTATCTCAATTTTGATACTATTAAATATTTTCTTTTTAAAAAATACAAAACCAACATGATCAATTAGTAAAAGTATTTTAAATATGTCACTAACTTGTATAAGGTATATATAAAATTATCTTATGTCATTAGTTAAGTCAAATTATATTTATTTTAATATTTTTACTATCATTTATTTGATATCTCAATTAATTAAATAATTACTGCATCATTAATATTCAAGCCTTTAATTAAATTATCTATTCTATAAAAATTAAAAATAAATAATCAGGATGAATTTATATTTATTATATTCCTAATTAATATTTATCTTATAATTTTTCTTATGTATAACCCTCCATTAAAAATTATTTAGTTATTAAAATTTCAATATAACATTTTTAACTTTGGTTTAAATAAAATATAGTAAATGTACTTATATAACATAAGGGGATTAAAAAGATAAAATTTTTTATATAAGGTTTATTTGGGTCAAAAAACACTTATCCAATGAAATTAGAACAATTTTTAGAGTAATTTAATATTATTATAATTTTATTTCTATATTTAATTAGCCTATTTACCTTTAACCATGGTAAATAAAATTCAAAATTTACTATTCAGCAAAAATTATTTTGATCCTATTAGACCAAATTTTCATACTGATTACAAGCTTGTAGGTTATTTTTTAAAAATTCATTTAAACGAAGTGGTAAATTTATATTTAATGTTAATCCTGTAAATGTGGCTAGAAGACAGGTAAAAGAGACGTTCAAAATTTCAATAATTTTTTTATATCTTATTCTATTATAAAAATGATTCCAATAACCTAACTTTGATTAATATATGTATTATTTAACTATTTTTTCTTTAAAATAAATTCAAAGTAAAATATTTATTAAAAGGGAAAAGTTGGGTTTTAACTACAATGCAATATTTTTCACTATTCACTAACAATTGAAACATTTCAAAAAAATACCAAAAAATCACCCTAAGATAATTTTGATAATCCAAATTCAAAAAATATTATTTAATAAAATTAATTTTCTGAATGTGTTTAAAATTAATTTTTTTATTTAAAGTTGTTTATTCAAGAAAATTTTAATTTTACCATAAAATGACTTTACCAAAAATCATATCTTTCGTTATTAATATGTTTTATTCATATAAAATAATTATAATCAATATTTTAAAATTAGTTATTTCTATTTGTATATCTATGTTTATTGATTAGAATATATTTATCTCATTTAAATAATTATATAAAATATGTTTTGTAGAAACTCAATGTTTTTTTCAGCATATGCCAAGTCATTGTTGCATGTAGAGAAAGAAAAAGTTTATATTGCATGTAAAGTACAATTAACTTGGCATTGCATAAAACACAATCCAGACACAGTGCTTTAATAAAATAAATTGTCTTTAGTGTTTCATGAAATGAAAAATACCAAATAGATAAATTAGTTCAAAAATAATAATAACAATAATAATTCACAGAATCTTAGGGTGTTATATTTATAATCAGGAGGTTCAAATTTGGTAAATAGGCCCCCTTTTTTTGTCAATATAATTAGTAATCATGGTATAATTTATCACCTCACTAATGGGTAAATTTGGTTAATATAGATTGAAAATAATCATAAAGACCATAATTATTCATTATAAGTTCTTTTGGATTAAATTAATTAGACCATTTACACATTATGCTCCAAATTGAGTTGTTTAATGAATAATTTTCCCTAAAAATTATTTATATATTATTGAAATCCATGAAAGTTGCAAAATGCCACTTTCGTGGGTTTTCAAACCATTATGTGTATTTATAGGTAAATGATATGTTATGAATTAACATAAGTATTTATATTATGATTAAAAAAATTAATTTTATTTTAATACTATATTTTATGTTTTTATTAATTTTATAATGACCTTAATTGCTTATATAACATTGATGCATCATGTCTCCATTTAATAAAAAAATTAATAAATGATGTTAATAATTTTAAAATAGATATAATGTGAATGTGTTAATGTGAACCATGAATTTTATAGATCATCATGATATATAAGGGAGCTTTAAAATATTTATATTAGAATTTCCACTTTATTATCATGTATTTAAATTTAAATCAAATGAATGGTTTCAAAATTTACAATATTAATATTCTACCAAAATAATATTTTATTAAATTATTTAAATATCATAAAATAATGGAACAAGATAGGGTTCTCATGATATAGCCTAAAATTTCATATATTCTCCATTTATATTCCAATTTTCACCTTATTGATAAAAATTATAACCTTTAATGTTATAAAATTTCTAACCATAGTTAAAATTAAAATAGGTTAACAATGGTTTATTCCAAATGATACGGTTTAAAATTACACCAAAACATGTCTAAATTATATTGGTTGAATTTATTAAAACTATATCATATATTAAATTTTAATCAATGATCATTTTAGGGATTTTTAATTGAGAATGAACTTATTATAATTTAATCTTTTATGAAATTCCAAAAGTTCTTACCACATAAATTATAAAATGACACCTCCTGCCTCAATTTTTCATACCAATTTGACCCATATTTATCAACTAATCACTACCAATTTCCCTTTATAACTTCCTTATACATATCATAATGTATTTTTTCTATCTCTAATACCAACCCTAAACCCCTTTTGGGGATATCTAAATGTGTTATTTCAATGAAAAGGTTGACACCATAAATGAACCATTTATTTTTTATTCTTCTTTAGCTATACTAATAAAAGGGAATGTATCATAAAATAATAGTCATAGTATCCTAAATATTATGAAATATTATTATTATTATAAAAAATCAATTATAAATTCTCATTCATGTCAAATGAGAAGTAAAAGTATTGAAAGTGCGTACATATGGCTTACTGTCTCCACATAGCGATGCCATTTATTTTTCTTCATAATATATTATTAATGTGTATTATGATGGGTTTAAGGCTTATATATTATATTTATTAAATAATTTTACTTCTATAATTATAATATTACATTTATATACATATCATCCAATAGTTTGGGAAATGAAAATGTAATTTGGGTGTATGTGTGGACTACCACCTCCAAGAAGTGATGTGATTCATTTTTCATATATATTTTACATATATGGAATTGATGAATAATTTTAGTAATATTTTTTTATTTATATTATATAATTATAATCCTAGAACATTTAATTAATATTTACCTTTATTTTTTTTTCTATCTGTTGAAAAATGATAAAAATGTTCAAGCATACATTTATCCTATCATCTCCATGAATGGTGTAATTCATATATATATATATATTATAGATGACTATATATATGTATATAATGAATATATATGATTTTTATACCAGAATAATTTTTTTAGATGATGGAAGCATGATAAATGTACAGGTACTGGAATTATTGATCAGAAAATACTCATGACAAATGAAATAGTTTCACCAGAATATAATGATTGAAAAATGAATTATTTATAATAGGGGGTGTTAAGATTTTATTAAGGGATAAAAATAATATTATAAATATTAACATGACTTAGTTATAAAATTGTAAAAAATCTAAATTGATTATATAGGATTTATAGTGATTTCAAAGCAAGGTAAACATGAGATAAGGGTTTTATTTCACAATTTTATCAATATTCGATATTTTTTATAATTAATAATCCATTGGTGAATATTTATATTAAATATCCATTTTTTATAAAAAATTCAACAAATATATTTAACATTATCCTATTATTTTCAATATTCACTTTTTCCAATTCATTAATTATTTCAAAATGGTTTGAATTGAATCCTTTTGTCATTTTCCAAATTATGTAATGTTTTTTCAAAAAAATATTGAAGGAATGTTTTTTAATTATATTTAATGAATAAAATTTCCCTACATCTGAACTAATCATTATAATGTGAATTACTTAACATGTTTACATGGGAAGTTTTATAGAAATTTTTTTCTTCTGCAGTTGTGCATCTTTTTAAAATTAAATGTAAAAGTTATTTTCTCAAGAATTATTCCCTGTGGTCTTTCATAATAATTTTCCATCTAGGATGGCATTATATGATTATAATTATTCTTTACAGAGGATGTTATCCATGGATACCATATTTATTATTTATTTGGATGTTTTATGTTTATGATGAAATGATGAAATGTTTATGAAAACCATTTCTCTTCTATGGATTAATTTATGATGAATTTTTATGAAACACATTTCATCTCCATGGGTTATGTTATGATGAAATTTTTAAGAATCCCATTTACATTCATGGGTTATGATATGATTAATTCTATACGATCTTGTGGTACATAATCGTGATTTTATTTATGTGATGGGTGGACCAATATCACTCTTCAACACATCGGGAAAATATTAACATCTAATGAGAAAAGAAGAACTAGAATGGGGTGTGAATAGAGTTATGTAAGGGATTCAATCCACAATGATAGCCTTGGTAGTGATCCATAATAGCTATTATGGTTTGGGGAGTGAACCCATTCCACTATGATAGCCTTGTAAATTATCCTTGACTACTATGTAAATGATTTTCTATACATGGTTGTATTCCATTGTTCTAGGACTTATGCCTATATAATGATCTCATGGTTTATTTTATTTTATTTGTTTATGATTCATATCTTAAAAATTACGAATATTTTTGATATTAGTCATGATTATGATATTTGATATGTAGGTTATGGTTTTCAAATGTTATTATCATGTTTTTATACACTTATTCCCTTATTATTCTAATGTGGTTATTGATATATCCCTTTTTTATCCTTATTGAGAATCTAGGATCACCCCTTTCCTATGTTACCAATCCCCATGTTATGAAGAATGGAATTAATTATGATATGTTTTATAATTGTGCTATTTTTGAATAAATAAGTGGGGTAATATATATATTTTATGAACTAGTAGTTAATATTTCAATGTTTCCAAATATATATGACATAAACAATTCTATTATAGATTGAAATGATATATAATTAATATTAATATCTTAAGATGAAATTTCTTGTATAAAAAGTATGAGACTCTTTATTTGGGTACTTTTAACCAAATTAATACTAATATGTTTTTATAAACTTTTAATTATATAAAAATTTTATAATAAATCAAATATATTCTATCAATTTTTCAGGCTTTCTTTGAAGATCCTAGACAGACCACTACACTCTTCACCCTTCTATTTATCCCCTATTCAATATCCTTTAGTTCTTGATATAATTTATATATGTTTGATTTACTAGATTAATAGAGTTGAGGTTTCCCCTTCACCACCTTCCTATTCCTATTTACATATTATTCTTCATTAGAATCCCAAAATATGGGGGTATTCTTATGCTCCCATGATTTTATGTGAATAAAGGAAATTCCACCCATTATTAAGAATACTTACAATCTAACATGTACATGGTATTTTTCCCCCATATTTATAAACCTATTTATATTCATTTCAATTTCTGATATTATTTTTTTGGGTGATATAGTGCTCATGAGAAGAGAAATTATTGATGTTTCTTATGGTTTTCATTGTAATTATATGTGTGGATCCATGGGTTTTGAAGTGATGTTATAAAAATACTAAATCATTATTTAATATATATTCATAAATTATGAATTTTATGATCTATTCATATAGTAAAAGTGTAATAAATTGTGAGAATTTACCCCTGGATTTTTTATTTTGTTGTGAGGATCAATAGAGATGCTTTCGATATTTAATTAGGTAGTACTGATTAACCTTTATTGATTAGGACTGCCTATGATTAGTGTTATTATTTAATGTGAGTCCATTTAAGCCCTAAAATTAGTCTTTTTGTGATATAGCTAGAAAAAGGGGTCACGTGTCTGTGTTCTCCATGGACTATCAACCTTTTAAGGATTAGTTGGGATGATATTGGTTCAATAAGGTATTGGACTAGACGTTTGGGTTATGTTTGAGAGAAGAATGGGTAATAACATACTTATTTTGAAATATTTTTTAGGGGTTTTATTGAGTTCGAAAGGCTTCATCACTATTTAACGAGTGCCTTGAAATTTAATTATTTTTTATTTTCAAAGACAATAGTTGTAATTTAGGTTGTTGGTTTGGTTCATTCGAGAAAGGGTGATACCTTCTCTCTTCTTGGTTCATCATTGTTTATGGGTATATTGGAAGAAAATTTTATGTGATATAAAAATTAATGGTTTTTTCTAAAATAATTATTTAAAAAGTTTTCCAATGGAAAAATCAATAGATTAATTATATATGATGAATGTTTTCAGAGGTACCCACACATGACATATAATGTCTCCAGGACATGATATTTTGAGACATGCATGATATATATTTTTTATCAACCACATATATGTATTTTTATATAATGATATACATGAGTTCTATATTGTTTTTAAAATGTGTAATATTCTATGTTCTTTTTTTTATCATATAAATATGTTTTATTTTATTGATAATAAATTTTCCATCCATGTACTGAAAATTGTAAAATATAACATGTTGGTTTGTTAATTCATTTCAAATATATGATGTAAATGTTAGTTCCAACTAATGTCTACTGATTTACCTTCAATATATCTTTATAACAATTATAAATCAACCATTTTATGATATAATTAAATGGTTTATTTTTTATCATTAGTTTTTTATCCATCAATTTTAAATGACTGATCATTGGAAGCATAGGTGAATTATAAATATACATGGATATGATTGGCTGAACAATAACGTACCATTTATTCACATGTTCAAATTTCACATGGTATGGTATTATTGGTTCCTTAATATTATTCATAGTTTTAATTTAATATGGAATAATCTTATAAGTATATGAATAGTTTTTCCTAATTTATCATTCCCTTAGCTAAAGTTTAATTATGCTCTGAATTTAATTCACTATTTCTCATTTTCAATTAGATTGGTATTCTGGTTCCTTTAAATAAAACCGGATAGGAACTAGTGTGATCAAACTATTATAAATATATAATTTTTTACTTCATGCATGTCTTGAAGAAGGTGTTATTAAATCTAAAAATATGATAATAGGTATACTGATTTTTATAAAGATTTGATATGCACATATAAACTAGTATCAATAGATTTTGTTTAACAATCATTTTAAAAATAGAATATAATAATTTTTTTTATTTCAAAGAGTTTCTATCTAAATTATAAATATAATATAAATTACGAAATTCTATATGTGCAATCTATAAATAGAATACTATATTAAGGACATAGTTGGTGGTGGCCAATTGAATTATGAGTCCACATCATGCATCAGAATAAAAATTAATTCATAGTTTCACTTGTGTAATTTATGGTTTAATAAGGTATACTTGGATAGATTCATATATTCTAAATGTGATTGTATCATATATATTTTTATGAAAAGTCTCCTTGAGGAGATAAATCTAGGGAGGATATCTTTTTATAATGGAGAATTTGGCTTATATGAACTATAGTTATCCATTTTATTTTGATTTAGTTAGTTGTATAATATATTTATTGGTATGGGAAAAAATATGGACTATGTTTAGTTGAATTAGTCACTATTTCGTGTAGACATATATAATATCTTGTTATATTTTTATATTGTTATAACTTGCACGCCCTAGCATAAAGGTCACTTAATTATTTGAGTAATGGTTTCATATATTACCATATTACACATCTAAATTCACTACTTATCACATGTAATGATTTGATATATATGTATTAGTATTTTTAGATCCATTCAATAAAACAACATGATATTTTCCGACTTGGTGTACCCAGAATTAGAATTTTAAAATTTTAAAAAATATTAATGTATTTCATGCATTTTTTTAAAATAGTTGTTGAATAAATCTGGAATATAATATCAAATTATAAATTTGAGTGATATCTTTGGTAGAATAATTTCATAAATTAAAGTATATATTAAATTATTTAATTAATGAAGCAGCCTAATTAAAACAAAAAAAATATATTTTTATGGAAAAAGTATTGGGTTATCCACGTAAGCCTAAGTTTTGAGAGAGGATCCATTAGAGGAGAATTCGAGGTTGATTCTAGACTGACCAACAATAGATCGAGGATGGGAAATTGAAGCGATAATGGAACTAGAGGAACTCATCAAAGATAAAATAATAGAACAATTATTCAATAATGATCATTCCATTCTTGATGTAAGAAAATTTTATTTTGTGGATTCAGGACATTAAATTTATTCCGTTTTGAAAATGGGGAAATTATAATAACAATATTTGATCCACAGATTAATGGTTGATATTGAGGATATTTTTTTGAGTATACATTATTAATTCCAATTCATTCATTGATTATAAAAAATAGACAAAGGAAAAAATTAACACCAACCAATGTTCATTCATTCTATGATTTTTTATGGATTTTTACCCCAATTCTTCATTCATTCATCATTGGTATTCAATTTGGCTACTCATTTGACAAATACATAATGGATAATCATTGTTTAGTAAATTTTGGGACAACAGATCATCACAAAAGATTATGGATATGGATTTAAAAAATGGTTTTGGTTTGTGAATAAGGTATTGGATTATCATTATGATTTTTGAGATCCAAACAAACAAGTTTTAGTATCTTGATTTGATCGATGAATGATGTTGATTTTGGTGTGAATCAGATTTCAAAATTTGATAACCAAAGACCGTAAGCCCCCTTTAATCTGATATCTATGAATCATAGGGGATTCAATAGTGGAATCAATGTAGGTAGTGGTTCCATAATATGGGGAGAAGAACAATGGGATTTTTAACATCCTATGTTACATGGTGTGTAATACAAATACACATGATGTGTAGGACCACTGGCTACAGTGACATGGTTTCATAAAAATATAATTAAAACCTCCATGTGAAATATTTCACAAGCCTTGTGACCCTTCCTCAGAAGATAATTATGTATCACAGAGATTAAATAGGCATGGAAATGGATTGGAACATGGGAATGAGTTGAGTAAACAGGCAGGACCCAGTACTCAGACATTGCCAGGTACACATACAGGGCCATCGTTAAACATGAATGGTCTGGTGTACATGAGCATGACATGGAGTACACAGGAATGGGATGGAAAATATAATAAAACCTAGGGTATACAATTAATTTCATGTACTGATATTACATGTTGTGTACATTTACTATGATGTTTTGAGGGCCTTTTTATCATTATCATGGGAAAGTTTCACTTAGGGTGTGTTCCATCAATCAATCCCTATTAAGGTATAGTATGTCATTACATACTGGTCATAATATTGTGATCATATCTAAGGTATTTTGTTTCAGATAGATTTCTTAGTGTCAACCCATGTCCCTAGGTGGGATCCTCTGTCTTCTTCTATACATAGTGTTGTTATGAGAATCTGAATGACCAATGTTTCCATGGCATTGATCACCTATATAGTAGGTTATTTAGATTAGGTTGTTAGTATTCACCATGGAACTAGGTATGATCACCATCTATGAATCTTTATCTTAATACATTTAATATGTTCTTATTTATGGAGAGATCCAATAATAATTAAATCTTGGATGAATTAAATCAGTTCTTTCAGACTCATGGAATGAGTTCTCTTGTACGTGTGAAACTAAAAACTATTGATCATATTCAAAGACACGAAATGGGGTTGTCAAAAAACCACAAGACATAGTGCCAATATTGATTATATCTATACATTTATCTCATTACATATTATACATATGATTGAAATTCCCCGGTGATGAGATGACTTCTACAGTTTTAATTATTTCCACATACGAAGTTTGGGGTTTCCTAGTTGGTATTTTTATACTCACCCCTATGGGATATTCCCATACATGAATTTTATTATATATATTAACACCCATTGGATGGGGTTCTTGGTGGACCATGAGTATGTGGATCTAATATTGGGATAGATGGACCATGGTTCATACTTAGAGTCACATTGACCACAATCACCTCATTATAGTAGGATTTACATGCATACAATTTTTTATTGGGAATATATCTGCCTATTTCCATAATATCTTGTGGTACTCTAATTATGGGATAGATGTTATTTGTGAATTTATATAAGTAGGGCTGTTTCAGAATTCATCATTTTATAGAGTAGAGATGTGTGTGTAAATAGAGTTACATTAGGATAATACCTCCAATGTTTGTGATATTCCTAAATGGAACTACTCACTAGCACCTTGCTTATTTGGGTGGGACTGAGTTAGACATACATGGAATATCGTGAGGTATTTGGGCCTAGATGAGTTGGTTCATGACATAGTTGAATCAAAGGGGTTCCATCTTAGGGAAATGTTTTTAGTTTTTTCCAAGATATGAGATTCATTTAGGTTTTCTGGAAATATTGTTATGTGTTTCATGTTTAACTTTTACTCCAAGGGATCTAGTGTCATTGTGGTGGATGATGTAACAATTCACTAAGTCTATGACAACATGATTGTTGAATCAGTACATGTAGGCACTATTTGTTAGGAAAATCATTGGAACATGCATCATATAGGAATGGGTTTTGGTTTCCATGTCATTTTTGAGTTAGATCTCAAGATATACTCATTTAACATAATTTATCATTTCTATCTCATAATGCATCCATGAAGATATCCATCTAGGATTAAAAAGCGGGATCTCGAGGATAATTCCGTTAATTATGATGATTTGATATATGGATATGTTTAGGAGGTGATACATCTAGGTTCTTTCCATACATACCTCCACCTGTCGAGATATGGATGGTACCATCAGTACCCGAATATGAGGTGACTACAATGAGTTCACTTCATGAGTTTTAGCATCAATGAATCCTTATTTTCTATGTCAATATAGATCCCCCAGGAAGAATCTAAGTGGTTACATTAGCCTTTCACCTCATTAGAACAATATCATAATAGATGGTGGTCCTAGAAAAGAGTCTTCTTCATGGTTCTATAGGGTGATGCTGAACCTTGTGGCTTTATCCAATAATTAAATGAATAATTCATGGATATGGTTTTAGGGACTTTTAAAATATTTATTTTCTATATCTACATTGTGTGTTTTTCAAAACTAGAAGATTATTCATCTTCAAAAGGGAGGTAAGTCATTGGAGAAGTATTCCTTAAGGTTCACTAAACTATCATGAAACTTGATGGATATGGTACATAATCAGTTCTTCCAAGATTAGACCTTCATGTTAGGATTAAATTAAGATATCTAGGATATTGTGATTCCTATATGGTTCTCTACCTATACATGGATTCTAGAATGTGATACAGTATTAGGTAGAATACTATATGATCCGACACCGATAATGTGTGATATTGGTGGCCACATAAGATTTGCGACCATATAAGTGGGTATTAGATGCTGTTCACTAGGATTCAGAAGTGTGAGACCATTTAGGAGGTGGTATCATGATATATAATCTATTTTTTATGGATATCAGGATGGTTTTAGTCAATATAGGGGTCGGTAGTTGTACTCTAGTAATGGATGGAGACATCATACATGATATTTTATGACCTTATATATGAATGAAAGATGGAAAGTGGATTAGATACATAGGCATGGGTAGAAATATGATCCTGGAGTTCTACATGGTGGAAGACATGGATGAGGATTTGGAAGATCAGATGGAGGTAGAAGATGTGTTAACTTGATTCTAGAACCACCCATAGGTGGACCCCAATAGGCTCATGGAACTGGTGTATAGGGATGCGGGTAAATTTAGGTAGGGTATACCTATGACTTAGGGTATCCATGTATAATTATAGGTACGATATTGTACTTTTATACCTTATATGAAGTTCTAATAGACATATTCTTGAGCTACTATTTTCTTGATATATCCCAAGTTCGAGACCTTGAGATTACGATGGAGCCCTTGGATCGACCCTTACACTTAGAGACTCCTACTAAAGATGACTCAGTGATCATACATTTTTTCTAATAGTGGGATTTTCAACATGTAGGAGATATTTTCTCATGGAATCTCTGGATAGTATTTATGAGTAATTATGATGTCATAAAAGACATTGAATGGTTTTACATAGTTCATGAATAGTTTTATTTTTTTAGGCGGAGGATTCAATGTATCCACATAAATGGGTTAAGGTTTTCCTTCATGGGTTAGAAGGAATCCCAATTTGAAAAGGTTGGACTCATATGTCGGAGGGTGGAGTTGATTCCTCGTTAGTTGGATAGTGTGACTCTTGGAGTGGTAGTTTTTATGGGATATCAGTTTCCTATAATAGTAGAAGATTATGAGGAAATATTTCCTTATGAAGTTCCATTCTTGTGTCCATATAGAGGTTTAGATGTAAAAATTTACCTGTACCATGGGATGACCTAGATATATGTTCCAACATATCATATTGAAATTTTTGATCTTCCTGAGCTAAAATCACATGTTGAGGACTTGTTGAGGAAGGGATTTGTGGGACCCTATGTTTCTCCTTTTCTATCCCCAGTGTTATTCACCAATAAGGTGTAAGGGATCATGAGGTTATTTCTGTTTTATCAATTATTGATCCAAATGAATGTAAATCACATGATTGAACTACTGAGGATTTATGAACTCTCACATCAACTGACATGGATGTTATGGTTCTCAAAGATTAACCTTAGAACAGGTTATCACTATCTACAAGTACAAGATGAGGATATACTAAAATAAAATTTTAATGTTTCTATGGTACCTATGTGTAATTTTTGATGACCTTTAGCATAATTAAATCCCAAAAAATTGCATGGTATTAATCAACCAGATCTTTTATCCTTTCATAGACCGATTCAGGGTAGTCTTCATTGATGACATATTGGTGCTCTCAACATTCAAGGAGTTTTATAAAAGACACTAGAGGGTATTCTTAGATACACTATGAGAGAACCTGGTTTGTGGGAAGATCTCAATGTTTCAGTTTTGGATTTATGAAGTACGCTTTTTAGGACACATCATCATAGCTCATGGTGTAGTAGTGAACTAAAAAATGATTTTCGAAGTGTTTTCTAGGGATCCACCCAAAAGTGTGATGTAGGGGTAGAGTTTATCTAGATTGGCAGTATACTATGTGATATTTGTGCCTGATTTCTCTAGAAAATATTTACCTATAACTACTTTGACCTAGAAGATGTAGCCTTTCATGTAGATAGAGAGGTTCCAATATGATTTTCAAGAGTTGAGGAAGAGTTTGAAAATTTCCCCCATCTTGAAATTTCCAAATTATGGTGTAAATTACGTAGTGTTATATGATTCATCAGGGAATCTAATTGGTTATGTTATGATGTATAGGTATGCGTTTATTTACTACGTATAGTGACCGGGGATTTTCTTACATTACTATTATATAATTTTAAAGATAAAAAACATAATAGTTTTACAGATTCAGGATTGTATGGTAAATTTTATTAGGAAAACTAGGACCATGCATAACATTTAAAACATCAAACATAAAAATTTATTTAATACAGTATTCTCTATATTCTTATTATCCCATGAAAACTCTTTAGTACGCATAATCACCTGAGGATATACCTAAAAAAGGGGTGAGATAAAATCCTAGTAAGAGGATAAATATAAAAAATACAACAATGGGTGAGAAAAATGATAGCATATGTAAAGTATACTGAACACTAAAGGATGCATTAATAAAATAATTGAATTGTGGAAATGCATAAAAATGAAACATCATGTCTTAGTGGTCAACTACCACACATAGTTGCGAAAAATGATAGAATCAGGTTAATGAATCATTTACCTCTTACTCATGATGTTAATTTATTTACCCAATGAATTGGAGCAACATATAATTTTGGACGAACCCATCTCATCATAAAATTCATATTGTGCTATATAAATCCGAGTGCACCCATCACATCATAACATTTATGTTATCATGCATGCCACATAGAACATATGTAAAACAGAAATATAAAATAACCCATGGAAAGGAATGAGTTTCACATCATAAATAATACATTCATAAAGATTTTTCTTACAAAATAAAGAGGGTATAACATTATTGACATTGAACAATCAACGATGAGTGAAGTAGAAACAATCTTTGAGAAGTAAAAAGATGGTGTTTATTTGTAAGAAGATTTCTTTTGTAAGGACATTTGGTTTGTCATAAACTCAATTAAAAAAATTTATATCCTAGAATAGGTATTATTATGATTAATAAATTATTCTTCAGGAATATCCATACTAAAAATGGGTTGAAATAGGGAAAACCCAAAGTATGAGAGTTGGGTTTGAGAATTTCTCCTTTCTTTGTATCTAAACTCTTTATTCACTCTAATGTCCTGTATAACCACATTATATTCATTAATTAACAAATAAAAAACCTTTTATAAATTAATAATATTAATTATGGTTTTATTAATTTCATTTATGGGATTTTTTATGAGTTATAGAGTTTAAATTCATTGTTCAGGAATGTTTGTTTTTATAGTTTTCTTGAACAGTTCACCTGTATTCAGGAGTGGAAATTCATTTAAAATGTGGATAAATATATAAAATTGTAATTATATGTTATTTATGATTTTATAGAACTTTAAATGATATTATAAATAATTTTTTTATATACCATAAGTATGAATAATTATATAATAATTTAATGATGATTGTTTGGGTTAATTCACGCAGTTTTTTGACTACAACAAACTTTTTTTGTTTAATCATTTAGTAATATATAAATAATTTAGTTCAAGAACATTAAATATGATATAATAAAGATTCAATAATCAGGTTCAACCCTAAAAATTTATTCATGACTAGATCTGAAGGATGTAAAGAAAAAAAATGAAAACATGTCATTCTTGAAGGAGATAAATTAACACCTCATGAACAAAGATTTCCATTCTAAAATAAAAAGAGAGGAGAAATGGTTTGATGATATATTATCCCATTAGTATCATAAAATTAAATTATATTTATGATACTAGAGTTACCATACCATATGGATGAGGATTGGTGTGGAGATATTAAGAATAGAACTTTAAATTGAAAGGAAATTAAAGGAAAACTGAGATGGGGGAATTACCTCTTGAATCCTCCTTAAGGCACCTTGTATTGGTATTTTTATGAGACTAGAACCTCTTGGAAATTGGGGAGGGGATATGAAAGATGTTTTGGTAGAGATTATACATGGATTAAATATTGAGAAGTGTGATTAAATGAGGGTGTGATGGGTGGTATTTGTAGTGGAGGGGAGGAGGGTTTTCTTAATATTTAATTCATTACATTATTAATTTCCCTAAAGACTATAAATAGTGATAATTACATGACCAAAAATAGTAACTTGAGAATTTTGGTTTGAAAAAATTGGGCTTACATCATCCATGATGTTAGGAATAGTTTATTTAACATAAAATGTTTATATATGGTAAATTACCATATTTCACTATTCATCAAAAAATCAAGTATTTCAAAAAAAATACAAAAAATTAACCCTAACCATTTTTTGATGTGTAGAATAAAAAAATGAATTTTATCTTTCAAAAATAATTTCTAAATATTATTAATTTATTTTTTAATTAAAATCATAATTTACTTGAAAAATAGAATTTTTAAAACATTTATTTACTTACTCCAAAATATAGGTACATCATACTTTCACTTAAATCCTATATATATACTATAAAAGGTGAGATTACTATTCATAAGGGTAACATTACTATTCAAAATGGTTTGTTACTATTCACCAATAATTATGTTTGTTCTATTAAACTCCAAAAATCACCCTGGACACAATTGTGTATGTCAAATTTTTTAAATTCAGAACACAGAAGGAAAATTTATGTTTAATGGTTACATAGTATTTAGTATCAAGATATGTTGTTATTCTTCCCAATTTTATTATAATATATGCCATAATTATAATAAATTAATTCCATTGATAAAACATTGGGTCATTACATTGTTCCCCCATTATTAAATTTCACCCTCAAAATTTTGTTTTACATAAACAGGTGAGGGTACTTCTCCTTAATTTCCTCCTTCAGTTCCATTGTTTCTTCTTAAAACATATGTTTCCTCCACAACACATTGAAATGGTGGGTTGTCTTGTTGTGTACAACCTTATCTCTCATGTCAAGAATCTTCACTCGTTTCTCCACATAAGAGAGATCATCTTTCAGATGTACCACCTATGAGTTTAGTTCATGTAAGTGATCTGGTACGAACTTTCTCATGAGTGATATGTGAAACACATCATTAACTTGGGCTATAGTTTTTTGAAGTTAAAGATGATAGGCCATGGCTCCTATGCAGTCAAGGATCACAAAGGGTCCAATGTACATTGGGATTAGCTTCGCTTTCTTCCCAAAACACATGACTCTCATACATGGTGATATTCTAAGGAATACTTTATCTCCAAAATCGAACACCAGGTCCCTTTGAATATTGTCAAAAAATATTTTTTGCTGACTCTGATCATCTTTGATATGTCTCTGGAAGACTTGATCCTTCTCTACCATCTCTTGCACAAGATCAAGTCCAAGTAGCTTTCTTTCTATAACCGCATCTCGACAGGTTGTAATTCTACATCTCTTTCGATACAGGGATTCATATAGAGCCATTTGAATAATCTAGTGGAAGATATTGTTGTATGAGAACTCAACCAATGGTAGATTTTGATCCCATCCACCTTTTAATTATAAAGAGTAGGCTCTTAGCATGTCTTTGAGTGTCTAAATAGTCCTTTCATGTTAGGGAAAATGGTTGGTATATTTCTGTGTTCGGATAGTAGGACTGTTGCGGTTTGTCACCCTATCAACCCATGCATTTGTGTGGAGGCAGATGTTTCAAGGCCTCCTACAGAGTTGATTTGGATTTCGATTGGAGAAGGTTTCAGATGGAAACAACGGGTTGTCTTCGAGTCTTGGTCAGCGTATTGTTCAGGCTATCATCATCTACAACATTCGTTCATTGGATGTCGTCGCGGTCCAAGGGCTCAAATACTATTGATTACCCAACTAGAAGCATCTCAAGTGTAGGTATCTTCGAAAGAGAAGGCCTGGTCAGGCCTGTCGAGATGCACGGGGTTGTCCTAGGGGAACGGGATTCAGACAGGGTTCATTTCGGTCTAGTCGAGGAATTTAGGTTGGAACCAGAAGGAAGTTCCCGGGAAGGTCAGATTTTGCAATGGCCTCACCCGGTGGTTCCAGGGGCAGTGAAGGATGTGGAGGACAATATCAACATGCCACGGGTCATGGATGTCCTAGCCCAGTTAAGGCAGGATTTGGGGATCACCTCCCTGAAGGTGAATGGAGTGGAGGTAGGGAGGGTGGAAGGAATGGATAAAGATCTCTCCTTGCATGTGGATGAGGTGGAGCATCTGGTCTCGGACAGAATTGTAGATAATGGTGTGGAGAAGGTATTAAGTGATTCCCATGGCTCTGGGGGTCCTCAAGGTCGGGAATGGGAGGAATCTAACTAGCATTCTCAATTCATGGGTCATGGATACGAGCATCCCATAGGCTGGATTCCATGTAGTGAGATCTCTGAGGGTGAATTTGGAAAGGAGGCTGAACCATCTGTTAAGTCATTGCAGGGGAATTCTTTCTTGCAGGCAGCTACAAGCTCACTTCATGGTCAAGGAAGGCAGGATGGGGTTATCGTACTGGTACATATTGATCCAAACACACTCATTCTGAAGTCCCCCTTTCAGATGACTGGGATCGAGGGGAATAAGAAGGAATTGGTGGTTAAAGCAGGCAAGTTGGATTCCTCATGTAGGCCGAGGGATATCAAAGAAGGCCTGTGGGTTAAAGTGAAAAACCGATTTGATGGTCTAGAAACTCAAGAAAAATCATTTTCACAAGAGGATGGGGATTCATGTGATGATAGTTTCAGCAAAATCTCAGTTGAAAACCTGGACCAGATCCAAGGGAAAGGTCCCCACAGTCCAAGAAGGAAGAAGGGGGAAAAGGAAAGCGTGACTTGGGTAAATGCATAGTGGTCCAGGAAAAAAAACCCAAGGGGCGCAACGATTACTATCACCTACTGAAACAAATTGAAACCAGGTCAGACAAGAAATTTGGAAGTAAAGAAAGAAATGGCCTTCAAGTTGGGGAAAGTGGGGACCCAAGCAGAGAACAAAGAGTAACAGAAGAATAGGGTGCGGAGTGTCTGAGGCTCATATTCCATTCTAAGAAAGAGATGCTTGAAAAAGTCCTTCAACCAAATACCTAAAATGAATATATTTTAAGGATCCATGAACGATTTTTGCAGACTAAGGCCATAGAGGATAAAGAAGCATGGATAGACTAGCAATATCGAATCATAGCCCGAGGCTTCAACGAAGGCAGAATCGCCATGGAGGAATTCATCCAGATAATGGAAAGAATGATTTATCACCTAGAAGAACTTATCAGGAGTGATCCAGACACCCAAGTTAGTACTCTACACTGGGAATTATATAAAGCATCTAATTCTAATAACCTTAGTCTTGTGTTTAAAAATTATGTGAGCTCTTTCTGCACGTAGTTGTCCTTGTGTGTGTACATTGTTTTCCCACTTCTCCTTAAAGTGGATTAATAAAAATTATAATTGGATGGATTGGACATCAGTTTGGGGGTGATAGGCCTTGCTAAAATTTAATTCAGTACTCAATGCATGTTGAATAATTCTCCAAAATGTAGATGTGGACCTAGGATCATGATTAGAGACAATTGAGAGTGGAACACCATAGAGTCTAACCACTTCTTCATATATATCTTTGCATTTTGTTTTAGAAATAGATCTTCCCGAATAGTGATAAAATGGGCAGTCTTGGGGTGTTGGTCAACCACCACTCATATCACATTATTTCCCTCAACGTATTAGGGAGACCTATGAAAAAGTCCAAGTGACATTCTCTCATTTCCACATGTGTATATGCACAGTTTCATATACCCTTTGGACTTTCTTTATTCCACTTTAACTTGCTGATATATCAAGTACCTTGAGATATACTCAGAAATCTCCTTCTTCATGATGTCCCAATAGATGTGCTCTCAAATATGGTGATACATCTTGGTACTCCTAGGATATATATATAGAATGTTGATCTATGTGCATTATACAATATCTGCATCATTATCCCAAGTGATGAAGTCACACATAGCATCATTCCAAATCAAATCACACCATCATCGTTGATATGGAACTCAGGCAGCTTACCTTTATATTCTACATTCACCTTCTATGGTAGCTTTGGACCATCCTTTTATAAATCATTAATCTTCTCTTGGATAGATGTTTGAGCATTCATTTGGGAAAGGTGGGATGTATTCCCTTCCCTAATGATTTCCAAAGCCATTTTTGCTTATCCATGACGATATGGTCTTTCTCCATCTGCAACATGAATATAGTAGCATGTTCTTTTCTACTTAGAGCATTATCTACCTTGTTCACCTTGTTGGGATGATAGTGAATAGAGAAATCATAGTACTTGATTAGCTCTATCCATCACCTTTGATTCATGTTGATATAATTTTGTGTGAATATCTACTTTAGAATCTTGTGATTAGTATATATGTCTAACTTCTACCATAAAGGTGGTTCTTCCATATTTTTAAGTCTAAAATCACAGCTTCTAGATCCAGATAATTTTTTGGGTAGTTTTTCTCATGAATCATCAACAGCTGTGAGGTATAGGATATCACATTATCATCTTTCATGAGTACACAACCAAAGCCATTTTTTGAAGCATCAATGTATATCACAAAACTTTCTCTACTCTTAGGAAATATAAGAACAGGTGTAATGATTACACTTCTCTTTAGGTCCATGAATATTTCCTCACATTCTTCCATCTGGAAATACTTTAACCCTTTCCTTGTTGGCTTAGATAGCGGGCTTGACAATCATGAGAAATTTCTAACAAAGCATCAGTAGTACTAAGATAATCCAATAAAACTATGGATTTATGTGACACTAGAGGTCTTGGGCCATTCCACAATTGACTTTGTTTTTGAAGTGTCCACATAAATTCCCTCACTTGTGATCACAAATCCCAAGAATGTGACTTGCTTCATCCAGAAGTCACACTTTCTGAACATGGCGTACAACTTCTTCTTTCTCAATGACACCAACAAGAGTCTTAAATATTATTCATGTTCCTCCTTTCTCTTGGTGTATATGAGAATAAAATTATTAAACACTACCAAAAATTTGTTGAAGTAATGTCTAAAGTATCTATTAATAAAATACATGATGATTTTAGGGGAATTAGTAAGTCTGAAGGTCATCACTAGAAACTCATAGTTCCCATACCTTATACAGAAGGCAATCTTCTGAATATCTTCCTTCTTCACCTTTAGGTGATGATATCTAGAATAACGATCTACCATTGATAATTAATTATTTCATATTGACTGATCGAACAAGTCATCAATCCATGTAAGAGGATAATTTTTCTTTATGGTGATCTTCTTGGGTTCTCAATAATCGATACACAGCCACATTCTTCTATCCTTCTTCTTCAAAAAGAAAACCGGCGCACCCCAAGGTGATTCCTGAAAGTCCTGAAGGCCTCTTTTTATTGATTTTTGATAACCCCTCTTTCAAGGGATGAGGGGGAACCCTTACAAGGCCTGAAGGTTTAGGTGATTACATTTCTCATAGTCTTGAGAGAAATTACATGACCCGAAGGTCTTAGGGAATTCATCCAGACAATAACTACAAGGAACTTCCCCTTCCTAGCATCTGCATTGTGTTTGTAGCACTCCACCTTCACATGGAAATCTGCATAAACATCTCATGTAAGCATAGGCCAGTCCCAATGGCATAGCCATACCCTCTCATTCTTTCCCCAATCCATTTGGTTCGGCTCTGGTGAGTGTGCCTACTCTGAATCCTCCTCTAGGGAAGCTCCTTTTTTATGGAGTCTGTCTGGGGCAACATCATGTGGCCTGAAGGCCTTGAGGTGGCCCGAAAGATTTAATTGTGGCTTGAAATACCTAATAACCCATAGACCTGAGTGGCCCAAAGGCCTTAAGGACTCCAAGCCCAAACTGATGGCCCAAGATGAATAGTTCATGGCTACTGCAGTACCTGCTAGTTCTAGAAAACATTTAAGATGTAATGTAAAGAATAAAACCAGAATCTAATAAGAATTTTTCCATTCTTAGGTGAATAGTAAGTGTACCTTGTAAGACTACATAATCTTACTTCACTTCCTCAAAAGTGATCGCATTATCCATCCCTTATTCCTTTATCATTGGTGGATGTTGACACTGATTACCCTCGAGGACTCAAGGTTCAGTTCACTAGCTTTCATAGTTACCTTACTCCCAATAGTTGTAGTATTGTACCATGGGTGTTTCTCTCCTTTCTTCCAGCACATTCTCCTTCCTTCTTATGTCTTTTCAACACTCTTAAGCATGATGGACTTCTTTACCACACTTAAAGCATGTCGCCATCCCTTTGAGGCAGTTCCCTAGATGCATCTTCCCACATTCTCCAAACTCCATCTCCACATTGAGAGCACATAGAAAAACATATTAATCAGTCACAATGTATTGAATTACAATATCATTTCGAAGGTGTGGTTTTAATCCACTAAAGAATCTATCAATGTTGATAACAAAACCGGAAGCATACCTTGAATGCCTTTTGAAACTCACTTTTTAGGATGTGAAATATTTTCCTTCCTTTTTTCATGATCTTTATGAATTCTATATCTATCATTATATGAAGAGTTTGTGGGAAATACTTATTAAGAAACATGATTTTAAAGTCTTCTAATTCCATCTCTTCAATTTTTTCCCTTGGCTTGGTATTCTTAATCTTTGACCACCATTGATTGGGCTCTCTATCTAGATGATAAAACACTCGATATCCACCTGCTTACTTTTAGGTTAAGGATGATATTACCCATTATTTAGGTTATTATTCATCACCTAATATGGGTGGGTAAACATCAACATGATGTTTTGAACTCCACATCCCAAGGAATTAGGGATGTCATTCAAGAAATCGTTTTATTGTCCCTCGCACGAGTAGTTGGCCTAGTTTCTCCTAGTTTCCACCATTTTCTTAATTAGAATAGGTTAGAACAAAACATAAGTCAATGATTCATGATTAACTTATTCATTTTTTCAATTTAAAATAAAATCATATATTATGGGATCCATGTGTTTAATAATGCTTCTTGTGTACTTATTGTACATGGTTTCATACTAGAGGTTTTCTCTAAGGTTCATTAATCCTAATTCCCAAATTAACTAAATTGTGCCTCTTATACGAACTATAGAGAACCATCCTTTTATTACATTTATATTAGATAATTTTAAAGGAAAACAACATAATAGTATTACACATATAGGATCCTATGGTTTAGTGCCTTGGGAAAACTAGGACCATTCATAACATTTACAACATCAAACATAAACATTTATTTAATCCATTCTTCTCCAGCTTCATATTGTCCATTGAAAACTTATTAGTACCCAAAATCCCATTAGGATATTCATCAAAAATGGGTGAGCTAAAATCCTAGTAAGGGGATAAATATATACAATATAACAATGGGTGAGAACAATCATAACCTAGGAAAAGGATCATTTATATGAGAGAAATCATTAATAAAATACTTGAAATGTGGAAATGCATAAAAATGAAACAACATGTATTAGTGTTCAACTACCACACATTGTTGTGAACAATTATAGAATCATGTTAATGCATCATTTCCCTTTAAATAATTAGTTTCATCACTATACCCAATGCATCAGAGCGCTGTATAATTCCAAGTGCACCCGTCACATAATAACATTCATATTTCACTATATAATTCTAGACACACTTGTAAAATCATAAAATTTACATTATCATGCATGCCACATAGAACTTATTTAAAACTTAAACATTAAATAACCCATGGAAAGGAATGGGTTTCAAATAATAAAGAATACATTCATAAACATTTTCCCCCAAAATAAAGTTGGGATAACATTCTTGACATAGAATAATCAATGATGAGTGAAGTAGAAACAATTTTGATGCCTCACATGTTAGTAGGTCAAGGCTAATAAATAGGTTCCATCAGGTTTAGAACAACCCCTTGAGGTACTATAGTGGAAGTGGTATAGGATATTTATGGACATAATAAGTAGGTTTCCAAATAGATTTAGAAGAAATGCTTCTATATGGGAGATAATTGACCAACTCACCATATTGGGACACATATTCGCTATCATATAGTAGAGTTTAGTAGAGATATTAGGATTCCTTTTCATGAATTAGATAGTACATATCCATGGATTTACCCTAACAATCATTCCAGTCTGTGATTCTTGCTTCACATCATGATTATGGAGAGGATTTGAGGAGGCCATTGGGAATTTGTTACATTTGAGTGCATCGTTTCACCACAAAACTGATGTCCATACTAAGTGGACCATTCAGGTTATGGAGGACATAATTTAGGGATACATACATTAATTTTTCCTTGGTTTGGAGGACCACCAACCCTTGGTGGATTTTTCATAAAACATCTAATAACAGTCATCTATCTATATGGAATTATTCGAGTCTTTTTATAAGAGACTCTAATGTTCACCACTATTAAGGATCAACACATACGTTTTAGCACTTATGGTCCTAGAGTTTTTGTGAGCTAGGATAGAGAAGGTATATATCATTTATGAGCATATGAATACTATACATAGTCGTCAAAAGACTTATAAGAACCAACAACACAGGACTTTCTTGTTTGAGGAAGGAGACACTTTTTTATTGAAGATATCCCCATGATGTGTATTATTGTAACACCCCATTATTTTATGAGATAAATTATTTTTAATTTCTTTGATGTCTTGTGTTGTATTCTACACCAATATTATCTTTCACTATATGAAACATTTTTATTAGCTTACAGTATACATAACAACATTCTTGGCTTGTGTTTCACACAATTTCAAGTTACTTTGATAGAATTCATTTCATGAAACGTTGAGTATAGATTTTTTTCAATGTATAAATGAACTAAGTTTTAATTATGTTATATGAAACCCAAAAGGAATCTTTCACTACACGCAACATTGACATGGCTTGCATTACACGAAAGAGTGACCTTCCTCAATAGTTTGTGTCATATGTAAAACTGAGTTTCAATAAGCAATGATATATTATTAAAATATTATATAAAGTAGCTGTTATGAATAGTATTAAACACATTTTTAATTTTATATAACTTTATCATTCATATTACACATGATATGAGAACAAAATCATTTTTTTTAGAAAAAAGAAGTATTTTTCGAAAAAAATGAAGTTTAATCACGTTTTAATGGAACACCCATTTAAAATCAAGTTTTGACACATTTATAAGCTATATATGACAAGATAAACTTCTTATTTATAATCGGAACATAAAATTATACTTTTGGTAAATTTTTGATATTTTTCGGATAACTTTCATATTTTGATGAATTGTGAAAATATGCTAAATTTTAATTGAAAACAACTTTTTTCATTAAAATAATTCATATTGTTGAAATATATTATTGTCTAGTATTAAATTATAAATATAATATATTTTTATAGTTTAAGGTAATTTAAGTCATTTTCATTAATTTTAAATTTAATTCATAAGTAAAAATATTTCAATCTTTTGCAATGTTTTAAACAAAAAACTCTTTTTTTGACAACATAATTAATTTTAAGTTAATTACTGAAAATTCTATGTTTTAAATTTGTAGAAATAGATTTCATATTTTTAATAAGTAGGTTGAATGTTTTTAAATAAGTACATTTTATTTTTGGACGTTATGAATAGTAATTTTAGTAATTATTTTGTTTACCATGGTTAAAGGGTAAATCTATAAAATAAGGCTAAAAAATAACATTATAAGAATATTAAATTACCTTAAAAAATTTACTAATCCAATTTTATGAGATATTTATGACTATGTTCATCCTTGGGTCTATTTTGGGACCCCATGGACTAACTTGGATGTGAAAATGACACTTTATAAGAGTTAATTTAGAGTAAAGATAATTGTAACCTAAACTTATATATTTTACTAAATTTAATTTAATATGAGGTTATATAAGATAAATATATATATATATATGTATGTATATTATTAGGCATTGTAAATCTAAAAATATTTCCTATATAATAGTGTTTTATTTATAATTTTTAGACATTATATAAATATATTTTTTTGACACAATTATGATGTAGTGATTACAACATTAATGAAAGATTCAAATAAATGAATTTATAAATATTAAAAAAAATTAATTTATTATTTTTTATGTCATACAAAAATTTTCTAGACTATATCGACATATTATCCTTTATTTAACTCCTTTTTATGGAAGTAATAATGTTTTTATGAATTTTTAAAAAAGTCAAGTATGAATAGTGTACAAAATTAACACAATTTGTAAATTAAAACATAAAATAGTTTATTAAATGACGTTAAATTACTAAAAATATAATATTCGTCCAAATGGTTAATATAAGTCCAAATATTTCATAAATAACTTTTTTTTAGGTCTTTTGACATTATATTGTAATTACATTAACCAACAATGTGTAAATAACATGATATCATAGTAAGATTAAAAAGGGTAAAATAAGGGTTAAACAAAAATGATAAGGATAAAAAAATATTCAAAACTTGTCAAAACATTATTTTTTGAAAGGTATTAGAAAAAAATGATGTTATATTATAATTAAATAAGTTTTGGACTATTTTAAATCGATATTGAATTTATAATAAATTAATATTTTGAAAATTTCCTAAAGTACCCATATCCTCTCTTAAAAACCTGCACTTCCCCCTCTCCCCTTCACTCCATTTTATTCCTTCAATATCGGAAAACACCTACCCATTTCTCTCCTCAACTTCCCTAGTTACATTCTATAGGTTTCATTCTTCTCAAAAGACCAAATCTTGTGCCCAATGAGGAAATTTATAAGAGGCACGTCAAGGAAGAGGTAATCTTTCTACCAATTATTTCAAAAAATATCTTCTTCTACTTCCTCTTTTTAGTTGTTTTATTATAAATTAATAACATAAATATCACTAATATACTGATAATTTATTATAAATATGAAAAAACCCTATTTCTTCATCTATCCATCCTTTGAAAAAATGAAATCACCGCGCGTGCGTACGTATGGATTACCATCTCCACGCCGACGTCTAATCTTTTTTTCACCACCACCTTACATAGATGGGTATAATGGTGGAAATAATAAGTATATATTATTATTATAACATTATATTAATTATGATATATTATACACTATCCGATTCAATACTATTCAATAGTTATGGGAATGATATTATCGCTCGTACGTACGTACGGATTACCGTCTCCATGACATGATGAGATTCATTCTCAATGTTAACCATTCAAGAATGATTATAAATTGTTTATAATAAATAATCATGAAATATATGAAATTATAATGCTACTGTATTTATGTATATATATTTATTTGTTATTTACTTACAACCATCAAATTTAATTAGGAAATAAAAACAATGTTCATGCGTATGTACGGCCTACCGTCTCCATGAACATTGTATTGCATTTAATTTATCTATATATTATATATATTTACATAAAGAATATATAATTAATGTTTTACAATCTGGAAGTAATTAAATCATGATCTAAGTAATCATATAAAAAATAACATGTCCAAACATGTACGATTATTACACAAAACGTTTCATTAACATGGAATTGATAACTAAACGAGTAATATTAAGTCGTAAGTGAATAATATATGATATCATAAGTATTATTATGATTCTATTAAAAGTTAATAATATGTTTAAACCCACTATATTGTAGTTTTAGACATATACGGATTAAATTATAAATAAGGTAAGAGATAACTTTTCCAATCTCGTTTTATCCGTGATTGTTTATTCATATGTATCTGCTAGGTATATATTTATCATCCATGTCAATGTTTTTGAAAAATATTCTCATAAAATATGTTCTATTCTTATATTTATATTTAATTACATTTTTACCCATTTTTAATTTTACTACATGTTTTAGAAGGAATCTTTCTGTTGTTTACCATACAAGGTACTTTTTGACTTTTCTAGCAAAAGTACAAGGAGAATGTTTTGGTTTAACTTATATAGAATGAATTAATTTTTATAGTTTCCCAATTCCTTATTTAATTAAATAATAATCTACATTATTTCATGTTTATTTTCAAATAAATTCATTTCTTTTAAAATTTCATGACATTTTGACCAAATAAAATGTTTTTGAAAAAGAAAGGATATTTTCCTCAAGAACCGAGTTCAAGAGTTTTATCAAAATTATTTTTCCATCTAAGATGAAATAGGGTTATGTTTCTATCCCTATTATTTATTTGTTTAGATTGATTTTATGATGGAATTATTTTTATGATGTCTATTTATATTATATGAATTATGTTATGATGACATGATGTTTATGAATCCCATTTTATTTTATGGGTTATGCTATGAAGAACGATTTATGTTTTTCTGAAACATGTAAGAATTATTTCATTATAAGATGGAAGGGACCTATATCTCCCTACAATTAATTTTTTAAAGAATTATATCTCATGAGATAGACATGACTGGAATGGCAGGTAAATTTGGTTTAGTAATACATCGCTGGAAAGACTACTAAACTCAGTTCAGTAATGGACATTGTCCACAATGATGGTCTTGAAAAAAATGACATGGCTACTATGGAAATAATAATATGTGCGAAATGGTTTTCCATAATTCCATGTTTTATTATCATGCTATTTTATCATGATTAATGTTCCTTTATGAAATATTCCTTACTTACTGCCAGGATTGATTTCATGTCTCAATATTTTGATGTTTAAAATTTATGTTCAGGTTTTTAGGTTCAAATGTTTATGGTTTGTCTTATGTTCTTCATGTTTACTGTTACTGAGCATTTGATCTCACCCTTTCTATGTTTTCATTTCCCTAGGATATAAAAAAAAATTTATGTAGGAAAATAAAAGGGTAAGATCTTTATGGGAGATATTGAAGATCTTTCACCATGATTAGAAGATTAAGTTATGAGTTTCCGATGACACTATACTAATACAGTCTTTGGGAATTTGTTTGTTTCATGTATCTAGTATTCTGAAAAAGTAATGTAATTCCCATGTATGTCAAGCCTGGGTCTCTATATTTGGTATCAAAGTGAAGTTTTAGTCATCCTTTGAAGACAAGGATGGGAAAACTTTAGTGAGATCCCTAGAGATATTTCTAAGGTATTTCTAGGGTTGTAACAAAGGCTAAGTGTAACTATAGGTTACAATACTAGAATTAAAGTAATAATAATGAATTACCAAGGATTAAACCTATGATGTTAGATATTGAATGTACTCCACCTTGATTATGTTGTTTTCTTAGTATGATTTTCGCCTCTCACAATATTATTTTTCGGTTTTAGAAAGCGGTCGAAAATAGGAGGATTCACATTAATGGAAAATATGATAAAAATGGAATGATATTATCCATGAGAAACCAAATGAAATTGGAGTTGGAAGGAGAAACATCATTATTATGCATAATCATAAATCTCATAATATGATCTATAATCTCCAATTTGGTGAATTTTCTAAAGCTTTTAATAAGAGAAAGATGGAATTTCATGATGATCATAGAGGAAAGAAAGTTCAATTTTCTTCATGTACATAATGTGGGAAGAGACATCAAGGAGAATGTATTAAAGGAACTGGAAGATTCTTTGGGTTTGTAAAAGAATTACACAAAGCAAGTAATTACAATGGAAAAGGTTCTGTTAACACAATGGACTAGGATAATGGTATTACTATGTCATCAACAATGATTAAATTATTTAAATGTGGAATATAAGTGCATTATGAAAATTGATTCCCTAAGGGAAAATCTCATGAATAGAATCACAAAGGTCATATGGGTAGTATTTCTGTTGTGGATGATGATGAAGAGACTAAAAATTATATATGAGATGAAAGAAGTGGTGAGGAATAAAATGATGAAGCTATGTCAATGGTTTAAGAAGGTAGTGGAATGATTGCATGTTTAACAAGATTAATGTAGTATAAGTAATTTAATGGTACTATGGAATAATAAAACATCTAAGGATTGATACAATATTATTTTTTCTTATGTATTTGAAAATATATGTTGAATGGTACCATTAACCATGAAATCTTATTCAGATTTTTTTAGAAAGCACATAATATGCGCATAATGAAGGGATAATGAGATAATGATATGTTTGATAGAATTAATGAGCTCATGACAGATATAAGGACAATGTGATATCATGGTATCTGGATATATAATTTTTAGGGTTTAGGTATGTGGGAATAGTTTACTTTTGACAGCATTCATACTTTCACTAAGGTTCTATGGTAATTCATGTTTCAAGAAAATGCCTGATTAAGGTATTCACATTTTTTGAATGTGACCATAAAAATATATCTTATGATATATGGGTGATAAATGATGGTATTCACATGATTATTATATAACATTCTGGGTAATTTTATTCTTTCTACTGTGTGGTTGGAAAAATGTATTTTGGATATGCCTAAAGGTTGGAATGGATTAAGTTGGACATCATATAGTATTATTTAAGGCTAGGACATTTTTTTATCTTATTTCCGAAATGTTATAATAGTATAGTTTTAGAAAAAGGACAACCCATAGGATGGGTGAAAACCCATCGCATCGAACTAGGATGTGGGAATTGAACTCACTACCGAAGTGTGACAGGCCTTTATCACCTACCACTGGCCGATAGGAAGTCCCTGATTAGTAAAAATTAGTTTTATTTTATTAAGCGGTATGATAAATGAATAATAAGTCCATTTTTAAAACCATATATGATTAATCTCACCATAGATGGACTTATGTATATTTAATAACCTGTGCTAACCTTTTTGTGATAGAGATAGATGGAACGTCCTATCATTCTATCACATGATCTATTAACACTTCAAAAATGACAAATTTGACTTCATCTCTTTGAATAAGAGATGAAGTGGAAATTGATCAAGGCACAACCAATGAATAGATTTTACTGAAATCAAGTTAGTATTTCTTCTCATGTTCTTAAACATTAGGAAAATGATCTTGAATCCAAAAATGATATCCTAGTACCTTTTTATCTGATTAATCAAATGATCCATTAAATCATCATACATTTATGGATTTCTAGAAGTTAACTTTCTCTAAACCATATACTCTATCACTATCCATCAGAACTTGATGGTTAGATTTCTCTTCCATATCTATGTTTTCAATTCCTACCTATGTTCTCCTATGTGGGAACCAAGTGAATAGTTACTTTGGGTAACCATTATGTTTCTAACTTTCCTTTTAAAAATGGAGTTTTTTATTCCTTTTTACGATGTGGGATTCAATAAAATAAAGTTTCAAGTATAAAACCATTTATAACCCCAATTAATTTCATGGGAGAAATTCATTTTAAGGGGGGTAGAATGTAAAACCCCAATATTTTATCATATTGATTATTTTTAATTTATTTTATGTCTTGTGATGTACACTACACCAAGATTATCTTTCGCTATATGCAACACCGTATTAGCTTGAAGTATACACAACAATATTTTTGTCTTGTGTTGCACACAATTTCAATTTTATTTGATAGAATTCATTTCATAAAACACTGAGTTTATATTTTTTTCAATGTATAAATGATCTAAGTTTGGATTATTTTATAAGAAACACCAATGGAATCTTGCACTACATGCAACATAGGCATGGCTTGTGTTATACGCAAGAGCGACCTTCCTCGATAGCTTGTGTGGTATGCAATTCCTAATTTCACTAAACAATTATATACTATTAAAATATAATATAAACTATACATTATTAACATTATTAATTTTTTTTGAATTTTATATAACATTATCATTCATCTTACACATGATATGAGAACAAAATCATTTTTTTCGGATAAAAGAAGAATTTTTCAAAAAAAAATGCAATTTTATCATATTTTGATGGAACAACCATTTTAATATAGATTAGACACTTTTATAACTTATATTTGATAAGATAAACTTCTTATTTGGAAGAAGTACAGAAATATTTACTTCGGATAAATTTTTTACATTTTTAAGATAGCATTCATATTTTGATGAATAGTGAAATACACTAAATCTTAATTGAAAACAACATTTTTCATCTAAATAATTTATATGGTAAAAATATATTATGGAATTGTTTTAAATTATAAATATAATATATTTTCATTTCTTAATATAATTTAAGTAATTTTCATTAATTTTATATTGAATTCATATGTAAAAACATTTTAATCTTTTGCAATGTTTTAAACAAAAAACCCGTTTTTTCGACAATGGGATTAATTATAAATTAATTACTGAAAATTCTATGTTTTGAATTTAAAAAAAATTATTCTACATTTGGAATCATAAGGTTCAAATTGTTTAAATAAGTACTTTTTATTTTTGGATGTTATGAATAGTAACTTTAGTAATTATTTTATTTACAGTAATTATTTTATTTACAATAAAGGGTAAATCTGGATAATAAGGGTAACAAATAATATTATAATAAAATTAAACTACCTTAAAACATGTCCCAATCTTATTGGATGATATATTTCTGACCATGTCCATCCTTGGGTCGATTATGGGACCCCATGGATTCACTTGGATGTGAAAATGACACTTTATAAGAATTAATTTAATGTAAAGATAATTGTAACTTAACAAATATCTTTTACTAAATCGATTTTAATATCGAGTTATATAACATATATCTATGTATATAAAAATTAATTTAAAAGATAAATATATTTCATACATAATGGTAATTTATTTATAATTTTTAGACATTAGATAAATATATTTATTTTTGACACAATTATGATGTAGTGATTACCTCATTAATGAAAGATTTAAATAGATGAAATTAGAAATATTAAAACATATGTAATTTGGATATTTTGATGTCATCCAAGAATTTTATGGATTATATTGAAATATTATAATTTATTTAAATCCTTTTGTTCAAAGTAATAATGGTTTTATGAATTTTTAAAATAGTCAAGTATGAATAGTGTCCAAAATTGGCATAATTCAGAACTTAAAACATAAAATAGTTTATTAAATGAAATTAAATTCCTAAAAATCTACTATTTTTAAAAATGGTTAATATAAGTCCAAATATGTCATAAATAACTTTTTGGGTCTTTTGACATGATATGGTAATTACATTAACCCACAACGTGTGAATAACATGATATCACAGTTAGATTAAAAAGGGTAAAAAAGGGTAAAAAAGATAAGGATAAAAAATATATTCAAAACTTGTAAAAAAATTATTATATTATGGGTATTCTAAAAAAAATTGTCTTATCTTAGAATTAAATAATTTGTGGAATATTTTAAATCGAAATTAAATTTATAATATATTAATATTTTGGAACTTTCCTAACGTGACCCTCACCTCTATTATAAAAGGGAATCTCCCCCCTCTCATCTTAACTCCATTTCAAGCCTTCAATATCAGCCAAAACCAGCCCATTTATTTTTTAAAATTCTATATTTAAATTATAGAGGTTCTGATCTTCTCAAAAGACCAACTCTAGTTCCCTAAGAGGAAATTTAAAGGTGGCACGTCAAGGAAGTGGTAATCTCTTCTACCGCTTTTTTCAAATTTCTTTCTTCTTCCACTTTATCTTTTTTAGATATTTCATTATAAAGTAATAACATAATTATCTCTCATATAATTATATTTTATTTTAAATATGATACATCCCTATTTCACCTTCTATCCATCCAACAAAAAAAAAAGAAATCCTTGCGCATGCGTACGTACGGATTACCATCTCCACACCGGGGGTAATCTATTTTCACCACCACCATACTTGGATTGGTATAATGTTGGAAATAATAACTATATATGATTATAATAACATGATACTAATTATGAGATATTATACACCATATTATTTAATAATATTCAACATTTATGGGAACGATATTATCGTTCGTGCGTACATACGACTTACCGTCTCCACGACGTGATTAGATCCATTCTCTATGTTAACTATTAAAGAATGATTATAAAGTATATGTAATAAATAATAATGAAATATATGAAATAATAATGCTACATTATATGTGTTTATATATGTATATTTCATTTACATATTTCCATCCAATTCAACAAGGAAACAAAAATAGAGTTCATGCGTACAAACGGCCTACCATCTCCCTAAAAGGTGTATTCCATATCATTTATCTATAATATATATATATATATATTTATATAATGAATATATAAGATATATATAAGTCATTTTTTATATTCTGGAAGTAATTAAATCATGATATATGTAATCATATGAAGAATAACAAGTTTAAACACGTACGATTATTACCCAAAACATTGCTTTAACATGGAATTAAAAAATGAATGGGTAATATAAAGTCATAAGTGAGTCATATATGATATCATAAGTATTATTATAGTACTTTTACAAGTTAATAATATGTTTAAACCCAAAATACAAGAGTATCAAACACATATGGAAGAAATCAGACCTAAGTTAAGGGATAACATTTCCAATTTCATTTTACTCGAGATTGTATATTCGTAAGTATCTACATGGTATATATTTATCATCTATTTACATGTTTTTGAAAAATATCCTCATAAAATGTGTACTAATATTCTATGTATGTTTAAATTTATTTTGACCAAATTTTAATTTTACTACATGTTTTGGAAGGAATCTTTCTTTTGTTTACAATACTTGGTACTTTTTGACTTTTCTGGAAAAAGTATGAGGAGAATGTTTTTGTTTGACTTATACAACATTAATTTATTTTTATATTTTAACAATTCCTTACTTCCATGAATATTACTCTACATTATTTCATGTTTATTTTCAAATAAATTATTTTCATTTTAAAATTTTAATGACATTTTTAGAAAAGAAAATGTTTTTGAATAAGAAAGGATATTTTCTTCAAGAACTCAGTTCAGGTGTTTTATCAAAAATATTTTTCCATATAAGATGAAATAAGGTTATGTTTATATCCCTATTATTTATTTATTTTTGATTGATTTTATTGTGGAATTATTTTTATGATGTCCATTTATCTTATATGGATTATGTTATGATGACATGATGTTTAAGAATCCCATTTTATTTCATTAGTAATTCTATGATGAACGATTTATGTTTTTGTGGAACATGTAAGAATGATTTTATTATGAGATGGGTGGGACCTATATCTCACATCAATGCATTGGGTAATGAATTATATCTCATGATATAGACATGACTGGAATGGAAGGTAAATCTAATTCAGTAATATATGGAAAGAACGACAAGTAAACCCTGTTCAATAATGGACTTTGTCCACTATGATGGTCTTCACAACAATGCCTTGGCCACTATAGAAATAATATTTTGTGCTTAATGGTTTTCCAAAAATCTATGTTTTATTGTAATGCTATTTTATCATGATTAATGTTCCTTTTTGAGATATTCCTTACATAATACCAAAATTTATTTTATGACTCAATATTTTTATGTTTAAACTCTATGTTCATGTTTTTATGTTTAAATTTTTATGGTTTGTTTTATGTTCTCCATATTTACCATTACTGAGAATTTGAGCTCACCCTTTATTTGTTTTCTTTTCCCTAGGATATAAAGAAAGGTTTCGGGTAGGAAAGAAAGGGGAATATCTTTATGGGAGATGTTGAAGATACTGCACCATTATTAGAAGATTATGTTCCAAGTTTCCAAAGACACTAAACTAATAAGGTATTTGGGAATTTGTTTGTGTCATGTATTAAGTATTCCGTAAAAGTAATATAATGTGAATGTACGTCAATCCTATTTATCTAAAATTATAGTGATTTGTCTTGGGTTTTATGTTATCTATAAGATTCATTATCCCTTTCCAGATATTGCATTAAGTAGGAGAGGTGGAATATTACTTGTCTCAACCACCATAGTGAGACAGAATACACGGCATATTCTACATGTCATAGTTGAGGACATACATGAATGACCCATCACATAATATGGACAGGGGGAGTTGAATATTTAAGTTATAGATATATTTTTAGAGTACATGATAGTGATCAAAGATAGGTAAAATAAGATCATATGTGGAAAAGTGATTCCTTTTATGGGTTTCTAGTGACGACATGAGAATCTATAGGAGAGAAATTGGGAGAACGATTCCTAAATGTGAGCTCATTACCCCCATCTTTTAGAGTGGTATTTTTATATTTTTATGATTAAAATACCTAATGTGGTAATGATTTAATGTCACTATATTTTCAATGCAAATCTCTTAATAATTTTTCTAATATTTTTGGAGGGAGATCCTCAAACAGTGTGATATTTCATGGACTTGTGAGCCCATAATTGGTATTTTAATAATATTAAATATATTAATATCACATGAACAAAAATCCATAAAAAAGTGGAAAAATTCATGATTAGATTATCAGATAATATATATAACACCACCATTGAATCCATAACATGGTTTTACCCGAGGCGAGATTGAATCTTTGTTGGTATCGGTTGTTATGATTCAACACCGCTATTGGTGGAATAATTGAATATATCAATATATATATATATAATAATTTAATTGAAGCCTAAATATTATTAAACCCCTATAAATATATGTTTATGGAAAAAATGTAGGGTTATTCGCATATCCAAAAGCTTTTAGAGAAGATCCATTGGAAGAGTGTTCTTGGAGGTTTCCCAAACAACCAATGATAGATAAATTATTAGAAATCATAACACCAATGGAAGTAGTGAATCTCATCAATGCCATTGAACAAGAACAATTCTTCATCAATGATATATCCAATATAAAGGTGGTACATTTATATTTTTTGGTTTCATCTGATTTAATTTATCCCATTTCAAAATCAAGTCAATTACCCTAATAAGAATTAATCCATTGATCTATAGTTCATACTGTAGATATATTTTGGGTCCTATATTGACTATTACTCTTCAATCATCGATTATAAAACAGTGGATCGAGTCCAAAATAAACAATGTCCGGGATTATTTCTTCACATTATTGTTTTATGTATTTCTACATTCGTTATTAATGAATTTATCATCACCATTTGATTTAGTGGGTGGTTTGATAAACACCTGGTGGAATATTGTTGAAAAATCGATCATTATAGAAATAGAAAATCACTGTAGGTTCAAGATAGAGATTTATGAAAAACATTCATGCATTATGATGATAATGGATTCTGATTCTGATTTTTTAGATAATGACATAGAAGTTTTAGCCTTGAAATATGACTTATGTCAAGTGATAATTTCTAATAGAATCTGATGACATAATCCAATTACAGTTGATGGAAGGACCCCATCATTCCTAGATCTGTAACTAATGTTAGATTTAGTTGTATAGTCAATTATGGTAGTGGTTTGAGGATACATGGTTTAGAACCAAAGGTTTTTTCAAATCCTATATTACACAGCATGTAATCCAGATATAAAAACCATGTGTGAACCTTATCTATAGTGCTAGTTTTTTTATAAAATAAATAAATATCACATGTCGTGTGACATGTGTCACACATCATGTTACGCTTTCCTAGTGGCTTAGAATATATCACAAAGAATAAGTGGGCACAAACATGGTAAGACACACATGCACATATAGTTTACACAATCAATACCCAATACTCATACACTAGTAGCTACATAGTCATGGCCACATGTATACGGGCATTAGAAAGCATACATAGACATGTCTTAGAGTACATGGGAATGGTTTGGAGCACACATTAAGACATAGGGAAGGTAATATATTACATGTAAAGCAGTACACACTATTTAATTATCCAATGAAGGTTTGGGTCCCTTTTTCTATTCAATATGGACTAGTTTCCCATATGGTGCATTCCTTCAATCCATTGATAAGAGGGAACCATGTGTAATTACATCTTGGATATAGGATTTTGATCCTCTATAAGGGATTTTCCATATATAGAATACTCGGTGTCCCACAATGGTTATTGGTAGGATCTTGTACCATCCTTTTTCCTAAGTGGGGTTTTTAGAATATGTGTGACCAACATTACCTTGGTGTCGATCCCCTACTTAATAGGTTATTCTAGATTATGTTTTTGGTACACCCCAGGGGCAGGGGTATTTTCCCCATATTTATATCATTCTCATTAAACTTACAACATGTAACTCTTCATGAAGAGGCCCAAAGAGCATGAAATCTGGGATTAACAACATCTGTGTTATTAGGCTCATAGAGTGATTTCTCCCGAGGAAGTGTTGCTTAGAACTCTCGACCAGATTCCTAGGATAGAAATGTGTTTGTGGCCTTCCCATGAGACTTAGTGTCCATATTGGGTATATCTTCATTTGTTTCTCTATATGTCCCATAATTCTTGTTGTAATGCCCCTTTGATAGGCTAACTACTTCAATATTGACACTTTATATTTAGTAATTTCATGGTTTCCTTCTAGGTATTGATACAATCTTCCCAATATGGGCTCTACTAACAAATTTCATTCCTTAATACAGATGACTGAAAATTCAATAGGTTCTTTGTGTAATAAGAGAAGATAGATCTTATATTGGGCTAGACATGTCATGGTTCATACCAAGTTTCACTTTTTATTGCAGTCACCTCATTAAATATTTTTGAACATCCATGCAATTTTTGATTGGGAATATATTTGGACACTTTATGATTTCCACTATTTATTTGTATATAGTAATTGTGAGATTTATTTTAATCATGAAATTATATAATTTTTTTATTTTTTATTTCAAACTTTTATGGGAATGGAGATGTGTGTGTGCATATAAGTAAATTTGGCTAACGCCTCACATTTTTTTGACATTCCTTCTCGACATTGGTCATCATCTCAAGGCCTATTAGAGGAGGATTAGTGTAGTACACTAGCATCCATGAAGGCCCTGGTAGTTTGGGTTATGATAACAACATAGTTTAATAAAATCTAATATTAATTTAAAATGTTATATAATTCAGGGGAATCATTTTTAATGATAATTATGAATCCTTAGTACAAATCTATAACCTCTAGAAATCATGGATCAAAATTAGTGTATTGGTTTTATGAACTAGTTCAATGGATGATATTGGTAAATCAAATGAAATTGGAATCAAAGTGGTGTTTTTGGTAATCATGGATTACATATGACTGAGAAATTATTACTGAGACATGTTATATAACCATTGAAAATAACCAATAAATATATTTATAGAGTAATCTCAATGTACACGGGAGTTATGGGTTAGACACCATAGGTAAGTGTGATAATTTTGATAAATTGTATCATGTATGATATAATTGTTTCCCTCAGAATTCGGGGATGACCTCCTGATTGAAGGTTCAAACATTCCAATCGGTTTCTAACAGGTTTATTCGTAGAACTGGAAACATCCAATGATTCCACATCCATTTGGACCTATATTCCAAAGGTAGGAGATCATTATTTTGTGTACTGATGAGGCTTAGGAATTATCATTGGTCGAGAGGATGGGAGGTCGGACTCATCACACCTTTTTGAGGGGAATTATTGTCTACTCCGAGACTCTCTTTATAGATTTAAGTTATGTTCGTGAATCCTTATTACATTACCAAGTATAAAATGAGATTTCCTTCAGATCTGAAAATCAATGATTAAATATGTAGGAAATTTAGAGAATCTTTTATATATATTCTAGGTTCTTCATCGATAGAGAATCATCTATATTTATTAGATATTCTTGGTCAATGGTATCCTTCGACACATTTATATAGAAGTCTCTTGGTCATTGTGATGACCATGCTGTTTTTAAAGCCAATCAGTGGGGCACTTAAAGTTTATTGTTATTCAGAAGGACATGGATTATTTCAGAGTTGGGATCGAACCCGCAGATGGGATACCTACGTATCCTTTGTTTAGAAAAGGAATCATAACCCATGTAGTTCGAATAAGGGAGTATGATGCTTATGCATGATTTATGGCTCAAAGAAATAATTCATGATTACTTTTACACTCTAAGCTCACGTGAGTCATGCTCGGTGTGAGAAACAAGAGGTATTGGTGAAACCAGACAATTGTACCATGAAAGATGCAATGATGTGGGGCTTATGTGTTTATGATTGCCCAGATAAATGAAGATTAGGATTCAATTCAGGGAAGAAATCCAGGAACAGGGTCCATAAAGGTATATGTGCTTCATAGAGATTTGAATACTCTAACTTGGGGCTTACTTCTGAAAAGGAGGGCCAAATTAAGACAGGACTTATGATTGGGTTTTACTCCTGAGAAGGAATCCCAGATCAAAGGTAAATTAGGACTGGTTAAGAGAAATTAAGAGTAGGGCTTACTCTTGAGAAGGAGGCCCAGGTTAAGGGACTTGAAAAATTAGAGGACTCGGGACTTACTCCTAAGGAGGATGCCCAAATTAAGACTGGGGATTACTCTTGAAAAGGAGGCCCAGGTTAAAAGAGGACTTGGGGCTTACTCCTAAGGAGGATGCCCATATTTGAGATTTTATGACTGGGGCTTATTCCTGAAACGGAGGCCTAGATTAGGGGACTTGGGACTTACTCCTAAATAAGATTCCCAAATTAATGAGGACTTAGAATGGGGCTTACTCCTAAAAAGGAAGCCCAGGTTAAGGGAATTATGGTTGGGGATTACTCCTGAGGAGGATGCCCATATTAAGATTTTATGACTGGGGATTATTCCTGAAAAGGAGGCCCAGGTTAATGAGTTCTCTCATCTTAAAGGATGAGTTTGAATGAATGAAATCTCAATATTTATTGACATAAAGATATATAAATCACTAGTTTTTGAGAGATATTCCACATAATTCCTTTCAGATAAGGAAGTAAAATCAAGAAATCATGCCATAAATGGCTTTGAAGAGTGTCTTGAAGACTGAATCTTGAATAGGAGAGGTGGAATGACATAAGAGGGGTGAAATGGGCAATAAGGGACCCCAAAAAAGTAGGGGTGCCCAAGTCCTGGAAGGCGCACAGGTACTGTGTGGGAGCGCAAGTCCTGGTCACGTAGGTATACCTGCGCGACACATGAGTACTTGCGCGACGGTTAACCAGAAAAGTAATACTTGAGCGACACTTGGTTAAAGCCTTTAGAATCATCTTGAGTTTCTTCCAGAAGAGTGGCGCACAATTTCTATTGAAGGAGTTAGGCGGCGCGCAAGTGTGGCCATTTTCCTTAAGGGCTAGCCACTCAGGCGTGAAAGTGTTGATGAGTTTTAACACTTAGGCCTTCCTTCCCCTCTTTAGATCTTCTGTTCTAGGTAAGAAATTACCTTAGAAGTGTTTCAGAAGCTTTGAGAAGAGACTAGGGCGCTGGGGGCTCAAATCTGAGTTTCTAGAAAAATTCCTCCCGAAATGGGGGGCCCACAGGGTATATTTATAGGCTGGAAAGACCCCAGGCGGTTGTACTTTAGGGCGCGCAAGTGTACTTGCACGACCATAGTAGAACTTGCGCGACCCTTGTGCAACATTCTTCTTCTTCCTTCCTTTGTCAATTTTTGATATTTTTCCAAAGACTGAATCACTTTGAGTTAATATAATCCCCTTTTCCCATCTTTAGATTTTATAACGAAAGGAATGTCAACAAAAGTCCCCCCTCAGAGTTGGATCCAAAAAGAGATGTGAATTTGACTCTGAGGAAATCAAGAATCAAAATGAAATTGGGGCGCGCAGGGTATGGCGCGCAAATGAGCTTCAGGCGCGCATGGATACGGCCTTTGATCACGCAGGGTACTGCGCGCAGGGTCAAGGCCGCGTCTATAAATAGAGGGTCCACTTCCGTACAAAGAATATGGATTTGAAACATTCGAGCTCTCGTCATGTAAGTTGCATTTGCCGCGCAAGTTTCTCAGTTTTCCGCTGTTTCCTTGATGTCGCGCTGCTATCAAGGTATTTAGACTTGCACGGTTTATACTTGCGCATCAAAAACTAGCGCGACACACTTACACTTGCGCACCAAGTTTTGACTTGTGTGCCTTAATGCCTTTGCCATTTTTTTCTGAATTCCTTCACAAATTTTATGAAAAATAAACCCATTTAAGAGTTAGTTTATTCAACTTTTGTGCAGATTCAATGGATCCCAAGGGAATTGGAACGACTGATGAACTGGCAAGCAAGCGGATTGATGAAATTATGAACATTGTTGGCCATGATTACTATGATATCTGTGACAACACTCTCCCAAATTTGGATAAGTACTTGAAGAAATATCATCTTAATTTCCCATAGAGAATCTACCTGTCCATGTATGGTCATGGTCATCTGCAAGGAGTCAATGTTCCAGATGCAAAGAACTATACGCCTGAAATGTAGCTACACTGCTACTCCTCTATTTCGGTTATGTTGTGCATTAAGAGCAACAAAAATGGTGTGAAACTTCAAATTTTCCTTTCATGCCATTTCCTTGTAGATATGAAAATGGAAAACCCATGGGCTGAAATGTTTTCCGCTGCCAGTTGGTGGAGAGATGACAAACATGGCATTTGAGAAATATCTTAAAGGGGTACTCTCTCCAAATGGATCTTTACTTCCAATGCTCCATTCTCAAATCCATATATCCATCTTCCAAGTCTCTTGGACAGAAACAGAGTCACTGTTTGATCAGCAGAAAATTTTCTCAAACCGCACTCAAGAACATCCTTTTACAATTGTCCCAAGAAGAGCTGGTATCACTGCATCTCTTATTGTATCCAATTGAATGAATTAATTCCAGGTGGTTTCTGAAGAAGCTCGGGATGCCGTAAATCAAATGAAGAGTTATGTTGAAAGCCTCTTGTAATTCTTGAAAAAGAGAAGAGACTCCAATTTGTGCATGTCCTTCTATTTTCTGTGTATCAATGAAAAACACTTTCATCTTCAATCATTTGTACCTGCATTCTTTTTCTACATGATTTAAATTTTACCTAAGAAAATGGGCCTAGTAAGCATAGTTTGATTTTTACTAGGATTAATGTAAATAACCCTACAAACTTTGAACCTCTTAATTGCTCAATATTACCTAAATCATACAAAATGTATGTTTAGTGAGCTGGAACTTGACTTTTATTCAGAGTTCCTTTGTCTTTTGTGGGCAGTTTAATGTCATGCACGTCAGACATAAAAAGGCTAATGTTTAAGGTCGAAATAGATTTGACCTAAATGGATTAAAATTAACTCAATTCCTTGAAAATTTATCTGAAAACATATTACCATACTCAAGTATGAGGGAAAATATGTAAACTATGGCTTAAGAATATTTGAATATGAGGAATGATATGAAAAAGAGATAAAAGGCATCACAAGAAGTAGTTTCCAAGAATGAAGTTACTATTATTTAACAAACCCGTTAGGGGGTTGAATTATGCAGGGCCACCTAAAGGCATTGGATGCATAGTCAAATAAATTGCATCTTTTGGCTGCCAAGTCTGTTATGTGGACTGTTTATGCAAGGCCGCCTAAGGGCACGTGCTGCATAGTCAGGCAAAAGAACTCTCAGAAATTTACCTTTCTACTCCTAAAATCCAGTGAAAGTTTATGGAGATTAAAATTTTCCAATGTATAGAGTTTGTTGTATGGAATGAGGTACTTGAATATGGAGAAAATATTTCCAAACAAGATTATCAAAGAACTGGATGGATATCACTTCTACGAAGGTCTGACCCAAACGTAGGGAAGGAGAATATAAACCATAGAATTGAATACTTTCAGATCATGAAAAAGGATATGGGAAAAATATGTTAAGGATGGCTATTTTTGCGGATCCCTACATACTGTAATTTAAGACCAATAAGGACAAAATAGGCTTTCTTCCTAAGAATGAAGTTACCAGTATCCGAAAAACCCGTTAGGGGGTTGAATCATGAAGGTCCACCTAAGGGCAGTGGCTGCATAGTCAGATAATAGTATCTTTTGGCTGACAAATTTTTTATAAAGACTGTTTATGCAAGGCCGCCTAAGGGCACGTGCTGCATAGTCAGGTAAAAGAACTCTCAGAAATTTGACATTTTTGTGACTAAAAGTCAATAAAAGGTTTATGAAGATCTGAAAATATTTAAGGTTAGGATTATGACACATAAATATGGGTATTTTCCAATGTATACAGAGATACACAGATCAATACTAACCATAATCATGTTGTGGCTGGGTCCTGAATTGAAATGTTGGACTTCACTACGTATCTCATAAGGATGGGAATCAAGCCATATGTTGTTCTTAAACTACAGTTTAACTTCGTGTGTGAAAAAAAGATTAGAGATCTTAGTTAAGGTTCATAGAGCTTGGACCATTATAAGAAATACACAGTGTGTGTTTTCATGGGTACTTTTCAGCCAAGGGAATGAAAGTGGAATTTGGGGCTAGGACCAAAGACTTGGGGCTGGATTCGAGGGACACTCGAATGTTCCTATGTATCCCATAAGGATGGGAATCAAGTCCACGTAGTTCTAGAAATACCCTCTGTACAAATTTGATTCGTACATGTGAAGGGTGAAAGGGGACTTTAGTACAATGATGGTTTAACCGAATATAAAAGGTTTGGGCATTGCCATGTATGCACGTAGTCTTTGAAATGAAACATGATTGAAAAATCAATGTAAATAATGGTTCCCTCTCAGGTGAGGGTATCAAAGAATATTGTAATTTATTTTCATACTAGACAAAAGTTTTGTATAGTTTAACATCGTATAACAAGGAAGAAAGTTAACCAATGTAAAGATATTGATTCTAGGGGCGGTTTCACGAATCAACATCGTATGAGATGGAGGTGAACTGATGTGAGGAGATTGATTTTGGGCTTGAACCTTGATAGGTTGCCTATATACCCAGCCTGGAAGGCAAGGATCAAAGTCCGCGTAGTTCAATTAAATAATGAATTAATGATCAAGTCGTTCTTGAGGACAACGACCTAAATAATAATGTAAAATGATGTTGGGACTTATGCATGGTTAGCGGCCCAAAGAGGGTATTATGGTTGAAGTTTTCTCTAAGCTCATGTGAGTCATACTCGGTGTGAGAAACAAGAGGTAGAAACAACCCTAACAATGCACAGTTTAATGTCATGAAGGACATATGAAGGGACTATGCAGTTTTAAGGTCTTGTGGTTAGGACTATTGGTGCTGCATAATTTAATGTCATGTAGCAGGGACAAAGTAAAATTTAATGTCATGTAGGATATATTAAAGGATTTTCTATACATTTTAGAGTCATGTAGTTAGGATAATGGGGACAATACAGTTTAACGTTATGTTGGACAAAAGGGAGACTTTGTAGTTTAATGTCATGTAGTAAGGACAAAAGAGTACACCATTTAACGTCATGTTGGACATATTAGGGACATTTTTTTCATAGTTTAACGTCATGTTGGACGAAAGTGCGAATAGTTTAGGGTCATATGCATGGACCGTGGATGGTGCAGTTTAATGTCATGCTAGATGTAAGGGACTTCTGTATAGTTTAGCGTCATGTAGTTAGGACATTACAGTTTAACGTCATGTGAGATGAAAGGAATACAAATAGTTTAAGGTCATATGTATAGACTGTTGCTGTGTAGTTTAACGTCATATAGCAAGGACGATGAAGGGGACACGGTTTAACATCTTGCTAGACGGATTAGGGACTTTTTCACAGTTTAACATCATGTTGGATGAAAGCTCAAATAGTTTAGGGTCATATGCATGGACCGTTGATGATGCAGTTTAATGTCATGCCAGACGTAAGGGACTTCTGTACAGTTTAGCGTCATGTAGTTAGGACATTACAGTTTAACTTCATGTGAGACGAAAGGAATACAAATAGTTTAAGGTCATATGTATGGACCGTTGCTGTGTAGTTTAACGTCATATAGAAAGGACGATGAAGGGGACACAGTTTAATGTCTTGCTAGATGAATTATGGACTTTTTCACAGTTTAACATCATGTTGGACGAAAGCGCGAATAGTTTAGGGTCATATGCATGGACTGTTGATGATGCAGTTTAACATCTTGCTGGACGGTGGTGCAATTTAAGGTCATACCGGACCAATTAGGACATATTTTGTGTTTATACAAAATACTTCTTAAAAAATATGGCATTGGTTGGAGTAGTGATGAATTCTCCATCCATCGAGATTAATGAATAAGCTCCATTGGAGTAGACCCTATGTATTGAGTAAGTTCCTTCCCATTTTGGCTCAAGCTTGGGAGGTTTCTTTCCTGGTATCATTGGAGTTCTGAGAACTAATACCAATTCTCCCTGAGTGAATGAATGAAGACAAACTTTTTTGTTAAAAGCTCGTGCTATTCAATCTTGATAGACTTCCAAGTGGTGCAAAGTGCACAATCTTTTCTCATCTAACCATTCCAATTCATCCAATCGCTTTTGAGATTGCTCATCTGTAGATGACTGATCACAAATGGCTACTCTGAGCGAAGGTAATTGAACATCAACTGGCAAGACCGCTTCTGTTCCATATACCAATGAATATGGAGTTGACCGCGTTGTAGTGCGGGTGGTAGTCCGATAAGCCCATAAAGCATGAAAGAGTTTATCAGGCCATGACTTCTTATCTTTATCCACCATCTTTTGTAGTATATTTTAAAGAGTCTTGTTGAAGGCCTCTATCTGGCCATTGGAAGCTGCATGATACCGAGATGAATGGCTGGATTTGATGTTGTATTCTTGATACAACTTCTTCACCTCGGATGAACAGAAGTTGGTGCCATTGTCCATCAATATGGTATGAGGGAAACCAAATCTGGTAATGATGTTAGACTTGATGAAGCTAACAACGCATTTAGAACTAACTTCCTTGAGAGGTATTGCCTCTGCCCATTTGGAAAAGAAGTCAGTAGCAGTAAGAATGTACTTAAACTGCTTGGTCATATCCAAAGGGTAAGGACCCACCACATCCATTCCCCATGTGGAAAATGGCCATGAGTATTTAGCTGTATGAAGCAACTCTGGAGGTTGATGAATGAAGTTGGCATGTACTTGGAATGAATGAAACTTCTTTGTGAAATCAACACAATCTTATATCATTGAAGGCCAAAAGTATCCAAGCATTCGAATTTGATCAGACAATCTATGTCCAGACTGGTGGGCACCACAGACTCCTGCATGCACTTCTTTCATGACAGCCATTGTCTCATCACCATCAATGCATCTGAAGAGAACTCCATCAAAACCACGTTTGTAGAGAATTTTCTCTAGGTGATCTGGGCTATCATAAAGAGTAAAATTGACCACACGTCGCCAGATTTGTTCTTTCTCAGCTCTATCAAGTGGAAGTGTTCCATATTGAAGGTATTTCCTGATAGGTGACATCCATCCTGTAGTATGACCATACGATTCAGGAATGAGACTAATTTAATTAATTTCCTTTGTTCTGATTCGAACATAAGGTGAAATTGCACGACGGTGGGCAATACTGATGGTTGTCTCATCCCGATTTGGATCTTCCAGAGCTGTGGCTATGTTAGCTAGTGCATCAGCTTGAGCATTTTGTGATCTTGGGACATAAGAAAATGTCGGTTCCGAAGGGAATTACACCATTAACTCTCTGACGTAATAATACAAAGGTATTAGTTCTTCTTTTCTGATGGCATAACCCCCATTGACTTGTTTGATTACCAGGTCTGAATCACCTTTCACCTTTAAGTGGTTCACTTGTTCTTGAAGCGCTAATTCCAAGCCTGCGATGAGATCTTGGTATTCTTCTTGATTATTGGTACCACCTTCCCACAATAAGAAGGAATTAGGTAACACTGCCTTTTTTGGAGAAATGAGCACAATTCCTAAGCCAACTTTGTTGAATTTAGGATTTTCCATTTTCCTCCCTGTTGGACTTCTGGAAGAACCATCAAAATACATTTCCCACGCCTGAGGACTTTCTTGAATAGAGAAGAATTCCTCATCAGGGAGTTCAATATCTAAAGATGTGTCTTCCACTGAAGGGTGTTCAGCCAGGAAATCAGCCAGATCTTGGCCCTTTATCGCCTTTTGAGGCACATACTGAATGTAGAATTGCTGCAAAATAACTGCCCACCTTGCCAGACGTCCTGTAAGCATTGGACGACTAAGGATGAATTTGAGCGGGTTATTGTGAGATACCAATTGGACCTCGTGATGTTGCAGGTAGTGTCTCAACTTTTGAACTGCAAAGATTAATGCTAGGTAGCACTTCTCAATACTTGAATACCGGGTTTCTGCTTCAAGAATAGTTCTACTGAGATAGTAGAGGCTGTTTTCATTCCCTACATCATTCTTTTGAGCAAGAAAGGCACCCAATGATCGCTCTAGAACTATCACGTAGAGGATAAGTGGTCTTCCTTCAATAGGTGGCATGAGTACCGGTGGACTCAAGAGGTATTTCTTGAGAATATAGAATGCTTCTTGACATTCTTTAGTCCACTGGTAAGTGACTCCCTTCTTCATCAATTTGGTGAATGGTAAACTTTTTCCTGCCAAATTGGCGATGAAACTCCGAATATAGGCTAAGTTTCCTTGAAGTCCTCTTAATTATTTCAAATTTTGAGGAGGTGACATACCAAGGATTGACTTGGTCTTCTCAGGATCGACTTCAATACCACTATGGTGTACAACAAAGCTGAGAAATTTTCCTGAGGTTACCCCAAAAGCACATTTTAAGGTGTTCATCTTCAAATTATGTTGTCAAAGCTTTCGGAATATAACTTCCAAATCAGCCAAGTGATTAGAACATTGTTTGGATTTAACCACCAAATCGTCTACATAGAATTCAACAAACTTCCCTAAGAAGGGTTTGAAGATACGATGCATGGCGCGCTGATATGTTGCACCTACATTCTTTAAGCCAAAGGGCATTACCTGGTAGCAAAACACACCCTGAGGGGCTCTGAAGGCTGTGGATTCCTCATATTCTGGGGCCATTCGGATCTGATTATATCCAGAATATCCATCCATTAAGGAAAGTGCTTCATAGCCAGCTATTGCATCAATTAAAAGTTCTGTAATCGGAACTGGGAAATCATCCTTAGGACAATGCCGATTAAGATCTCTGAAATCCATGAAAACTCTAATTTGTCCGTTCTTCTTATTTATTGGGACAATATTGGCCAACCACTTGAGATATTGAACTTCTCTGATGAAGTTAGCTTTGATAAGCTAATCCACTTCAGCCTCAATTTTGGAAGCATAAATTGGGTGTGTTGTTCTCACGGATTGCTTAAATCCTCGATGTTCTTATTGTAAACCCAAATGATGAGTAGCAATATCAGGATCAAGCCCGAGAATTTCTGTATAGTTCCAAGAAAATATATCTCGATTTTTCTTTAAAAAAGAAATATACATATCTTGTTCTTCAAGAGTCATGGCCGCACTGATTAAAGTGGGGCGTGGATCTTCTTTTGTACCCAGATTTATTTCTCTGAGTTCATCCACGGTGGTAGAGATACCCTCTTCAAATGCTGGAGGAACATCTCTGAGATCTTCCTCTTGTTCTTCATCATGTGTTATTTCTTCTGTTTCTACTTGCATAGTAGATGATAAAACATAATTTTCATGATCATAATAGATGTAAAAATTTGTACATCTTGAAGAAGAAGCTTCCATTTCCGAACCAATTGATGATGAAGGGTCTTCTTTGGGTAATAAAGAGGAGATGATGGATTGAGAATCGACATCATTGTTCACCTCTGATGTTGCTATAACTTCTTCTGGACTAATTGGAAAAGTATAGACTTGTTGGATTTCAGTAGATGAAATAAAGATGTCGCCATTTGTGCTTTCATTACTGCTTGGTGGGTTACCAATTTCTCCCATGTTGTCTGGCTCGATTGCCGTAATTGACATTATGGATCTTTCCATAAGATCATTTTGATTTGGGTCTATCTTGTCACTTTGACTGATAGGAAACACATAATCTGTACTCACATGTGTAAATGGATTTACTGGAATCTTCTCCAAACCATATAGAGAATTAACTTTGGTAATCTCCTTTGTTGTGGATTTCTCCCTTCCCTTCATGTGATAGAATTCTGCCTCAACGTATTAAGACTCACATGTCTTGAACGGGGCCTTATCATCATACAATGTCCCAACTTGACCATTGAAAAAATATTTGATACATTGTCAGTATGATGAAGGGATAACCGCATGTTTATGTAGCCAGGGTCTTCCAAGCAAGATGTTGAATGCTGAGTCTTGATCAACAACCATGAAATCTGAATTGGATACAAGATCTCCAAACTGAGTTCTGAGTGTAACTTCGCCCAGTGGTTCTTGTTCATTTTTATCATATCCTTGTAACATCATGGTAGAAGGAGATAAATCAGATTCCATGAGGCCTAATCGACGAATTGTACGAATGGGCATGAGGTTGACTCCTGAACCATTGTCAATGAAATCTCTTCGAACGTCTACGCCATTGACCTTGCTAGATAAGTACAAAGGTCTAATATGCCCATGCACAACATCATCTTCATATTAATTAGTAAAAGATATTATTGCATGGAATTCTGCAGGATTATTATCTATGTGATAGACTTCAGCTGTAGCAATTTCAGTTTCAAACTCCTGAGGACCTGACAAAGCCTCGATGAGTGCTTCCCGAAGATATTTTGAAAAATTCAAAGCATCTAGAATTGATAACATGGCTGGTAATTGGGCCAAGTGTTTCAATACATCATACTTCTGATCTAGAGGTCTGCATTTCCCAACATGAATATATGGTTTAGCAGGTACCTTGGAAGCATATGCTTTGGAAGTTGATGCATCTTGTATTGGGATAGGAATTGGAAATATTCATGGTTTTGGAAGATTAGACCGATTAGATCCATTTACTTGCTGAGAGAAAAAAGATGGAACCTTTAATTGTTCTTCCACAATAACTTTTCCAGGACTGAATTTGCTATTGGTAGAAGAACTTGCTTGTTCTTGCTGAGATCGCTGAAGGGCTCTACCACGATTTTCTGCTGCGTACACAGTTATAGCAGGGGTAGAATTGGAATAGTGGCTTCTAAAAGATCCACGTATTCCCCTGTATCATGCACCTCTGGAACTTCCTTTGATTCCCCTGTCTGATATAGGGAATTCATGCTCATCGAAATTGAAACTGTGACTGGCATATGGATCTGTTAATTGAATCATATTAACAGAACCGAAGATTAACTCTTCGTCTGATGAAGACTCTGCCTGATCCACCTATTTAGGCTATGCCGTTTGGTGGGGCGGTGCCCGTGGCTTTGAAGTAAATGGCATAAAGTCTGCTAGAGTCAAAGAACACTTAGGCTTTGACACATACTCATCTTCTTCTGATTCTTTTTCTTTCTTTGAATCATGTCGTTTCTTTGATGACTTTCCCTCTGATGAAGAGGGTCATGGCGCAACATTCATGGCAGAAGACACAATCGGTTTCTTTAATTGTGTGCGCAAAATAGCATGAGTTTGGTTGATTGTCTTTCTGACCATCCAATCATCATACTTTTGTGCATTTTTGCTTTTGACTTCTTGCCATTCGCCTTCCTCTTCTGGAACTGTAGCAGTAACACATGCTACCTGAGCTGAAGAACCTTTCAGTTTGACTTGTCCTGAGTCGACCATCTTTTGCAGGAGGTATTTGAAGACAAAACACTCCTGGATGGGATGCCTCAATATTTGATTAAAAGGGAAATAATTGGGACGGTCTTCATCTCCTTCCTTGTTTGGCCTCTTAGGCCTTGGCAATTGAACCAGATTATTTTCGAGAGCCGAAATGAAGTAACCAGGAACTTGTTCATTTTGGAAAGAGTATGTTTTTCTCTTCAGATCCTCAAATTGTTTTCGTCTTTGATTTCTTTGATCATATGGACGAAATGACCTTTGTTTTTGGCGCTCATGAGGTGGAGCCCTTCGAGAAGATGAAGGTTTTGAAGTAGAAATAGGTACAGGTGCTTGTTTAAGCATAACTGTAGCAGTTTCTGCTTTACCCATTATCCTTCCTGGAGCTGATGGAATTACAAAAGATTTAGCCTTAGCCTGTATAAGGGAATCTTCAATCTGCTGAGCGATTGAAGTAAGGTCTCGAAACCCTCTTGTATATTTCACAGGGATCAACGGCGTTCATAATTCGTCATGTAGATTTGCCACATAGATTGGCAACAATTACTCTTTAGGGAGTGCTAAGCTTAGGGAATATGTTAATCCCTTCCAGCGAGCAATGAAATCTGAGACCATTTCATTCTCCCTTTGCTTACAGTTTGTAATATCAAAATCTATTTTCTTTGGAAAAGTTGAGCTGAAATGAAGAAGGAATTTTTGGCGAAGATCCTCCCATCCAGTAATTGACCGGGATTGCAAGCTTGTATACCAGACAAAGGCTGATTCTTGCAAGGTTCGTACGAAGCATCTGAGTTTTACTGCTTCTTGATTCTCTGAAGTTCCCATAATAGGATCACAACAAGACATGTAATGCGTCAAATGTTGTTCAGGGTCACCTGATCCATTGAAAATAGGGAATACAGGTTTTCCAAAACTGGATGGAGGAGAGATTGAATCTACCCATTCAGGGTAAACTTTCTTTTCTGGTTGAACCTGCGCACGTTTCCCTACCATAGTTTTTAAACGAGCTGTTAATGACTCAATGGTAGTTATTAACTTTTGAGAAACATCCGGTTGAACTTGGAATTGGGTAGGTGCAATGACTGGAGCTTGGACATATGTGGTGGCTAGTTCTGCAACTGATGGTAGCACTGCCAACTGTTGTTGCACTTGACCCGTATCATTAGACTTGTGAGGGTGTACTGATAGAGGAGGATATTCTTGATCCATCTCAGTAGCTGCAACAAATTCCCTTGGCTGACTGACTTCAGCACGCTTAAGAAGAAGACTACCCTGAAGTAGTTCTGCATTCAACCTCCTTAATTCCTTCATTTCTTCCTACTGTTGTGAAAACCTTTTCTCTAGTGAGAGAGATTGACCTTCTCTAGAGGAAGGATATGTAACCTGATTCTTTCCCCTCCCTTTGTTGGATCCTTTTCAGAGAGGGGGAAGTGGGTTACTTGAAGGATTACCTAGATTCTGAGTAATCCTTTGATTTCGTGTACGCACACCTTCTTCATTTGTGTCAGTGCGTACATCTTCTTGAGCAGGAACCTCTTCATCTGAGTCCCCTGAGTGAACCTCATCTGGTGGATCAGAAACAACGACATTGATGACATTTATTTATGCATAACGCATCACATCTCTTCTATCAGCATTTCTATGTTATTGTCTTCTTCCATGTATTTGATGAGACATTTCCTTTTGTTGATTCGATCCCTCAGGAACTTCTTGATGAACCGTAATTTGGACGGAATCTCCTGATAATTTGGCTCTTCATTCCTCTTGAGGATTCTTCCCCAATCAATAAAAGACTGACTTTCTCTGAGGAGGGGATTGATGATTTAAAAAAGTCCCCAGTCTGGTGGACTGGGGCTATTCCTGCTGTTCCCGCTCAACTCCTCGAATCCTATTTGTTGATTCCGAGGGTTGGTTTAAAAGTGTACCCAGTCTGGAAAGCTGGGGTGGCTCTTGACATGATATGTCTAAGACTTTCTTAAAATCTCTCCTGATCTTGCGAACCTTAGTCCGAAAATTAGTTGGATGCATTAACCTGTATCCCCTTTTATCACTTGGTTCAAAAGACCATTGGATGATTTCCGACACTTCTGTCACTTGATGATGTGCTTGCTCCATACGAGAGGCCTGTCAAATATTCTTGTTTGCTTGATGCAGGAGTAATTCAACAAATTGTTCTCTATATGCTTGATTTTGAGAGGAACTAGTTGAAGCCTATTTTTGGGAAAGATTTTGATTACAAACAAAGCCCAATGACTGTGGCCGACCATGGGCAATAACATTGCATGAGACCATTTTCGGCAGGCTTTGCTGACTGGAGAGCACTGTGAAATGTAGTGCTCCATGAACACCCCATCCTCTGACATGAATACCATATGGGGCATTGGAAATTAACTGACTCAATCTTCTTTGTGCACCAAGGCATGAAAGTTGAAGGGCTATCTACTGCTTTTCAGCCTTCGGATATCGAGAGACTGATAGAGATGCCAAATCAATCTGATGTTGTAACCCTTCTATTATATTAATATGATTTTCATATTCATCATAAGATAATACTTTATTCTTCAACTGACAAAGAGTTTAAAATATGTTGAGACGAATATCATGGATTCTGTCCTCCGTCAACATATTTGGAATGTCATACTAAGAGTCAGCCAGAGGCCAAAACATGACTGGTACTTCACCTTTTGCCAGTTGTTTTCTCTTGTTCAACATTTCCTCTTTATCATTAAATGAATTATTCTACCTGATTTGACCAGAGCTGGTTCTTCCTTGTTACTTCATCGGATTCAACAAGATTGGTAGAGAGATCACTGATTAAATTAGAAGATGCATGACTTAGGGGTGGTTCATAGAATGACATACACCCTGAGATGTCTTCTGATTGAGAAAGTATTTCACCTGATAGTGATGAAGCATCAGACATGAATGTTTTCTCATTTTCAAGTGTCTCAAGATAAGAGGGATTTCTCGACACTACATTTTCCACTAGAGCATTTTCTGGGCAATGTGCATCACTACTGCGGAGAGGAATTTCACAGAAAAATTCATCATCATGGGGAGGACCACCATGGTGGGTTACAGAAAAAGATGAGATCTCTTGATCCTTGGTCTTCTGACTACACAGAGGGTTCGTATGGCTCTCATATGAATATGAAACTTCATGATCGACCGAATTTTCATGAACCAAGCTTTCATGAAGAAGTGTCTGTTGAAGAACTTCAGAATTAATGTTCCCACTATTGGGAAATGAGGGAGTAGAATATTGAATTCCAACAGATAACTGTCTGAGGGCTTCAAGAACTCCAGCATCGAGCAAGGCCTTGTTACAGATTGTCTCTTGATCTCCTGACTGTGCTGGGTGGGTCTTTTTCTTAGACGCCTTCTTACTTGACTTGGAAACCACTTTTTGACGAAAGTGGCTGCTCTGAGCAGGTGTATGTGCCTAATCTGGAAAGATGGCCATGTTAGGCTGACGATATCCACTCAAATCAGGTGTATGTGCCTGACTTGGTTGTCTGTATGATATGGGGGAGTATTCCCCACAACCCTCTTGGACTGGAACAAATGTGTGTGTCTGTTCTGGAGTGAACTGTTGATGTTTCACTCCATTGGTAGAGATAGATTTATGTGTCTTTCCCTGAGATGCTGCTGAAGCTGTTACAATATCCTGGAAAGCATCCATAATATGGGCAGGGATTTGCTTCTGCTCTTTCACCATTGATAAAATATTCTTGGTGACTTCAGCTACCTGAACGGGGATATACGTCCATTCCATGCTTGGAGTAGGTGTTTGTGCCTGCTCCTATCCTCCTTTTCCTGTCAGTGAATCCTAACAGTACTCAAGTGTGGGGGTAGAGAGTTGAGTCTTCCTCTTGTTTGTCGCCGGAGCTTTCCGACTGACTTCTCCAAATGCTACCAAGCGAGACTGTTGGTAGGCTTGATTAATACTAGCAGGTGTATGTGCCTGCTGATTGCACTTCGCTGAACGTGGTTGACGAGCTCCATCATATGTAGTCAGACGAGCCTGCTGACTAGATGATGATGTATAAATAGATGTTTGTTCCTTCCTATAGTACTCCACTGGAATTTTCTGGTAGGATTGGCGTGATGCTGCCAGAGGAGTCTACTGGATAGTGGAATTAAAATGGGCAAGTGTATGTGCCCGCTCGTTTCTTGCCACCAAGTTAGGTTGGTGGACTTCTCTGGAGATGGTAGAGATGAGAACCTTCTCACTGTTGACCGGATTCCGCCTCTGGCGGTTCGTCTTACCTGCTCGGGTTCGAGGAACCTGAGCCGAATGCCTGGAGTTGGTACCCTCATCATGTTGAGGGCGTACTGCCGCACAAGTCTGGCAGCGATTGTTGATAAGAGCCCTCAGGAAGGACTCCTGCTTCTTTGAATTAAGGACCTGATGGACCTGCTCATTCAACTCCCCAGAATATGGGAGTGAATGGTGATTGCGTTCCGGGGATAACGACCCGAAACGGTTGGAGACGGTGGTTAGAACCACCTACTTCTTGATCACTGGTCATCGTTGTTTGGACAACCGGTGTGAGTTGTTCACTTGGAGGGCTTGTCAGGCAGCCTCTAGAGTTGGGATGGTACGGTTTTGATGGTCCTCCTTAACCATACCCAGTGTTGAAGACACTGAGTAGGTGATGTCATCCTTAGAGCAGATGATGATCCAGCAGGAGTAGCAGTAGTGGAATTTGTAGCAGCAGTATTCACAGGTGTGAACTTGAGAGCAGCCATTCCTTAGAATGTAGAAAATCATGGAAAAGAGTGCATGTTTGATATAACAGACGTAATTAAGATAAATTCAGCCACTAAATCTTTTGGATGAGTACATATGTCAATGATTGTTTTTGTTGGACCTCTCATTGAGTTTTAAATAGGGGCCTAACAAATAGGTAAAACATCATTTTAACTTGGTTAAGGATTCATGTCGGGTTCACCTTTTTTTGTTTCCCTCGGAATTTGGGGATGACCTCCTGATTGAAGGTTCAAACATTCCAATCAGTTTCTAATGGGTTTATTCGTAGAACTAGAAACATCCAATGATTCCACATCCATTTGGACATACTTTCCAAAGGTAGGCGCTCATTAGTTTGTGGACTGATGAGGCTTAGGAATTTTCATTGGTCGAGAGGATGGGAGGTCGGACTCATCACACCTTTTTGAGGGGAATTATTGTCTACTCATGGACTCTCTTTATAGATTTAAATTATGTTCATGAATCCTTATTACATTACCAAGTATAAAATGAGATTTCCTTCAGATCTGACAATCAATGATTAAATATGTAGGAAATTTAGAGAATCTTTTATATGTATTTGAGGTTCTTCATCGATAGAGAATCATCTGTATTTATTAGAGATTCTTGGTCAATGGTATCCTTAGACACATTTATATAGAAGTCTCTTGGTCATTATGATGACCATGCTGGTTTTAAATCCACTCAGTGGGGCACTTGAAGTTTATTTTCATTCAGAAGGAGATGGATTATTTCAGAGTTGGGATCGAATCCACAGATGGGCTACCTACGTATCCTTTGTTTAGAAAAGGAATCATAACCCACATAGTTCGAATAAGGGAGTATGAGGCTTATGCATGATTGATGGCTCAAAGAAAGAAGTCATGATTACTTTTACACTATAAGCTCACGTGAGTCATGCTCGGTGTGAGAAACAAGAGGTATTGGTGAAACCAGACAATTATGCCACGAAAGATGCAATGATGTAGGGCTTATGTGTTTATGACTGCCCAGATAAATGAAGATTAGGATTCACTTCAGGGAAGAAATCCAGGAATAGTGTCCATAAAGGTATATGTGCTTCATGGAGATTTGAATACTCTAACTTGGGGCTTACTCTTGAAAAGGAGGCCAAATTAGGAGAGGACTTATGATTGGGTTTTACTCCTGAGAAGGAATCCCAGATCAAAGGTAAATTAGGACTGGTTAAGAGAAATTAAGACTGGGGCTTACTCTTGAGAAGGAGGCCCAGGTTAAGGGACATGAAAAATTAGTGGACTCGGGACTTACTCCTAAGGAGGATGCCCAAATTAAGACTGGGGCTTACTCCTGAATAGGAGGCCCAAGTTAAAAGAGGACTTGGGGCTTACTCCTAAGGAGGATTCCCATATTTTAGATTTTATGACTGGGGATTATTCCTGAAAAGGAGGCCTAGATTAGGGGACTTGGGACTTACTCGTAAAGAAGATGCCCAAATTAATGAGGACTTGGACTGAGGCTTACTCCTGAAAAGGAAGCCCAGGTTAAGGGAATTATGGTTGGGGATTACTTCTGAGGAGGATGCCCATATTAAGATTTTATGACTGGGGATTATTCCTGAAAAGGAGGCCCAGGTTAATGAGTTCTCTCATCTTAAAGGATGAGGTTGAATGAATGAAATCTCAATCTTTAGTGACATAAAGATATATAAATCACTAGGTTTTGAGAGATATTCCATAGAATTCCTTTCAGATAAGGAAGTCAAATCAAGAAATCATGCCATAAATGGCTTTGAAGAGTGTCTTGAAGACTGAATCTTGAATAGGAGAGGTGGAATGGCATAAGAGGGGTGAAATGGGCAAGAAGGGCACCCAAAAGGCAGGGGCGCGCAAGTCCTGACAGGCGCACAGGTACTGCATGGGAACGCAAGTCCTGGTTGCGCAGGTATACCTGCGTGACACATGGGTACTTGCGTGATGGTTAACCAGCAGAGTAATACTTGAGCGACACTTGGTTAAAGCCTTTAGAATCATCTTGAGGTTCTTCCAGAAGAGTGGCGCGCAAGTTCTATTGAAGGAGTTAGGCGGCACACAAGTGTGGCCATTTCCCTTAAGGGTTGGACACTCAGGCGCGCAAGTGTTGATGAGTTTCAACACTTAGGCCTTCCTTCCCCTCTTTAGATCTTCTGTTCTAGGTAAGAAATTACCTTAGAGGTGTTTCAGAAGCTTTGAGAAGAGACTAGGGCGCCGGGAGCTCAAATCTGAGTTTCTGGAAAAATTCCTCCTGAAATGGGGGGCCCACATGGTCTATTTATAGGCTGGAGAAGACCCCGGGTGGTTATCCATTAGGGTGCGCAAGTGTACTTGCGCGACCATTGCAGCGCGCAAGTGTACTAGCACGACCATAGTAGAATTTGCGCGACCCTTGTGCAACATTCTTCTTCTCCCTTCCTTTGTCAATTTTTGATATTTGTCTAAAGGTTGAATCACTTTGAGTTAAAATAATCCCCTTTTCCAATCTTTAGATTTTGTGATGAAAGGAGAATCAACAATAATATAACATGATAATTATTGTAAATCTCAAATAGGTGGCCATTTTTTATTTCACATGAACGATTCATGTACTATCTCATAGGATATATTCATTATGAATGGTATGGATATTATATGTTAATAATGATACATAATTAAAATAAATTAATAAAGTATTTATTGTTTTTGGGAAGAAATTATTAAGGGAGAGGAGACTAATTAATGTCTTTAACATATGTTTATATTTAATTTAGAGATTAACCATTTTTCATTATTATACTTCTAGTGGTAGAAAATTATTATGATTACTACGTATTTATGTCACATGTCCTAAATTTTTAAAAAGAAAATGATATTTATTTAATACTAAAGTATTTTATTATTTCAAAAATTTTAGAAAATAAATCTTTATATTAGTTGGTTTCAATTGAAATATTTTTAGATAGTGATAAAATCTTATAAATGTGAATATTGATTTGATTCTTTGTTTTTAATGACATTCCATTTACTCTAAATTTTTCCCTAGGTAAAGTGTGTTTCATGTAATAGTATCATAACCAAACATTATTTTTTTATATAGTGTTTTGATATAAGACTTTCCTTGAAGAATAAGTTTTGGTTTTATAGTTATAGGTTCATTTTAAAAAACCCATTTGGATACTTAGAGATGTTTGATAGTGGTTTTATTTCTTTAAAACATTGTTTATAAATAATTGATTTTTCGTGTGATATTTTTTATGTGTTTAAAGTATATTTTAGTCACGTTGAATTGATTGAGGCCTTTACATATTGATTTTAAATTAATGTAATAAATTTAAGAATTTTATTTTTCATACTACTTTGTAAAAATATGATCTTCATATTGATAGGATGTTATCTTGATGTGATTCATATAGTTCTTAGGATTCAATATTGTGTCAATAGTTACATTCATATAGTTTTTGGTGAAATTGTGTATGGTTCCTCTAAATTTATAATATTCATGTTAGGATTCATTTAATTTTGTTTATGTTTATAAGGTTAAGAGTAATACTTAATAAGTTATATTTTAACTTTATATAGTTGACTCGAAAGAGATTGCATGATTTTTAAAAATTAAGAAACCCAAAATTGGTCCACATAAGTTTTTTCAATAGTATATAGTATAGTTTCTAACTTTGTATGGTTTAACCTCATATGGGTGATATCATAAAAATATATAAAAGTTGTAAAACTATTCAAATGTTTTTAGAATGAAATAATTTTATGAAATGAAAATGATGATTCCTATGTTGTTCTTCATTATCTAATACATTATAAATAATACTGTGATCTATGTTAATTTTTCCGAAAACTTAAAATTTTGATCACTATTAAAAAAAATTGTTTTTAAATTTATTTATTTGATACCCACCAATGGTTAATCAATATGATTTTATTATAATAAAAATTTCATATCTTAATTTGGAATTGTAATTAGGATGATGTTATAATGATATGAATCAAAATATTTAAAATAAATTCTATGTTCTATGGTTCTAGATTTGTTATCAAGTGTTATTTGTTGGGATGAGATAATTCATTACACAACAAGATTGAAGATGAGTTCAAGCAATGCTGGTCTAGTGGTATAAAATTTTTATCACGGATGGAATTGAATGGAATCTAAAATTGAAAATTGTTTTCAAATATTATTATAAAAATACTAATTGAAGGATTTTTTTATCATTACTATTTTTAATCTAAAAATGAGAAGATAAACATGATATGTATTTTTGGAATTACATGGGGGAAATTGTTTGGAGGAGAATAGAATATTTTATGATCATGGGATTGTTCCAACCTGGAATATTGATTAATAAAATATTCAAAGGATCTCATTATACCATTCATTTTTCTAAAATATCAATAATATTAGTACGAAATGATTTTTGGAATTAAATTAACCTGGGAATAATAGTGATATTGGATTATAGTGAGTAGTTAGATAGAGAGACTTTAACATTGTGAATAAAACTACAAATAAATAGAATATAATGACACTTTAGTTCAACATTGAGTAGATAAAAATACATGAAATATAGTATTTTGTGATATAGATTTAGATCATCGAAACCAAATCTATTAAAATGGATAAATAATACACCAAATCATCTTAAATCCCCTAGATTTCACTACATAATTTTCTTTTAAATAAACACTTTGTTGATAACATTATACATACGAGACCCTAAGAAAAAAAGTAACTACAAAAAATTATATAACTATTGAAATATATAGGTTTAATTGGAAGGTTAAAAATAGAGCTAACAAAATTATGAAATCAAGGTGGAAATAAAATAAATGTTATCTTAAATACTAATGAACTCATAAAATAAATGTTTTTAAACAAATAATATTACCATTTTATACTAGAAATATATTATCTTCTATTATAGGATTTATTGGAGATTTATTCATTGATAATAAATATTCTATAGATATGGTAGATGGATGATATGAATAATATATTTTTTTTATATAAATAATATATTAAAAAAATATTAGTAATTGAAAGAAAATTAAAATACGACTGAATAGAACTTTAAAATTTTATTTTCCTATAAAAATAATTCGCCATTTTGTTTTATAATTTTATTATTCATAAGTTCTATTTAAAAAAATGAAATAATTTTTTCTGATTCTGCAAAACCATATTAAGAGAAGATTTTTTTGGAATTTTTCTAAAATAAATGATTTTTAGGTGAATAGTGAAAATAATGTTCTTATCAAAATAGTAACATTATAATAATTTAAAAAAATTAACTATATGTTTATAAATCTACTAATTGACCGAAGAAATGTTTAATAATTAAAACAATAAATTTTAAATATAATATGATTAATTAAAAAACCATGTTAATAACATTTTATGAAATTAATAAATATTTTCCAATAAAATAAGTTTTTTGTCCATCCTTTTAATTAAATAATATTATAGTAATGCTTGTTTTTTGATTCCATTGAAATTGAAATAACCATTATTTATTTTATAATAATTCAATTATGGTTATATAAATCAATATCATTGAAAATTTTATCCTAAACCTAATTTATATGCTAAAAAATACACTTATACAAAACATGTGTTTTTATGTGGTTGTGTGCTAATTTTAAAATTACATTTCCTCACAAATATATTATTTATATAAGAAAATATATAATTTTCTAAATTAATAATGTCAAATTTATTTTTTATTTTGAATGTAAATGGTCATTCGTTAAATTAGATTATGATTGTAAAAATGGAGTTACCACGATAAGGGTAAATAAGGGTTAAAAGTGTTTTACATAGTGGAAAAAGATAAAAAATGTTAAAACCCTATGTGTTATTAGATTATTAATGAATTATAGTCCTTATCAACTTCTATACTCCATCATTGTTCATTTTTTGAGCCATTGTCTTTGAATAATGTAATGAAATAATTTAATAGTAAAGGATATTTAAGAAAATTTCATTTTCACCAATTATAAAACGGGACTTTGACCAACCCCATCAAGGAACTCCAAATTTTAATTTCCCAATTTAATAGCTATAATATTAATATATATTATAATCCTTGTGCACTTATATATGATTTTGGATTGATTTTATTAGCATAGGCCCTCCATTTTCATGGAATTCTCCATGGAAAACTCAATGTTATCAACATGAGTAATTGTACTTCATATTGTTTCTTCCTTTATGTTATAAATTTCACATATAATTTAATAATACAAATAAAATGATAGAGTTTTTTTATATTGAATTTAATTATGATAATGTAACAACTATTAACTAACATTCACATTTTCTATTTTGAACTATGAAACTCTCATTCGTGCATCATATGAACTACCACCTCCACAAAGTAAAAACATTTATTTTTCACAAATATCTATATTCACTAATTATAAGGGTGAAATTTAAGAATAAATTTCTTGTATATATTATAATTTTGAATATTAATTAGAAAAACATAATCCACCTTCATTCCCACTAATTCTTCACGAAATGAAAATAGTAACCATGCATTGTGTGGACTATGACCTCAACGATGTAACATATCTATTTTTTCATATATGATATTTATAATTTATTAATTTATAATAAAATATGATATGAAACCATAAATTTATATAAATAATATAATTATTATTATATAATTATTCTATTATAAAAATAAAAACCCCTTTCCAACACATAGTCATCCACTAATTACGGTATGTTCATGGTTTGACAACCTACTAAAAATATATATAAAATAACATCATATATGACTATGTTAACATTATTAGATGTAATATATGATATAAATATTAATATTAATATTTTATTTTAGTTATTTAATGGTAATAATAAAATTGAATTCATTCTCTGAGATACTCGTGCTTGTTTGTCAAAAATCATCAAAATATGCTCATCATTGAGTTCATCTTCATGGATCGTAAATGAAAATCCAATATAAATAATTTATATATTTACAAAAAATTATTAATAATAAATTATATTACATTAATTTTGTAATAATTATTTCTGTTTGTTTCATAGTGAATAAATATAATGCTATTACAAAACTAGATCAAAATGAGGAATATTTCTCAAAATCAATAATAAAAATACATACTAACTACAAAAAACACATGTGGATTGATTATAAATAATGATTTGAAAATATATTATCTTTGAATAAAGTTATGAAATAATATATTAAGATCTTTATGATTTTTATATAGGTCTTTAGAGAGTGTTTTAGGAAATAAAGGTAAAAGTTAAATTTTTTTATCTCAATTTTTTCACTAAGATATGAATCATATTCACGGCTTGATACATTTTTTGGAGAATAAATTGATCAAGTATATATTTTTTTCATAATTTTAATGATATATATTTTATTTAAAAATCCATCTCATGTTCTACCAATCATTTATTTTCAATTCAGAACTCTATGAATTTGTAAGGGTTTTGGTAAACTCAAACCCCATTTCCTTTAGTTTATAATGTTTCATCTTGAATGACATAATTATATGATTGGATACTTATAATATAATATTTTATATAATAATCACTACACATAATTTATAGGTAAAATGTATTTTAAAATTCATGTATTTAACCTTGATGAATATCTTCCTTAAAAAATTTAACATTGTTTAGAATAATTCCCATTCTCTCTAACAACAGTTTCCATTCCTTGTCCATAACTTCTCTTCAAAAAAATGTTTAAATTTTTAATTACAAATAAATATGTTCAATATCATGTGACCATGATATTTAAATTATCTCATTTTCAAAATAATTTTTTATTATCATTTTTATTACGTGGTATTTCATCAAAGGTGGTTTACAACATAGAAAGGGATCTTCTAAAACCACCCTTATTACTTTTGGGTTACATATTATATTTAATTTTCACCAATATTGACTATTGTATTCTATTTTATTACTTAAATATATATATCTATATATATTCCATCAATATACACCAATTTTATGAAAAATTTATATGGTCTTGTTAATACAATATTATGTTCCATTTGAAATTCCCACCGTTTAGTAAACACTACGGGAAAAATGGGTATTTGCGACGGGTCATTTGCGACAGGATCCCGTCGCAAATGGCCTTTTGCGACGGGGGTCCATCGCAAATCGCCTGTTGCGGAAAACGCCGTCGCAACAACAATTATTTGAGACGGGCCCGTCACTAAAGCTATTATTTGCGACAGGGATCCTTCCCGTCGCAAATAATACTCCGTATATTTGTAAAAGCTTTTAAAAAAAGTAATTGCGATGGGCCCCGTCACAACAGGTATTTGCGACGGGCCCGTCGCAATTGCTTTTTGTAAAAATAAAATAAAAACTATTATTAAATTATTTTAATGGATATAATAATAATACTATTTGCGATGAATATAGTATCCCGTCGCAAATACTATAAAAAAAATAAAAAAAATATTAATAAATTATTTTAATTAATATAATAATAATCCAATTATAATTCAAAAATAAAAAATAATAAAATATTAATAAATGATTTTAATTAATATAATAATAGAATTATAATTCACAAATAAAAATAGTAAATTATTAATAAATTATTTTAATTTATATAATAATAATAGAATTATAATTCAAAAATAAAAAATAATAGAATATTAATAAATGATTTAATTAATATAATAATATTAGAATTATAATTCATAAATAAAAAAAATATTAATAAGTTATTTTAATTAATATAAAAATAATAGAATTATTTTACATTCAAATATTAAAATAATTCAAATATTACAAAAAAATATAATTAAATTATAATATTATAAAATTTTAATATATATATAAATTTTAATATTATAAAATATAAATAATATTATTATTCATATTAATATTGTTATTTAAAAATATAATATTGTTAATATTTTATAATGAGACAGAAACTACGAATAGAAAAAAATTCATATTTTGATTTAACAAACTTTATAACATAAAAACAAACTCTAATCTGAAGGAGGGGGGGAGGGGGGGGGGAGGATCTGCAGATGCTGGTGGGGGAAACTCCATCCCTAAAGCATGAGTGAGTCGGCGCATGTACTCCATCTGCTCCTGGTGCTGCTGCTGCCACCGACTCATCTGCTCCTCGTACAACTGCTGCTGGCGTCGACGCTCCTCCTCATGCTGATGCTGCTGCTGACGCATCTGTTCATACTCCTGTCGGAGACTCTCTATCAATGCAGTCTGAGATCGCAACTGATCCTCATACTGTATAGCAGAAGAAGATGCACTAGCTCCTCTCGAGCTGGACGCCGACATCGCAGCACTGCCATAATAATCTCCGGGAGTCAGTCGAGAGATAATACCAACTACCCGACCCTTCTCGAAGGCATACTGGGTGGCCTGCATCCATGCCGCCTCATCAAACTGACGGCCAGTGGTCTGATCTGATGACTCGGCCTGACTCTCAGGCCGGGTCTGTGACGCTGCGGCCTCATATGACTCCTGTAGTTGCAATTTAAAATTAAAATTGTGAATATATTATATGCAGTTAATTTTTAAACTTGAAAACAAATAATACTGACCACGATGTGATGCTGACGATCACCTCTGAGCTCCCCAGTAGCAGGATCACTATACATCCTCTGATATACGTCGTACTCCGTAATGTCGGGGTGCTCGACAGCCTATAAGAATAAAAAATAAACTGTTAATATTTATAGTTATATAAAATATTTATAAATAATGTACGTACCAGATGCTGTCTATGAGTACTGAAAGAACGACTCCCAGTTCGATGAGTCACCTCTTGTCTCCCCCGATTCTGCCTCCCCACCGATGATCTCCTCTGAAAGGAACCACTCAACCAGTGCGCACATAATCCATCCCATACATGGGATGAAATGTACTCTGGTCGGTGTGCTCTACATGACTCGTCAAAATCTGACACTCCTGCTTTCTTCATGGAAGCTTTTCTAAAATTGTGCAAAAATTGACGCAAGCGATCACGCATGGCCACCTCCCATGCCTTGTGGATGGCGTCACGCATGGTATCCTCGATCGGATACCATAAACCCTACAAATAAATCAAAATATCAAGTTAGAAATGAAATAATTTTCAAAATAAAAATTATTTATTTACGTACGTACCAACCAATGGCTGAACATGGCCTGCTGCACATCAATGGGAATCTGCTCCCATGTGGTCCACGGCTGAGAGAAATAGTTGCGTAAAATAGCGCTGCCCTGTCCGACTGCTATATGCGGAAAACTGTAAAAATAATAAACATTTATTATGTGAATAGATTAATGAAATCTTAGTCAAATCCACAGATTATCACACAGGTTATCACACCTCCGTGTGCGTGAATCAAACCCAAGACGTGGACGTCGCTCGGGGACGGGGTCAAGAATCATCAATCGTGCAAGACCGCGCCCCCTCTGCGTACTCCCTGGAGTGCCTGCAGGCTGAGGGTCATCTGCCAGCAACTCATCCGCATCGAAATGCAGGTCAGCATCCGCCAACTCACGAAATGTCTCGTCGTCCATCTGAAACAGAAAATGTTAATGTTGTTAGTAAATAATTGATAATTACTATTATATATATATATATATAATGATTGTATATAACTACCATGGAATTATATCAGTTTTCATCTTCATCATCATCTTCATATATGTCAATGTCATCTTCATATTCCTCCTCAACATCATCGATATCCATTCGAGTTCCAGTTTCTTCATCTCTTACCATTTCAAATTCATATGTGACATCATTAACATCATCGTCATCACCGACTCTTAAATGTGGGGTGTCATCATCGATACTCATTTCTCTTTGTAAAAAAGATTGATTTTGATGACTCTCTTGAAAAACTTCAATTCTTTGCACATCAGTGAAAGCACATTCACTTTGACTAAACTGATTGTCTCGAATTTTGATTTTTATTACACTCCACCAATCAGTCAAGTCTCTTGATGTAGCACAATACTTTGCGTAATAAACTTGATGTGCCTGTTGAGCCAATAAGAATGGTTCATTTACTGCGAGAACACTTTTACATTTAATATCGATGATTCCATGAGTTGGATGAACACGCACGACTCTCTCTGTATCCAATCACCGACATTTGAACATGGTTATGTAATGTTGTCCAAGATAACAAAGTTCAATGATTTCATCAAGTATGCCATAAAAGTCAACTTCATTTTCTCGATGATGAGATCCTCTCAAGCTAACTCCACTGTTCATTGTTTTTTTCGATTCCCCATATGCATGTGTGTGAAATCGAAATCCATTCACCACATATGCATTATAAGTTTTAACAAATTTGGAAGGTGGGTTACTCAATATACACAGCCGTTTGTCAATTTTATCAGCATGTCGAGACACCTGAAAAGTTGTGAAATAATTATCAATATAGTAAACTATACATTGAATGAAGTTTCTAAAAGATAAAGAATTTATGTTACCAGTTTTTGAAACCACTGAGAGAAATTTTTCAGTCGGCGTTCTTCGAGAGCAGCTGCTGTAATTTGTGGAATTTGTTTCTTGATATGATTATCATACAACCTACAAAAACTGAAGTTATTTACTGTAACATAAATGATAGAATAAGTGATATAAACACTTACAATACAACTGATGTCATCTCTTCACAGTTGAGCAGAACATACGTATGAGCTCTGTGATGTTCATCATCCGAAAGCCAACGTTCATAAACTCCACCAAAACCAAGCTCTGGCTGGTTGAAAATAGATAATTGATTGTCGATTTCATCAATATTCCTCTCGTTCCGTCCCATTCGGTTGTGTTTTGAAGGATACTCAGATTCAAAATAATGGGAGCAGAAAAAAGATATTTCCTCTTGCAAATAAGCTTCTGTAATAGATCCTTCAACAGATGCTTTGTTACGTACTTTTCTTTTCAATTTTTGCATGCATCTTTCAAATGGGTATATCCATCGAAACTGTACTGGACCACCACATTTGGCTTCATATGGAAAATGTAACATCAAATGTTCCATTGAGTTGAAGAAAGACGGTGGAAATATTTTTTCCAGTTTACATATAATTACAACAACATCTTCTTCAAGTTTGCATAGAGCATCATAATCTGCTGTAGCCGCACAAATTTCCCGAAAAAAACGAGACATGTCTGTTATGGAATCCCAAATCACAGAATTCAACAAACCTCTTAATCAAATGGATAGAAGTCTTTCCATTATAACATGACAATCATTACTTTTTAATCCAGTAATATGACCATTCTTTACACATCTACCCAAATTGGAAGCACAGCCATCTGGAAGTCTCAAATCTGCAATCCACTGACAAAATAATAAACGGTTTTCTTTAGACAGTGTATAAGCTGCTTTTGGTTTCAGTAACCTTTCTGTTCTGACATTCTCAAACAGTTCCAGTTTTGGACACCTGCAAATTTGGGCAAGATCTAAACGTGCATTTACATTGTCTTTGCTCTTTCCTGGCGTATCCAAAACTGTATGAAACAAATTATCAAAACAGTTCTTCTCAATGTGCATGACATCTAACATGTGTCAGACCAACAAATCAGACCAATATGGAAAATCCCAAAATATGCTACGTTTAATCCAATTGTGTTCTTTCCCAAAACCAGAAATTTTCTGTTGGTTTATTGTGGGACCAAAAGTGATGGGAGGTAATGAAAATACAACTGATTTTAACTCTAAACCTGATAGAATTTTTGGAGGTCCATCCCTTTCAACTGTTCCTTTTCTGAAATGAGATCTGTTTCTGCAAAAAGGATGATCAGCTGGAAGAAATCTGCGATGACAGTAAAAATAACAAGGTTTCTTTCCATGAATGAGCATAAATGCTTTGTTCTCTCCCATACAGTAAGGAAATGATTTCTGACCATGTGTACTCCAGCCAGATAATATCCCATAAGCCAGGAAGTCACTAATTGTCCACATCAATGCTGCTCTCAGTATGAAATTCTGTTTCGTTGCAACATCATATGTACTGACACCAGTACTCCACAATAAACTTAATTCATCAATCAATGGTTTCAAATAAACATCAATATTTTTCTTCGGATGTCCTGGAATTAGTAAAGTCAAAAAGATATATGGCTCCTTCGTCAACATCCATGGAGGTAAATTGTACGGAGTTAAAAAAATAGGCCAACATGAATATTTACTACCATAAGATTCGAACGGACAGAAACCATCAGTGGAAAGGCCCAGTCGAACATTTCTAGCTTCTAAAGCAAAGGATGGATGCACTCTATCAAAATGTTTCCATGAATCACCATCGGCTGGATGATTCAAGCTTTTATCAGTTGAAATATTCTCTTTATGCCATAACATCATTGTCGCTGTATTCTTAGACATGAATAAACGCTGAAGTCTGGATGTAAGCGGAAAATATCTCAACTGTTTTACAGGAATCAAACCAGACTTCCCATGTTGTCCTTCTTTATATCTCAGTTGCCCACATGTGGGACAACTATCCAACGACTCATTTTCCCCAGAATACAAAATGCAGTCATTTGAACATGCATGAATCTTCTGACAAGTAAGTCCCAAATTTCGAACCAGCCTCTTACTCTCATAGTAATTTGCAGGCAAAACATTTCCTTCGGGTAACAATGTTTTAAGCAAAGAAAATATCTGGTCAAAACAGGTGTTTGGCATTCCGTTATCTGATTTGATAGCCATAAATTTTGCAACTGCTTCTAATTTGCTCATCTTGTAACCAGGATATAATGCATCCTCAACAGACCTCAACAACTCATAAAATTCAGATGGTGCTAACTCAGGATTTGAAGCTATATCAGCCGGAGTTTCTGTATGTTGAACAGATGAACCTGCAACATCATGTACTAAATCTTGAAACCGAGATGGATCCAGAATCAAGTTGGTATCACCTGCTCTGGAACTGTGTTCACCGTGTTGATACCAAAAAAAATAATCTGGTTGAAAACCAAAATGCAAGAGATGTCCCCCCACTTTGTCAAACGTGTCAAACATTCTCAATGCACATTTTCTACAAGGGCATTTTATTTTTCCTTCTGAAACAAATTCTGGATTTGATGCCGTAAAGGATAAAAAAGTATCCACACCCTCTACATATACTGGATTTAAACCAGAACCGTTTGGATTTCTACGTTGATTTATCCATATACGGTCACCTAATAATGATTGTTGACGACCTCGTTGTTCCATATTTTTCTATAAAATATAAAAGCATCACTGGTTTTGAATAATTTGTTAGAAAAAACACTCAAGCAAGGATAATTATAGAGTTTACATCATACACGACTGACACAAACTTTTTATTGAGATAGACCTAAAAATTGACCCTTTAAGAATTGAATATGTTGAGAATAAAGCAAAACCTGTTACAAATATTGATAATTTTAATATTATATATTTTTTTTATTATTTTCATAGTACTAATATTATTTTTTCATAAATATTAATTATATAATAATAACATTATTACATTATTAGTATATTTTATTATTGGTAATTATTACTAATTATTGATAATTATTTGTAATTATTACTAATTATTGGTAATTATTACTAATTATTGGTAATTATTACTAATTATTGGTAATTATTATTAATTATTACTAATTATTGGTAATTATTGGTAATTATTGGTAATTATTACTAATTACTACTATTTAGTACTAATTATTGGTAATTATTTCTAATTATTGATAATTATTCCTAATTACTGGTAATTATTCCTAATTATTACTATAATAATGTAATAATGTCATTATTCCTAATTATTGGTAATTATTCCTAATTATTGGTAATTATTCATATAATTACCAATAATTAGGAATAATTACCAATAATTAGGAATAATAACATTATTAGTATATTTTATTATTAATATTAAAATAATATAATTTTCTATATTATATACAATTCTCCTTTCATCTGTGTGTTTTTTGTCTCCACATACAAATATTAAATGTGGAGACAGAAAACACACAGATGAAAAGATAATTGTATATAATATAAAAAATTATGTTATTTTAATATTAATAATAAAATATACTAATAATGTAATAATGTTATTATTCCTAATTATTGGTAATTATTCATAATTATTGGTAATTATTACTAATTATTGGTAATCATTACGAATCATTACTAATTATTGATAATTATTCCTAATTATTGGTAATTATTTCTAATTATTGATAGTTATTTTTTAATTACTGGTAATTATTCCTAATTACTGGTAATTATTCCTAATTATTACTAATTAGTGGTAATTATTGGTAATTATTACTAATTATTACCAATTATTGCTAATTATTGGTAATTATTGGTAATTATTGGTAATTATTACTAATTATTGGTAATTATGGGTAATTATTACTAATTATGGATAATTATCGGTAATTATTACTAATTATTCTTAATTATTACTAATTATTGGTAATTATTACTAATTATTGGTAATTATTATTAATTATTACTAATTATTGGTAATTATTGGTAATTATTGGTAATTATTACTAATTACTACTATTTAGTACTAATTATTGGTAATTATTTCTAATTATTGATAATTATTCCTAATTACTGGTAATTATTCCTAATTATTACTATAATAATGTAATAATGTTATTATTCCTAATTATTGGTAATTATTCCTAATTATTGGTAATTATTCATATAATTACCAATAATTAGGAATAATTACCAATAATTAGGAATAATAACATTATTAGTATATTTTATTATTAATATTAAAATAATATAATTTTCTATATTATATACAATTCTCCTTTCATCTGTGTGTTTTCTGTCTCCACATACAAATATTAAATGTGGAGACAAAAAACACACAGATGAAAAGAGAATTGTATATAATATAAAAAAATTATGTTATTTTAATATTAATAATAAAATATACTAATAATGTAATAATGTTATTATTCCTAATTATTGGTAATTATTCATAATTATTGGTAATTATTACTAATTATTGGTAATCATTACGAATCATTACTAATTATTGGTAATTATTCCTAATTATTGGTAATTATTTCTAATTATTGATAATTATTCCTAATTACTGGTAATTATTCCTAATTACTGGTAATTATTCCTAATTATTACTAATTAGTGGTAATTATTGGTAATTATTACTAATTATTACCAATTATTGCTAATTATTGGTAATTATTGGTAATTATTGGTAATTATTACTAATTATTGGTAATTATGGGTAATTATTACTAATTATGGATAATTATCGGTAATTATTACTAATTATGGATAATTATTGGTAATTATTTCTACCCAATGGCAATTATTGGTAATTATTTCTAACTAATGGTAATTATTGGTAATTATTGGTAATTATTGGTAATTATTACTAATTATTGGTAATTATTACTAATTATTACTAATTATTGGTAATTATTACTAATTATTACTAATTATTGGTAATTATTATTAATTATTACTAATTATTGGTAATTATTATTAATTATTACTAATTAGTGATAATTATTACTAATTATTAACAATTATTACTAATTATTGGTAATTATTGGTAATTATTGGTAATTATTACTAATTATTGGTATTTATTACTAATTATTACTAATTTTTGGTAATTATTACTAATTATTACTAATTATTACTAATTATTACTAATTATTGGTAATTATTATTAATTATTACTAATTATTGGTAATTATTATTAATTATTACTAATTATTGGTAATTATTATTAATTATTACTAATTAGTGACAATTATTACTAATTAGTGACAATTATTACTAATTATTGGTAATTATTACTAATTATTGGTAATTATTGGTAATTATTACTAATTATTGGTAATTATTGGTAATTATTACTAATTATTACTAATTATTGGTAATTATTACTAATTATGGATAATTATTGATAATTATTTGTAATTATTACTAATTATTGGTAATTATTACTAATTATTAGAAATTATTATTAATTATTACTAATTATTGGTAATTATTGGTAATTATTACCAATTATTAGTAATTAGTGGTAATTATTACTAATTATTACTAATTATTGGTATTTAGTACTAAATATTACTATTTAGTACTAAATATTACTATTTAGTACTAAATATTGGTAATTCTAATTATTAGTAATTATTACCTATTATTGTTAATTATTAGTAATTATTACTAATTATTGTTAATTATTACTAATTATTAGTAATTATTACTAATTATTACTAATTATTAGTAATTATTACTAATTATTACTAATTATTGGTAATTATTGCAAATTATTACTAATTATTGGTAATTATTGGAAATTATTACTAATTATTTGCAATTATTACTAATTATTGGCAATTATTACTAATTATTGACAATTATTACTAATTATTCGTAATTATTACTAATTATTACTAATTATTGGTAATTATTGGTAATTATTACTAATTATTCCTAATTATTGGTATTTATTACTAATTATTAACATTTATTCTTAATTATTGAAAATTATTACTAATTATTCCTAATTACCATTAACTATGAACAATGAATACTAATAATTTAAATTTATTAAGTAACAAAACAATGTAAACATAATTACAACTAATTAAAAATAATTGAAACTAATAAAAAATTTAAAATAAATATTAAATTAAAATGAACATAAATACCTTCAAAATTGATCTGAGGTTGATCTCTGAGCGTTGTTGAAAACTTCAATATCAACTCCAAAAAAAAAAAGTAAACTTCAGAAACGCTGAACTCTAAAAATAGAGTTTTGAGAGAAGGAAAAGATGGAGTTTGAGAATGAATGAAAAAAACGGATGGGGGGGTATTTATAGGTTAGATTATTTGCGACGGGATACCCGTCGCAAATAGTATTAGTTGTGATGGTACCCGTCGCAAATACCTTAGCCCTCATTTATTACGGTCAACGGTTAAATAGTTATTTGTGACGGGTCCCGTCGCAAATAATAACCTGCCGACATACTATTTGCGACGAGGGTATATTCCCGTCGCAAATAGCTTTCCCGCAATTTGGCATGCAAACCACGCCAGTCCTTTTGAGACGGGGTAAGCTAACCCGTCGCAAATAAGTAGTTATTTGCGACGGGCAAATTCCCCTGTCGCAAATAAGTTTCTGACGGGACTATTTGCGACGGGATTTATTCCCGTCGCAAATAACCCATCGCAAATACCCATTTTTTCCGTAGTGAAAGCTGATTTTTGGGAACTTTATGATTTATTATTTCATCATAAGTGTCACCTACCTAAAAAATTAACAATGAATAGTTTTAAAAAAATCATTTATTATATAAAAATCATTTATTATATAAAAAACCATTTATTATATAAAAAATCATAGTAAAATTATTTTAAAAATATAAATAATAATCAATTTCCTTCCTTAAAATATTAGATTATCATTTAAAAATTCATTACATATGCAATTATTTTTTATTTTTACTTATCATTTATCCTTGAGATGAATTTTCCTAAATTTTAATAGAATATTCAATACCTATTCTTCTTTATCAAAATATGAACGTCTAAAATTATTTCATAAATTATTCTCTTAGTAATCCTTGTGACATAGACTTTGATTATGCTTTGTGACACAATTATGAAACCCACTTATATATGATGGGTTTTAACATGATAATGATTTAGGTATAGTTTGTTCTCCTCATGTGGAACCATTATTCATGTACATGTTATGATTTTAATCATTTGATGTATGGGTCTAAAAATTTATTCCAATCAAATAAATTGGATAATGTTTTCAACTCATGAAATAAAATATATATTTTATGAAGAGTTATCCTAAGAACACAATGTTATGTGATTAGTGGGTGAAAAATTATATAGCCATATAATTTATAGGGTAAGAATTTATATCGCATAATATAATATAAAATTTAATTAGGAGTTAACCCAAGGAACCATGGGACTCTATTCACATTTTCATCAGTAATGGGGAGTGAATCTAATCCACCATTAGTATCAATTCACTTTGGTATACATAACAGTGTGCCTTTATATATGCATGTGATGTCATGTTGGATGTTTTTACCACATATGTATAATTCCTTGAATATATGATATAATTTCATTATACTATGTTTCCATGATTATCACACTATATTTTTTAATAGAACATGTTTTTTCTTTTGATATTATATTTCCGTCCATCATGATTTATAAAAAACTGTTATTTTCTAATGTTATTTTTAATAAGAAATGTCTCCCTACTCATGTTTTCTCATATTATTATTATCTTACTATTCATGAAATATTGATATGTTTCTCCACTTTTGATTATATAAGGTTATGCCTTTCTTATGTTTCCCTTCCCCATGTTATGAAGATAATTCTATATTATGATAAATCTAGAAGGGGTCTATAATTTTTTTATTAAAGAGAAGACTTTACTTTTCTGTAAACAAAATCATATGTAACTAGTCCACAAAGACACTAAGAATAATTTTTCTTTCAATGATGGGATATTTTTTGGGGAAAATCATTAAATTTTGTTAAATGATGTAAAATAATGATATAGACAAATTAGGTCACTATAGTTTGTATCAATAGGGAGTTTTGTTATTTTTCATGATTAGTTTATTTTTTTAAGGATTAGGATTATAGAACATTAGTGGACACCCATTGGGATAAGTCTAATGGATAAGCCTGTTTATAGGATAACATCCAAATTTTTTGTTAAAGGTGATATTGTGTGGTTTCCTTGGAAATAACATCCATGTTTGGATAATATATATGGTTGTAATGTCACACACAAATGTACCAAGGGGAAGCAAACATGATGGTAGAATATTTTCTATTAACTCAATCATAACCTATTTCATGAAAAAGAGGAATATCTACACATTTTGTTGGGAAATCCTAGGGGATACACATTTGTAAATTACATTTTCTTTACAAGACACTATGAATGAATTATTATATTGGATAATTTTGATAATAATTATTTGAAAACTCAACCTAAATAAACATAGATTGAACAAAGGGTGATTTCGGTTGAACTAAAATACAATGTGATAATTTAAAAGAGTTGGACATTTGATGGATTTTTTTTACAAGATGATTTATGATAGTTTTATTATGATTGTAATTATTCATCACTCACATTGTCCCCTTTTGGTTTAAATAAAGGATATATCCTAACAGAATCAGGTTAATAATGGATACCATGGGAAATGTGAATATTTTACCCACAATAAATTTAACAGTATGAGAATTGTAGTGTAAAAACATGTTATTATTCCAATATAATATCATGAATTATGATTAATAATTTAAACAGTGTTTAGGTTCTAAATAAACCAATTAATTGAAGGATGGAGTCTCATATAAGTTTTGTTAATGAATATTATAATGTAAATATGACTCAACTACCTCTGTGTTGTAAATATTGGAAGATACAATAAAATTAATCTCTTGGATGATTTGAAACATTTTTGATTTGTGTTAAATGAGGGAATAAAGAAACAATATATAGATAAAAATGAAGAGTTAAATTAATATTATGTGGAAAGGTATTAATATTATTAAGGACCAACATACAAAATTATGTTTTAGATGTGTGTATCTTTGGCATTGTCCAAATGATTTCTCTAAAACAACACATTTAGATAAAATCATCATAAAAAACTCCTAGATCAAAGGAAGATGAAAAAACCTATGAAATGACTATTGTTGGTGAAGATGGTGATAATAATGTGGTGTTAGGTACACTTATTCTTCACTATAGATTTTTGGATTTCTTATATCATGCATGTTTTCATTAACTATAATTTTTTGAAATTAAAAAAACCAGTGGTAGAATTCTTATTTCCAAGGAAATTTAATCTTCTTCGGTTTTATGGAATAACATTTAATAGAAGAATTATTATCCTCCCATTATATAAATTTATTGTGAATTTGAAAATATAATTTCACTCTTTAATAAGTAAAAAATTGGATTAATTATATAAAATTTAATATCATGCTACGAAAACCTACATGTAAAAATATTTTTATAGACACCCAATGGAAAGAAATTTTATAATATGGATCTTTATTAAAACTAATTATAATCTCTTGGCAAAAATGGCTTGAGAAAAAAATAAATATTAATGATAATCCTTGTTTGAGGAAAAGTATATATTCTTTAAGTTTGTAATATTAATATAACTCATGAAATTATATCTACTATTATGTCTATCATTTAGATACCCTTACCTACGTAATTTCATAGGTGATAGTGATAATTTCAAGGGAACTATTTATTTGGTGAGATAAAGTAATCCCATTGGATTTTATTATATAAATTTTATCTAAATAAACATTTTCTTGATAACATTCTATTTTATGCAACCCCAATTCCAAACCAAACACAAAATACTATATAACTATTTAAATATAGTCATTAATTTGGTTGGTAAAATCAATGTTAACAACATTATGAAATTTAAGTGGAAATAAAATAATGTTTATTCTTATTAATATTTCATTAAAAATTTATTATGGCTAATTAATTAATGGTATAACTTAATGCTAGAAGTATATTTTATTCTAAATTTGGATTTAAATGGGATTTGTTTTTAAAAACACTATATGTAATGAATTTAATTTAGAAGATTGATATAAATAATATATATTAATATATAAAAAATTTAATATAAAAAATTTCATTAGAAGATAATATAAAATAATAATAAGTAGGGATAACACTTTGAATAGTTATTTTCCTATAAAATTAGATTTCATTATATTTTATGATTTTATTTTATTAAAATTGAATTTGAAAAAATGAACTAATTTTTATATTTTGTATATACATTTAATCTTGTTATATTTTTTTATAATATTTCTGAAATAAAAGATTTTTGGTGAACTGTGAAAATAATGTTTTTATCAAAATTGAATCATTACAATTATATAACAAGGAATAATAATTTTATGTTTCTTTTTATTAATAATGTTTTTAAGGAGTAAAAAATTTATGATTATTATATTTAATTATAAAAAACTATGATTAAATTTTTAAGAACATAATTAATATTTTTAAATAAATTTTTTAGACTTTTATATTAAATAAATAATATCTTGGAAAAATGGGTTTTTTCGGTTTTATATAAATCCCTATAACATTTATTTTTTTATAATAAACCAATTGAGTTCATTTTAAAAAATAACATTGATAATTTTATCCTATATATATTTTTATTCATAAATATAAACATTCACTAAATGGGTTTTTATGTGTTTGTGTACTAATTTAAAAACATTTTTTTCCTAAAACATACAATATTTATATGATAAAACTATATTTTTTCATTAATTCATAATTTTAAAATTATTTTTTATCCCAAATTTCAATATTATTATGTAAAATTAGTCTCTAGTGGTGAAAATGAAGTAATTGTGGAGAGATTAAATAAGGGTCAAAAGGGTTTAACCTACTACAAAAGGATATTTCATGTTAAAAAAATGGGTGACAATAGATGGATGAGGGAGCATCAACCATATACCCTTGTTTTACACCATTATTGTTCATTTCTTGAGCCTTCATCCTTGAATATATTAATGAAATTATTTAAAAGTAAATCATATTTTCAAACATTCCATTTTCACCACTAATAAGATGGGACTTTTAGTACCATCTAGTGTACTATAAAATTTACATTTTCTCCTAAAATTATGTCATTTTTACATTATCCAAGAATCTTACTTCTCTTAAATAATCTTACAATCACATATATATCACCTATTACATCCATTTAACTTGAATTCTCTAAGTAAAATGCAAAGCTTTCTACATGACTACTCATTCATTCTTAAGTTTCTTCATTTCTATCTTACTATTTATATCATAATTTTATAATTATAATATGGTGAAATTATTATTGCATCTAAAATTAATCTTTTTATTCTATGTTAATATCTATCATACACATTTAATCTTTTAAATTAATTAAAAATAAATAGTAATTCATGTGTTGTGAGGACTACCATCTACACAGAGTGATGATATTCTTTTTTTACAACCACGTCTCATAATTTATTATAAGTGTGAAATTGAGGATTAAATGTGAAATATATAATATAATTATTAATATTAAGAGACATATCATCATCCACGTTCATTACCTCTCCTTCTAAGGGAAATGAAAATTTTAATCGTCTGTTGTGTGTACTTCCACCTATACGGAGTAACAAGTCTTGTTTTTCAACATGTTTGGTTTTTAATTATTGAAAAAAATTAAAATATTTTAAGATAAATTACAATTATCTAAATAATATCATTATTATTTTTTAGTAATTTTATTACCCCAAAAGAAGACACTATCATAATCAAATATCATCCATTAATTATATTATCATCACATTTGTATCGATCTAACCAACTACATAAAAAATTATATAAAAAACCATGGATAAATATAATAACAAAATTACTGAAAATTTTTATATAAATATAGTAATTAATATTTTGTTTTGATTTTTTGAATTCTATTACTAAAATTTAAATATTTTTCTAAGATACGAACACTCTTTTTTTAAAAAATCGTAAAAAATACTTATCATTGAGTTCATCTTCAAGGATCATAAAAAGAATCTCATAAAATTAATTTATATCATTTTAAAAAATTATAAGTAATAAATTAAAATAACTTTAATTATCTTGAAATTAGTAAATTTTGGAGTATAATGGATACCGACAATGAAATCACAAAACTATTTAAAACTTATCGATATTACTTACACCCAATATTGAAAATTGATAATAACTAATCAATATACATATAAAGAACAATAAATGAGGTTTTAGTTATGAATATGTTTATGAACTAAGTAATTATGATATTTATTTATTTATTTATCGCATGTTAAAGAATTATTGAGGAATTCATGATAATAGTAAAGGGGCTTGGATCTAAATATATTGTCTTTGAGATATGGATTGTATTCACAACCTATTTCTTTTTAAAATATCTTTTTTGGAAATGGATTTATTTTTATCATAAAATTAATGGAAAATAACGTATTTAAAAATCTATCTATTTTTATACCTTTCATTTATTTTAAAATCAAAATTATGTGACATTATAAGGGTTTAGTTAAACTCAAATCTCCTTTACTTGAGGTTTTTATGCTTCATTTTTAACTTCATTCCTCTATGATTGGTTTCTTCCAAAATAATAGTTTATCTCATAGTAACTCCTACTACTCTCTAGGGAAAATGGATTTTTAATTTCAATGATTTTAATTTTAGGAATTTCTTAATTATGTTGTATATAAATGTGGATAATAATTCCCATCATCTTTAATGTTGGTTACCCCTCCTAGACCATAATTTCCCTTCTATCATATTTTCTATTATTTTATATCAAAAAGTAATTATGTGTTATATCTTATTAAATTAATAATTACCATCTTTCATTTTCAATGTAATATTTTGTTATATATTTTTTGTTTTTTAATTTCAATAGAAGTGTTTTAAAAAATGAGAGGGCATTTATGAAACCACCCTCATTACTTTTGGGTTATCCATTCTCTTTATTTTTATAAATTTTTATCTACAATATTATCATTTATTATATAAATATAATATATGTATTTTATTTAAATTTATAACTAGTTTAATATACCTTTATCTTTTTCATTTAGTACATGTTTTTTTACCATTGAAATTCACACTTTTTAGTATACTTGAATTTAAGGATACATTTTATTTATTATTTCATAACATGTGTCACCACCATAAAAATTATTTCCACATGAATATAATTAAAAAAATTCATTATTTTTTAAATAACTATAATTGTACATATCTATTCTAATGGTAAATAACATACTATTTCCTTCATTAAAATATCCTCTGCTCATTTTGATGACAATAACATATATGGTTAATTTTAATTCTATCTACTTCATAAACAATCTCATGAGTTTTTATACAGTATACCTCAATGTTCAAGAAAAAGTTTTATTTATTAAATTATTAATATAAAAAATTATTGAATCATTGCATATCATAGGAATCCTTATGATAGAGTATATTTTTCTTTGAGATATGATTATAATACCCACTTTTTTTATGGATTCTATCATGCTTATGATTTATGTATGGTTTATTTTCAACATTTATAAAATTTAAGGTAATATATAATATTATTTTTATTATGTGATAAATTGGAAAGTTTATATATCCCTCCAACACATTGTGTGATGTCTTCATATCTTGATATACCTGGTATAGTGTCTGGGCTGTTATTCTAGAGCACTATTTTATGTAACTAGCAGGACCAAAATTATATTGACCTTCAATGCCCTAGGTGAAAATTTATATTTCATGAGAAAATATGAAAATTAAATTGGAGTCAAACTAATCCACCATGGTAATTTTTACTCTATATTTTTGGGGATAAATATTGAACCCAACTTACCATGGGACTCCATCCACTATGATAGTCTTTGAAGTAATCCATAACGTCTGGTTATAATTTCAGGCTTTATATTGACCCAAATATTAATAATTACTTTAACTTATTATATCATTTTCTTATGAAATGTTTCAATTCTTATTTCAAACACTTATATCATGGTACTTTTAAGTAATTAGCCTTATAAATTACATATCCTAGTGTTTTTAAACTAAAAATCACATTCTATGAACTTTTCACTTTACCATTTTGGAGAATTAGGAATGGATTATAAAAATTAAACTCATACATAAAAACTACATTCTAATACTTAGTGTCGATTTTTTCTACAATATAAAACTATTTAAAATAAAACATGATTTTCCCTTGGGAAAAATCTTCATAATTTTCACTTCGATCTCATCCTTGTACCTATTAGCCCTTAAACAATGTGAAATTTATTTCAAAAAAAGGCATGATAACAAAATATCAACAAGGGATATAAAAATAAAGGAAACTATTAGTTCTATAAAAACATAAGAAATCATATTTCATTTATGTTTATCATAAATGTTTTTGAGAAAATGAAATAAAATATATTCAAATGAATGCAATAGATTGCTATCTGGCCCACCCCATGTGTAGTTGTAACAGGATTATCTAGTGTTATCTGTGCCACCCCATGTTAAGATGTAATGGGATTCCTCGACACTATTAGTGCCTCCACAAGTTAAGTTATTATAGGCTTACCTGATGCTATTTGGGCCACCCCATGTATAGGATATATCAATCTTACTCATTTAATATAATTCTAAACTACCATATCATTACTAAAACACATTTATTATATAACCCTTTGAAAATTTTTTTAACCCCCCATGAAAAACACTTTCGTATAAAAATACACATTTCATTTAAAAATCATTTTCAAATAACAAAAATTCAAAAAATAAGAGAAGATGTTATTTATTTAATTAAATAATTATTCTTTCAAAAGAAACTATATATTAAATAATAGTCATGGAGTTGGGAAGTCATTGTCACTGTTTACGTTAAGAATAGAACATTCCTTTTGTTATTTATCAAAATGTTCCTTATAAAACATGTAAAAATATTCCTTTTGAAAGCAATTTAATGAAATTAAAAATAAAAATAAAAATTCATTTATAATCATTTTATATCCATATAAATAAATATGTAAATTAAAATCAAAAGTAGTGACATGGAGGAAACGATTGGATAACTAAATCTTTTAACATTCAACAAGTCCTATACCATCATAAAAATTTAAATAATAATCCCTGTGAAAGAATAAAATTTAAAGAATCATTAAATAAAATTATAACATAAAAAATTAATAACATGATATGTAAAAGTAGTAGTATATACACCATATAAAATATAATGGGTGCACAACATCAATATATACCTCAATGAATGGATATTTATGTAGTCCCCCACCTTGAGTCTGACTCATCATGTAAAATATTTATCTTCCTTAATAATAAAAATAGGTTAATTATTTAATTTCTTGAGAACCTTTTCATGTTTATTTTTTCTTTTATATCACTTATTACCATGTTATAATAATTACATATTTATTTCAGTTCACATTAGAGATTTTGGTGATATTCGGTACATAAGTCCAATATGAATTTGGTATGATGTCTATAGTCAATTGTGGTCATTATTACATCATCTCTACAATAATATTCATGAAATAATAATTAATTTTATAAATTAATTACAATTTTAATCCATCCATTAAATATGGATATGAAAAATGAAGTATATTACAATCATGAAGATGGTAAGTCATATGTACACATGAGTGACATTTCCATTTTTCAGTGATCATTATAAAAAAATCATTAATATAATTTTAGGTTTAATTTTTTTTAATAATGTTTTATAGATAATTTTATTTCATAAAATATAATTATATATATTAACTATGTGATATGGTTATGAAAAATGAAACACATTTCTTCATGGAGGTGATAGTTCACACTTACGCACGAATAACATTATCATTTTCTCATGCATTGAAACATAAGAACATAAATTATATATTATCATTTAAAAATGATACATATATTATTAAAATAATAAATATAAACTTTAATTACATCAATATAATTATTCATTATAGATATTGATGGAAAATAAATTATATCCGTTAATGAGGCTATTGTTTGTCGTACAACCGAATGATAATTATTTTACCATTTTATGGAAGGGGAGATGGATTTAGATGATGATATTAAAATAATAATATATCAGTATATTTTTTATAATATATTTATTATTTCATCGTTCTTAAATAATAATTGAATTAAGTAGAGTAAGAAATAAATCATAACTACTTTATTAAAAATGATACATCATTATCAAACAACCTCTTTTTCTTAACACCTTAAGACCACTAAGGATGGTGTTATGGAAAAAAATAATAGCTCTAGAATGTTGGGAGGGATTCTAGGAATGTATTTTGGTACTTATTTTCTGATCTAAATATTTTTCTATGTATTCAGAATAAAGAAGAAGATGTACCCTTTTATAAGGGAGGGGACCAGTACTCTTGGAATTTATTGAAATATTAAATTAATATAAATTAATTTTTTACAAAAAATGTATCAAAACAAATTTATTTCTAATATATGGTGATATGGTTCTATATACCATCATTTAATTGAATTTAGTTATTTGTTGACACTTTTTCAATCCTTATCTTTTAGCTTCAACCAGTATTTAACCTCATTAACTCTTACCATGATAACATGTGTTTTAACTATTTAAGTGTTAAAATAATTACTATAAAATGTCAAACTAACCATAAATAAACAATTTAAGAAATTTTAAACATTATATCAATTATTGGGGATAATTTTATATTTTTACGAATTTTATATCATTTAATAAATTATTATTTGTTAAAAAATATCATTGATGTAAATTTTTATACTATTAATTAATTAACATTTAAAAAAATATTATAAAAATAATATAAAATCACAAATATTATTACAAAACATAAATAATATGTCAAAGTAATCTATAAATTTCATTTTTTACATTAATTATTTAAAGTTATATTTATTTTAATATTTTCAATATCATCAATTTCATATTTCCACTAATTAAACAATTATTACATCATCATTCTCTAATCACTAAAAGAAATTATTTAAATCGAAAATAGTAAAAAAAATTTCCACTTTGAACATAAGAATTTTAGTGATAAGTATACTATTTATAGTCTAATATATCTTCAATATGACCCTATATTAAAAATGTTCTAATTATTAAAGAAAAAGTATGACATCTTTGACTTTCTTTTAGTTAAAATACTATAAACGGCATAAAGTCAGCCAAGTGTCTCTAGGTGGTAAAAAATGGCCCAAGGAATATTGTTTTTGAAAATAAATCATCCAAAAAAATTAAATATATTAGGGTGATTTTATAATAGTTAAAATATTATTTTTTATCCTTAATTACCAGATTGTCCCTTAATCGTGGTAATAATAATTACCATAGTAACTATTGAAATTTCCCAAAAATTAAAAGTTTCATATTTACAAAATTTTGACCTTTAGATTCAAAATATTGAATCCATATTTAAAATAAAAATCACATAATTGAAAAAAATAATTTAAATGTAATCCCTTTGACCGAATTAGAAAACAATTTTTTAAAGTGAAAATGTTCATATGATTGAAATGTTTTTATATCCTAATTAAAGATTAAATTAATTTGAATTACCTAAATTGGATTAAATAATATAAAATAGATCTAATTATAGATTAAAACAAATAAAAATATAAATTATCTCTATAAATTATTTTTATGAACAAGTTGTTTTCAATTAAAATCATGTACCTTTCATTATTCATCAGAACATGGAACTTATCTCAAAAATATCAAAACATCAACCAAAGTAACTTTTAATATTAAAATTTTGAATAATATTTTTATTAAGTCAAATAATATTTATAAAAGAACATAAAATAATTTTTAAAACAAGTGTTCCATCAAAACGTTGTAAAATAGTATTTCTAGAAAATCACATCTTTTATAAGTAAAATTTACAAGTAGAAAAATGGTCTTTAGTGTCTATATTTTAACATTGGTTCTTCAAGATTTATGTTTTGTGTGTTTTCGAGTAATAACTTCTATTTAACTATTTTAATGTGGAAAATATGAATTTTATTGACAACGAGACATTGTTCTATCATCGAGGATGAACTCTATACCCCTAGACCATTTCTACTAAGGTTATGTGTGCACTAGGTTTCATAAGCATTAGTAAGGAGACAATATTGGGAATATAGTCTTACCGACTATAAATGTTCTAAAGTGGTAATTTCCTCAACATGTGGTCTACTAATTTGGATATTACAATGAGTATCCTCATTAACATGGGAATATTTTTAATAACGAGATTGTTTTGTTTATTGATAATTTTTAAAAATAATAATAATTGATTATAGAAACACTATGGAAAATAAGATATTGGTATGATTTTCTAAATTTTGAAATAATTTATTTACCCATATATATTATAATTTTTTTTAAAATTTTATCTCCATCTTTATCTTTTTTATATGAGAATAATATGATTTTGTATAAAGTCTGCTCATGAAACACTTATTGGGATCAAAGCTATTTTTTATCTCAATTTGTGTACTCTATTATGAGTTTGTAAAAGATGTTTTACATTATGAATGTAATTTAATGATTTCATGGGGTAGTTTCTTGTTTTTTCATTAATGTTGTGTGGTATTTTGGTAGTAAAAACATGTCACATAGAGTTGGGACTAAGTATTATTTGAGTACTTTTGTAGTTATTTGTATCTTGGAACATCCTTTCCATATTTTTCATTCCACAATGGAAGTTTTTTTGTAATACCAATAATTTTCTCTATCTTTTACCACCTTGATATTGGTTCTTATATAAAGTTAAGTCCAAATATTTTGTTCTTCATTTGGTGTCTTTTTTTTTCAAAGAAATTGGGAACAAACTTCTGGCCATGTGTATACTGGTTTGTGTTACAAGTTGTTAGGTATTTATGGATGGTTCATATAAATTGGTATTAGAGGTCATGATTAATTTCTCTTTTTTTAGTATGCATTTTGGGATTCCTTTGTAATTTAGAGTTAATAATGTAGTAAATTATGGGGTAGGTTGTGACTGAGTGTTTGGCCATCTCTCATCATTATGTTCCCTAGGATACCTCATATGATTGGGAAATGTGTCTTTTGGGATTCAGTGTTTCAGTATACCAATCATTAGTTTTCCATGTGACTTTCTAATTCAAGTTGAATTTTAATTATAAAATTTAATTGATTCATGTATATCAAGTTATTATTTATCCATTTTTGTTGATGTGTAATTCATTACCCCCAAATGATATCCATATCTTCCTCAGGAGGTTGTATCTAATGATCCAAAATAGGAAACACCTCTTGTTTATCACAATCTGATTTTTTTGGCCAATAACAAGATCTTATATATGGATTAATGTGTGTTATGAGGCCTTGTTGAGGATATAGTGGTGGTAAATTAAAGGGATGATGATAGAAATTGAGACCAAAAATTTCTTCTCTAGATAATTCCAATCATGCAAGGGGAAAATAATCCTCAATATGTAGAGGATTGGTTAGGGTAGCTTAAGTGGAGTTTCAAATTCATGGATACTATTAACTCAGACAAAATAAAGTGAATTATCTTCAAGATTAATGGCCCGAGTATAAGGTTACGGGACTTGGTTTTCATGGCCACAAATAATGAGGGATTGGAGTGTGAATAATCAAGGTAATATTTAACAAGTAGTTTTATAAAGAATCTACAACCAAACTAGAGTCAATTTAATTTCTCAGAATTGAGAAATGGTATTGTTTAGTGGTGGAGTATACAAAAAACACCACTAATCACTCAGTGTTTTCTTAGGAGTTTGTATCTAATGATAAGTTTAATGATCATTGGTTTGATATGGAATATCCCTTTAATATCCAACCATAAGTTTTTTATTTTAAATCAAACTACCTATATTGAGGAGGTGGACAGAGTATTGTTGTTTGATCTTGGTCAATAGGGTATGTATGGATTGATATGATTTTATTTTTTCCTCTTATGGTAGCTCTTGTGATTCTAACAAGGGAAATAATAAGAATATTGTTTTTTATAGGTTAAACAGTGGTTGATACTATCTGAGGCATATACCAACACCATTATCTATGTCTAGTGACTCGAAATGTTATTATTGTGTCCAAATAAAACACAAAAGTTTGTTTCCCCCATTATTTTAATGGTTTGAAACTCATCTGGGTGATGGGGTCACATGGGGATGTTCTCAGGGGATCTAAATCATACTCACTTGGGTATAACCTCATCAGTACCTATTGGAGTTTTATTTTACCCCGATGCCTAGCAGACTATAGTTTTATATGCATATAACTATATAATGATGCATTTATATATAGTTGATCAGTTTCTAATGAATGTTGATGTGGTTCTTGTGACAATGATAAATTCCATTTCTCTTGCTTCAAACTTAGTGATTTCTTTATTTGATACCAGTCATCTCAGTCTATTATATCAAATTAGTTGATGGATCCACTAAACATATAATAAATCTAATTCCAATTGTTATGGAATTGGTGACACCTCTATGAAATAATAAGGAGCATGGTTTTTGATATCCCTTATTCTCATTTATTTTTGTGTAACATAGAGATGGTTTGGGACTTATTGGTACTCAAATAAGGCCTATTTAATGAAATTATTATAATGGTTTGGTTGATTACAATCAAGGGTCAGGTCATTTTTTGTAATTAATGGGTGTTTCTAAATAATTCCGATGGGATCTATCATGTTTCATGAAGATAATAGGATCCTAGGACTAGTCAGGAAGGTCCATATCTTGTATATCACAGTAAACTGATATATTTTTTTACTGAAAATATAGGATTGTAAACTAAAAATGGTGGCATTGTTGAGGTATTCAATGATTTTCCAATTTTTTTTTCTGAATTACTTCTTGGGTTTTCCTCCAAAGCCGTCAGTCTAGTAATCAATTAACATAGTTCTTAGAACTCAACCGATATTTATTTCATCTTATCATATAACTCAATAAGAGTTGTATGAACTAAAAATTTAGTTGGATGATTTTAAATCCAAGGTATTTATAAAAAAAGTGTGTATCATTGGGAATCCCCCATTCTTTTTCCATGAAATCCAATGGAAATATATGTTTATGGGTTGATTATTAAAAAATAAATCAGGTAATGGCAAGGAAAATATATCCCGTCCCTATGATTGATTATTTTTTGACCATTTGAAAAGAGAAAAGTGATTTTAAAAAATTTACATTTGATATGGGTTTCACCAAAATAAAATACAAGAGTATGATATTATAAATACTTAATTTAAGAACCAGTATAGCCATTTCATGTACTTGAGGATATCATTTGACATAATTAATGCTCCTACTACATTTACCAAAGTGATGAATCAAATTTTACACCAGTCTCTTGATATTTTTTCCATGGTGTTCATGGATGACATCATGGTTTAATCTAGGATTGATTAATTTCATATGAGTCACTTAAGTAATATTTTGGTAATTCTATTAGATCTCTATATTTATGTTTAATTATCAATTTGAATTTTTTTGATCTAGGTAGTTTGGTTCATGGGACACATGATCTCTTATCATGGAATCTCAGTTGATCCTAAAAATGTGACAGTTGTCATTTCATGAGAATAACCATAGAATTTATTCTTGATACATAGTTTCTAGGATTTGGTAGAATACTATCATATTCCTGTAAATTTTTTATTGAAACTTTCATATCCTTTGACTACTCGAACCTAGAGGGGATGAAGTTCTTTTTGTTTCTGAAGTGTCAATAATATTTTTAGGATTAGAATCAATGTATGACTCAGTATTCATTATGACATTACCATATGTCATGTAGGGATATGTGTTAAAATATTATTCTTTAGGTCTATACTTGGGATTCATATTTATTTAGGGATATCATGTATTATCTTATTTCCCATGTCTTCTTTGACATCACGAGAAAAATTCTCCCCCTCATGATTTGGAAGTTGCAATATTTGTGCATGCCCTCAAAAGATAGAATCACTAACATTTCATGGAAATGATTACTATCAACTATGATAATAAATTTTTTTGGTATATATTTTATTGAAATGATTTGAACATTAGGTATAGAAATTGAGTGTAATACCAACAGTAAATTGATATTGACATTGAATGTAACCCAGGGAATGTTAAAATAGTTGTTATGTTCTAAGTGGGAACTTACCTTCTCAATATGTAAATGAGGATAGGGATTAGTGGAAATTAATTGGAATCATTTATCAAATTCATCTGGGTTTCAAGGATGATGGTTTTTATAATGTTCAAGAAATTGATCATGTGACTTACTCAACCATTGAGATGATTTTCACGGGCAATAGTAAGATTATGAGTTATGGAATGTCAGGGACTATTTATATTGTTGGTAGATCATGAATGAGTGAATTAATTCATCTAAGGGTATTATTTACTATAACAATCTTTATGTTGTTATTTAATCTATGAGAAAGGATGTATTTAGTTATTTTCACCATTTTATATGGATTATCCAACCTAAAACCACAATGAATTTTACTAACATAAATAATTCGTTTATAAGGAAAATTATAAAATAATACATAGTCATCATTGTGTCAAGATGTTTTACATTCATATAGATTAAGGATGATCTCAAAATAACTAATATCTTTCTCTAGTCTCATCCTAAGACATCATTTAATTCGAATGAAATTTATATGGATTTTATTATTGGTTTACCTGTAACCCCCACGGTAACAATTCCATCTTGTTGGTGAATGATCGGTTAAAAAAAATATCTCACATTATATAAATCAATAACACCACGAAATTTATTTAATTGGAAATGTTTTATGTTTCTATGATTGTAAGTCTTAATGGAATCACTATAGCCATTGTCTGAAATAGGGACCCTCTTCTTACATAATGATTTTTTAAGGATATCTAGGAGGTATTGGTAAATCAGGCTAGGTAGAGCATAGAATATCATCTTAATATGGATAGAAACAAAAAAAAAATGATAATCAGATTCAGGATGATATGATTCAGGCCTATGTATTGGACTTCAGTGATTATTGGGATAACCATTTTGGTCTAGTTGAATTTTCTTATAAAAATAGTTACCAGTTGACCATCAGAGTTGATCTTTTTGAATATTTGTTTTTTAAAACATGTATCTCTCATCTCCATTGGTTTTAGGATAGGTTAGCATCCTATATTGAATCAATTTGGGTCCATGATTAAATAAAAATCATCAATTTGGTTTTTTAATATTTTTTGACGGATCAAATAATGTTCAAATCATATGTGGATCGACATCATATTTATTTTGAGGTTTTGGTTAGAGATATAATTTTCTTAAAAGTAACTCATCATTTGGTTCACTGATGGTTTGAAAATAAATTGGAAGTTCATATTTATATATGTTCCCATTATATATTGTTGAAAGAATTTTAATGGCAGTGTATCATATTGATTTTCCATCTAATTATCCTTTATCCAAAACTTCTTCCATTTTTTTGAACTCAAAAATAATCATCGTGACCAATCTCATGTTCTTAATTTGGAAGACCATGGAACAAAAACTAATATGTCAGTGACTGATAAATTTCGTTGAGTTATTGATTTAAATGTGATGGATCTTCATGTGAATAATCTAAAATCATTTTTAGTTCTATAGAAGCATGGTTTTTATTCTTAGGATTATTAGGAATATGTGCTTTTGATGAGGGATTAGTAGCCTCATCTCTATGGTGGCCAACCAATCTTGAATTACCTTCCCAGGTACAAAAAATAAATATGGTGTGGATAAGTTTTAAATATTTTTTCTTATTTTAGGTAATTAATTTCCTTTATTTGAACATTGTTCATTTGGGGCTTCTATCCGATAATTTATATTGAATTTTAGACATTTTCAGAGTTCTATGGTCTTATTTATGGTTAGGTAAGGTTCTGTAGTTCTTCCTAGGAAATCATTGTTTTTATTTTGGCGCTCTATAAGAAGGCCCATGGTTAGGAACATGGTTTTTTAAACCATTTATACTCCCCTTATAACTACATAACTTAGGAAATATATGTTTTTCTTAGTTTATGAATGGTTTTTCAAAATGTGTGTAAAATAATATGGAGCTTACAATAACCTATAAAGGGTTGTGTGGTTGGTTCATGGATATAAAACCTATGGGGTTGAATTGTGCACAATATATTAATTTTTATTAATTCTATCATCAATACTTGAAAATCATTTTTTGGATTATTATTATTCATTTTAAATAGGATCTCATCCAATTAAACTCTTATTGGTTGTTTAAGATATTCCTTGCATCCCTATGATTATTTCCACAGGATAATTTGTTGTTATATTTTCAAAGGTATATTTCTATTCATGGGGTTTATTCATGTTTCTTGTAGATATATTTTTCTAACCTTAAATAAAACCATAGATTGGGACAATTGATGCTAGATCTAAATATTCCGGAATTATATTATTGGGTTTCTTATAGTAAATCATGGAATTTGATTTTCATTTATCAATATCAATTGTTCATTTTGTGTTATTTAAGAACCATTTTGGTAGGTTACTTCTCTATCTCTCGTTGTCCTATAAATGATAAATTAGAGATTCTTATTTTTTAATAATTGATTTGGAACCCCATTTTTATTCCTCAGACCATTAATTCTTCTTATATTTTCCTATAATCATTGGAATTTTTCCTAGTTTTTTAGGGTTTATTTTTTAATGAATTTTATTCTCTATACCAAAATTTTTTTATAGCTATATAAAATATATTTTTAAAATATAAGGAAAATATAATTTTTAGAATTACTTTGTAAATGGTTTTGAAATGGTTTTAAAAATCATGTGAGAAATTATTTTATAAAATTTTGTAGTATTGATTATGGTTTTGAAAATAGATTTTCCCCTAGGGGTTATTAAGGAAAATGGATTCAAAGAATGTTTTTTTGCTTCAAATATGAAATGAAATGGAAAACTTTTGATATGTTAAACCATAATTTTATTAATAATGAGTCATGGATCCATCATCATGTATAAATTCTTTCACCCTATAATTTTTATGATAGTTTAATGTTTGGACACATTTGCTTATATTGTGGAAAATAACAACTCTCAAGAGCATAGTCTTTCCCCTATACCATTTCGTCAAAATTAATGAACAAAATAGGTGATATACTAATCATAATATTATTATGAGGTTACTAATTAACCTGTAATAGTTTATACTCATGGGTTTTTTCTCCAATGGTAATATTTAAAAAGTATGTTTTGAATGATTATAGAAATGATTTTGAAATGTTTTTGTTGATTAGATTTACTAAATTGTGAAAGTGGTTATTTGTCTATGTTTCATATTGAATTGTGTAAAATTTCATCTCAAGAATTAATTTTTTTACATGATAATAATTTTTTTATATTCTATGGTCTACTTACAAAACACTTGATGGGATCCAATGGGACTCTTTTCCTCACACCCATCATATAACATTAGGATTATGTAGATATTATTTTATCTGATACAAGTAAGTGAAAGGTGTAACAGGGTGTGGGTTTCTAGAGGTGAAATCATGTTATATAGAGTTGGGACATGCCGATTTTTGAGTAATTTAGTTGTTCTTTATATATTGGCACATTTTTTACTGATGATTATTTTTTTTCTGTTGTTGTATTTTATTTTGTTTACCAAAAATATTTAATATCCATTAAAACATTTTTATAGGTTCTTATAAAAAGATAATTCCAAAAAAAATTGTTCTTCATGCTCATGAGCTTTCCTCCATCCCGTTGAGAAGGGTAATATCCTTCATTCCATTAACATATTCGTTCGAGTTAAGGATTGTTGGGTAATTAGGGTTGGTTCATGAAATTTAATGATTTTTCTTGTAAATATTTAAACTTCCCTTTTGATTTCACTAATGTTAAATACATTAAGGATTCATTTTAATTTTTGAGTTATACATAATGAAAATTTTTATTTAATCCATGACCATACAATAAAAATAACAATATTTAAATCCTTCATTATCACTTTTTTAATATTATTTTTATTTCTAAAGATGATCCATAAGGTTTTTGAATTTCATTGAATTTACATCATTTTCTTGGTTTTTGGATAATGATTATTTTTCTTATTCTCAACTAATAAGTATTATTCTCCATCTTTTTGGATCTTTATTTTCACTCTCTTAAGGTTACATATCAAACTAATGACTTCCCCCATAGGCCAACACATATTTTTCTATGTATTTTTCCTCACTCACAAGCACCTTATGAAACATACTTGAAGGTCGTCCATCTTGGCATTAATCTAAGTCAAGCATGCTTAATTTATTTTTTTATAATCATATAGGATTCAAAAATTAAAGTTTCACCTTATTGATAGGGCTAGACACATTAATATTTTATGACTCTATTTTTCAAGGTTTTCACAACATAATGGAATAGGATGATCTCCTATGTCTGGCACATAATAATATCATTACATATAATACCTCACAGAATGCAATAAAGAGATATATAAAATAGAGGCACCCATATCATCATAAAAACTACACATATGTATACAAAATAAAATTGGTTATCTTAAAAAATATAATGATATATTTTGATAGTAAAAACGGTTATAAAAAATATATTTATAAATAGGAAATTCCCCATATAAAGAGATTGAATATTACCAAAAATGTAAATCCATAAAAAATATATAAAAATATAAAATTGGAGTTGTTAAAATTGAGAAATTTAAATATATTTTAAAGTTTTATAAATATAAATTTTATTAATAGAAAAAATTATAGAGGGTTTAAAATGATGATTCCCTGGTTTTTAAAAATTCATAAAATATTCAACCATTAGGAAAAAAACATTTTTATCATCATTTCAATATAATGATTTAAAATTAATCACATTTTAATTTATTAATAGTGTATTTAAATATGAAAAATGATACTAATATTTAATATAAATAAATTCATTTAAAAGTTGTAATTTTAAGAAAGTGGAAAATTTCTAAGATAATTTAGAGGAAAAATATTTTTTTCATAATATTTAAATTATCTATTAAAAAATGCAACATGGTATAATGATATGGGGAAATGAAATATAATTAAATAAGTATAATTGATGAAAATAAATCAAATTATATCGATATAATAATAGATAAAGAACATGGATATGGAAAAGAGAAATCCAATCCAAAGAGTGATTAAAAAGAAGGTTCTCCTAACCAATTTCATAATGGGTGATGTGTGTACTAAACAGGGAAAAAAGAATATAATTAAAAAAAATTATTGAAGATAGTAAATTTGGGTTTTTAAAAGCATTGTACAACAAATGTAATAATAATTATTGAAATATCAAATAAGAATAAAGATAAAAGGAAAAACTCGTACTATAACTTCTAAATTTCTTGATTAAGATTCAATGTACAATATATTAAATTTAGTATTATTAATCATTTATTTTAGAATACTCTTTATATTTATTGATTTAGTTTAAAAAAACTAACATTTAGATAATAATTTTTTTATACACATAATTTTTTTTGATTATCAAATGTTATTAGTGCTATTTTTTCTATGTTTATTTTCATATGTAACTCTCAATCGTCATGTAAGAACCCAAATTTTCATCGATGTATAAACTCTTTAATTTAAGTTTAAATCCTTTTATGGGACCTTATATAATTTTATAGTGTGGTTATGGATTAGGAGACGTTTTTTGGGGATTTCTTTGATCCCCAAGGCATGAATTTTGGAAGAAACAACTATGCCACATGGTTAGAAGATACGGTGTGACCCAATCGACATTGTTAGGTAAAACTATATGAGGCTTCTTATAAATTATCAGCACGATGTATGGTTTGAATTAAAACATTTAGGTGAGGCTTGGGATATTCAGGGATAATAAATAGGGTTCTTACGATCTCCACATGGTTTTTATAACTCTGTGCTTTATGTCATGGAAGGTGTGCTATCTGGATAGTGTGGTGTTCATGGTTTGGTGCATGGTTTGTCCAACCATGTGGATAAAAAATTTGACTTTTAAATATTGGTATAATGAAATTTTTACCCTCTTTAATTTTAATAACTCACCCCTCCTTATATCCCCATTTCTAGTAGAAATTGGATCCCCTTATACTCCATTTTAAACTCTCCCTCAAGCCGAACCTATGATTTGAAGTTATTCCTCTATCCAACCTCCAATTCAAGATCCATTTGTCTCAATGGATATCCATTTCTGATCTCTCTACTAGTTATGAACTATTCATCATTATTATTCCTATAAAAAATTATATTTTGGTACGACCTCAAATGCCCTATTTTTAGGTTGTTTGTATGTTCTTCCTTTTTCATCTGATCTGAAAAAAACCAAAGGCCACTACTAGATGATTTTTCTACCAAAGTCTTAAGGTAGGAGGCCTATACCTTTTCCCTAAGTATTTATTGTTTATTTGACTATTGAATTGATTCCATATGTTGGACCATCTAGTTTTTTATTATAAAATAAATGTTAAGAGAGATATTAATTATTTCACCTAGTCAGGGTTTCCCTTTTATAAAGTATTTATGGTTGAAGGTTCTCAATGTCAAACTAGACAACCCATGTGGTGTGTTTCTTATATCTACCCTGTGTTACAACACCCATTTGGGTATGTGAGATCTCCACCCTTATAGTAGGAGCCTCTATAAATTATATGGGTTAGTGGGTGAGGATCATTTCTACATTAACATATTATTAAATGAAATTTAAGTGACTAAATAGTCAATTAATGGGTAATTTTAAATGGGTATGGAAACTAACTTATCCCCTATATTTTTTTATTATTTTCTTGAAGTGTATATCTATTTATAGAACCAAACTAATATTATGTCCTAGAAACAGTGGTTATTCAGGTATAGAACCTATGAGTATTAAGGTATGGAAAATATTTTTAAGGTATATCGCATGTTACTTATTGGTATGGCACTGACTTATTTTTAAGGTGTAGCATATATTATTAAAGTATCTCACCTATTACTTATCTATAATGAACCAAAATTTTATCAATGAAAAGTACTTTCTTATAATTATTTGATATATTATAATCACATAAAATCACACATAGAACACAATATAAAAATTGTAAAAGAATATTAAATAAAATAAGTGGTATATCTTGAAGATAATGAATCAATACCAACAGAATAGTAACTTGATATTTGGAATAGAAATATAGACCTTATGAAAAGTAAACATGCCAGTAAAATAGTAACCTCACTATGAAAATATAAAATAATATTTAGGTATACTATAAATGAATGTGTGATATAATTTCATCACATAATAAGTAAATAAATATTTTATAATTTATTAATAATGTATAGTTATTTTTGTGAGATAAAAATATTTAATTATGATTTTATAATTAATATAATGATTTAGAAAAATCATAAAATTTATAATTAAATTAATATTTTTTGTCTTGTGATTTTAAGATTATTTTATTAGAACTTATTTTTTTTCAAAGTGTTATAAAATTAATTATATTTTTAAAATCAGTATTTTTCAATAAATGAGTATTTTAATTAAAAATTAATTTTCTCATAATAAGAAAATTATTTTTATAAAATGTATTTTATTTGTTAATTTTACATGTTGAAAAATATTTCGGGTGAATTTTTTTATTTTTTATAAAATACTTGAATTTTTGCGGAATAGTAAAATACAATAATTTACAATAAATGATAAATACTTGAATTTATTAGTCATTGTTTATGTAAGGCTGAGCTAAGAACCATTATTTGAAAGTAACATGAACTATTTACTATATTGAGTCATACTAATCACCAATATTTCTTATCTTGATCCAAAATAATAAAATAATGATTACAATAATGAGAAAACACCCCTCTCCTCTACTATAAATTCACCTCTCATCACCTCTTCTCCTCACACCTTAAAATTTTTTATTCTTTTCAAAATTATTCCCAATACTCTTATCAAGACCCTCTCCCATGTCTAAAATCTATTTTCCTCATCAAAATACCATAACCTTTTCCCTAAAATGGTTTTCAAGGAGGATAAATTTAAGAGGCAAATTCCACTAACCTATTCATTTAATTTATTTTCAAGTTCTTTTAATATTATCTCTCCACCTACCCACATACAAATAGAATGATAACTCCATTAAATCAAATATAATTTTATTTTTATTATTATAATGTAATAATCCATCATTTAACTCCTACCTTATCCCTTTTATTCTAAAAAATAAAACAGTGTTTATGAGGTATTAATTTATCATCTTAAAGGATGAAAAATATTCATTTTCCATTAAAACCTACAAGGCCAGTCATAAACCCCTTTTATGGTTAAAAAATTATAATATATTTATTATATATTGTTTAATGTTTTCTAATCATTATATACACATGATGTTAAATAATAAAACAAAACAAGTTTGTTCTGAGCGAATATCACCCTAAATAATCTAAACAATTACCCTAAACAAATTATCTAATGATTCATCCTCACCCAAAATAACCAAATGAATTATATAAACATTTATAAATTTTTATTTTCATTAATAACTTATAAATTCAATTATGTTTTCCTATTTATATTTTACATGAACTTTCGTACTCTTATACAAGTGAACCGATCATGAAAACTAAGAAAACAAGAACTCTCAAACGATAAAACTGAGCATTATAACTCATAAAAAAGGCCCTAAATAAACTTAATAAAATTATTAAAAATAAATTATATATAGATATTGTTTTGAATTAATTAATTAATGGATTTAAGTTTATTATATTGGTCATTAAGTTTAATTAAATAATTATTTCTAACATAAGGTGTGGGATTCTATCTGAACCACTATTTCCCTTCAGGTTACACTTTCTCTCTCTTTACCACAATGTAATTCTTCTTCTATATATATATATATTAAAAATTATGTTTATAGGTTCCAAATTATTTTATCCAAATCATATTATCCCTCTTTGAGGGGTAACACGTGTTTTAAAAATGTTCCCTTTTCAATTCTTCCTGATAAGCAAGACAGGTTCAAGGGAACTTCCAGATTCCATACACGCTTCCAAGTGCACTCCATAATATATTTTAATCCACCATCATTTTTCTTAAATCCTTAATTTTTTAATGAGAAACATTCATAGTTCATTTCAAGTGGTATTAAAACAAATATACCTTTTCTAATTTAAATTCTCTACAATAGTTTCCTTAAACCTCACTAAAATGTTTCATTTACAATGTTTCTTAAACATTCATTTTTCATATTTAAACTTCAATTGGATATCAATTATCATTATCCATGCCTAGTTTACATTATTAATATCAATGTATGTTTTGAATCCAATATTTCATGGATTCATTTATTATATTCTAATTTATTATGCCTTGTGACATGATTAGGATACCCATTTGATTATATGTGTATCCCTTATGTTTATTATAAATATAGAACACATATTCAAGAACATGTTATGATGGGTTTACCCAAATAGTACTCCAATTCATTGGATAATGTTTACTCTCTTGACACATTATGTTATGATAGGGAGTGACCCTGATTCCATTGTGAGACTATTTCCACCTTATTATATAGTCTTGGCAGTTATCCTTTAGTCATGTTTATATCATACTATATGTTGTTTATAAATTCCTATGGTTCTATAATTAAATTTTCCAATGTTATAAATGTTATTATTCTTTATGTTGATTCATTTTCCAGGACTTTGTGCATTCATGTTATGCCTTCTCACCCATGTGTTATGTTTTATTCCTATCATTATTTTCTTGCTAGGATTTTTAGTTCATCACATTTGTTCATGTATTCCCTAGGTTATCCTATGTAGATGTATGAACTCAATGGAAGTTAAAAGATCATTATAGAGACTAAATAAAATATGTTTTTATTTTTGTTTCCTTATGATTAATTATGTACCTGATATTCCAAAGGCACTATACTTTTCAATAATTTCCTTGTAATTTTATGGTTAATTTTGTTTAAAATCATGTAATGATTTATGTAAAAGGCTAAGGACTCAATGGCTGGTACCACAGGACAAGTTTAGTTATTTTTAGGATTAGGAATAGAAATCTCTAGTGAAATATTTATGGATAATACTATGTATAGGAAATTATCCCTAAATTTTGGATAGTATATAATAAGTGGTTTAACAAGAAAATATATACCCATCTAGATATGATAAGTGGGTGTGGTTCCAACCTAGATGTACCTAGTAGTAACAAATTTGAAAATGTTTTTCGGGCCGAAATTAGGCTAGAATAGTACATAACAATGGGAAATTATACACACCAGGTTTTCCATTCCTGAGGTATATGCATTGGTAAATTCATAAAATCATTATGAACCATTATTAAGGGAACAAAAAAATTCCCATATAAATGTATTTTAGGAAAAGGATAATGGATTAACTAGATTAAAACCTAGGGAATCACGATTTAGGATATAATTTTCTTCTATAATTTTATCCTTTTCTGTTTAATGTTTCCTTTTATAATTCTTATTAGATAAGTTTTCAAGTAACTAATTGTATATTTTTTTTCTTAGTTAATGGTTGGAAATAGAAGAACCAATGCCCCCAATCAATGTTATAGACAATGTGATTATTTCCCAAATTTTATTCCAAATATGATAGGAAAAGTTTCTCAAAATATCCTCAACAGGATCAAATTTTAAATAATAACTTGAATCATTTAGAATTCCCTCCTTCACCTAAGGGAGGTAATGTTTAATTCAAATCCATTATTTGGAAAATGTGTCCCATGGTTAGTGGATCTACTAATTCCCTCATCAAATACTAATATATTAACTCCATTGATAAGATATCCTCTATCCTATAGTGGTTATAAGAAGAGAAATTTGTTGTGGTAGTTTATCATTTCGATAGGGAAGCTGATCAGTGGTGGACCTTGATCATGAACACAAAGTCCATGTACTAAATTTATTCCATGGAATGGGAGGATTTCAAGAAAATATTTTTTATTAAATATTTTCCCTAAACCCTCTGTCTTAAATTGGAAAGGAAGTTCCTCAAAATAGAGAAAATAGAATGTGAGTCTATCAAGGCATATAAATAAAACATCCCAAGACATTTAAGATATGCCTGTATATTTTTCATGAATACTGAAATCAAGGTGGGTTGCTACTTTAGTGGATTAAATATGAGCCTATGAAAATCATTTTACATTTGATACTTTGATAGTTACAAAGATATTTTCTATTATTCTCTTAAGGTTGAAATGGATATCAGAGACTCTCAGTGGTCACATGGGTCTAGGTAAAAGTTGTGGATAATAGAGTTTATTATGGGTGGATCGATTGATAAATCCCATGATATAAAGAATACCCTACATTGCATTTTTCAATGTTTTGGGAAGAATCGTCCTAGAAACTGCTTAAAGGGAACAAATAGATGATTAAAACAATGGAAGAGATGGGAATATGGCTCATAAATATCGAATGGATATGAAAAATACCACCAATACATAAGAATAAAGGAATGTTCATATTAACACTTAGCCTATAGTAGAGTGCTTAAACATCAAGGAAAATGGGAATTATGCCAGCCATTTCCCTAAGAACAGAGTTATTAGAGGAAATCAACAAAAAAAACTCCAAGGTAGTGATGGAGGGAATATTCTATCACTACTAATATGGTGAAGTTTGAAAATTATGGGGTGAAATGTATGTTTTTATTCATTAAATAAAAAATAATATACAATTTGATTCTGGTTCTATACATTCTTTCATATCTTGAGAATCTAGTAGAGGTATTCAATCACCACCTCAAAATATGGAGGTTGAGTTATTTGTGAGAATAAAAAAATGGGAAAATTCTTACATCCCAAGTATATAATTATCCCTAGTTAACGTTTGTGGAAAAAAATCCCAAAATATCATATCATAATCCATTAGTTAGAGTTTGATTCTATTTTCAGAATGGATTGGATATCTTTATGTAAATCCAATATCAACTATTGGGAATGTGAGATCACTCTTTACAACCCGGTGCATCCTCTAACTATATACAACTATAAGGAGGAGTAGATATCTCTTTCAGAATCATTATCTCAAGTGCGGATATTATTGCCTTTTGAGAAATCATATCTAGATCAAATAATTCAGACAAAAGAGAGAATCATGCTCAAAGACATGCCCATTATGAGGGAATAAACTGATGTGTTCCCTGAAGAGTTGGTTGGTCTTCCCCTTGATTGACAGGCTGAGTTCTCAACTAAACTTATTCTTAGATCTTTGCCTATAATAGAGACACCTTATAGAATAGATACTATTGACCTGGAATAATTAAAGAAGCAATTAAAGGAGAATCTTGACTAGGGTTTTATACAAATAAGTGCTTCATGATGGGGTGCACCAGTCCTCTAGGTTAATAATAATGATGAATCAATGTGCCACTTTATTGATTATCATGATCCCAATAAAATCACAATAAAGAAAAAGTATCCCCTTCCTTGAATAAAATAATTTTTCAATCAACTATGCGGGGGAAGTTATTTCTCTAAGGTGGACCTTCTGTTGGGATATCACCAATTAAGGGTGATGGAGGAATATATACACAAGATTACCTTTAAAAAAGTTATGTACACTATGAGTTCATAGTGATTCCCTTCAGGATCACTACTGCTTTAGTAACATTTTTGGACTTAATGAATAGTCTTTAGAGATTTCATTGACATATTTTTGGTATTCTTTATTGATGATATTATGTTATACTCCAAGAGAAAGGAGGAGTATGAGGACCATTTAAATACTATGATAACCCCATTGAGAAGTGATAAATGATATGAAATGTATAGAAAATATGAATTTTGGATAGAGGAATTGTCATTCTTGGGGTATGTTATCACCGGAAAAGGAATATTTTTTGACCCTTCTAGGATATAAGAAATCGAATCATGGCCCTAGACAACATCATTAATGGAGATCATTAATTTCCTTATTCTATCTTGATATTATTGATTATTGTGAATAAATTATAATTACTATAAAACGAAATAACCAAGCTGAGTTGAAAAGGGGTAATGTTTGTCAGGACAAGTGAATATGAATACTACTTTAAAGATTTGAAGTAGAGGCTTATCACTGCACTAGTAATCACACTTCCAAAAAGTGGGGAACTCTTTATGGTGTACAAAAATTATTCAAATAATTGATTTGACTATGTACTCACGAAAAACGATAAAGTGATATCCTACTCCTAAATTTATTTGAGAATTTATGAGCAAAACTATCCCACACATGATCTGGAGTTGGTAGTTGTGATCTTTTCATTGAAAATCTAGCTGCATTGTCTCTGTAGGGAAAAGTGTGAGATATATACTGATCACAAGAGTCTCAAATATATATTCACATAGAAGGAGCTCAATATGCACCAGTTAATATGGTTAATTCTCATCAAGGATTATGATTTCTCAATCCAATACTGTCCTGGTAAGGAAAATAAGGTAGTAGATGCTATAATTAGAAAGGATCGTGCATCTTTATCAATGATGACAATTGAGAAGGATCCAATCTTATTATACTTTAAAATGATAGACATGGGAATCATTATGGAAGGAACATCATCAATCATTTTATCAAATTATTTCTCAACCATCCCTTTTGGATAAAATATTCTCAATAAAATGATGATGAAATTCAAAAGAATGTTGAAGCCACGAGAAAGTGGAAATCCTCATAGTTAAAAATGGATTATGAAGGATTCATGAGATTTAGGTCATCATTATGTGTACCATCCAATCCATAGAAAAAGAAGGAGCTTCTAAATAACACACATAACTCAACCTTCTCTATTCACCTAGGGAGCACAAAGATGTATCGAGATTTTTGAGATACATATTGGTGGGACAATATAAAAAAGGGGATTGCTGAATATTCAGAAATTTCTTAGTAAGGCATCAAGTAGAGGCTAAAAGGACAAAGGATAATGGGATGATGCGATAACTACCCAATCCAATATGGAAGTGTGAGAACATTATCATGGACTTTGTCACTGGACATCCAAGGAAATCTAGAGGAAATAATTCTATATGGGTTATTGTGGATATTCTTACAACAACATATCACTTTATCATAATATGAGAGGACGTGTTACTAGATCAACATTTATGGATATAAATAAGAGAAGTGGTAAGGTTTTATATAGTACCAATGTCGATTGTATCTGATTGTGATTCGAGATTCACCTTAATGTTCTGGAAAATTCTACAACAAAATCTAAGAAATGATTTGAACTTTAGTATATCCTATCGACATCAAACTGATGGATAATATGAGTGGAATATTTAGATAGTGGAAGACATGTTGAGAGCATATTCTATGGAATTCCTGGGGGGATGAAACCAACATCTTCCACTGGTTGAATTCTCCTACAACAACATTTTCCACTAGAGTGTCTGAATTACTCTATATGAATCCCTTTATGAGAAAAGATGTAGAACACCAGAATGCTGGGAGGAAGTCAAGAACATAATAATCTTGGATCAGAAATGGTTGAAGAATTGTTTGAAAAGGTTAAAATCATTTAGTAGCACATCAATGCAGCCCAAATTAGAAAATAGTGTTATGAATACAATCGTCAATGAGAAATTGAGTTTAAGGTTAGAGACATGGTATTATTTTACATATCAATATGGTAGAGGTTCATGAGATTTTGGAATAAAGGAAAGCTAAGTCCTAGGTAAAATGACCCCTCAAGATGCTGGATTGTGTCGGAGTTGTGGCCTATAGACTAGAAATTCCACCTAATATGTCTCAAGTACATAATATATTCCATGTATCCCTCCTGCGGACGTACATACCATACCCCTCAAACATATTGGATTTATCAGTTATACAATTGTAGAATGATCTATCCTATGAGGAGTATCCAATGAAGATCTTGGACCTTAGGGATAAGGTTATATGCAATAAGAATACTCAACTGGTCAAATTACTATGTTTGAACCATAAGTATGAAGAGGAAACAAGGAAACTAGAGGAAGTGATGAAGGATAAGTACCCTCTCCAGTTTAGTTTATAAAGAAAACATTCGAGGGAAAACTTTCATAAGGGGGGATGTACTGAATAAAAAATAAATCAATGAAATTTCCTTTATTGTAATTATGTCATATAGTATAAGCACATAAAATCACATAAAAAACAAAATAAAAACTTTATAAATGATGATTGGATGAAATAATAGGTATTTCTAGAATTCAAGGAATCCAGACCAATGGAATAGTAACATGAACTTTAGAATAGTAATATGACCCTTATGAATAGTAAAATGAACAATACAATAAGAACCACACCCTTGAAAGTATAAATAAAATTTAGGCAAACTATAAATGAAATAATGATTTCATTATATCATAGTATATGTAAATGATTTTTTATAAATTTTTAATCAATTGTTGGTATTTTTGTAAGTTATAAATACTTCTTAAAATTTTATAATTAATAAAATTAATAGAATGAAAATTTGTTTTCATAAATTGTATTCATAAATTAATATTTTTTTTTCTGATTTTAATATAATTTTATGAGACCTTATTTATTTTTTCAAAGTGTTATAAAATCAATAATAATTTTTAAATATATATATTTTCAAGTAAATGATGATTTAAATTATAAATTAAATTTATTATATTTAGAAAATTATTTTTATAAAATGGAGTAAATTTTTTATTTCTATATGTCAAAAAATTCTAAAGGTTAATTTTTGGGATTTTTCTAAAATACATGATTTTTTGTAAATAGTAAAATATGATAATTTATAATAAATGATAAAAACATAAATTTTTGAGTCATTATTGTTGTAATGATGATGTAATAACCATTATTTTGAACATAAATCTACTATTTAAAGTATTTATTCACAAAAATCAGTATTATTTCTTTTCGTGATCCAAAATAATAAACTAATGACTAAAATAATTGAAAACACCCCTTTCCTCCACTATAAATACCACCTCTTACCTCACTCTTCCAAGATTTGATACTGTAATGGCCCAGACCTCTCCGGCCCATTCCTTTGTCAAAAAGAAGGTCACAAAGTGTTTTAGAGGGTAAAATGGACTTTTCCCACACTTTTCAGAATTTTGGAACTACACGCCGTGTAGTGTGGGTACACGCCGTGTACCCCATCGTCGGGTATACCCCGTGTTGAAGGTCGTGTCCTTGCCGTGTGAAATAAATCGGTACACGCCGTGTACCACAATAGTACACACCATGTAGTCCCTCCACGCGTACGCGTTACCCTCAAACCGTGTGTTGACCAGTCAACGGCCGTGTGCCGTATTGGAGTCGTGTCCTTACCGTGTGAAATAAATGAGTACATGTTGTGTAGCCAATACTACACGCCATGTAGTCCCTCCCCACGTACGTGTTACCCTCAAACCGTGTGTTGACCAGTCAATGGCCGTGTACCCCATTGAAGGCCGTGTTGGAAGCCGCGTGGTGGCCGCGTGAAATGGACATGTACACTCCATGTACCATAAAGTACACGCCGTGTAATTTTCACGCCTATAAAAGGAGGGGTCCTCTTATCCTTTTCAACACACCCCTCTCCTCCCCTTTCCTCTAAGCAGATCTCTTCCAAGAGACTCGAAGGATCCTTTTTCTTCCATAACTTCTCTGTCTGAGCTCCGATTTACGATCCGTCAGTGGCCAAGGGATCGTAACGACGAGGCGAAACTTCTAATCTTGGATCCATTGTACTTCCCTTCCTAGCTTCCACCTAATGAGGTTTTTCCAAGTTTTTCTAGAAGTGACGGACGCCGACGGACGTTTCCTAAAGTTGATATGGGGGAGCGTTGTGATCAGAACCTATTGAGGTAGGGATCTTACCTTCATCTCTCTAAATTGTGCATCATGAGGGGTGGGTATCCTCTTGTTTTCATGAGAAATGATTGAACCATTAAATGAAGATAATAAATGGTTAAATAACAGGGATGGGGAAGTTGTTATGTTTATCTTTATATCCTGTGTTATTATGTTGAGATTGAATAGGCTTATGCCTACTGAAAATCACGGTCGTTGGGGGCCTTTGCTTGCGCAATTAAAATTTTCCCTATCTTTCTAGACCGTTTTGTGAATTGAACTTTGTGGAATGTGGAAATTGGTTAATCACGTAAAGTTGGATGATTAAATGAAAATTTGGAACCCTTGTGTAATCACCCCAGTTGAACTAAATTGGAATAATAAACATGTGGGTGTTGTTGGGGTTTATTTGTGTGAAGGGGGGTGTTTTTGTGGGTTGTTGTGGATCGAGTGAGCAGTGGGGATGTGGTTGGCTTGGTTGTGGGTTGGTGTGAATGCTATGATAGTGATGGGAAGCGGGGCTGTAATGAATGGTATCAAGGGATGATGATGTATGGTGTGGTTGTGGTTATGGTGGTTGGGAGTGGGGCTGCAGGATTGGGTTTGAATGTGAGCGAACTATGGTTTGTAAATAATAAATAAAAAGTGGAAGAGTTAATGAATGGGGGGGGGGGGCTTGGTAATGGAACAAAATGTTAATCAATGGGTTGGTTGGTTGTTAAGAATGGACTTGTTGTGCTGCTTGTGTTTTCCTAACTTGATTTGTGGATGGCAGGGATATGTTTTACGAATGATCGTTGTGGTTAGTTGTGGATAGTTTCCCAGTAGTTAAGGAACTAATAAACTGATTCTGTTGAAACATGAAAACCTAAATGGGGTTTGGTTTGTTTGTTATATGCATGCTTTTTAGTAGAAGTGCTGAGGCACGTGCTCAGTTCTTGGATTATAAGCCATAGGTTGGGATGAGTGTTTGGTATATATATATATATATATATATATATATATATCTGTATATTTGTGTTTTATCGCACCCCACCCATGTTGAGAACTTAGTGAAGAACACTCCCATTTCATGGGAGAGGGTGTTTTCCCCTTAGTTACTAGCTCCTTCCTGCTCCTTCTTCCCTAGGCTGTGATGGCTTGAGGCGACCTTACACCCAAGACTCTTCGGGTAGGTTTCGATTGGGGTGGTTAAGCCCAAGACTCTTCAGGAAAGTTTTACTATTTCCAAAGAACCTTCGGGATGAGGCCTAGGTGTGTGTGGGTGGGATACGTGGTTGTGAGGCCCAGGTGTGTGCGGGCAGGATACTTGGTTGTGAGTCCCAGGTGTCTGCGGGCAAGATATGTGGTTGTGAGGCCCAGGTATGTGCGGGCGGGATACGTGGTTGTGAGTCCTAGGTGTGTGCGGGCGGGAAGAGTGTGGTAGCGTCAGGACATTCGCCGTTAGGAAGAGCAGCTAGCTAGTGGGGGAAAAAGGTGTGGGGTACCCAATACTCTTGTTCTTATATACTACTACCTTTTGTGATTGTGTTTTGGTGAGTGTGGCTGGTGAGGTTGGGTGGATAGAACTCCATGCTAGGTTTCTTCTGTTGTTCTCACAGGACATTAGGATGTCTCCCCACTTATGCACGAGAGATTTTGGTTTCCCTACTGAGTATACTTGTATGCTCACCCTACGTTTACTTTCAGGTTTCCAGGAGGACTACCAGGGTCGTGCAGGACCCTACTAGTCGGGACAGTTAGAGTTTCTACAGTTTGCTATACTTGTTTCTTTTGGTATTGTACTTTTGAGCTTTCCTGTACTTGTACCTTTTTTCAGAACCATTTAAACATGCATGTGGGATTGGTTTGGGTTTATTTCTATACACTTGTTATTTTTCTTTTTAGTGGTTGACTTTTCCTATTTCCCGATCTTAAATAATAAAAAGGGTAATGCCTCCCATATCTGTGAAAACTCATACCCTTGGTGCTAGTCGCCACCCCTGGGCCTACTGGAGGCGGGACTCGGGGGGTCATTATCTCCCTTTCACCATTTCCAGCTCAGGAGGGGCATCTTTTGTGGGAGGGGGTCGTGACAGAATGATATCAGAGGTGATAGTTGAGAGATAGGATGGATTCTAGAGTTAGGAACAATGAGGATTGCATGGGATGGTAGGGAAACAGTGTTGGTTAATCTTGGTGTGTGACATAGTCCAGGGAAGACCCGCTAGGACACGAGATTTTAGGTCCCCCCGTGATCTGATGCAAGGACTTTGAGCCTACCGAACGACCGAGTGAGACCACATTGATTGTAGGGTTGAGACCCTAGGGAAGGTACACACATCATTGTGATTGTGTTTTACTTGATTTGGGCATTCTGGGAAAGAAATTGAAATAATGTGATAAAATAAAACCTTGAGAAATTTCCTTACTACTTGGGCTTAGGCGATCCTTGTTTACTGTACAGCTATGGCACCTGGACGTCGTCCCCGGGTGACTCAGACGGTCGAGGCCCAGCAGATCCAGGCGGTCGATCAGTTGAGGATTGACCGAGAGGAGGAAGATAGCCAGTTGCAGAATACTCTCCGTTCTTTTTAGCGGAAAACCCTAAAGAAGTACGAGGGTAGTACTTCGGATACGGAGACGGAGGGGTGGATTGAGGAGATGGGGATCACTTTTACCTTGATCCGTGCTCCGAGGGAGTACTGGGTTCCGTTAGCAGTGAGTCATCTGAGAGGTGCGATGCGACAATGGTGGACGCTCTACCTCAGAGAGAGGATGGAGGCAGAGGTTCCATTGGCTGACATTGAGAAGGAATTCTGAGAGGAATTCCTTTCTTCCATGATCAAGGTGGAGAAGTGGCAGGAGTTACTCTCCCTCCAGTAGGGGAGTATGTCTGTACGAGAGTTGGGGATCAAGTTTAAGGATCTCCTATGCTTTTATCTGGATCTCTTTCCGGATGAGGAGTCTCGGGTGAGATGTTTGGAGGAGGCGCTTCGTCCTTCGCTTCAGTATGATGTGACCCCTTCACCCTTCCGACATACTTGACAGTACAGAAGAAGGTAGAGGTTGTAGAGAGGATGCAATCACCGGGAGGTGCACCACGTGAGGGGTTTCAGCCAGGTTCGTCGAAGGGGAAGGCAGTCAGTAGTAGGCCTCCTGCGATGGGACCTTCCAGGTTCAGGCCAGTGGGGAGTAGGCCCCAGCAGTTCCAGTTCATATCATCAGGTCCTCGTCCCTTTTCCACGAGCCCAGGACTGAAGTGTTTCTCTTGTGGAGGTTTCGGGCATATTCAGAGTTGGTGCCCAACCCGAGCTCAGTACGGTGGAGGTGGGCCAGTTCAGCGCCCACATCAACAACACCAGTTTTTGGCGAGACCCTTCCAGCAACAGCAGGACCATACTCCTCTGAGGGCAGACTTTGCGGGAGGAGGCTGACCTCAGGGTGATCCTCAAGGACCTTGACCAGGGCGTGGTCGGGGAGGTGGATGACATCAGAGAGGCAGAGGTGCTGAGCGTGGATAGTTGTACACAGTAGAGTTGGCAGCTCTAGTAGGACCAGAGGTTGTGCGAGGTACGATTTATTTGTTCAACACTCTCATTTCTGCTTTGTTCGATTTAGGAGCTTCACACTCCTTTGTTGCACCTGGTCTAGCCCATTCTTTGGGACTAGACGTAGAGAGACATTCCATACCACTGGTGCTGAGTACACCTGTTGAAGGCCAGACCAGCGTATCTTGTGTTTTCCAGGGATGTGGGATGACGTTGGGACCACATCGATCTAGTGGGGACCTTCTTCTATTACAGGTGCAGCCATACGATGTCATCCTAGGAATCGACTGGTTGTTTTCAGTTAGTACCATTATCCACTGCTTCCGGAGAAGAGTCGTGTTCTCTGACATGGACGGGAAACGTGTAGCTTTTGTTGGTGAGAGGAGCTATCAGGTGGGAAGCCGGTGTGTGGAGGCTCTCCTTTCTTTGTTAGGCGGGTTAATAGTGGTTCCAGCTGATGAAGAGATGATGGATATCCCAGAGGTTGTTGGGGAGTTCCTCAATGTTTTTCCCGAGGAGGTTGTGACTCTACCCCCCCTGACGTGATGTTGAGTTCGGGATAGACTTATAGCCTGGTGCCCGTCCGATTTCGATGGCCCCTTATTGGATGGAACCTTCGGAGTTGCGAGAGTTGTGAATTCAGATTGACGGTCTGATGGAGAAGGGTTTTGTTCGACCCAGCGTGTCACCGTGGGGTGCTCCAGTTTTGTTCGTGAAGAAGGCAGATGGTGGTCTCAGGCTATACATAGACTACCGAAGGTTGAACAAGGTAACGGTCAAGAACCGTTACCCCCTTCCAAGGATAGATGATCTCTTCAACCAGATGAGGGGAGCAGGTTGGTTTTCTAAGATTGATCTACGATCGGGATATCATCAGCTGAGGGTGAAGGACAGTGGCATCTCGAATACAGCTTTCAGGTGTAGGTATGGGCACATCGAGTTTGTAGTGATGCCATTTAAAGTTACGAATGCACCAGATATGTTCATGGGACTTATGAACTTTGTCTTACGATAGTTTCTGGACCAGTTCGTCATTGTGTTTATCGATGACTTCCTGATCTACTCAAGAACAGAGGAGGAGCACATTGAGCATCTCAGGGCAATCTTGGAAGTCCTTCAACACCACCAGCTTTATGGTAAATTGTCGAAGTGTAAGTTATTTAAACATGAAGTGAACTTCCTTGGGCACGTGGTGTCTCAGCATGGAGTGTCAGTGGACCCGTCGAAGGTGGAGGCAGTTGTTTCTTGGGTAGCACCCAAGATCATGGCAGAAGTTCGTAGTTTCCTGGGGTTGGCAGGTTACTATCAGAGGTTCGTTTCGGACTTATCTCAAGTTGATGCTCCATTGACAGCTTTGACTAGGATGTACGAGGTCTTCCTATGGAGCAAGAAGTTCCAGAAATCTTTCGACTACCTGAAGGAGAAGTATGTCAGTGATCCCGTACTCCAGTTGCCAGAGGAAGGGTTGTTGTTTGAGGTGTTTTGTGATGCTTCTGGACTTGTTTTGGGGTGTGTACTGATGTAGAAGAAGGGTGTGATCTGTTATGGGTCTAGGCAGTTGCGCCCTCACGAGCGTAACTATGCCACCCATGACCTGGAGCTTCCAGCAGTAGTGTTCACATTGAAGTTTTGGCGACATTACCTCTTTGGGGAGCGCTTTGTGGTCTTCTCAAATCACAAGAGCTTACGTTATATATTCTCCCAATGTGACTTGAACTTGCGGCAGTGGAGATGGGTTGAGTTTCTCAAAGACTATGACTTCAAGATCTCTTACACTAAAGGTAAGTGCAACATTGTGGCTGATGCCCTGAGTAGGAAGTCACATATGGAAGTGGTTTAGGAATCCATTGATGCTTGGAAAGCGATGGGAGAGTTGGATGCCTTGCACTTGGATGCAAGGGTAGAGGGTGTTAGAGGCTATTTGTTTCATATGATGGTGCAGTCCTCCTTGTCACAGTAGGTGGAAGAGTCTTAGTGGGGGGACTCTGAGGCAGAAGTGATGCGAGATCATGTTGATCAGGGAAATGCTCCAGAAGGATGGTCAGAGGACAGCCGACATCGGATGATTTTCTATGGAAGGTTGTTTGTTCCGGAGGGGATGCATGAGGAAGTTCTCCGTGAGTTCCATAGCTTAGCCTTGGCAGTACATCCGAGAGTTTCAAAAATGTACCAAGGCCTGAGGGAATAGTTTTGGTGGCCCGGGGTGAAACGGGCAGTGGCGGAGTTTGTGGCTAAATGCCTAGTGTGTCAACAAGTGAAGGCTGAACACCGTGTTTCTAGTGGTTTGTTGCATCCTTTAGATGTCCCCGAGTTTAAGTGGGATGACATCTTGATGGACTTAGTTATAGGACAACCCAGAGCTCAGGGAGGTTATGATGTTATCTGGGTAGTGGTGGATCGTCTGAAGAAATCAGCTCACTTCTTAGCAATTAAGGAGTCAGGCCCGGTGAGTACCTTAGCACAGAGGTACTTAGACGAGGTGGTGAGTTTGCATGGAGTTCCGAAGACTATCATATCAGACCGGGATACTCGGTTTACCTCATGAGTCTGGAGGGGGTTACAACATGCTTTTGGCACCCAGCTACGCCTTAGCACTGCTTTCCACCCCCAGACCGACGGGCAGACAGAGCGGACTATCCAGACGTTGGAGGACATGCTGCGAGCATGCATTCTGGATTTCAGAGGATCATGGGTACGACACTTTCCTTTAGTAGAGTTTGCTTACAAAAACAGATTCCACTCTACTATTGGCATGGCATCGTTTGAGGATTTGTATGGAAGACCATGTCGTTCACCCATTTGCTGGGCAGAGGTTGGCGAGACAGGTGCTCTTGGGCCAGAGGTAGTGCAGAGCACCACAGAGAATGTCCAGCTTGTACGTGAGAGGATGAAAGAGGCTCAGGACCGACAGAAGTCTTATGCTGATCTTCAGAGGAGGCCCTTGGAGTTCGAGGTGGGAGATCATGTGTTCTTGAAGGTTTCCCCTCGACGGAGGCAGAGGAGGTTTGGGAAGGGGAGCAAGCTCTCACCTAGGTTCATCGGACCTTTTGAGGTGCTGAGGCGAGTCAGCGAGGTGGCATATCAGCTGGCACTGCCACCTCAGTTGGAGAAAGTTCATGACGTCTTCAACGTCTCCCAGCTTCGTCAGTACTTACACGACGAATCTCACGTTATCGACTGGGGAGAGTTAGATATTGGAGACGATGGGACCTTCGAGGAATGACCAGTCAGAATCGAAGATCGTAAAGATAAGGTTCTCTGTGGATGAACCATTCCCTTGGTTCGTGTGTTGTGGAGGCATGGTGGCCTCGAGGAGAGCACTTGAGAGCGGGAGACCCAGATGCACGCTCAGTACCTGGAGTTTTTTTGACTTGTGTTTTTCCTTGTCCTTCTGAGCTTTGTTTTTTTACTTTGTACCTTTGATATATGGAATGCTTGGCTTGTCGGTTGTGACACCTTTTGTTTTTTTGTTCTCTGAAAGTGCGTAACATGTCCGGGCATGTGGGGAAGGGAACAAAAACCTGATCCTTAATCGAGACGCATTAATGAGGATTCGATTGAACCCGTACAGGCGATTCAGTGCCGCCTAAAGCGGATAATATCTCGACATACGAAAAGGAATTTTCCGCAAACCACGTATTTGGGCAGTGTGTGGGTTGTGCGGTGTTGGGGGAAGTACGAGTTGAAAATCCTAATGTATGAAAGTGGGAAGACCCAATTCATAATCGAGACGCATTAATGAGGATGCAATTAAACTCATGCAGGCGAGTCAGTTCCACCTAAAGCGGATAATATCTCGACATAGGAGAAGGAATTCCTAACACATATGATTAGGGTTGTTGGATGGGTTCCTGTTATAACGAGGGCCCTAAGAGGTATCTTGTTGGGTTCCTCTGGGTTGGATTTTGAATTCTCGGGGACGATAATGCTTTAAGAGGTATCTTATGTAATGGCTCGGACCTCTCCGGCCCATTACTTTGTCAAAAAGAAGGTCATGAAGTGTTCTGTAGGGTAAAATGGACTTTTCCCACACTTTTCAGAATTTTGGAAATACACGCTGTGTAGTGTGAGTACACGCCGTGTACCCCATCGCCGAGTATACCCCGTGTTGAAGGTCGTGTCCTTATCGTGTGAAATAAATGGGTACACACCATGTACCCCAATAGTACACGTCGTGTAGTCTCTCCCCGCGTACACATTACACTCAAACCGTGTGTTGACTAGTCAATGGCCGCGTGCCGTGTTGGAGTCGTGTCCTTACCGTGTGAAATAAATGAGTACACACCGTGTAGACAATACTACACGCTGTGTAGTCCTTCCCTGCGTACGCATTACCCTCAAACTGTATGTTGACCAGTCAACGGCCGCGTACCCCGTTGAAGGCCGTGTTGGAAGCCGCGTGGTGACCGCGTGAAATGGACAAGTACACGCCATGTACCATAAAGTACACGCCGTGTACTTTTGTTTTTCACGCTTATAAAAGGAGGGGTCCCCTTCTCCTTTTCAACACACCCCTCTCCTCCCCTTTCCTCTAAGAAGAACTCTCCCAAGAGACTTGAAGACTCCCTTTTCTTCCATAACTTCTTCGTATGAGCTCCGATTTACAATCCGTCAGCGGCCACGAGATCGTAACGACGAGGGCGAACTTCTGAGCTTGGATCCATTGTCCTTTCCTTCCCAGAATCCACCCAAGGAGGTTATTCCAGGTTTTTCCAGAACCGACGGATGCCGACGGACGTTTCCTAAAGTTGATACGGGGGAGCGTTGTGATCAGAACTTGTTGAGTTAGGGATCTTACCTTCGTCTCTCTAAATTGTGCATCATGCGGGGTGGGTATCCTCTTGTTTTAAAGAGAAACGGTTGAACCATTAAATGAAGATAATAACTGGTTAAATAATGGGGATGGGGAATTTGTTATGTTTGTCTTTATATCCTATGTTATTATGTTGAGAATTGAATAGGCTTATGCCTACTGAAAATCACAGTCGTTGGGGGACTTTGCTTGCGCAATTAAATGTTTCCCTATCTTTCTAGACTGTTTTGTGAATGCAACTTTGTGAAATGTGGAAATTGGTTAATCACATAAATTTGGCTGATTAAATGAAAATTTGGAACCCTTTTGTGATCAACCCAGTTGAACTAAATTGGAATAATAAACATGTGGGTGTTGTTGGGGTTAATTTATGTGAAGGGGGTTTTTTTGTGGGTTGTGAATAGAGTGAGAAGTGGGGCTATGGTTGGCTTGGTTGTGGGTTGGTGTGAATGCTATGTTAGTGATGGGCAGTGGGGCTGTAATGAACGGTATCATGGGATGATGATGTATGGTGTGGTTGTGGTTATGGTGGTTGGAAGCGGGGCTGTAGGGTTGGGTTTGAATGTGAGTGAACTATGGGTTGTAAATAATAAATAAAATGTGGAAGAGTTAATGAATGGTGGGGCTTGGTAATGGAACGGAATGTTAATCAATGGGTTCGTTGGTTGTTAAGAAGGGACTTGTTGTGCTGCTTGTGTTTTCCTAACTTGATTTGTGGATGGCAGGGATATGTTTTATGAATGATCATTGTGGTTAGTTGTGGATAGTTGCCCAGTATTTAAGGAACTAATAAACTAATTCTATTGAAACATGAAAACCTAAATGGGGTTGGGGTTGTTTGTTATATGTATGCTTCGTAGTAGCAGTGATGAGGCACGTGCTCAATTATTGGATTAGAATACATAGGTTGGGCTGAGTGTTTGGTATATATATATATATATATCTGTATCTTTGTGTTTTATCGCACCCCACCCATGTTGAGCACTTAGTGTCGAACACTCCCATTTCATGGGAGAGAGTGTTTTCCCCTTAGTTACTAGCTCCTTCCTGCTCCTTCTTCCCTAGGCTATGATGGCTTGAGGTGACCTTAAACCCAAAACTCTTCGGGTAGGTTTTGATTGTGGTGGTTTATCCCAAGACTCTTCAGGCAGGTTTTACTATTTCCCAAGAACCTTCAGGATGAGACCCAGGTGTGTGCGGGCGGGATACGTGGTTGTGAGGCCCAGGTGTGTGAAGGAGGGATACGTGGTTTTGAGGCCCAGGTGTGTGTGGGATGGATATGTGGTTGTGAGGCCCAGGTGTGTGTGGGCGGGATACGTGGTTGTGAGGCCCAGGTGTGTGCGGGCGGGAAGAGTGTGGTAGCGTCAGGACGTTCGCCGTTAGGAAGAGCAGCTAGCTAGTGGGGGGAAAAAGGTGTGGGGTACCCAATACTCTTGTTCTTATATACTACTACCTGTTGTGATTATTTTTTGGTGAGTGTGGCTGGTGAGGTTGGGTGGATAGAACTCCTTTCTAGGTTTCTTCTATTGTTCTCACGAGACATTAAGATGTCTCCCCACTTGTGCATGAGATCTTTAGGTTTCCCTACTGAGTATACTTGTATGCTCACCCTACGTTTACTTTCAGGTTTCCAGGAGGACTACCAGGGCCGTGCGGGACCCTACTAGTTGGGAAATTTGGAGTTACTGTAGTTTGATGTACTTGTTTCTTTTGGTATTGTACTTTTGAGATTTCATGTACTTGTACCTTATTTCAGAACCATTTAAACATGCATGTGGGAATAGTTTGGGTTTATTTCTATACACTTGTTCTTTTTCTTTTTGGTGGTTGACTTGTCCTATTTTCAGATCTTAAATAATAAAAAGGGTAATGCCTCCCATATTTTTGAAAACTCATACCCTTGGTGCTAGTCGCCACCCCGGGGCCTACTAGAGGCGGGACTCGGGGGTCATTATCTCCCTTTCACCATTTCCAGCTCAGGAGGGGCATATTTGGTGGGAGGGTTCATGATAGATACATGTCCAAATTATTCCCAATACTCTTCCCAAGATCCTCCCCCACGTCTAGGATCTCTTGGTCTCATCAAAATACAAAAAATGTTTTCCTAAGGAGGATTTCAAGGAGGATAAATTCAAGAAGTTAATTCATCTTTCCTTTTCTTTTAATTTCTTTTCAAGTTATTTTATTATCCTCTTCTCACCTACCCTCATATAAATGGTATGACTAATCTATTAACACATATATACATTAATTTTATTATACTAATGGAATCATCCATCACTAAACCCCTCACCTCACTGTTTCGTTGTAAAAATGAAAATTCCATTCATGAGGTGCTAATTTATCGCCATCAAGGATGAAAAACTTTCATTTTACATTGACACCATAAAGTCAGGTCATTAAACCATTTTTATGGTTAAAATTATAATATATTTATTACATATTATGTAATGTTATGGAATCATTATATACTCATGATGTTAAATAATAAAACAAAACTAGTTAAATGTGAGTGAACACTAACCAAAATAATCCAAACAATTACGAGTAACATATTTTCTAATGATTCATCCTATCCCAAAATAAAAAAAGTAATTATATAACCATTTAAAAATAAATTTTTTATTTAATAGATTATAACTTCATTTATGAATTATTATTTTTATTTTACATGAACATCCATTATCTTATACAAGCAAACAGATCTTGAAAACTATAAAAAAGAGCACTGTTGAATAATGAAATTGAACACTATAACTCATAAAAAGTATATAAATGAACTTAATAAAAATATAATAAATAATTTTAATTTTTAAAAGGTTATTAATTAATTAATCAATGGATTTAATTTGATTATCTAGGACATTATGTTGAAGTGTAGCACCGTTTCAGACATAAGGTTACAGATTCTACCCGGACATCCAATTATCCTTTGGGTTAATCTTTCTCTCTCTTTAACCCGATGTAATGCTTCTTTAAATTTATATAATTCTTCTAAATTATGTTTATATGATCCCAAATCATGAATCTATATCATATCATCCCTCTTTTATGGGGTAATATGTGTTTTTTAATGGATCCCTTTTCAATTATTCTTGATAGACAAACCCGGATCAAGGGAACATCCTGATATATTACTGCTCAAAAGTGCATTTCTAATCTTTCGTAAACAATCCTTTTAATTATATTTAAAATTTTCCTCAAACCACACTAAAATGGTTCATTTATAATCTTTCATAAACACTCCTTTTAGATGATTCTACTTCAATTGGACATAAATTATCATGATCCTGAAATATTTTCTCTTATGAATGTTCCTGTATGTTTTTAATCCATTATTTTATGAAAAAATTTATGATATTCTCATTTTTTGTGCCTTGTAAAAATAATTATGATACGGATTTATTTTCATTGGTAACCATTATGTTTACTATACATTTTGAACACATATTCATTAATATGTTATGATTGTGTAAAAATATAGTGATCTAATGAATTGGGTAATTTTTATTCTCATGATATGTTATGTTGGGAGAAAGAGTAAACCTGATTCCTTTATAGGAAATTGTCTACCATGTTATATAGTCTTGGCAGTTAGCCTTGAATCATGTTTATTCCATGTTATATGTTGTTTCCAAATTCCTTTGATTCCATGATTAAATGTTACCATGTGATAGATGTTATTATTGATTATGTTTATTCGTGTTCAATTACTTTTATACCATCATGATTTTCATTCTAACCCATGTTCTATGTTTTATTCCTAGGATTATTTCCTTTCAACAATTTTTAGATCGTCCCTTTTGTTTATGTATTCCCCAGGTTATCTTATGTAGATGTATGAGCTTAATAGAATTTAGGAGAACATTATGGAGATAAAATAAAAGATTTTTTTATTTTTGTTTCATGATGTTTAATTATGTAATGAATCTTCCAATGAAACTACCCTTAATGATCCCTGGATTGTAATTTTATGGTTAATTGTGTTTAAAATCATGTAATGATATGTGTAAAAAGCTAGGGTCACTATATTATCTGAATGGATGTGACTTATTAGTAAGGTATTGATCATGTTACAAAGTTATGAAACCTAATTTTATTATTTTATTGAACTTAATATTTTTATCATATGACCTAATTTAGAAGGATTGAGGTGTGGCATATACGACTTTCTTATACTTGTAAATCTCTTCTATATAGGTCACCCCAGTTATATGCCTTAGGACCTAACCCTCATTGGTCAATTACTATTATAAAAAGTGTCTTATGCTAAGATAGATTCATCCTGTTATTGATACATTATGTATATATTGATATTCATCTTTCATATCTTTCTTCCTTTATAACTTATGTGATATACTTTTTATATATGTCTTACTTACCACTTACATGTCATACATGCACATGGTTCTAGCTAATATACACATGATGGATTTGTTATAGACCCAGTTAGTGGTGGCCTACAGAGTATATATCATACCACATTTATGCCATTTATTTGTATTCAGGAAGACTACATGGATATTAGTATGGATATGGGTAAGCACCCGGTTTTTGATGCTTGATTGATTTTAGCATGGAAGTGGGAGAGTATAGGACTGATAGCTATGGATCACGATGTTATCTAGAGACAAAATTTTTATTATTTTTGGTTCTTTTGATGTACCATTTTTTACATGCTCTGATTTCATGTTCCATGTTCCTTTTTTCATATATACATGAAATTAAAACATATTTTATTAAGGTACTGATATTTATATTGATGACATGTTTATTATTATCATTTGGATGTTTAATTCTGATGTTGTCACTATCACATATTGTTATGATTATTATATTCTGTTATCCATTTATTATACCGTTGTGATCCATTGAATATAATGTTTTAATATCCTCAATATAAAACTTTTGACCTGTCAATTCTAGTCGAAAACAACTAGCGTAATGGGAGGCATTCTTAAGGTAATGTGACTTCCGGATGAAGGAACAATTTAGTGGATCTCGAGTTGGGACTTTACAAATTAATATTAGAAGCTTTCTTTTTTCATTCCTTACTCTATTAAGATAGTTTATAGGAGACATGGACGTGTCAAAATATTGTAATGTGAATTCTCTTGGTCTTATCTTACCCATTTATGGTGAAAAAAGAAAATTTTCTAGGATGGGATATGGTGATCTGGTTTATGCCTCTTATAGTTGAATTGATTCCACTAATGGTTGAAGCATCGGATATGTGATGTTATTATTAATGTTATGTTGTTATATATTTTTAACTTTGGATTAGTATGGAATTGAATAATTGATCATGCATTATTTTATTCACTTTTTAGGGTTAATATGTCATGAATTAGGTCATGCCATTTAGGTTTCATTTCCTAAATGCATGATTTTTGTTTCTTGTTCCTTAAGTGATATACCTATTTTGAAACTAACATTTCTATGGGGAAAAGGTGATATAATAATTTGTCATTAAAGTTTTTCATCAACATAATTGTTTTTTTCCTTTATAGGATGATGAAATCATAACATGGAAATTATTACATGTTTGAGATATGTTATTTTGGATACATAAATAGGAACAATAGTTGATTTTCAACAAATGAATTCCATTTTTTATTCTAAAGTGTAAATGTACCTATATTAATTAGGAACAATTATTCATTTAGTTATATCATCTTAAAATACATGTCACATTATATTATCTAATGTAAAGGTAGTATATAGTTAAATGAATAACCATTTTGATTTATATATCATGTAATTGAATAAATTTGGAATGGTATTTTAGTCAAATAATATATTATGTAAATGCATTAATTGATAAATTATTAATTTAAATATGTTCTCCATTAAATAAGGGTTCCAATTGAAAATTGAAGGTATTTTTCTTCCATAACATGAAATTTATAGACTTCATACTCAGACTATTTTATTTAGACATAAATCCTGACACAAACCTAACCTTAGTGGTGGGTCTTAGGAAATGTCTCTTTTGTTCTTATACTCATTCCTATTACCCAAAAATAGATTTAGGAGTAGGCATATGTGTGTTACACTTTTATATGAAATATTTTAATTGTACTATTCTTATGAATGTAATCTTTATCATTTTCATAACCTATATGAGGCATGGTCTTGATATTTTTAGAGTTATTCCGTCATCAAATCCTCGATTAGTGCACTAGAAGGGTGGTGATGACCATGATCTAGAGGTGGTGGGCCCTGATCTTCCAGGATTAATTAAGTAGTGCCACCTATGATACCTTATACTCTCACTAATGTTGGAAATTATGATTGGTTTAAAGGGTAATTTCCATGGCTTAGAAAACTATATTTGGGAGCTCTGTGACCTTCCCCTTCTTTGGGGGAGTTGATGTGGGAGTTTTAGTAGTAGTATCCACATAATTTTTTAGGGGATGGTGTCCCCTAGGTTATGGAGTTATGACTTGGGATTGTCATATCTAACTTCAAGTACCTTTACACACCTCCTCATTGGATATTGAATATCACTAAATATATACTTCAAGTATCTTACAATTATTCAAGGAATATTTTAAACTAGGGCAGTTGGTACTGGGAAGTGATTTGGAGGGATTTATATCCTTGATTATATTAATACAGTTTCACTCAGTCTCAAAGGGTTGATCATGCTATGGTATTTATAAACCAACAGTAAATTTATATTTCTATTATGGATTAATCCATTATTTTACAAATATTTAATGCATTGATCCTATCTATAGTTCTTATTATCTAGTGAATGTAAGATGTTTTGAGGATGGTATTCCGAATGTTATTTGTTCCCATTTTAAAGTTTTCTAGTTGACTATAGTGTCTAATATAGTAATCCAGGCTCTTATTACTGAGAACTACATGTGTGAAGGTGGAGTTACAGATTAGATTGGATCAGCTTCTTGACTTGATGGTGTAGAATCTTGTGGTAGGAAGTGTCACATCAAGACATCTCATTAGGAGAGTATATTCAGTGTGAATTTATTTAAAGTATTATAGTATATAATCAGTTTTTAAATTAGCGGTACATGAATCCTTAGTGTTAGAGGTCCAAATATGAGTTTTGATTCTATTTTAAGATGGGACATCTACATTGATTTTTCTGAATCATCCATCTAGTGCCATTGTGAGAGTTTTTGCACAGACATTGTGTCCTACTGTGGGATCATCATATCTATTTTAGGAAAGGAGTTAGAGTGGTATTAGCCATATAGTATGAGGAGGTGGTCATGGATGGGAGAGATAGAAACTAGTTAAATAGCTTCAGCAGAGTGGTCCTGCTCAAGGTAGTCATGTTTTATCTTAGGGTTATGGGATGGACCTAGTTTATGTAATGTATCAGGCATTGGGGGAGTAGATTCCCGAACCATCTATAGTTCAATTTACTATTTTAGTATCATCTACCTTGGTATCTATTTTTTAACTTATGGGATTTGAATTATTTTATTTTTGGCTATCAGATAATTCCTCACACTCAAAATTCATTATTTCTATGGGGTGATGACCCTTTACACTCTATTGGGTATATATTCAAAGACCTTACACCAGTTTAAGGAGTGACCCCATGAGTTAGGTGGTTATACATTTTCATGGGAATTAATTTTACTTGAGATGTTGGACTTTGATGTCATCCTTGGGATGTACTAGCAGGTCCCTTATCATGCCAACATGGATATCTATCATCGAAGGGAGTCTTTTATATCCCCATACAGTGGTACTTATATTTACAAGGGTGAATGGGATTTCTATCCATATAGATTAGAACTAGAGAATCATGGGTAGGGTAGAGTGATAGCCCAGATTTATTTCCTATATATGGATGATCAGTAAATACATCAGGTTGATTTTCCTCCTGTAATAGATAATTTTAAGGACTTCTTCCATGAATAATTTTTTATTTTAACTTTTGAGTGATAGGTGGGTTTCTCTGTTTAAATTGTTCTAAGTGCTTCACCAATATATATTTCTCTATATTGTATGGCCACTACAGATATATAAGATATCAATAGATAGCTGGAGGAATTATAAGATATGGGTTTTATATTTCCCAACACATTACATTGGGGTCATCTGTCCTTTTTCTAAGAAGATGGATTGAACCCTCTTTCACATCCATGGATGTTTATGGGTTCCTACAGAAATCTAGGATGAATTGATGTAAGAGTATCAAGAATCTTCTTAGGAAGTACATCATTGTATAATGAACATGTATCATTGCATTTGTCAATAGTATTGCGGGCCTTGTTTGAAAAGGGAGATAAATGGTCTTGTTACTTGGTGTTCCACTTATGAGAAGGTAAAGGTAGAAAACTAGTAGCCATTAATACATCTACAGTCCATTTACCATTCCTGAGTGGAAATAGGATAATGTCACCATATATTTTGTGACTAGAGTACTGAGATCTCCTCAAGACGGTGATTCGGTAATGTAACGACCCGAGTCCGGAGCCACATAACTGGTGCCCCGTACCCGATTCGCCACATGACCTCAAGTGCATTTCCCCAAATGCCAGAGGCAGCCGACTAGCAGCGAGGACCTTGGTGAGTCAGTGGGGAAACTATGCCCTCATTTGGTAAAGTATGCAACGGAAGGATAAGCATAAACAATAGCTGAAGCAGTAAATAGCATGCAACAACTGAACTGAAAGTAAAAGCAATATCTAATATAATAATGATGTAGAATGGTACATGTATCTATGGAAAGCAGTAAGAAAAACAACGTGATAAAATACAACTGAAACCAAAGTACTAAATATAAACAACAAATCCAGCAGCATCGCGGGCCAAAGCCCGGTCCCATGCTCTCCAGCTCCGACTAGAAATCAAGTACCCGAGGTAGAAGGTCCACAATACCTACCTATACTTGCAACCATATAATTTGTTTGGGCCAAAAAGCAAGACCCAAACAGGGTGTGAGACTAATCTCAGTAGGCAACGACCATAAGATTTGTACCCTACTGTCAGTGAGTGATATAGAAAAAGTAAAGGTAAGTAAATGCAGTAAAAAATTCTACCAATTACCATTCACATTCATTTAATTACACAACCAGGGAAAACCAGCAAAGTTTTCTATTCCATGATAAGAAAGTAACACAACAGGTATCTAAAAAGACTACCTAAACACAAGAAGTACAAAACCCAAGCTTGTTCTTTGGCTTGGTGGAATCGTCACCACCAACAATCAAAATTCACACAGACTCTCTGGGTGGCTTAAACTAGTAGACCCCTATAGTCCAGTAATCAAACAAGGCACAGACACTCTGGGAAGCTCTCATATTAATTCCCCTATGGTCTTGAAATGATAGCTGTAGACACTCTGAGGAAGCACTTACATATAATTCCTCCTGTGGTCTCAATGCGTGGGTAACTAAGAACACTCTTGGGATGCACAAAGTCCTATTCCCGTAGGTCCTGCATATGAAACTAAAACCAACAGACCCTCTAGGGAAGCACTTAATCATCTATTCCCTCTTTGATCTCCCGCACTAGGTTCTCACAGCCCTTAGTAGTCCAGTCATGCGTAATCAACTATTAGCAGCCCTAAGTAAGTTAAAAAACTACTTGGATAATAGCTACCATACTTGAAAATCATTTAAACAGCAGGAAACACATGCAATCAGTGATAACAAGTAAACTAACAATCGCAATAGGGTTGCCTCATAGGCAACGGTGCCAAACGGCGATAAACAGCCGAATAGGGGAGGAAAACACCCATGGGTGAACCTCCAACATGAAACCAAGCATAAATTAGCATCAATTCATCATAAGATAACAAGAAATAAATGGCAGATAAACTATAGGATCAAAATCCTAAACTCGGGATACCCGACGCATGGGTATCCGACACTTTTGCAACCAAAACTCAAGGAACTTCAACGTAGGGCAACAGACCACCTACCTCGATCCGTGGAGATCGATATACTTGAACCTCAGCCCGTGAATCGGACTAGAATGGAGTAGATCTGCAAAAACGTCTAAAACATTCAACCTCAGATAACATACACTAGAGGAAGAATCAGGAAACGAGGATAAAGAAGAACCAAGAACTCACCGCTGCGATTCTTCTGCAACCGATGGAGTTTGATTCGGACAACTGGTGACAGATCGGTGGCTCAGAGAATAATTAGCCTTCTTGGACGTTCTGGATGGGATTAGGTGGAGAAGAAGACGTTTACGGTCATTAGGCGTGACCCCGGGTCGATTAATGAAATAAAAAAAAGTACACAGCGTGTACTCTTAAAGTACATGGCGTGCAGTGGGTTTTTCCGTACTCCGCCAAAATCAGCCTCCACATCACCCCTACACACTGTGTGTGTGGCCCGGTCTCGGCCAACACATGGATTCGAGTGGTCGAGGAGTACACAGCGTGTACTCATAAAGTACACGACGTGTACTCTGAAAATTTTCAGATTCTCCATTTTTACTTAAAAAGCCCGTAAAAGAGATTCGTATCTGACACCGAAGCTCCGGGTTCTTACAAACTTCCCCCCTTAAAGAAATTCATCCCCGAATTTCCCTAGCAAGGCGTAGAAGAATAAAACTTGAACAAATCTGGCCACTGTGATCGCATATCAGCCTCCCTCTCCCAAGTCTCATCCTGTATAGGGCCGTGCTGCCATAGCACCCGTACCAGAGGAATAGATCGGCCTTGGAGTAATTTTTCACTACGATCAACAATCCTGATAGGATGCTCCTCAAAAGATGCATCCTTCTCCAACTCAACCTCCTCGGGTTGAAAAACTTGAGACAGGTCTGAGAAATACTATCGAAGATGAGAAATACAAAAGACGTCGTGCATAGCCTGGTACCTCTGATGTAACTGCAACCTGTAAGCAACCAGCCCGACTCTCGCCAGAACCTCAAATGGCCCGACATATCTCGGTGAAAGCTTACCCTGTCTCTGAATCCTCTTGTGTCCCAACCTCGGTGTGACACACAGGAAAACCTGATCCCTGACCTCAAACTCCAGAGGTCATCTCCACTGATCAGCATAAGACTTCTGCCGAGACTATGCTGTCGCCATCCTCTTCCGAATCAACTCTATCATTTTTGAGGTCTCCTGAACAAGACGAGGTCCCAGAAAAACTTCCTCTCCTACCTCTAGCCAGCATAAAGGTGATTGGAATGGCCTACCGTACAAAGCCTCATAAGGTTACATCTGAATAGTCTCCTGAAAATTGTTATTGTAGGAGAACCGCACCAGAGGAATATGCTTCTCCCAAGAACCGACAAAGTCTAGAATGCAATCTCGGAGAATATCCTCAAGCACCTGGACTATACGCTCGGACTGGCCATCAGTCTGGGGATGGTATGCTATACTTAAAAGTACCTGTGTACCCAACACCCTCTGTAGCCCCTGCCAGAAGTGCGAAGTAAAACATGCATCCCGGTCTGAAACAATGGAGTGTGGAACTCCATGCAGACGTACAATCTCTCGGATGTACAACCATCCCATCTCATCAACACTGAAGGTCTCCTTGATCGGAAAGAAGTGTGCAACCTTCGTGAGCCTATACACTACAACCCAAACTGCATCATTTCCTCGAGGCGATCTCGGTAAACCTGTCACGAAGTCCATCGCGACATCATTCCATTTACACTCAGGAATGGGTAACTACTGAAAAAGCCCTGCTGGTCGCTGATGCTTTTCCTTCACCTGATGACAGGTGGAACACCGCATAACAAAACCAGCCACATCCTTCTTCATACCTGGCCACCAATACTGACGACGTAAGTCTCGGTACATTTTGGTGACACTAAGATGAACTACCCAAGTTGAAGCGTGCGACTCCCGTATCAGCTCCTTCCGTATGTCCGCTGAAACTCATACATAGCCATGAAAATGTAGAACCTCGTCATCGCCCACTGTCCACCCCGGATTAGGGTCTCCATCTGACACACCCTCCCGTAGGACTAGGCCTTCAGGGTCTGATAGCTGCCTCATTCGAACTTGATCAAAAAGGGTAGAGGTAACAGCTATAGAAGAAAGAACCGTCTGACCCTGTCTGTCGTGTACCTCCAGATGCATCTCAGAGAACAGATCCATGAGCTTCCACTCACTGCTGGCCTCCTGAACTACCTGCAACCGAGTTCTACTGATCAGTGTGTCTGGCATAGTATTGCCTTTCCTAGGCATATAAGAAAGCTCGAAGTCGAAATATTGTAGGTACTCGACCCACCTCCATTGTCTCAGATTCAAGTCATGCTGCATGAAGATGTATTTGAGGCTCTTGTGGTCAGTATATACCACAAAATGCTATCCCATGAGATAGTTTCTCCAACTACGCAAAGCATGAACAACAGCATCCAACTCCAGGTCATGCGTAGGATAGTTCTTCTCATGTGGCCTCAACTGCTGAGATCCGTACGCGGCAACACGATCTTCCTACATAAGCACTTCTCCAAGCCCGATGCTAGATGCATCACAGAAAACTATATAACTCTTGCCCAGCTCTGGCAGAACTAGAATCGGTGCTGAAGTCAATCTCCCCTTCAGCTCCTGGAAGGCTGAGTCATAGGCTTCTGACCAAAAAAAATTCAACCCCTTCTTAGTCAAGCCCATCAATGGTGCTTCTAGGCATGAGAAGTCCTGTATAAACTGCCTGTAGTAACCGACCAACCCCAAGAAGATTCGTACCTTGAAGATGTTCTTCGGATACTCCCAGGTAACTGCTGCTCTCACCTTCTCTAGGTCTACTGATACTCCTGTCTCTAAGATGACATGACCCAAGAAGTGAATCTTGTCCATCCAAAAGTGGCACTTTGAGAGTTTATCATAAAGCCGATGCTCCCTCAGTGTACTCAAAACGATCTCAAGATGGGTTGCATGGTCGTGTCGAGTGTGAGAGTACACCAAGATATTGTCCACAAAGACCACGAAGAAGGAATCCAAGTAAGGATGGAACACTCGGTTCATCAGTGCCATGAAAACTGTTGGCGCGTTCGTAAGGCCGAATGGCATAACCGTATACTAGTAGAGGCCATACCTTCTCCTGAAGGCTGTCAAAGGTATATCTGAAGTCCTAACGCGCAACTGATGATAACTGGACCTCAAATCAATCTTTGAGAACACCCAAGCTCCTCGAAGCTGATCAAAGAGATCACCAATCCTCAGCAAGGGATATCGGTTCTTGACCATCAACTAGTTCAACTTCTGATAATCCACGCAAAGCCTAAGGGTACTGTCTGCCTTCTTCGCGAACAGGATTGGCGAACCCCAAGGAGAAGTATTGGGTCGGATGAAACCCTTTGTCTACAACTCCTCCAGCTGCTTCTTGAGCTCCTGCAACTCAGGTGTAGCCATCCTATAAGGAGGAATGGACACCGGTGATGCTCCTGGCACGAGCTCAATCGAGAAGTCTACCTCACGCTCCAGAGGCAAACCTGAAAAGTCTTCTGGAAAGACATCTGGAAAGCGATCAACCACTAGAGGAAAATCTAACTGTGAAGTCCCCTGGTCATCCAGATAAAGACTAGAAATCTGAGCCGTAACTCCTCCTAGCCCATGATGCTCGATTCCGGCTCGACTCGCCTGAACATCCAACTCCCCCTTATGAAGGAAAGATTCACCCTCTGGTGATACAAAACTCACCCTACGGTGATAAAAATCGACGACTGCCTGGAAGGGAACCAACCAGTCCATACCGAGAATGACGTCATAGCCCGTCATTTCCAGGACATAGAGGTCCCATAGGAAACGATACCCTGAAACCTCAAGAGGGCACTCCTTGCACTAACGTATGCTAGATTTCCTTGTTCCCAAGGGAGTGTCGAGAGTCAACATGTCAGCAGACGAAAAGACACAGATCTCCAGACATTCCACAACAGCAACAGAGATAAATCTATGTGAAGAACCAGTATAAAAAAGGGCTGAAGATAAAACCGAGGATACTAAGATCATGCCTCGAACTGTGGAAAGTCCAGGATCCTGCTCCCGATGGATCTTCTCTACTGCAAACGTCTGGCCAGTACCGCATCCCTATGTAGCAGCCTGATATCCCTGAGTTGATCCCCCTTGAGCCTGACTACCATGCCCATGACCTCTACCTTGGCCTGCCCGACCCAAAGAACTCCAGCCCCCAGTCTGCTGCGGGACTGGTAATCCTGCTCCTGAATGAGGGGTAGAAACAGATCCTCCTTCACTAGCCCCTGGAAGAAGAACCCTGCAAAAATGTTGCATATGACCCATCTTGCCGCAAGCTCGGCACTCCATTGGATCTCTCGGGCACTGAGGCTTCTTATGCCCACTATTTCTGCACTTATAGCACACCACCGGGTTTCCAGAAGGAATATCTCGTCTACCAGAAGATATACGTCGCTTCCTTGAGTCACCTCGTGTAGACTCTCGGTGGCGCTTCCTGCTATTAGTATGAAATGAATCAGCCCTGGATGCTGAATCGCCCTGGTCAACAGCTCCAGTCTCCCTCAGATTTCTTTCGGTGATCAGCTCCTGGTTGACTATCAGAGTAATAGAAGTCAACTGGAAAACGTTCACCTGCGATCTGATCTCTGGTTTGAGGCCTTCCTCAAACTTCCTTGCCAAAAACAGCTCATCATTTCCCATAATGGATGCGAAACGCTGTAACTCAGTGAAACGAGAGGAATATTCCATAACTGAAAGAGTACCCTACTACAGGTTCATGAACTCCCTGGCCCTGTCGGCCCTCAACATCACTGGATAGAAGTAGTCGTAGAACGTACGCTGAAATTTGTCCCAATCCATAGTCCGATGTCGCCCTGCCTGTGAGACTACATCCCAACATCTCTTGGCAGAATCTCACAGCATGTAAGTCGCGAGCTTCACCCTTCTGTCTGGGGGTGTCTCCAGATGCTCAAAGATGGAAAAAATGGTTTCTAGCCATGAATTTGCAACCTGAGGTCCTCCGTCCCCCGTGAAAGTGGGAGGATGCTACTGCTGGAAGACTCGCGTCAGCTCTGCCATAGACGGGGCAGGATGCTGAGCTCCCTGGAAGGTCTGCATGAACCTCATGAAACCCTCTCTGAACTGAGCACCTGCACCAGTGTCTGTAATCACTGTAGATTCCATATCCGGAACAATCGGTGGAACTACTGGTAGTCCCTAGTCTGCCCTATTAGGCGTACGGTCACCACCTGGTTCCTGAAGTGCAACGGGAGGACGTCTTGGTGCCATAACCCTGAAAGATCAAAAGCACGCCTCTGATTTAGGATCAATAAGGACAAAAAACGCAAGAGTACAAAATGGGAACAGGAGAGAGAAACACTTAAATTTGAAAAACTTAACTACACGACATGTATTTAAACTACACAGCATGTTTGTTAAAGCCATTTACATGGGCGTGTAATGTTCCAGACTACACAACGTGTTTTCCCAAAACACAGCGTGTACTTGAACTCCACTCCCCTACCTGAGTGTCTTTTCACGACTATCCTACACAGTCCTCCTAATTCTAAACTACACGGCGTGTGCACTAATCACACGGCGTGTACTAGATAGGTTTCAGCGGCCTGAGTAGCAGGTTACAAGGAAGGATACACGACTGACTTCTACACGGCGTGTTCTAAACAAACACGGTGTGTATAAGGATAGATCACACCGACCCGTGTTGTTCGTGACATGGACAGGTACCTATAAGAGAACTACACAGCGTGTTTTTAAAACACATGGTGTGTACTAGATAGGCTCGGCGACCCGTATAGCAGGTTACATGGTCAGCTACACGGATGACCTCTACACGGCGTGTTCCGAACAAACACGGCGTGTATAAGGATGGATAACACTGACCCATGTTGTTCGTGACACGGCCGGGTACCCAGAAGAAACCTACACGGCGTGTACTACACGAGTTTCCCTGACCCGTGTTGTTAGTGACACGGCCGAGTACACGGTTGACTACCACACAGCGTGTACCTAATGTACACGATGTGTCCCCTAAGACTCTATAACACCCCATGTTTTTGTTCACACAGTCAGTAACACGGTTTAAAAACTACACAGTGTGTATGAATAAATTACACGCTGTGTATTCTGGGTTTTTCCAGGCAGTAGCTCTGAAACTGCTCCGAACGCCATAAACACTGAAAAACAACCAGCTATGTGCCAAATTCCAATCCGTGGGGGGCCATACTCCCCGCGAATCAAATCTTGGCATCATAACAATGCATACAACAAGTAAACAACATAACAAACAATGATCCTCCAAATTCCGATCCTTGAGGGACCATAACACCTCCAAGACCAGAGCTTGGTTCCCATGCTAAGCAGGCTGTAAAAGAAGTAATACTCTATCAGTGCAATAAGTATTTCTATCACAACAACTACCACAACAGCATGCATAATCTATCACGGCATCTATCACAATAGCATGCAATTCTAATGCACCCTAGATGGCATCGTAAATGCATGACAAGTGATTTCCTACCCAGTGCCTATATGATGCATGAGATGGCATACCCTCATCTCATCAGGTTGCAACCAAATAGAACCATAATCATATAAACTGTAACAACAAAAAACATGTGCATCACCCAACGGTGAAATATAATAAACTGTAACACTTGAAAAAACTGAAAATTGCAATTGCGAGGTAATATAGATTTTCCCTGTACACGGGTTAATTACTCCTGGGACCAGTTAAGTACTAACTACCCATTTCTTCCTATCCCTGACTATTGTCGCAAAATAGTAAGGCAATAGAAAATAAGAAAACTCCTCTAATACCACTTTTTAATGACCCGAGTCTAGATCCACATAACTGGTGCCCCATACCTAGTTCGCCACATGACCTCAAGCACGTTTCCCCGAATGCCATAGGATTCCAATTAGCAGCGAGGGCCTTGGTGAGTCAGTGGGGAAACTATGCCCTCATTTGGTAAAGTATGCATCGGAAAGATAAGCATAAACAATAGCGGAAGTAGTAAATAGCATGCAAAAACTGAACTGAAATTAAAATCAATATCTGATATAATAATGATGCAAAATGGTACATGTATCTATAGAAAGCAGTAAGCAAAACAACGTGCTGAAATACAACTGAAACCAAAGTACTAAATGTAAACAGAAACTCCAACAGCATCGCGGGCCAAAGCCCGGTCCCATGATCTCCAGCTCCAACTAGCAATCAAGTACCTGAGGTAGAATGGACACAATCAATACCTATACCTGCAACCATATAATCTATTTGGGCCGAAAAGCAGGACCCAAACAGGGTGTGAGACTAATCCCAGTAGGCAACCACCACAAGATTTGTACCCTACTGTCAGTGAGTGATATAGCAAAAGTAAAAGTAAGTAAATGTAGTAAACAATTATAACAATTACCATTCACATTCATTTAATTACACAACCAGGGAAAACCAGCAAAGTTTTTTATTCCATGATAGTGAAGTAACACAACATGTATCTAAAAAGACTACCTAAACACAAGCACTACAAAACCCAAGCTTGTTTTTTGGCTTGGTGGACTCGTCCCAACCAACCATCAAAATTCACACTGACTCTCTGGGTGGCTTAAACTAGAAGACCCCTATAGTCTAGTAATCAAACAAGGCACATACACTCTAGAAAGCTCTCACGTCAATTCCCCTATAGTCTTGCAATGATAGCTACAGACTCTCTGAGGAAGCACTTACGTCTAATTCCTCCTATGGTCTCGATGCATGGGTAACTAAGAACACTCTTGGGAAGCACAAAGTCCTATTCCTGTAGGTCCTGCGTATGAAACTAAAACCAACAGACCCTCTAGGGAAGCACTTAATTGTCTATTCCCTCTTTGATCTCCCGCACCAGGATCTCACAGCCCTGAGCAGTCCAGTCGTGCGTAATCGACTATTAGCAGCCCTAAGTAAGTTAAATAACTACTTGGATAATATCTACCATACTTCAAAAGAATTTAAACAGCAGGACACACATGCAATCAGTGATAAAAAGTAAACTAACAATCACAATAGGGTTGCCTCACAGGCAACAGTGCCAAACAGCGATGAACATCCGAACAGGGGAGGAAAACACCCATGGGGTGATCCTCAAACATGAAACCAAGCATAAATTAGCAGAAATTCATCAAAAGATAACAAGAAATCTAGGGAAGATAAAAAATAGGATCAAAATCCTAAACCCGGGATACCCGACACATGGGTATCCAGAACTTTTGCAACCAAAAATCAAAGAACATCAACGTAGGGAAACAAACCACCTACCTCGATCCTCGAAGATCGATATAATTGAACCTCAGCCCATGAATCGGCCTAGAATAGAGTAGATCAGCAAAAAATTCTAAAATGTTCAACCTCATATAACTTACATGAGAGGAAGAATCAGGAAACGAGGCTAAAGAAGAACCAAGAACTCACCGCTGCGATTCTTCTGCAACCGACAGAGTTTGATTCGGACAACTGGTGACAGATCGGTGGCTCGAAGAATAATCGGCCTTCTTGGAAATTCTAGACGGGATTAGGTGGAGAAGAAGACGTTTATGGTCATTAGGCATGACCCCGGGTCGATTAGTGAAATAAAAAAAGTACACGGCGTGTACTCTTAAAGTACACGGCGTATAGTGGGTTTTTCCATACTCCACCAAAATCGACCTCCACGTCACCCCTACACACCATGTGTGTGGCCCAGTCTCGGCCAACACACGACTTTGAGTGGCCGAGGAGTACATTTCATGTACTCATAAAGTACACGGCATGTACTCTGAAAATTTCCAGACTCTCCATTTTTCCTTAAAAAGCCCGTAAAAGAGATCCGTACCTGAAACTGAAGCTCTAGGTCCTTACAGGTAAGGGTGATCATTGATAGGATCACAAAGGTCTCTCACTTCTTACATATCAGAGAGACCTTCATATTAGATGATCTTGGGAGAATATATGTCTGTGAGATTATACATCTACACGGGACCCTCATACTATCCATTATGATGGCGACACTCATTCCACATCGACAGGTGGTAGGGGTTATATAATGATTTGGTTATATAGGTACTTTTAATCATAAACATTTACCTTCAAACTAAAAGTCGGTTAGAATAGATGATATAGGTACCAGAGGAAATGCTCAGAGCATGGATTCTGGATTTTGGAGGTTCTTAGGGAAAAAACTTACCTCTTTTCAAGTTCACCTACAATAATGGATTTCTTGTGAGGATACATATGGATCCCTATGAGGGCTTATATGGTTGACCATGTCATTGACCTTTATTCTATTTAGAGGCTGTTTAGGTAGTACTACATGGACTTCAACTCGTTCAGGGGACTTTATTACAGGTTCAGTTGATCAGGAAATGAATGGATATATCTCAGCCTTGGTAGAATTCATACATCAATCACTAATAATGACCATTAGAGTTTGATGTCTAGAATATGGTATTATTATCTATATAGATTAGAATGGGGAATCAACAGTATTAGTGGAAAGTTCAGCTTTCAACTCAATTAATTTTAACTTTAGAGGTTGTTGAGAGAGTTTAAAAGATATACTATGATTTTTAGTTACCTCATATATATCATGTTATGCATGAAATCTTCCATGTTTCATAGATTCACAGGTATTATTCAAATCTTTCTCATATAATTCACCTAATGAGGTTGAGTTGGAGGTGGATTCATCCTTTTATGGGCATCTAATCCATATTTTGGATTGAAGTATGAATTACCTCTATGGAAGATCTCTCCCATTAGTATGGGTGATATGAAAACATGGCCATATACAGGATAAGTTCAAAGAGAGAGAGGATAGCATACCAACTCAGTGGGTGGATTTATTTTCAGATGTTGTTTTACCACCCATGGAAGCGAAATTCAAATAAGAGTTTCTTTAAGGGGAGAAGATTATAAGATCCTAGATTTTCATTTATGTAATAACCCTTTAATTTTAATCTATATATTTTTCAATGTAAAAATATAATCTCCAAGTGAGGTTATCAAGAAAACGAAAGTGTTTGGGGATTATTCATATCCTAGAACCTCGACATTAGAACGAAACAACTAGGTTTCACATTTATAAAAAATCATTTATCTTAGTCCACATGGCTAGTGAAAATACAGTGTTTCTTTTTAGGTAATTTCATATGGTTTTCAAGGCTGAATCAAACTGAGTGTGGGATACTTGGGTCATGAGATACTAATATAGAGGGTGTGCATGGGATATGTAGAGTTTTTTTAACCATTACCTATAGGTTTTCCGAGGTGTTATCCATGGCTATTAGGGTGTATATTGTTAGTTCATGGCTTGGATAATATTATAGACAAACAATATGACTTTTAAATCATCTATAAAATGAAATTTTTTACCCTAATCTATTTTTAGAACCCACTCATCCATATTTATTCATTTCCAGTGGGAAACAACTCCCATTACCATCTATTTGAGATCTCCCTTAAGCCTAACCTAGGATTTGGGTCTTTTACTCCACCAGACATCTAATTCTTGATATGTTTGTCACATTGGATAGAAACCCATAAGTTCTCTACTCCTTTGTCTCATTTCATCATTGTTCTTCCTATCAAGGGTGTTGATTTAGGGTGAACTCATATGCCCTATTTTCTGGTTGTTTATCTATTCTTTCACTTTCTCCCAATTTGGATCACACCAAAGGACACTACTGTATTAGTGTTCTACCTAAGGAATAAGGTAGGTAGTATATAACTTTTCACTAAGGTTTTTTTCTTATTTGACTATTTCCATCATGCCACATGTTAGACCTTCCAATTGATTCTTATAAATTAAATGATAATCTTTAAATTAATTATTTCACCTTGTCAGGGTTTCCCTTGTATAAAGTAATCATGCATATGAGTTTTTAACCTCAACCCATACAACAAATGTGGTGTGTTTCTTATATCTATAATGTGTTACACTACCACTTTTTGTTTTTGAGTCTCCACCCTTATAGTGGGAGAACCTATAAATTCTATGAGTTAGTATGAGAGTATCATGCCTCATTTTCCATTTTATTATATAATATTTATGTGAATAAATGGGTGATTAATTGTCAATTGTATATTGATATGGACACTAACATATAAAACATATTTGTTTTGATATTTTCTTGATTTTGGACATCTCGGTATGGAACTTGTGATGTCCCGGACCAAAATGCCACTTAACGGGTGCCCCAAACCCTATGGGCCACATTGACTCAATCACATCTTCCCTAACACCAGAGGCTACTGACTAGGATTGAGGGCCTAGGGTGTGTCCGTGGGAAGACTATGACATCATTAGTAGATTTTATCACATCATAAATAATATAAAGTAATAGTAAATTGTGGAAGAAATATAAATGTTATAAATAAATATATGAAGCAAACTGATGCAATAGATAAATGAGAATAAAAATAACTGTATCAATTTGAAAAGTTATGATGTAATTTCATGTCACTATAAAACTAAAAATCTTGGATACAAGTCAATAGACATAACATTTCTACAATGTAATGGAAAACAAAGACCACTCCAAGAATCTTGAGATCTAACATGGCCATCTACCATCAAGCTTCATCCTAACAGCACACAATCATGTTTTGGATGATGTATGCTTCCTTTGGTCAATACATGAAACCATATAATCTACCACAGGAACCAAAAAACACCCAGAGAGGGTGTGAGATAAATCTCAGTGGGCCACCACCAACAGTGTCTATAACATCTGGTCCATGTAATGGAATATAGCAGTGTGCAGGAATGAAAATATAAAGTAAATCAAGAAGTACAATATAAATAAATACCCAAGTAGCTACTTCATCCCTCAACTAGTTTCTGAACATGTATCCAATTCCTTAATTAAAAAATTACCATTTAATGTTAATAGGTCACATGAGGCATATCCAGCACTGACATCACCTCATGATAGTATAAGTAGTGAAGTTCCCAAGATGTAAGAAGGCAACATGAAAATGATATCCAGTGAGGGAGTTCAAGGGTAATGACCAAGTTAGAGTAAATCTCATGGAATTCTAACTTAGTAGTATATTAGCCTAATTAAGGGGTAATTATGCAACCCTACTTTTATTACAAACATAAACATGATTTATTACATAAAACTTCACTTGATACAACAAAGAAGATAGAGAGGTTTAGTGTCTTTGGGGATTAGGATCATTACATAAAAACTTAAAACCTGAAATACAACATCTTTATTGAAAACTTTCTTTACAAGACCATTACATTCCTTCGTACTTAGCATTGCATGGGATAACCTGAGGACACGCATAAGAAAAGGGTGAGCTATAAAGACCAGTAAGGGAGTACACATGGAATAACATGAGGAGTAAAATACATGTTAGACAATAGGCATATCAATAGAGCATAATAAAAACATGAACATAAAGGCATGCTAAAGCTTGATAATCATAACATGGAAATGTGGCAATAAAACTTAACATGAAATTAGCATGAGCCAAGGCTCATTGCACATAAAGCACGAGTAAACCCTCATTGAACTTGAATTATCATGATTCAACACTCATTGCACATGACATATCATGATACTATACTTTACCCAATGCATTGGAGTGCTATAAAGGTGCACCCTTCTTAAACATTTCATTTCATGCATAAGTGTGCCACATGGATCATAAAACATGGATTCATAAAACACAATCATTTATTCCACGATAAAGGAATGTGGAATTCATACATGAAAATTTATAATCAATAAGTAAATGTGCATAAAGGTTAATACCCTTTATGGATAAATGGGCATGGTATTCACTACACAATGACATTGGCTTAGAAAATCGGTGCGATTTCGACAGCGTAACGGCGTGACATAAGAATTCATAAAAATTGGTTGATAAGAGAGAAAGGGGTTCCTCATCATATTTACATGTAATGGAAAGTAAGTAGGTCATATAGATACATGTACCAACAATTGTAATGGAATTTATATTCATGATACAAAAGTATTTCATGAATGTAAAAGAAGAGAGAGAAGTTCCTTTCGGAATTTCGGCATAGTAACGGGTGTACATGGGAGGCATTTAATGAGAGAGAAAGGGGGTCTCCCATCATTCAAACATAAAGAGGGTAGTATGAGGGAGGTGAAAAACCATAACCCAACATTCATAATTGAAATTAAAATGGAAAAACAACTTAATGAAAATTGGACAAAAATGAGAAAGGAAGAAAAAACCCTTACTTGGAAGTGTGCTTCCAAAGGCTAGAGAGAGGCTTGTGAGAAAATTCTTGGGAGCTTGGGGAACCATGGGAGGATTATAGAGAGATTAGGTCAGAGTTTGGACGATCTCCAAAGTCTTTGAGTGAGGAGGAAGTGGGAGCTTGGGTGGGTTTATATAGGAAAGGTGAGGGAATTCTTTATTATTTAGGTTTGGGACCCCTTATATTAAATTAATCCAAACCAGAAACAATCCCATGGTTTTTGCCCATGGTTTTTGGAAAAGGGAATAGGAAAAAAAATATTTTATAAGGCCAAAGTCCTAAATTCTTAAAATAATAGGGTTGCTTATGTGGAGGTGAGTCACACTCCCATGGAAATTAATTTAAAAAGACAAGGTGTTTAATAAGTCTTGAGGGGTCCATTAATGCTTTGAAAAGTAAGTCAAACTAACCAAAAATCACATTATTTTAATGGTAAAACATATATTGGCTGAACATAAAGATTATAGTAATTTATTACATCACTATTGGGTCATTATGATGTCATAAAACACATTATATATTTAAACGGTATTTAATTTTTACCCAAAAATTTGACTGTCTCAGAAAATTATGAAAAATTCACCGTTGGATAATTTCAACATACTGATTACAAAAATAACATTTATTTTATCTAAATAATTTTATAAATATTTTAATTTTAACTTTTAAAATAAAAACCGACATTTATCGAAAATTCACGGGTTTTGACAAAAATGGCTTTCAAACCTTAATAAAAATTATAATTGCATTCATAAAATTATATGATCATAATAAAATTAATATAATAATAATAATTATTATAATAATAATATTTTCTTAATATATTATTTAATTCAAAAATCCCTTAATTTAATAAAATATATTTCTTAATTAAATAATAACTAAAAATACCATTTGTACTTTAAAAACTATTTACAATTTATCAATAATTACAAGAAATTATATTAATTATTATATAAAAAAAAAATATTGTATATGAACATAGTACTATCGATTAGTTACATAACCCCTTAAAACAGCCGCATAAGACCTAAGGGTATGGTGTGCGATGGTGATGGACTCTTGGGTTGGCTCGGATAACATCACTTGAGTGGTAATTTCTATCAACTTCCACTTTTTCCGTAGACGGTCTCGTTCAAGCTTAACATGATGAAGCTTATCTTGGGCTTGGTCAAGAGTGAAGCCCAAGTACGCCACCTCTTTTTTGAGCTCCGACAAATGGGCTTCGTATGGAGCAATTCTACTGGATGAGGCCATCGTTTCTTTTGTCAGAATAAATTGGATTTGTTAAAGCCCTATATTTATACTAATCATGTGATCACTGTTCAATAGATATATTAGAAACTATCAAAATTCTTAACATAAAACCAAAGAAGTTGAAATTTTATATAAACATAAAGATACATTTAATTAGATCAAGAGGGATTTCTATTAATCAAACTTTGGGTCGTTACAATATTCCCCCCTTAAGAAATTTCACCCTCTAAATTTTCCTTTTCCCACACTAAAACAGATGTGGGTAACTCAGCTTCATTATTTCCTCCGATTCCAAAGTCGCTTCTTCAAACTTGTGGTTTCTCCACAACACCTTAACGAGGGGCATTGACTTATTTCGTAGAATTTTTTTTCTACGATATAATATCTTCACTGGTTGTTCCTTATAAGAAAGATCATCTTCCAATTATACCACCTCAGAAGAGAGTACATGTGAAGGGTCCGGTATGTACTTCCTTAAGAGGGATACATGAAAGACATCATTTAATTTGGCCATAGTAGGTGGCAGTTCTAGTCGATAGGTCACAGCCCTGACATGATCAAGAATCTCGAAGGGGCTGATGTACCTTGAAATTAACATCCCTTTCTTTCCAAACCTCATGACCTTCTTCTATGGAGATATGCATAGAAAAACCATGTCTCCAACTTTAAACTCAAGGTCTCGTCGACGATTATCTGCATAACTCTTCTGTCGACTCTGGGCTGCCTTGATATGCTGCTGAATGGTTTTCACCTTCTCCACCATTTCTGGTCCAAGTAGCTTATGTTCACCGACCTCATCCCAACATGCCGGTGTTCTACACCTTTTCCCATACAGGGCTTCATATGGTGTCATTTGGATGCTTGAGTGGAAACTGTTATTATAAGAGAACTCAACCAGAGGAAGATGTTGATCCCATACTCCTTTAAAGTCCATTGAGAACGCTCTCAACATATCCTCAAGTGTTTGTATAGTCCCCTCGGATTGGCTATCAGTTTGAGGATGATAGGCCATACTGAAGTTCAGTTCAGTATTCAGAGCATGTTGAAGACTATTCCAAAACAAAGAGATGAATCTTGGATCTCGGTCAGACACAATAGATAATGGTACTCCATGAAACCTTACCACTTCCCAGATATATATCTGTGACAGTTGATCCAATGAGAAATTCTCCCGAATAGCAATGAAGTGTGCAGTCTTTGTAAGATGATCCACAACAACCCAGATTGCATTGTTGCCTTAGGATGTCCACGGAAGTCCGGTGAAAAATTCCATGGTGATGTTTTCCCATTTCCATTCTAGTATGGGAAATGGTTGCACCATCCCCTTAGACTTCTGCCTCTCCGCCTTCACTTGCTGACATACCAGGCACTTTGATGTATATTCATCAATCTCCTTCTTCATATTATCCCACCAAAAGTTTTCTCAGACATCTCGATACATATTTTTGCTCCCTGGGTGAATAGAGAAATTTGAACTATGTGCATCATCCAAAAGTTTCTTCTTCAGCTCCGGACTTGATGGAACACATAGTCTTTTCCCAAATCGCACAATTCCTTCTTCATTAACATTAAACTCCGAGGATTTCCCTTTTTCGATAGCTTCCACTTTTTCTTTAATTCCCACATCATCCTTTTGAGCATCCTTTAACCTTTCCAAAAGAGACTGTTGAGAAATCATTTGTGAAAGGATTGATGATGTTCCCTTCTCTATGATTCCCATGTCCATATTCATCAAGTATAAGAAGATTGGATCATTCTCAATTATCATCATTGATAGAATTGCGGGATCCTTTATACTTAGGGAATCTGCCACCTTGTTCTCTTTCCCAGGGTGGTAATGGATTGAACAGTCATAATCCTTGATGATATCTATCCATCTTCTCTGGCACATATTAAGCTCTTTCTATGTGAATATATATTTAAGACTCTTGTGGTCAGTATATATCTCACATTTCTCTCTATATAGATAATGCCGCCAGATTTTCAAGGCATAGATCACCTCCCCCAACTCCAGATCATGCGTTGGATAGTTTTTCTCATGGATTTTCAACTGCCTTGAGGCATAGGATATCACTTTATCATTCTGCATTAGCACACATCCTAATCCCTTCTTCGAAGCATCACTTAATACCACAAAAAGTTCCCCACTTGTGGGTAAAGTGAGCACGAGCGCAGTGATAAGCCTCCTTTTCAACTCCTTGAATCTTTCTTCGCATTCATCACTCCAAGAAAACTTTATTCCCTTTTGAGTTAGCTTGGTAAGAGGGTTGGACAATCGTGAGAAATTTTTCACAAATCATCGATAATATCCAGCTAACCCCAAGAAGCTACAGATATCCGTTACCGATGTTGGCCTCAGCCATCCCTCAACTGCATCTATTTTAGAGGGATCCACAAATATCCCATTACTTGTGATGATATGGCCTAAGAATGAGAATTCCTTCAACCAGAACTCACACTTTCTGTACTCTTCATAGAGCTTCTCCTTGCGCAAAGTCTCTAGTATAGTTCTTAATTTCCCCTCATGATCCTCCTTGGTTTTGGAGTATATTATAATATCATCTATAAAGACTACCACAAATTTGTCTAGGTAATCTCTAAAGACTCTATTCATTAAGTCCATGAAGATTGTTGGAGCATTAGTGAGTCCAAAAGCCGTTACTATGAATTCATAGTGCCCGTATGTTGTGCGAAAAGCAATCTTGGGGATATCTTCCTTCTTCACCCTTACTTGATAATATCCCGACCGCAAGTCCACCTTGGAGAAGTATTGGGCTCCACGCAGTTGATCGAACAAGTCATCAATTCTTGGGAGAGGATACTTGTTCTTTATCGTGATTTTTTTAAGTTCACAATAATCGATGCAAAGCCACATTGACCCATCCTTCTTCTTGATGAAGAGGACTGGTTCACCCCATGGTGAAGCACTTGGGCGTATAAACCCTTCATCTAGATTCTCTTGTAGTTGTTTCTTCATCTCTTCAAGATCTACAATAGCCATTCTATATGGAGACTTGGATATTGGTAAAGCCCCGGGAGTAAGTTCAATTGAGAATTCAACATCTCTTCTAGGAGGAAGACCAGGCAGTTCCTCGGGAAACACTTCAGCAAATTCCCTCACAATAGGCATTTATTCAAGGATGGTTTCTTCCTTGGACTCAATAATCTAAGCCAAATACGCATGATCATAGGGCAGTAATATCCACGCTTGAGATGCTGGAGCTAAAAGCGATTTATCTTCCTCGTTACACTTGTAAAGAATCGGGGGTCGATTCTCCATATGGAGTGTGATTTCCCTCTCCTGAAAATTTATGTTGGATCTATATAAGGAAAGCCAATCCATGCCAAGAATTGCATCAAATTCCACTGGAGGGAGTATGACGAGGTTCTCTGGGAAATTCAATCCACAGATTATAACAGGGGAGGACTTATATTCAAGGGATGCAATGATTGCCCCATTTACCGTACTCACTAAAATCTTCACTTCCATGATTTGTGGTGGTGTTGGGATTGTTCAACTAAAATTTCGAGATATAAAATAATGCGTAGAACCTGTATCAAAAAGTACGTTCACTATTCTTGAATGAATAACTAGCGTACCTGTCACCACTTCTTTGTCAGGGTTCACTTCGGCAGAAGTGATGGAAAAAGCTCTTTTTTGTTGCCTTGGAGGTTGTTGGTTGTCTCTGAAAACCCTTGGATTAGGGCACTGATTTGAAAAATGACCCGGTTCATTGCATTTGTAGCATTGAACAACGCGTTGAGGTTCGAACGGAGTGTTCCTCTCCTCTATCGCAGCCGCGAGTCTTTCTTTCCAAATGTTAACAGCTAGGTTCCCTTCTCTTCCACACCTAAAGCATTTCCTCGTCCCCTTAAGGCAATTTCCAGGGTGGTTCTTTCCGCACTTTTGGAAAGTGTTGTGATGGATCTTCTTAGCATCGTTGGATTTATCCATCAGACCGCCAACATTGAATTCTACCTTATTCTTCTTGTCCCCATGATACCCATGTGATTATATGATCTCCATTTTGACCTTGAGGGCACATCAGACAATTTCCTCATAGCTGTCGAAGTCACGGATTGCTAATGCTTTCCGCAGGCTAGGCTTCAGCCCACCAAAGAAGCGGTCAACCTTTCATTTGGGGGTAACGACAAAGCCGGAAGCATATCATACAAGCCTTGTGAAGTTTTCCTCGTATGCTCCAACAGATTCTTCGTCTTTTTTCTTGAGGGAAAGGAAGTCCCTTTCCATCTTAAGCCGTAGGGTGCACGGAAAATATTTATCGAAAAACATCTTCTGGAAATCCTTGTATTCCAATGCCTCAATATCCTCCTCAGGCATCGTATTTTTTATCAACGTCCACTATTTATCAGCTTCACCCTCCATACGATAAGCTGCTAGGAGAGCCTTCTTGTGTTCAGAACATTGAAGGATGGAGAAGATCTTTTCAATGGAGTTGATCCATTGTTCAGCGATCGTGGGATCAGATGATCCACTAAAAGTAGGAGGCCTTTATCTCATGAAGCTCTCGATATCGACTTGTTCTTTCTTAAGGGGGTTTGGACATTACTCTTGAACCGTGATTATATTCAATTATTGAGTTAACTGAGAGAGAATTGTGAAAAAGTTCATGATTCCTGCTCCCATTAGATTGGACATCTCATTAGTACAGTCATCACACTGATCTTCACATTAGTTGTTAGCCTGAGTCCTCCTATTACCGGCCATTGGCTGGAATAAAAGGAATGTTAGGGGGTAACACATAAAGGTAATCCAAAGACAAAAGTTGATGACTTATAAATAAACTTTTATTTCCTTTACTCATGAGTCTATAGGCTTCAATCTAGGCTTTTCTTGATCTACTTTCTAACATATATTCTTAGGGGAATTTTTTTAATTCCCTTAATAAGGGTTCATACTAAGATTGTGAATTTATCAAAACATATCCCCCGGGAGTGTCGTAACCAAGAGTGCAGCAAGGCCCGTTGTCATGCACCAGTTCCCGTTCGAGTCTAGCTCAAAGCGGTGTTTTCGGGTTTTACCCCTAGGATACATCTGTTCCAGAGCCGCCTCTACCTACTCGTATCCAAACAGGGATGTATTTGTTTGATAAACCACTTACTCAGTACTTACCAAAACTTAGGGATGTTTTTATTATAATTATTTTTTTCTCTAAGGCTTTACTAGGGTTTTCTAATCCTAATCCCAAAAATAACTAAACCTATCCTCTGATACCAAGTATGCCAACCCTGCTTTTATTACAAAATTAAACATGATTTATTACATAAAACATCACTTGATACAATAAATAAGATCGATAGGTTTAGTGTCTTTGGGGCTTAGGATTATTACATAAAAACTTAAAACATGAAATACAACATCTTTATTGAAAACTTCCTTTACATGACCACTACATTCCTTCGTATTTAGCATTGCATGGGATAACCTGAGGACATGCATAAGAAAAGGGTGAGCTATAAATCCCAGAAAGGGAGTACACATGGAATAACACGAGGAGTACAATACATGTTAGACAATAGGAATATCAATAGATCATAAGAAAAAAACATAAAGGCATGATAAAGCATGATAATCATAACATGGAAATGTGGAAACAACACTTAACAAGGAATTAGCATGAGCCAAGGCTCATTGCACATGGAGCATGAGTAAATACTCATTTCACATAAAGCATGAGTAAACCCTAGTTTCACTTGAATTAGCATGATTCAACACTCATTGCACATGACGTATCATGATACTATACTTTACCCAATGCGTTGGAGCGCTATAAGGGTGCACCCTTCTTAAACATTTCATTTCATGCATAAGTGTTCCACATGGATCATAAAACATGGATTCATAAAACATAATAATTTATTCTATGATAAAGTAATGTGGAATTCATACATGAAACTTTATAATAAATAAGTAAATGTTCATAAAGGTGAATACCCTTGATGGAGAAATGGGCATGGTATTCACTACAAAATGATATTGGCTTAGAAAATCGGTGCGATTGCGGCAGCGTAACGACGTGACATAAGAATTCATAAAAAATGGTTGATGAGAGAGAAAGGGGTTACTCATCATATTTAAATGTAATGGACAGTAATTAGGTCATATAGATACTTATCCCAACAATTTTAATGGAATTTAGATTCATGATACAAAAGTATTGCTTGAATGTAAAAGAGGAGAGAGAAGTTCCTTTCGGAATTTCGGCATAGTAACGGGTGTACATGTGAGACATTTAATGAGAGAGAAAGGGGGTCTCCCATCATTAAAACATAAAAAGTGCAGTATGGGGGAGGTGAAAAACCATACCCCAACAGTCATAATTGAAATTAAAAGGCCAAAACAACTTAAAGAAAATTGGACAAAAATTAGAAAGGAAGAAAAAACCCTTACTTGGAAGCGTGCTTCCAAAGGCTAGAGAGAGGCTTTTGAGAGGCTTCTTGGGAGCTTGGGGCACCTTGGGAGGATTCTAGAGAGATTAGGGAAGAGGTTTTACTAACTCCAAAGGCTTTGAGTGAGGAGGAAGTTGGAGCTTGGGTGGGTTTATATAGGAAAGGTGAGGGAATTATTTATTATTTAGGTTTGGGACCCCTTATATTAAATTAATCCAAACCACAAACCATCCCATGGGTTTTTCCCATGTTTTTTAGAAAAGGGAAGAGGAAAAAAATATTTTATAAGTCCAAATTCCGAAATTCTTAAAATAATAGGGTTGCTTATGTGGAGGTGAGTCACACTCCCATGGAAATTAATTTAAAAAGACAAGGTGTTTAATAAGTCTTGAGGGGTCCATTAATTCTTTGAAAAGTAAGTCAAACTAACCTAACATCACATTATTTTAATTTTAAAACATATATTGGCCGAACATAAGGATTATAGTAATTTATAAAATCACTATTGGGTCATTATGATGTCATAAAACTCATTATATATTTAAACGGTATTTAATTTTTACCCAAAAATTTGACTGTCTTAGAAAATTCTAAAAAATTCACCGTTGGATAATTTCGACATCCTTATTTTAAAAATAAAATTTATTTTATCTAACTAATTTTATAAATATGTTAATTTTCACTTTTAAAATAAAAACCGACATTTATCAAAAATTCACGGGTTTTGAAAAAATGGCTTTCAAACCTTAATAAAAATTATAATTGAATTCATACAATTATATGATCATAATAAAATTAATCTAATAATAATAATAATAATATTTTATTAAAATATTATTTAATTCAAAAATCCCTTAATTTAATAAAATAGATTTCTTAATTAAATAATAACTAAAAACACCATTTGTACTTTAAAAACTATTTAAAATGTATCAATAATGATAAGAAATTATATTCATTATTATATAAAAAAATGTACATGAACATAGTACTATCGATTAGTTGCATAACCCCTTAAAACAGCCGTATAAGACATTAGGGTAAGGTGTGCGATGGTGACAAACTCTTGGGGTGGCTCAGATAACATCGCTCGAGTGGTAATTTCTATCAACTTCCACTTTTCCTGTAGACGGTCCCGTTCAAGCTTGACATGATGAAGCTCAGCTTGGGCTTGGTCAAGAGCGAAGCCCAAGGACGCCACCCCTTTTCCGAGCGCCGAAAAATGGGCCTCGTATGGAGCAATTCTACTGGATGAGTCCATCTCTTCTTTTGTCTGAGTAAATTGGATTTGTTAAAGCCCTATATTTATACTAATCATGTGATCTCTGTTCAATGACTATATTAGCAACGATCAAAATTCTTAACATAAAACCAAAGTAGTTGAAATTTTATATAAACATAAAGATACATTTAATTAGATCAATAGGGATTTCCATTAATCAAACTTTGGGTCGTTACAGTAATAGTGTAATCCAAGGTGAATAATCCAAGGCATTTCACAATAAATTTCCTATCGAATTCAATATTATCGACCAAGGTAAAATAGGGATAAGAAAATATAGGGCCTATTGGGATTTCACCATTGAGCCTACTAGTAAATGCAAGATCCAAGGATCATATCCAACTTATCCTCTAATAATGAAAAGTACCCTATGGTAGTATAACAGGAATCTGAGGAATAGACAACAACAAGAGTCTAGGTGGGTATCAACCTAGTCCAACCACATCCTTGAATCAAAATGGTGTTCCTGAGACCCAAGGTATTCTCCTCTTATAATCCAAGGCTAGCTCAAGTCCGTCCATTCATATTTGATATTATAATCATGTAATAATTCATTTGGTTCATGTATTTCCTTCCATTAGTGTGGATAGGTTAATTATATTTGAAAACATTTATTTATTAGACCAAACCTTTTCTTCCAATAGTGTGGATAGAATAAGTAGAGTTGAAACCATTTAATAAAGTATTAAATTAACTATTAAATAATATTAATTAAATCATTTACAATAATACCTCCCATTAACAATGAAAGGGGTTCTATGAACATGTAACCTTAATTCAAACTCATTTGTTAAGGCCAATATATATACATAGTTTACTTTCCATTTGATATTACACATTTAATAATCATTTCGAAACACTTACCTTAGGATGGTCATGTGGTGAGAATACATGGTACATAATAGTATGTAATTATCATCCACAAAAAGTCATTTATTATTGGATGAATCGTGTTTAGGAAGGTCAAGAAAAGGCACACCCAAATGGTGGCTCAAATGTGCCGAAACACTAAAAACCCAATATGGAATAACATTCAACATGAGGCAGATTGAGTTGAGGGTGTAACCGCTAAAAACAAATTACATATTTGGAAAGATCATAACCATATGATTCTATCAAATATAATCATAGCATGTAAATTTAAGAAATTGCTTCCAAAAAAACTGGTGGGTCCCACATGAACTTTCCAAATCAATGAACTTTTGGGATAAGTTATAGACCAACCACCTTAGGGTTGTACGATCATTATCCTTCGGTATCAGCCCTTGATTTTCCTTGGATCAGAGTATATATAAGGAATGGTAAAAAATGATCAAATGGTGATTTCTGGGTCGAGAGAAAAATAGAAGAATAACAGCTAAAGAGGACTCAATTAATTTCTGTTGTGCATCCAACGTGATGAAGAAAGCTCAATTAGATGTCAGATGATGGATATCTCTTGATTCCAAGTTTAGATCTTCATAAATCCCCAAATTGAGAGAGAAATAGGTTAATCCCATATAAACTCTGATTATGACGGAAGGGGTGTCTTAATAGATCAATAAAGGAAAAACTAGAAAAATTCTCCATAAAATTATCCTATGCATAGTTTTTCTGCATGGTTTATCAAACCGTGTGCAAACTGTACGGGACAGCTCTACCTGGACAGTTTGGTTCGCTCTATTTGTCAAATCATATGCAACTGATGCACGGGTACCTAGGGAAAATGGGCACTAGAATGGTTAGGCTGTATGGCCAGTGCCAACCATGTGAGGTGGCTCTGTCCTAAAAAACACCATCTACATGGTTTGTCAAACTATGCAGAAATCCCACACAGTTTACTCTAAACCATGTGTAGAGTATGTTCTCTCCAAAAATATGGGTTCTGGGCTTCGAACATGCCTGAGACACCCTCAGAACCATTACTAACTCATTAGGCATCCACATTAGGTCCAATGTATAGATTTAGAGCAAAAATTAAAGGATCCATGCTTGAATGAAAAATTGGGTTCTTATAGTATTCCCCCCTTAAAAGAACCCCCCCCCCACCCGATTTCTCCATCCAAGGGTAAAGAAGAACTATTTGAAAACAACTTTGGCCATTGAGTATGTACATCAGCATCCCTCTCCCAAGTCTCATCATGTACTCAGTCGTGCTGCCATAACACCCGTATGAGAGGGACATACATTCCTTGTAGAACCTACGTGCTTCATTCAACGATGCGTAATTGATACTCCTAAAATGTGTCATCAGCATCTAACTCAATTTTCTAGGGGTAAAAGGTATGAGATGGGTCAGAATGATATTGGCTAAGTTGTGAGACTTGAGAGATGTCGTGGATGACAAGATACATCTGAGGTAGTAGCAACTGATAGGCTACTAACCCGACTCTCTCTATAATTTCAAATGGCCTGACATAATAAGGATACAGTTTTACCTACTTTTTTAACCATCTATGCCCTATACTAGGTGATACCTGAAGAAAAACAAAATCCCCAACCTCGAAATCAATAGGTCCTCGATGACGATCGATATAAGATTTCTGTCTAGACTGAGCAATATTCATACGCATTCTGATTAGCTGAACCTATTTTGAAGTCTCCTAAAAGAGATGAGGACCTATTAGGGATGCCTCATCATCTTCTAGCTAGCACAAAGGTGAACAACATGGCCTACCATATATGGCCTCAAAAGGTGCCTTTGGAATCGTCGCTTGAAACAATTATTATAATAGACCTCAACGAGGGGAATATGATTCTCCCAAGAACTGCAGAAATCAAGGACACATGCTTGGAGGATATCCTCTAGAACCTGTATCATCTATTCCAATTGTCCATCAGTCTGAGGGTGAAAACTATTCTTAGTAGCACCTATGTCCCCATAGATTTATGCAAACCCTCCCAGAACTGTGAAGTGAAATGAGCATCCTTATTTGAAATGATAGTACATGGAACCCCATATAGTCATATGATCTCACAAACATATAGTCTTCCTAGCTCATAAACTGAGAAATTCTCCCAAATTAGAATAAAGTGAGATGATTTACTTAGTTATTAAATGACTTCCCAGATAGTATCCCTACCCCTCAGCGACCTTGGTATACTGACTATAAAATCCATAACAACATCATCTCATTTCCATTCCCTGACTAGAAGCGGTTGTAACAAGCCTGGTTCTCTCTGGTGCTCCACCTTCACCTAAAAATAGGTGGAACACCTAGAGATGAAGCCTAAAATCTGACATTTCATTCCAGGACACCAATATTGGAATCTCATATCTCAATACATCTTCGAGATGCCTGTATGAACATCCCACTGAGAAGTGTGGTACTCATTCATCAATTCCTCTCTCATATATTCAAGAACCCAAAAACGTCTACATATAAGTAGGGAATCATCTCTGTCCCTAGACAAATCTGGAGGTGGGTTATCTCTGGATATACTCTTCCAGATAACCAAACATTCAAGATTTGAAAACATCACACTATTCTCCTTTTCAAGGAGGGAAGAGGTAAATGTTAAGGATGAAAGGTAATACTGCTTGTGACTATTATGAAACTCTATATGAAGTTGAGAAAAGAGGTCCATTAACCTCTATTCATCACTAGCATCATATACATCTTGTGTTTGAGTTTTTAGACTCAGTACATCAGTGACCACATTGCCTTTTCCAATCATATTCTCAAGCTCAAAATAAAAGGATTGTATATATTAAAACCATATCTATTTTATTAGGTTAAAATCATACTATGAAAGGATATAATTGCGGCTCTTGTGGTCTTTATACACCATAAAGCGCTCACCCAACAGACAATGTCTCCAGCAGGGTAAGGCATGGACAACGACAACTAGATCAAGGTTGTGTGTTGGATAATTTCTCTTGTGAGGACTCAATAGCTGAGATTTGTATGCAACAACTTTTTCTTTCTATATCAACACTACTCCTAGGTCAATGTATGATGCATCGCAGAAGACGATATAATCATTACCTAGTTCTGGAATAATTAGAAAAGGTGTCGATACAAGCCTCCATTTCCTCTCTAGAAAGAATTTCTCACAGTCTTCTGACCATGTGAACTTGATACCCTTCATTAAAAGACTAATAAAAGGTGAAAAAACTAAGAAAAGTCTTGTACCAAACTTCTATAATATTCCAAAAGCCCTAATAAACTCCTGATATCAAACACATTCTAGGGGTTTCTCCTAGGAAACTACATCGCTAACCTTTTAAGGGTTAACAGATACTCCTAATTCTGAAATTATCAGACCCATGAAGCGGACCTTATCAACCCATAAGTTGCATTTAACAAGCATGGAATAAAGATTATGCGCTCTCATTTTACACAGAATGATCTCAATATGTTTGGAATGGTCATTACAAGTGCGAGAATACACCAAGATTTCATCCACAAAGACCCAAACAAAAGATTCCAAATAGGGGTGGAAACCCCTATTCATCAAAGCCATGAAAATAGTAGGCACATTCATAAGACCGAACAACATAACAATATACTCATATAGAACATTCCAAATATGGAAAGATATGCGAGGTATGTCTAATGGTATGACTCGTACCAGATGATAACCCGATCTAAGATCGATCTTAGAGAACACCTTTTCTCCATGGAGCTGGTCAAAGAGATAATCTATTCAAGGAAGTGGAAACTGATTCTGGACCATAATCTAGTTCAACCTTATATAATGCATGCATAGATGAAGAGTTACATCTGTCATCTTAGAAAAAATCATGGGTGAACACTAAGAGAATGTACTAGGCCTTATAAAGCCTTTGTCCTCTAGGTCCTCTATTTTCCTATTGATCTCCTGAAGCTTAGTAGGTGCCATACTGTATGGGGAAATAGCCACTGGAGTTGCTCCTAGAATAAGATCAATTATAAACTCTACCTCTCTCTAAGGAGGTAAGCAAGAAAATTCATCAGGAAAGACTTCTCTAAAAGGATCAACTATTGGAGGGAAATATGTTTGAAGTAAACCCAAATCCTTAATGAAATGATTTTTGATCTGGGAAGTCACCCCCCCTAGACCATGATGCTTCAGTACAGCTCTACAAGCCTAGAAATACCTATCACCTTTGAAAATATAACAGAAGCCTTTTGGTGATGTAAAAGAAACCATGTGGTTATATCATTCTACAAAGGCGTGATAATGGACTATCTAGTCCATCCTAAGAATGACATCGAAGCCTATTATCTTGAGAACAAAGAGATTATAAAAGAAAGGGTAATTTCCTACCTCAAGGGGTTAGTTCTTTCACTGGCATATTCCCTTCGTCCATATTCCTAATGGTGTATCGAGGGTCATTACAACATAACAATATTATATATCTAGTTCAATACTTTCCATGATAGATACAAAAATGAAAGAGTTTGAAGAACAAGTATCAAGAAAGGTGGAGACAATAGTAGAGGCTACTATAATAATACCTAGTACTATAGATGGACCCATATCCTGATCCTCAAGTATTGGTTATAAAGCAAGCAACTAACCTGATCCACAGTCCTGTGCAACAGATGGACTGCCACAATCATGATTGCTCTACTAGCCCTGATGGGGATCAAGGACCAGAATACCATGACCATGACCTCCCCCTCAGCTAGACCTACTGGTGCTATTCCAACTCCCCACCTAACGTAGCGCAAAATAACTATCTCCAGAAGGTGGAGATAAAGTTGATCCATTTCCACTTGAAGCGGTTTAACGGTCCTAAAAATCGCTAAAGATAACCAATACAACCGCAAGCTCGGCACTCTATAAGTTCTCTATCACTATGGGGATTCTTATTCCCTGGTCTTCCACATTGATGACACACCACATATCTATCAAACTGGATACTCTGGCTACCACTACCATGACATAAATCCTTAATGGAATGTTTCCCAACACCATCAAAACTACTGGTATGACACGTCACTGATCCTTTAATGCCAGGACTCATTCCATCCCTCATGTCACTCTCAGTGATAAGGGTCTAATCAACTATTACAAAAAAGGTATAAAGGAGAAATACATTCACCATAGTTCTGATGGTGTACCAGATCCCATCCTCAAAACGTCTAGCACAAAAAATATCATCACCGACATGAAGTGGTGAAAAGTGCTGTAAATAAGTGAAACATGTTGAATATTCCATAACTGACATAGAACCCTTTTTGAGATTCATGAACTCTTTGGCTCTGTTAGCTCTCAATGCCTAAGGAAAGAATTGATCATAAAAGGTAGTCTGGAAATCGGCCCATAACATGCCCTGGTGATGACTTTCCTAGGCAACCACATCTCACTAATGCTTGGCTGAATCCTAAAGCATGTATGTAGCAAGCTTGACTCTCCAATATAAAGGCATTTCATGATGATCAAAGATAAACATCATTGACTCAAGCCAAGACTCAATAGCCTGAGAACCACCATTCCCTAAAAAAGTAGAAGGAGGATGTTGTTGGACCCCGTGGGTCTGATCAGCCATTGTAGGTGCAACCCATGGAGAACCATGCATGGACTGCATCAGGCGTAGGAAACTATCATGGACTTGGAAATCATTGCCTAAATCAGGTAAAATAGGTGGTGCCTCATGCGTAACTCTTTGAAGTAAGAATGGCGATTCAGGGCCCACATTATCTAGAGCATGGTCGTCACCACCCTTCTGGAGAATGACACGAGAACGTCGCAGCAGCATTGGTCTACAAATTCCAAGCACACAACTTAGAACAAGATTATAATCATAATGTAGCATCACTAAGGGATGTTGAAAATATGAAAACTCACTTCCCAAGGCATATTATCCAAACTATCCCATTAGATGGCCAGGTATCGGTAAGTGCTCAATTACAAGTTTCATGTCATTTTGTAGTTAATTACCAGGTTCACTTCTTTATGTTTTATAGACCTAACAATGCAGGATAAGGATGTAAAACCATTTCTTTTTATATTTTAGGATGAATTTTATAATGGATATTCATTTTCGATGAATTAGTTCTCACACACCTATCACCAGAAATGATATCCATTTCTTTATAGTATAATGGATTTACTTAGTAAATTATTCACCCCAACCCAAGAGGGCCCATACACCTTAAGAATATAGATAGGAAATAACTCAATCAAATACAAAGTAATAATAGTAAAATAAACTATCAAAATATTACTCAACAAACACAAGCATATCTGGAAATGAAAAGCATTGAAATGAATCTATATGCCATGAAAATATGCATTTCATGTCAGCTCTAAGTTCATATAATAATGAATTTAACAATGCTCATTTCCCTCATATCATTGGGCTAAGGATGAAGTAAATTCTAAAGAGTTTAATAATAAACTACACCACATATCATGCGCATCAACCAATGGTGAAATAATATCAACTATAATAGGTATAAGTATAATAAAAATTATAATTTAGGCAACTTTGTTTTTACCCTGAACATTGGTTCGTGACGCCCAAGAATGGCTTATGACCAAGTCCCACCTATTCCTATTCTCTAATCTATTATCTCCAAATAGTAAAGTAAGAAAGAAAACCACCTATGATACCACATTGTGACGTCCTGAACCTGGATGCCACTTAACAGGTGCCCTGAACCTAGTGGCCCACATTGACTCAAGCACATCTCCATGAATGCTAGAGGCTTTCAACTTGCAGTGAGGGCCTAGGGTGTGTCTGTGGGAATAATATGCCCCCATTAGCAGAGTGTAGCACAATGAAAGGCAAATAAAGGAATAGTAAATAATAGAAGCAATTTAAATGATATAAATAAATAGAGGAAGAAAATCAATGTAATAGATAAACGAGAATAATAATAACTGTATCAACTAGAAAAGTGATGATGTAATGTCATGTCATCGGAAAACTAAAAAACATGGATACAAGACAATCGAAATAACAGTTACACAAAGTAAATGGAAACATATACTACTCCAAGCATCCTGATATCAAACTCGATCATCTACTTTCAAGCTTCATCCTAATAGAACGCAATAATGTATTAGAAGCTATATGCTTTTATTTATCAATACCTGTAAACATGTAATCTACTTTGTATACCAAATGACACCCAGAGAGGGTGTGAGATAAATCTCAGTGGTCCACCACCAATAGTGTCTTTATCATTTGGCCCATGTAATGGAATATAGCAGTTTGTAGGAATGAATATATAAAGTAAACAAGCAGTAACATATAACTAAATACCAAAGTACCTTATTCAACCCTCAGCTGTTATCTGAACGTGGATCCAGTTCATTAATTAAGAAATTTCCATTTAATGGTAGTAGGTCATGTGAGGTATATCCATCACTGACATCACCTCATTATAGTATAATTAGTGATGGTCCCAAGATGTAATAAGGAAACTAAAAAATGATATCCAGTGAGGGAGTTCTAGGGTAATAACCAAGGTAATTTAATTCTCATGGAATGATAACTCATGAGTATTTGAGTCTAGATAAGGGGAAAGAGTGTAATACAAGGATATTAATCCAATTAATTATAGAATAAGGCACATATCGAAATCAAGGTGATCAACCAAGGTAAAATGGGGATAAGCAAAGATAGGTCCCTATGGGCTTTCACTGTGGCACCTACTAGTCAAAGCTAGATCAAAGGAGTGTATCTAAGTTATCCTGTAATAATTAAAAGGACCCTGCAGTAGTATACCATGCATCTGAGGTGGGTATCAACCTATGTAAGCTGCATCCTTGAATCGAAATGGGGTTCTTGATACCCAAGTTATTCTCCTCTTAGAATCCAAGGCGAGCTCAAGTCATTCCATTCCTATTTGATATTGTAATCATTTAATAATTCATTTGGTTCATCTATTTACTTCTATTAGTGTGGATAGGTCAATTAGAGTTGAAACCATTTATTTATTGGCCGAATCCTTGTCTTCCATTAGTGTGGATAGGCCAAGTAGGGTTGAAACCATTTAATCAAGTCTTAAATTAACCATTAAGGAATATTAATTAGAGATTTTCACTCAACTACCTTACATTAACCTGGAAAGGGGTGATACAGACATGTAACCTTAATTCAAACTCATTTGTTAAGGCCAAGATATATAATAAGTACACTTTCCGTTTCACATTTCACATTTAACAATCATTTGGAAGCACATGCCTTAGTAGGGTCATGTGGTGAGAATACATGTTATATTGGATTATGAAATTATCATAAGTAATTTATTATAGGAATACTCAACTTTAGGAAGGTCAAGAAAAGGCACACCTGAAAGGTGGATCAAATGTCCCGAAACACTAAAACCCCAATATAGCATAACCTTAAACAAGAGGCGGATTGAGTTGTGGGTGTAACCACTAATAACTAATCACATATTTTTAAAGATCATTACCATACAATTCTATCAAGTATAATTATGGAATATAAATTTAATAAAAATCTTCCAAAAAAATGGTTGGACCCATATGAGCATTCAAAAATCAATGAACATTAGGGATATGTTAAATACCACCCACCTTAGGGTTGTACAATCCTTATCCTCTAGTATCATCACTTGATTTTCCTTGGATTGGATTAGATCTAAAAAAGGAAAAAATTATAAAATGGATATATCTCGGTCAAGAGAAAAAAGAGATGAAGAACGACTAAACAGGACTCGAGTACTTACCATTGTGCATCTAATGTGATGAACATAATCTTGATCAGATATCGAATGATGGAGATCTATTGATTCCAAGTTTAGATCATAAAAAATCCGAAAATTGAGAGAGAAATAGGTCAATCCCGCATAAACTTAGATTAGGAAGGAATTGGTGGATTAATAGATCATTAAGGGAAAAAATGGAAAATTTTCCTAGAAAATTAGCATGTGAACGGTTTGTCAAACCGTGCACAAATCGTGTGGGACGGTTGTGCCCAAACTATTTGATCCACAAGGTTTGTCGAACTATGTGAAACCCATGCATGAGTTCCTGGGAAAAAAGGGGCACTAGCAAAGTTAGGCTGCAGAGCTGTGCGCCAACCATGGGAGGTGGCTTTGCCTGAAAAAACACCATCTGCACAGTTTACTCTAAATCATATGTAGGGTCTGTTTTTCTCCAAAAAATGTGTTTTGGGCTAAAAAAATCCCCATATACCCTTTTAACCTTTACTAACTCACTAGGAATCCATATTAGCTAAAAAGTAAAGATTTAGACCAAAATGTAAAGGATCTATAACTAGGTGAAAACTATGTTTTTACAGTACAAAACTTTTATTAAGGTATGGAACATCTGATTATTAAAGTATAGAACCTATTATTATTAAGTTATGGAAGAAATTTTAAAGTTATGGAACTGGTTACTTATCTATATGTCACTAACATATTATAAAGGTATGTAACCTGTTATTAATGTATGAAACATGTTACTTATCGATATGGCACCGACTTACTAGAAATGTATGGATCCTATTACTATGTTATGGAACCTAAGATTAATAAGGTGTCACACATAATATTTTAACACTATGGTACAATTGATAGTGGTCAAGGTTAGGAACATTTGAATTCTTAATACTTTTACATCTCAATGTTGGTCACCTTAGTTATATGACTTAGGAACTATCTCACACAGGCTTGTTACTCATATAAGATATGGATCATGAAAAGATGGTTTCTACCTACTATTGATACCATATATATATATATTGATAGTCATTACTCAAAGTCTACTTCTTTTATATCTTGTGCTATCAACTTATTATATTTTTCTTACTTATTACTTACATGTTAAACCTAGTTGTAGTTATTATTCATAGGTAATATTTGTTATAGATACCATTAGTGGTGGCCTACTAAGTATATCTAACACCAAATTTATGATAAAGATTGGTTCCCAAATATACTTCATGGATATATTTATGGACAGAGTAAAGTGATCAATTGACAATGTTTGATTGGTTTTTGCATGTGTAAGGGGATTCCTAGTCTGAGAAATGGCTCCTCATGCAATCTGAAGATAGTCTTTTAAATTTTTAGTTCATTTGGTATAGATATATGTATGATTTTGATTACATGTTTCTTATTCATTTTTTTGAGAGACATTACATTACATATTCTTTTTTTATTGCACTGATATAACTATTGATGACTTGTTTATTATTATCACCTGATGGTTTACATCTGTCGTTCATTCTATTAGTTTTTATTAAGCATCCACTATTCTGTTATCAATTTCTTACAACATTGTGTGACTCCAAATATGTGGGTATAGTCTCCCCATTGTACCAAATTGCACCATCACTGCATGTCGAGAGACCTTGGCATACATAGAGGCACCCTTGAGGCCATGTGACCCACCAGCTTGTAAAACCTTTTAGTGGATCCTAGGTCTGACCATTTCATATTATTCAAAGATTATGACTTTTTATTATTTGAAATATTAAAGTCAATGGAATCATATATTTAAATTAGATATATGTTTCATGTTCATACAATAGAAGTTATGTGTATGATTTATAAAGAATCATTTTATATTTTAGTCATTTCACATAACTTGACAAAAAATAAGGAGTTACCCAATAATATATTTTAATTTCATTATTACCATTAAAAACCCATGAAATATCATAATTTATTATTATTTTCCTTAATTAATTATTATTTATGTTTTTTAGCCTCCTATAAGGATAAAATTTAAAATAGATTAGTGTTATTCATGTTTTTGGTTTAACTGACCCATACATGAATGTTGTAAAACAAAATAATGATTAATAATGAATAAATATATCTTTAATTTTAATATATTATAGAAATATATTTAATATTATTTAATGTTGTTACGTTCATAAATAATTTTTAGGAAGATATAGTATATGAAGATAAATCAAAAATTTAATTCAAATTGTATTACCTATATTGTAGATATTGAATCCTCACATAGTGGACATCTTTGATTTGATGTACTTGTTACTTAATCATATGAAATATTTCTTCCTAACATGAATATTGGTCTTGATGGAATGAATTATGTAGATTAAGGGTATGAAAATGAACTACTATGTCACGACCGGTCCTCGGGGCCCGTGCCGTGACTACCCCAAGCCCGCCTTCCATAGGCCAGGGGCTGGCGACTAGCACCAATGCGTAAATCCTGGTAAAGGGAAGGCATTGCCTTTGTAAAGAAAACCAAAAACACCACAAAGAAAGCAAGCAGTAGAAGTAAACACTAAGTAAAACTGAGTACAACAGTAAGTGAGGAAAGTAAGTGGGCTAGTATACAAGCCCAAATTGAAAGTAAAGTACAACTGGAAGGGAAAACAACAACTGAAAAGAAAAGCCGCAACGCCGAGCTGTCCACTAGAAATCCCACCTGAAGGGTGGGTACAGATAGCCTCCACTGCTCCTCGGGTCCAGCTGACCGCTCCGAGTACGTCCTGCCCAGTGGTCCACCTCCAGGCACCGCCCTACTCCGCAAGCCTCAACCATGATCAGCACTGTCCGTCGTCTGCAACCAACATAACGTAGTGCGGGTGTAGCCCATGTAGGGGTGAGTATAAGCTATTCAGTAGGGACCCCGAGACCCCCGAAGGTCTCCCAGAATCCACGAAGGATAATCCAAAAAGGAAAGATACAATCACGAAGTAACATCCGACACTGCTTAGGTATATGCCCATACATATACCTAGGTCATCAATTCTCGTTCGGCTCCAACATCCGAACCCAAGTACAACCCAGTCCACACAGGAAAGCAAAACATAAATCCACACAGGATAGCACAACACAATCCACAAAGGAAAGCAAAACAAGATTCATCTCACACAGGAATACTTCTTCGTATGACGATAGAGATGATCAGATATTGTCACTGAATCATCTAAGCCGTCGGACCCACAAAGGATCGATAGGTACTAACCCCCGCAATGACCCACAAAGGATCTGACCAACAAAGGATCGATAGGTAACTAACCCCCGCAATGACCCACACAGGATCGGACCCACACAAGATCTGTAGGCGCTGGCCCACACAGGACCGCTGAGCGCTGACCCACATAGGATCGGACCCACACAGGATCGGTAGCACTGACCCACAAAGGATCGCTGAGTGTTGTAGTCGTCGTCTAATCCACTGAGGATCTCTGCACAGTCGTCGTCGTCGCAGTCGCAGCCAGCTCTAGGGTTCCCGCACACAGCAAGCTTGTTCGGGAGGGTCCGCTCCACGAGCCGAGAGGCTGATACATCAACTTACACATAGTCCAGATTTGATGTATCCAAAAGTTCCGTATCGTCAACAGGAACTCAACGTCGCAGACGGCGCATCAATCAGACGCCCAGTCTGAGAGTTATTGGCCTTTTCGTCCCAAGGGCGCGGTTGGTTTTTAAGACAAAACCAACCCGACCGTACTCCACCTGCGTCCAAACCTCGAGAGGAGTATTCCAAAAGATCTATCTCACTTAGAGGAATCCAAAAAAGTTGATGGTACGTCAATCGGACGTCCGCAGCTCATGATATGAGCATTTCCACTCCGAGGGCCCGGTTGGTTTCGTGTACGAACCAACCCGGCCGAACCCAAAGTATTCCGAAACCTTGAGTGTGATATACCGAAACGACCATCTCGATCCAAGGATCGCATTGCCACTGAAGGTACGTCGATCGGAGGCTCGTAGCTCAAGATACGGGCAAAAGACCGAAAAGGTCTGAAAACGGGGGGTCTGGGCCCGGACCGACCCGGCCTGGGCGGCTCGGCGCTGGCCGAGCGGCCGCGCCAAAGGAGCCGCCCCCCCCACCCCGCGCGCACGGGGGCTGCTTCGTGTCACCGGACGCGGCGCAAGGCCGCGTCCCTTCCCTCGGTCCCGCGCGGACGCGGGACCGGCGCTCGCCGCCGTGACTTCAGCCGCGGCGGGTCTTCCCGGCAGCGCGCCGGGTGCCACCGCTTCCTGGCGGCCGGCCGCTGCTGTCTGCCGCCTCCGGCCGCCGGCGCCGCCGTGCCGGCGTGGCGTGCCGGCGGGAACTTCCGCGGACCACCGGACGCGCTCCAGTGGTCCGTTTTGCCTGCGGTTTGCGCCTACGGCTCTCTCGGGATCCAAAATTTGCTACGAAGGCCTCCAATCGCCATTCCGATCCCATTTCGTAAACGCTGTTAATCCACGCATCAATGAAAATCCGCGGAGGGTTGTCGGGCCATGTTTGTTTGCCCCGCACCCTCCGCGTTAGGTGATATCAATTGGGAATAATAATCAACACATGAAAACATAACAAGGCACAATTTTAATAAATTAAAATTGAACCTAGTTCCCAAAAAAAAACTCCTGTAAACAAAAATTCCCGTCCCACATATAAAAAAAAACAAACGCGGATCAACTTGATGATGAGTTGATCCAGGTTCTTTGTTTTAGAAGGAAACAACCATGGGAATAAATATTATTCTCAAATAAAAACCCCTACCTCGAGTTTTCGTCGGACGTGAGTCCTTCGCGGGATTGACCGTCACAGAAGAAGAGGATCGTCGCGTCGCGGAAGGGGCGTCGCGTCGTCGCGGTACACGGCGTTGCGTCGACGATCTCCAAGGTTTAAAGAAAACACACAGATTTAATTTCACGAATTAAATCCATGTTGAGGATAAAATCCACGAAGGAAATTTAAAAGATCCGTAATCTTCTACCTCAAGTAGTTGATCGAAGATTTGTCACGGGGAAGGAACGTCGCAGAAGAACGTCGCGGGAGGAGAATCGTCGGCGTTCTTCGTCGCCTTTCATCGAAGTCCGGCGTTCTTCATCGGCGTCGATGCGTTCTTCGCGTTCTTCACGTTCTTCGTGAAGGAGGATGAAGATATAATTTCTCCAAATCCTCTCAAAAATCCGCACCCAAGAAATACGTGTGTTGGTCTTATTTTATTATTATACCAACAGTTTGAAAAAAAGTTAAGAAACAAACCATTAATTCAGTGAATTAATGGTAACGTCTTAACTGTCCAATTAATAGGGGCGTTAAGAGTTTTAGAAAACGCACCAGTTGACTTTCATTAAAGAGGAGTTTTCGCGGGTGTGTTACTTAGAGGAAAATAAACGGTGGGGCTCGTGCGGGCCCCACCTCACAAATATCATACCAAGAGGGTAGGATATTTTGGGTTCCACCCTATCCACTACAAATTATCTTAAGTAGCTTTAAGTTTCTTTAAGTGAAATAAAATAAATTGGTCGTAGTAGTTTATTTTATTTTATTCACTTAACCCAAAAAATTAAAAACCACACCCGAGCAAATGCAACTCCGGAAGAGGCGTTTCTAAGTAATTACCGGCACTGCGATTCCATCGGTGCCCTCAGAATTAGATTCTGAGCACCGATTCAAAAGTTAGAAAAACCCGCTCGTTCGTTCACTAAACGTACCCGAGCCAAACTTCGAAAAATGATTCCGGGCACACCGGGCCTCAGAATCACGTGCAGTCAGAAACTCCGTTCTTTTAAAATTCCAAATAAAATTAAGAAAAAAAATTTTCCTTGAAATTTACGGGTATTTACATCACTCCCACCTCAGGGATTTATGTCCTCGTAAAGATACATCATAAACTAGGGAAAAAAATGTGGGTACTGAGCACGCATCTGAGCCTCCCGCTCCCAAGTTCTCTCCTGGAGGTTCCCGTGCTGCCATCTGATGCACACAAGAGGAATCGATCGTCCACGTAGGACTCACTCCTGTCGATCCTCGATCTCCACCGGGACCTCCACAAAAGTCGCCCCGTCATCAACGTCTAGCTCCCCATGGTCAATGATATGCGACGGATCGTGCACGTATCTCCTTAGCTGGGATACGTGGAAGACGTCGTGTACCTAGTGCAACTGAGGTGGTAGAGCCAGGCGATAAGCCACCTCACCAATCCTGTTGAGGACCTGGAATGGTCCGATGAAGCATGGAGAAAACTTGCCACCTCGGCCAAATATCTGTAATCCACGTCGAGGTGAGACACACAAGAAGATGTGGTCACCATCCTCGAACTCTAGTGGCCTCCGCCTCTTGTCAGCATAAGACTTCTGCCGGTTCTGAGCTGTCCTCATCCACTCCTGGATGACCTGGACCTTCTCTGTCGTGGCCCGGACCATCTCTGGTCCCACAAGTGCTGACTCTCCAGGGTCTGTCCAACACAAAGGAGATCTGAATGGTCTGCCGTACAACGCCTAGTATGGTGCCATCCCGATGGTGGAGTGGTAGTTTTTGTTGTATGCAAACTCCACCAAGGGTAGGTGGTCCTCCCAGCTACGACCAAAGTCAAGGACACATGCGCGGAGCATGTCCTCGAGAGTCTGAATGGTCCTCTCCGTCTAACCATCCGTCTGAGGGTGAAAGGTGGTGCTCAGACGTAGCTGCGTCCCGAACGCCTCCTGCAACCCCTTCCAAAGCCGGGAAGTAAAGTGAGCATCTCGATCGGAGACGATAGATGATGGCACACCGTGAAGCCGTACAATATCCTGAACCTAGAGACGTCCCAAGCTCTCCACTGAGCCCTGCTCTCTGATGGGTAAGAAGTGAGCCGACTTGGTGAGTCGGTTGAAAATCACCCAAATGGAGTCGTGACCTCTGGAAGTTCATGGAAGTCCAGTCATGAAGTCCATAGATATCCCGTCCCACTTCCACTCCGGGACCTCCAAGGGCTGTACCAAGCCTGCTGGTACCTGATGCTTTGCCTTCACCTGCTGGCAGGTGAGGCATCATGAAACGAACTCTGCCACAACCTTCTTCATGCCCGACCCCTAGTGATGTCGTCTGAGGTCCTGGTACATCTTCGCCACTCCAGGATGCACCTCCAAAGGAGAAGTGTGAAACTATCTCAGAACCTCCTCCTGTAAAGCAACTAGTACCAAGGTACGTCCTCTGAAAAGGACGTCGTGCTCTTCTCCAAAGGAGAAACCATCAAGTGCCTGTCCTGAGGATATCTGTGCACACCGCGTCTCACAGTCAGTGTCCCCACGCTGTGCCTCTCTGACCCGCTGCAGTAGTGGAGGGGTGACTATGAGAGACGGAAGGAAAGATGCTCCATCTCTATCCACGAAGGATATCCGCAAAGTGGCTAGCTGATCTGTCACCTCCTCAAGTAGCTGAATTCCCGTCCTCCTGCTAAGAGCATCGGCTACTACGTTTCCCTTCCCATGAGTATAGACTATCTCAAAGTCATAGTCCTGGAGGAACTCGAGCCATCGCCGCTGTCTCAGGTTCTGGTCCTTCTAAGAGAAGATGTACCTGAGACTCTGATGGTCAGAAAAGACTGTAAAGAGCTCTCCCATCAGGTAGTGTCGCCATGTCTTCAGAGCGAAGACCACTTCTGATAACTCCAGTTCATGGGTAGCATAGTTCTGCTCATGCGGCCTCAACTAACGTGATCCATAGGTGATCACAGACCGCTCCTGCATCAGGACACATCCGAGTCCGGTCCCTGATGCATCGTAGTAGACTACGTACCCTACTCCCTCCTCAGGAAACCTCAAGATAGGGGCACTGGTCAATCTATATCTCAGCTCCTGGAAGCTCTGCTGACATCTGTCCGACCACACAAAGGGTTTCCCCTTCTTCGTCAAAGCTGAGAGTGGTGTCGCAAATCTGGAGAAGTCTGGCACAAATCTCCGATAGTACCTAGCTAGTCCCACGAAACTCCGCACCTCTGTCATGATCTTGGGTGGCTCCCAAGCTAGCACTACCTCGATCTTCACAAGATCCACTGCAAATCCCGCCTCAGAGATGACGTGCCCTAAGAAGTGGACCTCGCGTATCCAGAACTGACACTTCGAGAGCTTTCCATAAAGCTGGTGCTCTCGGAGTGTGTCTAGGACAACCCGTAAGTGGTAGGCGTGCTCCTCCTCAGTCGTCGAGTAAATCAAAATGTTGCCGATGAAGACCACGAAAAATTGATCGACGTATGGCTGAAAGATCTCGTTCATGAGACCCATGAACACTATCAAAGCGTTGGTCATGCCGAAAGGCATAACCAAGAACTCATAGTGGCCATACCAACATCTGAAGGCCGTCTTCTGCACGTCCTCATCCCGAACTCTGAGCTGATGATAGCCTAACCTGAGGTCTATCTTCAAGAACCACCGTGATCCCTTGAGATGATCGAAGAGGTCATCAATCCTCAGTAGCGGATACTTGTTCCTCACTTTCACCTGGTTCAGGTGATGATAGTCGACACAAAGTCGCAAGTTCCTGTCCGCCTTCTTGGCGAACAATATCGGGGAATCCCAGGGTGAAACACTGGGTCGGATGAAACCCTTGCCCTGCAAGTCCTCCAACTGTACCCGTAGCTCTCGAAGCTCAGCGGGGGCCATCTGATATGATGGAGTCGATATCGGGGCTATCTCGGGGTACAGGTCAATATAAAAGTCTACCTCTCTGCGAGGAGGTAGTCCTGGAACGTCGTCGGGAAAGACGTCCGCATACTGATCCACCACTGCAGGAAAACTAGGACTCCGCATGTCAATCGCTCCTAGGATGAGGCTAGCCAACTGATGAGTGATGGGCTATCCTCTCCTCTGCGAGATTCCATCCTGTGCTGCGAAGGATCCCTTCTTGCCGGTGAAGGTGAACCTGCTCCTGTCGGTGCGTACACATCGCACCTTGCGCCTAAAATAGTCAATATGTGCATGGACTGTAGATAACCAATCCATGCCCAAGATGACGTCGTAATGCCTCGACGCCGCTACAAGAAGATCCTAGCCGAAGCTCTCGCCTCCTAGAGTAAGCTCACACTACCGGCACTAGTGCATCATCGTCGAGTCTACTCCCATAGGAGTCTCTAGCCATAAGGATCGAGCCAATGGATCTGTCGGAATCTCCGAGCTCCGAACAAGGGTAGCGGCTATGAAAGAGTGACTTGCTCCTGTGTCTATAAGAACTACAGCAAGGGTGGAATAGACACAGATAATACCTCGAATCATCTCGGGCGCACCGTGGTCATAGGCCTCCGCTGCCTAGAGCTGTGCCTGTCTCTGCCCGCCAGCTCCCGGTGGCCGGGGTGGACCTCCTGGTGGTGGTGGTGGTAGAGCCTCAAAGCATCGCCCACCACCTGCTGCTCGGCCAGCCCCTCTGCCTCGTCCGCCTGCTCCCTGCGGACCGCCACGGTCGACCATCTGCCTCTGCCTGGGTGGCCCCTCAACCGTCTGCTGCTCCTCGGCACGGTGGGTCGGGCAGTCACCAGCCATGTGGCCCTGCCCACCGCATGTGTAGCACTGCCTGCCTCTCGAAAGACTGGCTCCATGCTGTGTGCCCCGCACTACTGAGCCAGTGTCCTGAGGTCGTCTGCCTGAGAGTCTGGTCTGCCTGGACCCATGAGTCATCCGTCGGCTGCCTGCCGCAGAAGACTCTGTTACGTGCCACCCCGCGGTAGGTCTCGCTGCTGATGAAGGCTCAGCAAGGAAGCTCTCGATCAAAAGGGTTCTCTCCAGTACTCCTGCTAGAGTTGGAATACTGAGGGAGATCAGAGATGCCCTGATCTCATGTCTCAATCCCTACTCAAAGGTTTGGGCCCGAAAGAATGGGTCCCGTACCATGTCTGTCGAGTAGCGCGAGAGATTGGTAAATCTCGCCGAGTACTTGGCGATCGTCAAGCTGCCCTGCCGCAGCTGAAGAAGCTCCTGGATGCGCACCGCACGGAGGGTGGCTCGGACGAACTCTGAGTGGAAGAGGCTCTCAAAGTCCGTCCAGAGAAGAGATGCCTCATCGTGCACCTGGAGCATCAAGCTCCACCATCAGCCCGCTGCCGCAGGCAGTAGGCTCGCTGCGAGGATCACCATGAGGTCTGCTGGTGTCCTCACTAACCGGAAAACTCGTACCACTGCCTCCAGCCAGTCCTCGGCTGCCTGGGGGTCCGTCTCCCCGCGGAACCTGGGCGGTCTCTGGCGCTGGAACTCATGCAGTGCACTAAGGCGACGTGCATCGTCAGCGGCTGGGGATGGAAGCATCAGTGGCTTGACGGGTAGGGGTACCGCCGGTGCCTCAGCTGTCAAAAGGCCCTGTACCGAGGCCTCGTCGCTCGGTGGGCTGTCGTCACGCTCAACTCTCGGAACCCTAGCTGGCTGTCGTCGTGGGGCCATCCTGAAAAAGGAAACAGATGCGCCACGGTCAGAACAGTATACCTGGTGAGCTGACACAAAGTAATCACAAAGAAAACTTGAAACACACACGCAATCAATGTTTTCGTGCATTAAGTCGGAAATCAGAAGTTAGGGTCCTGGTGTACGGATACGTCGGCCGCCGCACCAACACTGGACTCCCTGGACTGATAACCACACACAATACGCTAAACACCATTGCTTCACATAGAAAAAGATCAGAGTCCCAAGTTCTATGGTAGAACAGAACTCCTCTGATACCAATTTGTCACGAACCATCCTCGGGGCCCGTGCCGTGACTACCCCAAGCCCGCCTTCCATAGGCCAGGGGCTGGCGACTAGCACCAAGGCGTAAATCCCGGTAAAGGGAAGGCATTGCCTTTGTAAAGAAAACCACAAACACCACAGAGCAAGAAAGCAGTAGAAGTAAACACTAAATAAAACTGAGTACAAAAGTAAGTGAGGAAAGTAAGTGGGCTAGTATACAAGCCCAAACTGAAAGTAAAGTACAACTGGAAGGGAAAACAACAACTGAAAAGAAAAGCCGCAATGCCGAGCTGTCCACTGGAAATCCCACCTGAAGGGTGGGTACAGATAGCCTCCACTGCTCCTTGGGTCCAACCGACCACTCCGAGTACGTCCCGCCCAGTGGTGCACCTCCAGGTACCGTCCTGCTCCGCAAGCCTCAACCACGATCAGCACTGTCCGTCGTCTGCAACCAACACAACGTAGTGTGGGCGTAGCCCGTGCAGGGGTGAGTATAAGCTACTTATTAGGGACCCCGAGACCCCCGAAGGTCTCCTAGAATCCACAAAGGATAATCCACAAAGGAAATCTACAATCACGAAGTAACATCCGACACTGCTTAGGTATATGCCCATACATATACCTAGGTCATCAATTCTCGTTTGACACCAACATCCGAACCCAAGTACAACCCAGTCCACACAGGAAAGCAAAACGTAAATCCACACAGGATAGCACAACACGATCCACAAAGGAAAGCAAAACAGGATTCAGCTTACACAGGAATACTTCTTCGTATGACGATAGAGATGATCAGATATTGCCACTGAATCATCTAAGCCGTCGGACCCACAAAGGATTGATAGGTACTAACCCCCGCAATGAACCACAAAGGATCTGACCCACAAAGGATCGATAGGTAACTAACCCCCGCAATGACCAACACAGGATCAGACCCACACAGGATCTGTAGGCGCTGACCCACACAGGACCGCTAAGCGCTGACCCACATAGGATCAGAACCACACAGGATCGGTAGCACTGACCCACAAAGGATCGCTGAGTGTTGTAGTCGTCGCCGAATCCACTGAGGATCTCTGCACAGTCGTCATCGTCGCAGTCGTAGCCAGCTCTAGGGTTCCCACACACAGCAAGCTCGTTCGGGAGGGTCCGCTCCACGAGCCGAGAGGCTGATACATCAACTGACACATAGTACAGATTTGATGTATCCAAAAGTTCCGTATCGTCAACAGGAACTCAACGTCGCAGACGGCGCGTCAATCGGACGCTCGGTCTGAGAGTTATTGGCTTTTTCGTCCCAGAGGCCCGGTTGGTTTTTAAGACAAAACCAACCCGACTGTACTCCACCTGCGTCCAAACCTCATGCGTAGTATACCAAAAGATCCGTCTCACTTAGAGGAATCCAACAAAGTCAACGGTACGTCAATCGGACGTCCGCAGCTCAAGATATGAGCATTTCCACTCCGAGGGCTCGGTTGGTTTCGTGTACGAACCAACCCGGCCGAACCCAAAGTATTCCGAAACCTTGAGTGTGATATACCGAAACGACCGTCTCGATCTAAGGATCACATCGCCGTTGACGGCGCGTCGATCGGAGGCTCGTAGCTCAAGATACGGGAAAAAGACCGAAAAGGTCCGAAAACGGGGGGTCTGGGCCCGGACCGACCCGACCCAACCCCCTGGATCGGCCCGAACCGGGTCGAACCGACCCGGGTCCGGGTCCGACCCGGCTGGGCGCGACCCAGCCCGGCCTGGCCTGGGCGGCCCGGCCCGGCCTTGGCGGCTCGGCGCTGGCCGAGCAGCCGTGCCAAAGGATCCCCCCCCCACCCCCCCCCCCCCCCCGCGCGGGGGCTGCTCCGTGTCACCGGACGCGGTGCAAGGCCCCGTCCCTTCCCTCGGTCCCGTGCAGACGCGGGACCGGCGCTCGCCGCCGTGACTTCAGCCGCGGAGGGTCTTCCCGGCGGCGCGCCGGGCGCCGCCGCTTCCTGGCGGCCCGCCGCTGCTGGTCGCCGCCTCCGGCCGCCGGCGCTGCCGTGCCGGTGTGGCGCGCCGACGGGAACTTCCGCGGACCACCAGATGCGCTCTGGTGGTCCTTTTTGCCCGCGGTTTGCGCCTACGGCTCTCCCGGGATCCGAACATTGCTGCGAAGGCCTCCAACTGACCTTCCGATCCCATTTCGTAAATGCCGTTAATCCACGCATCAACGAAAATCTGCAGAGGGTTGTCGGGATGTGTTTGTTTGGACCGCACCCTCCGCGTTAGGTGATATCAATTGGGAATAATAATCAACACATGAAAACATAATAAGGCACAATTTTAATAAATTAAAATTGAACCTAGTTCCCAAAAAACAACTCCCGTAAACAAAAATTCCCGTCCCGCATATATAAAAAAAAACAAACGCGGATCAACTTGATGATGAGTTGATCTAGGTTCTTTGTTTTAGAAGGAAACAACCATGGGAATAAACATTATTCTCAAATAAAAACCCCTACCTCGAGTTTCGTCGAACGTGAGTCTTTCTCGGTATTGACCGTCGCGGAAGAAGAGGATCGTCGCGTCCTGGAAGGGGCGTCATGTCGTTGCGGTACACGGCGTCGCGTCGATGATCTCCGAGGGTTAAAGAAAACACACAGATTTAATTTCACGAATTAAATCCATGTTGAGGATAAAATCCACAAAGTAAATTTAAAAGATCTGTAATCTCCTACCTCAAGCAGTTGATCGAAGATTTGTCGCGGGGAAGGAACGTCGCAGAAGAACGTCGTGAGAGTAGAATCGTCGGCGTTCTTCGTCGCATTTCGTCGAAGGCCGACGTTTTTCGTCGGCGACGATGCGTTCTTCGCGTTCTTCGCAAAGGAGGATGAAGATAGAGTTTCTCCAAATCCTCTCAACAATCCGCACCCAAGAAATACGTGTGTTGGTCTTATTTTATTATTATGCCAACAGTTTGAAAACAAGTTAAGAAACGAACCATTAATTCGGTGAATTAATGGTAACGTCTTAACTGTCCAATTAATAGGGGAGTTAAGAGTTTTAGAAAATGCACCTGTTGACTTTCATTAAAGAGGAGTTTTCGCGGGTGCGTTACTTAGAGGAAAAGAAACGGTGGGGCTCGTGCGGGACCCACCTCACAAATATCCTACCAAGAGGGTAGGATATTTTGGGTTCCACCCTATCCGCTACAACTCAGCTTAAGTAGCTTTAAGTGGATTTAAGTGAAATAAAATAAAGTTGCCGCACCACTTTATTTTATTTTATTCACTTAACCCCAAAAATTAAAAAACACACCCGAGCAAACGCAACTCCGGAAGAGGCGTTTCTAAGCAACTACCGACGCTGCGATTCCATCGGTGCCCTCAAAATTTTATTCTAAGCACCGGTTCAAAAGTTAGAAAAACCCGCTCGTTCATTCACTGAACGTACCCGAGCCAAACTTTGGAAAATGATTCCGGGCACACCGGGCCTCAGAATCACGTGCTGTCAAAAACCGAATTCTTGTAAAATTCCAAAGGAAATTAAGAAAAAAAAATTTCCTTGAAATTTACGGGTCTTTATATACTATTATGTTTTGGAATGGGTGGAGAATTTCCCCTTCAGTAGTAAAAATATGGGGCATTTTTTTTGGGAAAAGGACTTCAATGGAGGGAGTTCTTAGAGTAACACAAGAGATATATATGGAAATGATTTTTTAAATTGTAAAATTCAATTTAGTTCCCTATAACGGTTGTTTAAAATTTAGGTTATATATATAAATTACCATGTTTTACTACCATAATAATAATGTTTTTACAAAAATTAAATATTTACTCTCATACATAATTTACATTTCCAAACTCAAAATATTCATTACATTTTATATTAAAAAATATTTTAAAAAATAATGAATAAATAATTTATTCCCCTATGAAAAAAAATTTATAGTCATCTCCTATGAGATTCCTATGTTTATCCTACATCCCAAATGATGCAAATAAGATCATATACTTTAGTATTTTTTAACATTAAAATAATTAAGTACATTATGAATATATTCATTATAATTGTTTATAATGATAATTTTATCAACTAATACATATCACTTGGGAGTGTATTTCTATCAGTGGATTAATATTCCCCCACATTGTTCATTGAGTGAAGACCAAGTTGACACTAAAAAATATTTGTTAGGGTGATTACCGCTATGTATATTTATACAACAATTGAATCCACTTTCTAGCAACTATAAATGGATTTCATTACTAGGAAACCACACACACTATACTATAATAAAACATAGTATTTTTCCATATATTTAGACAAAACCTACTGGTTCTCATCAACATTTTCTATTAATAATTTCAAAATTAACCTAGCCATGGTACAATACCAACTATTGCAATCGACCATTTGGATACATGACTATTATATAATTTTTAATATTAATAAATTAATAATAACACATTCTAGAATTGAATAGTTTTGTATCTTCTATAAAATATATAGTGACCACTACTTTTCTTATATATATATTCCATCTAAATAGATGAATATATTATATTATAAAAATACACACTCAAGGATAGTAATGCTTTATTTTCTTTAGAGACTAGATATATTGTCTTATTATTACATGAATGTACTTCCAAATCTCCCACAATGATCTTCCTAGAGAGTAATCTTCTTAAACACACCCTATATAAAACAGTTCTTTGAAACCTATTGAAAGGAAACATAATAAAGGGTGAGATCAAATGATTTTTAAGGGTAAATGAGTGAGATATCAATGACTAATTAATAATAACATAATAATAATGATATAAAAACATGATAATAACATATGAAACCCATACATAATATATCATAGATCATAATCAGGAATCATGGAATTGATCTTGATAGTTTACAAGACATGAATCCTAAAAAGTAATAGAACATGACATATGAGAGAATAACATTGTCTTATATCTTAAGTTTGTGGAAGAAAAATATGTGTAGAAAATTTATGACCCAAACATCTCATATATAAATATTACATCTTAATATATGAATATTCATTACATAACATATTGATCCACACTAGAATCATTTTGGTTTAGTTCCTATGGAAACATGGAGACATAAAAAATTGGTTCATAATTATTATAGGTCATCTCACACATGGTTATTTATAACTAGAACCCTTATTTGACGTATAATATATAAAACCATTCTTTATACACTGGGTAATAGAAACATGAGAAAGGGTGATATCATATTCCTAATAATGGATAACCAAAGTGGTAAAAATATATCATGAGTACAAAGGTATTAAAACACCATAATAAAATTCAGAAACCATAACATCCATATCATATATCATAAATATGAGTTATTGAATAAATCATGGTTTTTCATAAGACATTAATCATAATGGAATCAAAGAACATAATACATTGATGCATAACATTGGATTTAGACGTATATTTTTGGCATACACATAAGCATAAAAATTCATTTACTTATTAGTCAAATCATAATTACTAGGACTATCATTTTGGATTGGGTTCACTCCTATAAACCATAATATTAGTTAATTTTCACTCACAAGGCTATCATAGTTCATTGGGTTCACTCCCTAAACCATCATAGTATTCATGGATTCATCCCAGGATTATCATAGTGGATATAGTTCTTTAATAAACTGGGTTCACACCCTATTCTGGTATTTTTTATCCCATGAGATATAAATATTTACCAATTTCAATATAGGTAGACATATTTTCTATCCATATAATAATGAAAATAATAAGATCATGTTCCATAAGATCTTAAAACATTCATTATATCAAAACCACTGAAATGGAATTAGTTTCATAAACATAACATCATTGCATAATTTATGGTAAAGAAAAATGTTTCATAATCATTTCATCATTTCACCATAGAATTATCGATGGAAAAAGAAGTGGGTTTCATATGAATCATGTAATCATAAACATAAAAAATCCTAAAAAAATAAGGATTTTATCATTGGGTCATATTTCTAGTAAAGCATAATTAACATCAAAGGATGTCATCCAATATAGAAAATGATTTCGAAATATCACTTGTAATATTTCATGATGATAATTTCCATCCAACATAAAAAATAACTTTTAAAATGAAAAAAAAATTTAAATTACTTTTCATTGGAAATAACCATGAAAACTTATAAATGATGGTTTAAATATAATTTAAATTATTTATGGTGGAACACATTCTTTCTACTATGGAATTACTATATAGAACTTAAAAAAATCACAAAACATAGTGAAAATTATTTTATTCGAAAATAATAACTTTTCATATAAATGATTCTTTAAAAAATTAAGTGTTCATGATGAAAAAAATTTCATATCATACTCATTAAAAAATATTCCATTCACATTTTATTAATTTTCAAACATTCCATGTTTAGAAAATGACATGAAGATTCATTTTGAGAAAAAAATAAAAGAAGTGTAAAAATTGTCTTTCGAAAATAATTAGATATTAGTAAAAATGATATTAAAAAATTTAGAAATCATGGAAAAAGAATAAAAAAGGATTTTCGACAAAGTAGAAAAATAGAGTTATTTTTTCTAAAAAACATTCTTTTTATCTTTTGAGTATATAAAGAGAGGAAAAATAAAGGAACATGTTTATTTTATTGAAATTACCAGTGTAGAATAAAATTCATGAGTTTCATGAGAGATATATCATAAAATTTAATCATCATAATTGTTAATATAAGCAATCTTTATAAATAATGATATTGTACCATAAAACCCTTACCACTTTGGTAACATTAAATCATAGGCCCTATGAGAGAATATATTCAAATGAAACATAAAATATCATGAGAATAAATAAATAAATGATATTACATTTAAAATATGCTATATATAAACCTAATAAAATAACACATTTTTACAACATAAAATATATCCCAAAAAAATTGAGATACAAATCCCTTACATCAAGTCTTGAATTTATTCATACACATTCAAACATCATTCTCATAGAATAAACTCATTTTTATATCCTATTAAAAACCCTAGGGTTGTTCTTTTGGGAGGAAAAGTATATTTATAATATGGATATGGTTTTTTGGGATGGATTTCTTTACGAATTGGTTGAGCCAAAGTGCTTAAGAGGTATGAAGAAGTAGGTGGAGTAAGTTCCATTTTATCATTTAGGAAGAGTGGAATTTCTATAAATACCATAAACTATTCAATAATGGGAAATAAATCACACTCTAAGATCATAAATATTTAATAATTAATATACTACATGGATTATATATTTGTAAAAAACATTTATGACAATAATAAACACATGTACAAATCATGTTATTCTTTGGACATTTTGTTTTCTCATTTTTACTAATATAATTTTCACCATGGTAAGGATACTCTTTTTATTTACCTAGATAATATATCAATTAAGAATAAAATTAAAGTTCAAATAATTAGATAATTTTGTCCCACTTATTTTAAATGTTAAATACAATTTATTATATAAATATCCAATGTTTTTTGGAAATTAATTTTAAATCATGTGTATGTAACACGCAAAACCCAATTTTAACCTTAACTATAGTAATAATTTTTTATTATTTTTACTAATATTTAAGAATAATAATTAATTTTACCACATTATATAATATAAATTATGATTTTTCTAAATTTTTAATCAATTTCATCAAATTCAATTCATTGATGTGGTAGAACATAGTTTTTAAAAATCATGTAGATGTAATGAAAAAGTAGTTATCCATTGAAATCATTTTCATAATTATTGAAAATTTTAAAATTATAATTAAATTTGAAATTGATTCAAGTATACTAAATTGGATTAATAAATATATAATTGAATTAATTTTAATTTTATAAGAATCATAAAATAAAATAGTGCTTATAAATTATTTAAATGAAAAGGAAGTTGTTAATAAAAATAGTATTTTTTACTACTCAATGAAAATTTAATATTTACATATAATTTTCAAAAATTCAACCAAATATAATTTTTGATATGTATATTTTAAAAATGAATTTTATTTTGGAGAATATATTTGCTAAATGTTTTAAAAATTTATTTTATTATTATTTTAGAGAAAATAATACAAATTTTTTTTTAGACAAATTACTTTCAAAGCAAAAAAATGATTTACTAAAAATAATTTTCATATTTTTAAATTTATTTTATTTATACATAATTTTGAAAACTTTGGTTTTTACTATTTATGAATAATATTTAAACAAATAGGTTATAACAATCATGTTTAAATAATAATATTAGTATTATTTTTTGGTTTGTTAAAACAAGATGTTGCGTGTAAAGTGAGATTTCAATGAAATTTAATTTATCAAAAAATATATATCATAAACTTGATGTTCTATGTTATAACCCTATATTATTAATTTCTTCCACAAAATTCACCACTCTTATAAAAAAATTATAAAAATTATAATTAATCTTATCATTAGTCTCTCATGTAGCTTCATCAAATTAGTAGTTTTTTAACAAAACAATGAAAAGGTGAGTGGTCTAGTTTTAGAGAACTTTCTACGAGCAGTATATAATCTCTAATAGTGGATCCTAATAAGAAATATCTTTCTCTATTGGTATGACCAATAATATCAATACATGTGGAGGTTCAAGTATGTACTTTTTGGGGATATATAGAAAGAACACATCATGGAATTTAGGGAGGTTTGTTGTAATCACCAAGTGATAATAAAAAATCTATGTTTATTCAAGAATCCCAAAGTGGCCCACAAACCTAGGGTTCAATATTAATTTATCACCAAATATCAAAAACATATAATTGCAATAAGTTCATTGAAAAAATTTCTCACTTACTAGAAACTCTAGATAACGCAGATGCTTATCACCACTAAATATGAGTTTCCTTGATGTGATGTTGAATGGATCTGGCCTTCCCTTCTATTTCCTATTCTAGTACTATCAACAATAGATTTCATTCTCTTAATTCATCCTATAATGTGATAGTTTTTCACATCTTTTCATATAGTTCTTCATAAGTATCCATCTATATGACTGATTTAAAGCTATTTTTTAAAGAAAACCTAACCATAGGAAGCTTTAATTCCCAAAAACCATTGAAATCCATAGAACAATATCACAACATATACTCTAGGGGTATAATTGTTTTCTCAGACCGATAATATTTCTATGAATGATACATAGTTATAAAACTAAATTCTATATTAACTGAATTCCTAATACTTGACCAAAAAATTAGGTAAATATCATATCCCGGTCAGATATAATAGAATGTGGTACTCCATACAAAAATACCACTTCTTTAATGTATATCCTCAAAATTTATTCTAGAAAAAAAATTCTATGATAGCGATAAAATGTAATGGATTTGAAAGTTGATCAACTAAAACCCATATAGAATTATTTCCTTTATATTTATCGAGGATTATAAAAAATCTATAGTGATGTTTTCACATATCAATTCTCATATAACATCGCCTTATCATTTTTTATCCCTATTTTAACTAGCTCACATACTAAGAATTGAGATTCATACTCATTAATATATCTCTTCTGGTTGTCGCACCAAAAGTACCCTTACTTATAGGATAGGGGTAGGTGTTATACCTGTGTCACCCTTCGGTTATGGGTTTATGCACTGCATCCTTGCATGATGTGACGAGTTTTCACTCAAAATTTGGGTTATCAATTTTTTAATATTATATTATTATAAATCATATAAAATTCACTAATTGCAATAACCCATAATTACCTCAACATCAATGATAAGGTAAACCATGAAGTCTACCAATACCATGAATATTATTTCTATAAAATGAAATGGAATTACTCCTCAAATAACATTTAAAGAAAACATTTAGAAAAATAATATGTTTTATTTCTATAAATGTCTTCCAAAATATCTTTAATCTTGATAAACTCCCATCACATAAAATAAAAAAAGGGGTGTCAAATACATTCAACAAAAGACCAGCCTTAAAATAAAAAACCAATGATAGTATCCATGACTCAAATGTTAATATATTATGGATACATGCATGATTATAGAAAATAATTATCCCCTTGTTACATAAATAACATCTTATAATAGTGTAAAAACATTACCATTGGACATATGGGTTCATCCTTGCAATAATAGATGATCATAATTTTATTTTGAATATCAAATGTGATTTTCTTATTCCATAATCTATGTGTAGAGAGATTCAATATTTGAATCACTTAATGATTCACTAGAGGATGGATAATAATATTTTCATATATCTCCTTCATATAAAATAAAACATGAAATTCTCAACTAATTAGTGTCGGATAAGTTTTTCCTTATTATCACAATTCACTTAAAATATTGTGATTTCATAAGACATTAATTTTTCCATTAGCTTTAGTGGCCTTTGTGGATTATCATAATCATTATCCCATGGATTAGGTAATTAATTCACATAATTACCATACTCATTGAATTTGAAATTTTATAGTGTGGGTGGTGAATTTGGTAGAGGTTTCTCTCTATTTTCATCATTAGCTAACTTAATCCCACGAATTTAGCAATCAATCTTTTTATGACCTACCTTTAAACACTAAAAACATTTACTATCCCCCTTAAGAAAATGTCCACTATGATTTCTTCCAAAATATGATCATAATGTAAATATCATCTTATTTTCTCTAGGGTTTGTTAAGATACCATTGAAATCAGTCTTCCTTTTCTTATCAAAACAATAATACTACTGGGTAACTCTAATATCCATTTCTACCTTTTTAACACATAAAACTATTTCATCACAGCGACTAAAGTACCTTATATATATTTCAATTTAGATACATGGATTTAATACAACTATGAATTGATAAAACTTACATTTAAGAGGTATGATAATACTATAAGCATAATTCACAAGTCTTTTAAAATTTTATTCATAGGTACCAAAAGATTAATCACCTTCTACATTATCTCAAGGAATTACTTATCCATTTTCATGCAAGGAATCCAATGAATGTATTCATTAGAAAATAATTTCTTAAATTCATCCCATTATATAGAGTCAATTTCACCCTTTTAAATCATATTCCGGATAAGATTACACCATTGATACACTTCCCCTTCTAAACACTAGGCATCCAAAATGAAATTTTCATGCTCAAAACTCGAGAGAATGTAAAATATTCCATTAGGGATACTCATCCAATGATAAGAAACTATGGGATTAACAAAACCACTAATATAAGGTGTATGATTATTTATGAATGAATAAAAAGAACATTTTTTCCTCTATATTTCATTTGGATGTTTAGTATGATTCATATTAGAAGATCTGACATTTTATTTGGTACGCCCCTCTCTTAGTTTTTTGTTTTTTCTTTTGGGTGAGTTTTGGATCATATTTAAACCATGGTGGTTGTGTTTTCTCATGGAAACATAGAATTGGAATTAACATGGTCTTAGGTTATGAGGAAAATTGATAAAACTATAGAGGATAACCATAAAGAGCCTTTATTGGGAAAATGATTTAAAATATAGTAATTTATGTCTATTTTAATCAATGGAGTTTGGGTATAAATTGGTTAAGTACTACCATTGGCTCTTGGTAAATTGAGAAGATTTAATGGTGGATTGGTTGGTTTATAAGTAAAATGGGATAAAACCCATCAACTAAACATTTACACACTATGTAAATTGATTTTACGTGATTTAATGTTTGTGTGTTTTTAATAAAATAATTTTAGGTGATGGGTTTTTTGGGGTATTCTATTAAAAATATTTACATGACATGTAACTGAATTACATGTCGTGTAATTCCATGACCTCCTATATTAAATTATGGGGTGTCCATTATATTCATTTAATCTCACATGTAACTTTCCCCTCTTGACCCTCAGGCATCTTCCAAGTTATTTTGGAGTCCTATCCTACCTCCTAGACAACTATAAAATGTATTCAATCCCTAGTAAGTGGTTTTGGTTAGTTTTTTCCCTTATCTCCCTTGGTTCTCCAATAGTTTTAGTGAAATCCATTCACCTTGTGAATTTTTTTTATCTCCGCCATTTTTGATCTTGGATCCTTATTATGATTATCCACACCTTCTTCCTTATAAGAGTTTGATGATGGAAGTGGTATTGGATCATTAGTTAAAGAGTGGGGTCTAAATATTAACCCTATGGATTGATATTTTTCATGTATCTGTACTATTGTGATTGCGCTAATGTAGTGTGTGCTTGGATTAATTAAATCATGAATGAAATTATCCTTTGGGGTTCGTTGATTCCAATTGGATTTTGACATGTCATATCCAACCCGTCGGGTGATAAAACCTTCAATATAATTGAATTATCTAATGGAATAAATTGTATTTAGACTTATAGTGAACAATAAGTAATTTCTTGATATAGACTCCCAAATTTATATCTTACTGCTTATTGATTTTACTATCGATCATTTGCGATATAAATGAAAGAGGCAATTAAAATAAAAATGGTAATTCGCATAATTAACCATTGAGTCTTGTGTTGTGTTATTTTGATATCCATGATTTTATTATAGGACATTTGATCCTTGATGAAATTATTATATATCAATCATAACCCTATAACTTGCACACTAATAAACAGTAATGTAGATTTTGAGGAGGCTCAACCCTATCCAAAGTTGTAATTCTTATAGTGAGTGGGCTCAGCTCAGTCCCAGTTGAAATTCCTATAGGGATTTGACCAAGATGTTTTAATTATTATAAGCCTTTGACCCAAATTGTTGTGATTATACTATGGTTATATGGTTTTGGTTTGCATGGTCATAAGACATGCTCAGAGATATTTTTGCATGACACTGATGGAGGTTGTTTATATAATGGTTATATGTTTGTGGTTGGAATGGTTGTCAGACATGATGAGATATATTCTAGAATGATGTTGATATTATTTTTTATACGATGGTTATATATTTTTGGTTTTCATGGTCATGATACATTCTCATAGATATTCCATCATGCAACCGATATAGGTTGTTGCTTCATTTTATTAATTTTTGAATTAATTTATACACATTCATATCACTTTATTGAATACACTTCTTATTAGATAGGTAAGATTATACATGGGGGTGTAGACCAAATGAGTTATACTCACACCATATTCAATTCACCATTTGGAACCCAAGAAGATTAAGTGGATACAAGTTCTGGAAAGGGAAGAGTATATTTCTATTGATTATTTCTCTCCAAATGGGATTGAGTTTGGGGGTGGGACCGACATGGGGTTTGGGACTATAGACTTTTGAGTATTTTTTTGTGTCTGTTATAATTTTAATTGTTTTGGTTATATAATGACATTTATTTCCACTCTGTCAATAATATGATTTTTGTTTAATATATATTATTTCTACAGCTATGGGACTTCATACAAGTGGTTATAGTCTCCCAAATATACAATTCACACTCATTCTTCCAGTCATCAGCCTCTTTCATATGGGGAGTCGTTCTTGAGGACACATAAGAAAACATTTTTTTCTATCTAAGAGAGTGGTAAATTGGGGGATGTTACAAAGTGTTATCAAAGGGTGTGGTTTTCTTTTATTTTTAATTACTATTTGGTAACGGTTTAAATGAGACTAGGATGTTTCAGGTCTTCCTAATGAGCTTTTTAATGGGAGTATCAAACCCATGTATGGAAAAAAATCCAAGCTCCCAGGAAGGTATTGTTGTTTTTAGGATGTTATTATTACAGTTTATGTTATTTCCCCCTAGGTGATTCACATGTTGTGTGAGGTTATTTTTCTATGACATTATTTATTCTTGAGATTTCTAATTTTGGTCTGATATAATAATAGTTTTTTTATGAATGCATCATAATAAGAACATAGAGATGTATTGACATGCATTTTTCATGATAGTAACATATTTATTTTCATGTGATATATACTATCCTTTTTAAACATTGATGTGTGATATCTATTTTTCCTAATAAATTAAATAAATTAAATTAATTTAAATGTAATGATAAAATTCTTGTAATCCATGTTTAGAGAGACCAGGAGTTGGTGATTCTATGGTTTAGTAACCTATTGATATTGAACTTATTGTTATCTAGTGTTCTATGGTGTTTGTTTGTCTTATAAATAAAATTTCTCCTCATCATCTCTAACATAATCATCAATATAGTGGAAATTAGAAAACTCCAAACACAACTGAACCCGAGGTTCTGGTAGTTCTTCAAGATCATATAGATGTTCATCTTAGTGAAATCATCTTGAGGTTCATGTGATCCGTGGAATGGTAGATGGTTCGAACTGTGCCTTTGATGTTTGAGATGACAAGAGAGTTTTTGCTGAAAGTATAACTAAGTTAATTCAGGATTTAGTAACCGTGGAATCCAAGTTGTAGATCGATTATATCCAGATGATATTCAAACATCTTGAGACACCCAAATATAGGAGGGTGGATCTTATTTCATCTATGATTTTTGGATCCAGCAAGTGTTGGTGGGATATTTTGAAGGAAGATGGGTGGAATGGTGATCTATCTTGGAAGGAATATTAGATGAAATTCTTGATCCATTTCTATCCTGATACATTGAGGGATGAAAAAGAACATGAGTTCATGTATCAGATCTAGGAGGGAATGTTAGTGATACACAAGATGGAATTTTCACCAACCATTGGTTCTTTTCACAATCTCTATCACTAATGAGATCCCCAGAGAAAGAAATTTTCAAGTTGGTCTTTATTATGAGTTATGGACATAGGTGAATGTTTTTAGTTTTAGTAGTTTTGAATGTGTGATTAACTAGGAACTAATCAAATAAGTAAATCTAATAGAGGCCTCGAGTAGTGTCCAGATAGTTTCAGTTTAGAGAACTGGGATCCCTTCTTCATGTTTCAAGAAGTACCTCTATGATAGTTTTTATCAAGTAGTGGGATGAATAGTTAGGTAAGTGGACATCCATCTCAGGACCATGTTCCACTATAGTTCTATTAGTGTGGAATGTTAGGCTATAATCACCCATAGTGTCCTTACCCTACAGTTCAGTGTAGTATCTTTGGAATAAGGGGATATCATTAGAGGTTCTGTGTGAATTTTCTATAACAGAATAGTGTGAGTGGATCAGAACTATTACCTAATTTGGAAAGGGGATCAGTTATCCCTCAGTATGCTAGTATCTAGAGCTCCACTAGTTTTTTTCGCAATGGAAGGGGATGTGGCACCCCAATGTAGTAACAATAGCACCGAGAAAGGGAAATAGCAAGGGGTAGATATACTAGAACCTAGGTCATAAGGTCTAGTCATCTGAACATTATGCATACTACTCCAGCTATCATTGATGCAGTACCATTTACTATTAGTGGTACTATTCTTGTTTCATCTACCTTAGATGTATTTTGTTTTATAATGGATCACCACATTATTTTTAATGCTCTATTTTTTATAATGGTTTGGTATTTGTTTTAGAAATCTTGGATTGTGATTTTAGCAAAGACACACAATTGTCATTGAGATTAGAGAACATAAAACATTACAATTCTTGTTCTCTATATATTGTTGGTTACCATTTCTTTTAGGAACCATTCATTTTGGAAATGAAAGGATTTGACTTGATTCTTGGTATGGATTGGTCAGTTCTATAAAAAGATCATATCCACTATTAAAAGATGAGATATACCTACTAATTCCAAAAGGAGGCAGTTATTTTCACCAGTGTGAGTGGGATCATCATGTTGGTCTTGGAGGACTAATTCAATGCATATTATATTATCTACCAAATTAGATAGAAATAATTTCTCTAGATGATTTTAGAATAAAGTATCATTCTTTTCGTCCCATGGTAGATCTTTTTTATGATCTTTTCCTTGATGAGTTATATGGATTACCTCCTGAATGATAGATCAAGTACATGATCAAGTTGGTGATGGGAGTAGAGCCAGTTTCTATCTCTCCATACAGAATGGCACCAACATAGATTCTAGTGTAAAAATATTATATGGAAGATCTAGAATCAAAAGTCTTCATTCAACCTAGTACATCTCCTTTGGGTTCTCTAGTTCTCTTCAAAAAGAAGGATGATGGGACTTTGTGGTTATGTTTTGATTGTTAGAGGTTGGACCATAAGATGATCAAGAATTGATATCCTCTTCATAACATTTTTGATCTCTTAGATCAATATAGTGGTGCTAATATCATCACCAAGACTGATTTGATATTATGTTACCACAAGTTTTGGGTGATACCAATGGACATACCTAAAACTTATTTTAGTAGTAGGTATTTAATGTATGAATTCATAGTGATTCCGTTTGGTATAACTAACACACTGGGTATATTCATGGAATTTATGAATGTGATCATTTATCCTTTTCTGGAACAGTTTTTAGTCCTTTATGTTGATGAAATCTTAGTTTACTTCATGTCAATAGATGATAATTCAAAACATATTGACATATTCTTGATTACATTGAAATATAATCATCTTTATGACAATCTAAAGAAATTTAGTTTATGGATTAATAAAGTTCACTTCTTGGGCCATGTCATCTTAGAGGCAGGAGTGTCAGTTGGCCCTGAGAAGGTGGAAGGCATGGTATATTGGGAACAACCTAAGAATTTCTTCATTGTTTGGAGCTTCATGGGCTTAGAAATTTATTATATATGTTTTATTTTGGGCTTCTCCAGTTGGTAGCACCGATGATTGGGATGACAATGAAATGGGTGAAGTTTGTTTGGTCTAAATATTGTGAGAGAATTTCAGAAGATAAAAGTCATTTTGACCTCTATAACTATCCTCATTTTAACTATACCAAGTAAATAATATTCCATGTACTATGAAATATCCAGAGTTAGACGTAGAGTTGTTCTTAGGCAGGTGGATTGGTAGGTTTCTTATTACTCCAAGAAGTTGAGGCCTCAGGAGAGGAATTACCCTACACATGATCTGGAGTTAGTAGTAGTGGTACATCCCCTGAAATGTTAAAGAAACCATCTCATCATTGAAATTTTTTATTATACATGAACAACAAGATCCACATATACATCTTTTCTTATAGAGACTTGAACCTTCAACAGGGGAGGTGTATTGAGTTTATGATGTCTTTCGACATCGAATTTTCTTATACAACAGGAAAGGGCATCATCATTGAAAATTCATTAAGATAAAAGACACAGATAGAGGTATTATGGGAGAGTTTCAATGATTTATGCACAATGGCCCTCCTTGGATACATGCATCTAGATTCTCATTAGTCTTAGGGATGGGTAGCTTTGACCTCGACATCTATTATACATGTTCTATTGTATTGGATTGAGGCTGAGCATTTTAATAATCCAAAGTGATCATTTATTAGAGGAAGTTTATATGGTGGGGATACACCATTATGTTGGAATATTGGTAGTTGAAATTATCATCTAGTTTATACACGATCAAGGGTTTCTACGGGCTTCCATGAGGATATGATGAGGGAATTTGATGCTTCTAGATGGGCGGTAAATCTTGGTTTGAAAAAGATGCATCAAGATCTCTATATATAGTATTGGTTTCAAGAATTAATAATGAAATATTAGTATTCATGGATAGATTATTCACTTGTCAGAAGGTGAAATCTGAACATCAGAGTCATACTGGGATTTTTCTTCCTTTTCCAATTCATTAGTGGAAATGGGATGATGTCACTAAATCTCTGTCTGAGTTCTTCATTGGTTTTTCTTTCAGGTAAGTTTTTCCTCATATCTAAATCTTGGTTTTCTTGTATCATCATAGACACATGTCATTTTAATAAACTCGGTTTTATGTTTCCAGAAAACATGAGGAAACCATAGAGTATCCATGTTGATAGCCTCTATTGGGGAAAATGAGTTAAAATCTAGAGATTTAGGTTTCGTCATATTAATGGAGTCCAAGTATAAATGGGTTAAGTGTTACCATGGTTTTTTGGTATTTTGGGGAGATTTAAATGGGGTTATTTCAATTTATAAGGAAATTGGATGAAAATTATTTTTAGAACATTTACAAGCTATGTAAATGTATTACACATTATGTAAAGTTTGGGTGTTTATAATAAAATAATACAAGGTGATGGGTTTTTGGGTATATTCCATTAAAATGCATTACATGATGTGTAACTAAATTAATTTCTGTGTAATTCCTCAACATATTATTTTAAACTATTTCATGTGGTTAATTTTCATTTACTTTCACATGAAACATTCCCCACTTTACCCTAGGGGATCTTCAATGGGATTTTAGAGTTCCAACCTACCATATAGATGTCCCAATACCACAATAAATCCCAGGTAAGTTGTTTTGGTTTGGTTATCAACATTTATCCCATGGTTATCCTACCACTATAGTGAAATTACATGACCATATGCACTGTTTGTTATAATCATGGTCCGTTATGATCTCATATATATATTAGGATCATTTTCACCTTCATCATCATGAGAATTTTTCATTGGAAGCATTGTTGGATCTCCAATTAAACATATGGGGTCTAAATCATAACACTATTGTTTGATATTTTCCAAGTGTATGCAATATTGTGATTGTTGTAATGTGATGTACTCCTAAACTAATTAAATCATGAATGAGGTTACCCTTTGGAGTTTGTTGATTCCAATTGGTTTTTGACATGGATTATGGCTACCCATTGGGTGAAAAAAACTTGAATATAATTAAATTTTCAAATGTCTTAAATTGTGGTCATCATGATAATGAACCTTAGGTGATTTATGGATACAGAATACCTAATATATGGCTTACTTCTTATTGATTTGACTATTGATCATTTTTGACTTAAATGATGAAGGTAATTAAAAGAAAAATAGTAATTCTCATAATTAATCATTGAGTCTTACAATGTCATATTGTGATATTTATGTTATAACAACAAGTCTTATGATCCTTTTTTAAATGATTTTATATTATGAAATTCCCTAGAACATTTACAATTATATGATGTAATGATGATATTGAGTGGGCTCAGACCAATCTCATGTTGTAATGCTTATAGTGTGTGGGCTCGGCCTAGTCCCATACTAAAATGCTTATATGGATTTGAATTGAATGTTGTAATGTTTATAGTTATTTGACCAGAATTTTTGTGATTATACCATGGTTATATGGTTGTGGTTGGAATGGTTGTGAGACAGGTATAGAGATATTCTTTCATGAAGCTAAATAAGGTTTTTCATGCCATGTTTATATGGTTGTGGTTTGCATGGTTTTGATACATTATCGGAGATATTATGACATAATGTTAAAGAGTGTTTTTATTTAATGGATAAATGGTTGTGGTTGGAATGGTCTTGAGAATTTCTCAATGGTATTCTTCCACATAGCTGAAGTAGGTTATTGTTTTATTTTATTAATTTTGGAATTAATTAACTCACATATATATTTCTTTATTGCATACACATCTTGTTAGACTGGTTTGTGTAGACATGATGGTGTTGACCTATGAAGTCACACCCAAACCTTATATGGGATTTTATTTGGTACCCAAGAATATTAATTGGATTCATGTTTGGAAAAGGGAAAAGGACCCAACTTTTGATTGTTTCTTTATGGATGGGTTGGAGTTTAAAGGTGGGACAGACATGGGGTTCGGGACTGGGGAATTTTTAGTCATTATTTGAGTCTTCTTATATTTTACTTGTATTGTTTCTAGAATTAAATTTAGTTACATTCTAGCATGTAGTTATATTATTCCATTATTATTGGTTGGATTATTCAATTTAATTTTACTGTTAGCTTTTTTTCTATACTTTGGTGTCTTTCATTTATATGGATTATTTATACTATTACGACATTTCATACCAGGGGGTATAATCTCCCCACTGCACATTTCATACCTCCACTGGTTGTTAGGAGCCTCCGGCATATGTTGATGTGCACTTGAGGTCTCATAATTGACCCTTTTATAAACATGAGAGATTGCTAGATTGGGGATGTTACACATATCAAGAGAAATTTTTGTGCACATACCAATAATATTTTTAATTATAGATCCCATAAAATTGGTTATCTCATGAGGAAAATCATTTCATTTTATATTGAAGTAATATTTAACATGGACCCTTCAGGTTCTATCTATTGACTACAACCAAAAATTAAAGTATGAGAAAAAACAATCATTGTGGGATACATCATAATCATGAAAAATCATTTATAGTATGTCTAATTCATGAATTTTTTTTCATCTATGACATCTAAATTTTACCCTAGTTCATCATGGTCATAAATTATTCAATTACTTCAAGGTGGTCTATAAAGAGTTTGTGAACTTCCAAAGAATATACCTTGAGAGTGTTAATCCATGTGTGAAACAAGCCCGATTGTCATGAACCAAGTGATGATTGAATCTACATAAATGTAGCATTTTAACATTTTTTACACCTATGTGTCACTATGAGAGAGCCAAATCCACTTATAGTTTCTAGATAAGGATGTAATTTTATGGAAACCACTCACACTATCCTTCACCCAAATTCCAGGACATTTTCGTATATGTTGAATTATCATTAAAATTATCCATGGACACATCCTTGGGGTTCTCACTAATGTTTTTTCATAATAGTTTAAAAATATTAACTAAAACTTTCTCTGATAATAACTACAGTAATAAAAACATCTCATACATAAATATTACATATTAAAAAGATGAATATTCATTACATAACATAATTTTCCATGCCTGAATGGTTTAGGTATAGTTTATTGGGAAAAATAAAAACATAAAAAAAAATTTGTAAGAGTTATACATTATCTCCCACTAAGTTATTTATAACTAGAACCCGTTATTGACATATCAAACATAAAAAAATTCTTCATACCCTGAGGAAATGAAATAAAGGAATGGGATCTCATATTCCCAATAAGGGTAAATAAGAAAGATGTCGATTTAACAATAGCATAAGGGTGATAGATTGTGAGAATAAAATTTGGAAACCATTCCATACATATCATAGATCATAAATATGATTCATAGAATAAATTTTAGAAGTTAATAAGACACTAATCATAATAGAATCAAATAATTTAACCCATGGAAGCATCGCATTGGCATGAGACATATATCTAGCATACACATAATCATAGACATTATTTTCATTGGTAGTCAAGGCTTAATTGTGTGGTCTATAATATTGTGTTGGGATCACTCCCTCAACCATCATAATAGCCAGGGTTAACTTTGAAGACTATCATAGTTGATTGGGTGAACTCCTCAAACCATAATAGAAGTAATGGATTACTTTCATTAATATCATAGTGGATAGATTACCTAACTAGACTGGGTTCAATACCCATTCTAGTTCTATTTCTCTCATGTGATAACAATATTTACCCAATGCATTGTATGGATATATAGGCCCCACTCATCACATAATGAAAACCATACAGACATATCCCAAATTTCTTAATCCATTAATTATATAAAACCCAATAAAATGAAATGGTTTTCATAAACATTTCACTATAGCCTAACATATGGATAAGAAATAGGATTCATAATCATTTCATCATAGCATAACCTATGGAAAAGGTTGTGGGTTTCATTAGAATCATTTCACCATAAACATAAACCTTATATTGAAATAGTTAAGATGGTATCATTGGATCATATTCCCAAAAAAGATTATGTAACTTCAAAGGATACAATATTATATGGAATATGATTTTGAAATATCACTTGGAATGTTTCATGACAAAAATAGCCTTTAATATTTGAAAATAACTTTTTAAAGCCAAAAACTTTTCCAAAATCCTTTAGTTTTAAAATATCATTGGAAATTTATAAAATAATATTTAAATACCATTTAAATAATTTTGTGATGATAATATCATTTCCAATTAATAATTTATTTTTTTAACTAAAAAATCTCAAAAAATTGTGAAAATATTACTCTATAAAAATATCATTTGAAACGTATAAAGGATGATTCAAAAAATTGAATAGTCATTATGAAGGGAAATTATTTTTATTTATAGATGATCAAAATCAAACTTGGGAAGGAAACCAATGCATTAATAGAGACCTGTGGGGTTAGTTATCTTGGTCCATGGGCTAGGGAGGTTGGTTCATGAAAATGGTATCAAAACCAATAGCATTGTACTTTAGATATTGGAAGAATGTAATAACCATAAAAAAGATATTTTAAATGACTGAATGTTATATCCCATATAAACATGATGCACCTCTATTTTTTGGAACCTAACTAATTAAAAATCCATAGTTTATCTTGTCTATCATAGAGTACTATCAGGATTGGTGAACTCATTTGATGTTTCATATTGTGTTTGTGTTTGAGGAAATAAAGACACTAAAAACATGTATTGTCATATGAGGATAATAATTAGTCTAATAGGTCACCATGATGGGTAATATATTATGGTTTTCTAGGAAGGTTAAAAAGGTATTTCCAGATATCCATGGGTTCAGTTAACCAGACTCATAGCCTCAGAGGATGGGTCATAACATATGTTATGGGAAATGGGTAGTTATCCTAGTCTTCTATATTGTGGGACAAGGGTTATTAGCTTAGTACCTAATGATATGAATGTATTTGTGGTTAGACATTAATCATGTTTATGATATTATAGGTTTGATACACATTTCAATGTTATACATCATCTTTATATTTACATGGTTCATAATTACCTCTATGATTTTGTCATTTTTATACCATATACCTTGATTATGTTTTCATAACAAAATTTTTGTTGTACGCTCACTCTTTTATGGTATTCATCATGATATCTTAGGTAAATAAGTATGATATCTCCAATAATATATCTTTAATGTGATTATTTACTCACATGTTTCATCACTTATATATCTTCCCATTATTTTCTTTATAGTGATATGTCAAAAAGGAAATCATTTATAAAGAATCGTATATAATAATAGTATTTTATACAGTTTAATAAGACAAATATGTATCCAATATCAAAAGTTCTTAAACCATTTGATTTTATAAGTCTGTTATATATAGTGATCTATTATGCGTATTTATTTTTAATGATGTAAAATCCATGTGTTTTTATTTTAGATGATCTCAAGTATAATGTTATATTCATCACGTTTTATTATTTCATATAAACTTATCAGGGAATGATATTATGGCATAGGATTATTTATTCTCTATATTTTTTATCAATATGAAATTTTATATAAAACCCTTTAGTTATATCTGAGCCCCCACCATGATGTTTAGTATAATATGAAAATATATGTGAAAATTAGAATATTTTTTATGGACAAGAATATCTCATAAAATGATACGTTGATATCCTTATCAATGATATGATCTAAGAATAATTTTATAAATTTTTTGCATCGTTCACTATATCATAGATAGAAATATAATATATTATTTTATTTGATATGTGATTTTTCATTCATCCTAAATGCTAATAATTGTAAAATGGTTTTAATATGAGGCATTGTTTTTTTTATAGTAAAAATCATTTTCTTTCAATGATACATAAAAAATAGATATAGGGATATCCCTATCAACAACTTAGAACATGGCTAACAATATGAATACTTCATTACCATTTATTCATAACATGGTTTATAATAGTTATTTAATAGTGTTACATTAATATATCATGCCATGAAATATGAGATATCATAGTCTATGATATGAACAGTAATATGGGTAGTGATACGAGTTATCAAAATGTTAAATATTTTAATGGTATATGTTTTCCTATGTCACATGCAAGAAAAATATAGTATCAAATTCTATAATATCAATGATTTTGTTATATTATTTAAATTCGTTCAAAAAATGTGTTATTTTATATAATTTTTATATAACTATAATAAAATGAATTACAACAAAAATTAATTTTTAAAATATTTCCTTCATTAATATTAATTGTTATTAATTATTCATTGTTAATTTTTAAATTTAATATTATATTTATTAAATAAATAATAATAATTACGTGTTAACATTCAATGCCTTGATTTACATTTTATGATTTTTATCATTTTAATATAAAATTTTTATTTCTAAATTATTTAATTTATATATATTATTAAATAATGAATACAAAATGATTATACCGGTTTTATGAATGTTTTAAAATTTATTATTTGAAATATTCTTATTATTAAAATATTTTTAAAATTAATATAAATATTTAAAAAAATGTATTAGTGATGGTGATATGGGTTTAAATTAAGATAATATTTATTTTATTTAATTCATAAAAATTATTAACATTAATATGATGTTTTTAAATTGATTTTAGAATAACAAAATATTATAATTTCTAAAAACAAATCATTTTGTATAATGGATTTCATATATAAACTATGTAAATGTTAAATTTTAAGTGTTCATATTTGTAATATATAATATATATATATATAATGGAAAATGCACATTTTTTATTAATTAAAAATAAATTTTTTATATTCGTGTATTCTAAAATTTTCATTATGTCTTGTGATAATGTTTTTGAATTGATTATTTATTTATATATTACATTTTTTATAAATAAAAATAATTTATTTTATGAATGATTTTTTTATATTAATACATTGTTAAAATATTCTATAAAAATTCCATTTCGTGCATTTTATAGGTTTCATTCCAATCTACTAAATAATTTTTAATTAAATATTTCTAAGGTTAGTGATTTGTTGGTTATAATTATAAACTGGGTTTTTTTCTTATAATTATTCCCATATATTGGAAGATAACATATTTTTATAACATTGCATGAAACATTAAAACTGGACTATATAAATTTTTAATTGGAGACAAACAATAATGGTCCATAAATTATTTTTTTCACTTGATAAATTTTCACTAGAATTTTGATCACTTCACATGAGAAGGGTGAATGGAAATTTTATCTATGTAAAAAACATGGATAAATTATTTTTTATTATCATATATATCGGAATGCGGTTCTTACCATTCCATAGATTTTTGGAAAGAAATATTGTAATTTTAGTTTATATTATTTTGAGAAAAAATATTTATTAATTTGAAAAAAAATGTGCATGAATTATTTAGTTTTAGAGAAAACTGAGGACAGTATAATAAAGTAATCTCTATTGAATTTATTTTCAGCAAAATATATCATAGGATATCGTGCATAAGTAATGTTTAAATAAAATGATCATTGTTTATTGACTTTCCTTTAGTTTATTTTTCTATAATCAACCAGACTGTATCCCTAAAGAATTATTTTTAAATTTTCATTAAGGAGTGAATGGCACAATATTTGAGAGGAGTCATTGGTTCTTCTCTTGAGGTAGGAATTTTTATAAAAATTTCAATCACTATTATGAATTTGTATTATCATAGTTTAATTATTTTAACATTTTAAAATTTTAAACATTAAAATTAGTATAATTAATAATTATGTTAATTCTTATTTATTGATCATCATCATTGAATGTGGATTTCAATATGGTTTACCGTCCACCTTCACCGTAGTCTATAATTTTGTGAAAACATTATTCATAATTTATAACCCATGTCATTGAATTACCATGATAAATTTTTTTAGATGCTAATGATCTGAGAGTATAAAAAAGAGGTTCAATCTAGTGATTCATTTAAGGGGATTTTTGTTTAAAATTTCATTGATGAGGTACAGACTCACTAAATGATGTCCATATATTTTTCCTATAGAGATATCAAAAAATATATGGTTTTTTCAATGTTTTGAGATTGTAAGGAAGTGGATTTTTGGGGTTTAGGGTAGTAGATAGTGATTTAGATTAGCTAGGGTTACCAATAAGGGGTGACAACATTTTGTATTAAGGAATAGAGAAGTTTATAATGTGAGTCTGTGAGTGTGGTACTAAATTATAATACTGAATAGTCATGTATTACATCATGGTGTGTAGATAGTTGGTTTGGATGAATATAAACAATAGTAACTTCTGAGTTTGAGGAGTCTCTTGGGGATAAAGAGAGACCAAATGTGATGTGAGAGGCAACTATGATAGGAATAGTGGGGGAGGATATGGATCTTGGTGTTAAAGGATATAACATCATGATGGTGAAGTGTAATGACTCTGGATGAGGTAGTAGTTTTTTTGGTAAATCCCTAATGAGGAGGCCTTATATGGCTACTATGTTAATACGAGTAGAAGAATATATGGGAACGGAAGATGGTATTTTAAAATATACTATAAAATGACTTTATTTATTGTTATTATTTAATTATTTAAATATATATGTGTGTGTGAAATTTATATGGATGTTAGTGAACTATTTCTATAAGTTTATGTATATTTGTTAAGATAGGGTCAACCATATGACTTGATAAATATATATATGAATATATTACATTAAAATTTCACTAGTATATATATATATATCTTCATATTTGTGGTACCATTTTCTCTTTTATGAGGAATGGGCCTAGAAGACCATAACATCCATCTACCATCATCACCTTTGGTTCAACCTTCTCTCTTAATTCCTTTATTTGGATATCATTCATTGTTTTATATCCGAAAATTAGTTGTTTATTCTTATATTTTACATCCAGATAATTCCTATGAAGATAGGATTTAAGCATAGCATACATTTTTTAGTAGATGTCATTTTTTTCAAAGAATATATTTTTCTTATTTCTCACTACTTTTTCTCCTCATTTGTTATTACATTCCTTATTAGTAGAGAATAACTCATAGTTATATGTTTATCCAAAGACAAAATCAGTTTTCAAGGATTTTATATAGGCTTTCAAAACTCCAATAATGTTCTTATACACATAAGCACATATTTCTCATATTAATGAAGTATTAATTCAAATTTCTGTTATTTTTTAAAGTTTCCCAACAATGGTTTTATATTTTAATTTGATTTCTACATTTAAATCAACCCTCACATCATTCTAGTATTTTATTGATAACCACATATTTTGTCCAAACATATAGATACCTAGTTTCTATCTAATATCGATTGATATTTGGACAATCCTACTATAATATATTTAATAACTCTTCAATATATCCAACTATCCAAATATTTTTTTCTCAATTGACCATATTTTTATAAATTTGTCCATACTAAAATTGGGAAAGGAACAAACCATTATGAAATCGATTGAAATTTGATTTTTGAGGATCGTTTTTCCTACCATTCATATTTATCAGTTCCCGATCACTCATTTTTGTCATGTAAAATTATTTAAAAACCTATACCTTATCCAATGTGTAATAACCAACATTTTATTAATGTGTAAATTTGAGATAATGTTATCATAACCTCATGTATCGTGGTGATTTTTATTTTCAGATGTGTTCATGTGGGGTTGGGGGTATATTTCAGGTGTTTTCCCCATGATAAAGTTGAAACTCTACTTCAAGTGGCTCATTAAACCTCAACATAGAGGGGTTATGCGATTATGAGGATTGTGTGAATGTTTTTATTTATAAAAAAAATAGGGTTACATCACTAGGATAAGATATTTTGAGAGATTTCATGGTGAAGTGATTGGCCACATCATGAGGGGATGATGTCCAACATACAGTGTATGTCTTTAAGTATAGAAATTATACCATGACCAAGTTGGCCACATGGTAACATGACCAAACTAGTGACATTATAACACAACCGAAGGTGGTTGTGTTATGAAGTAACCATGGGTTGAAGATATGGTTTTGATCTTGATTGTATTTTATGATGTGATCGGTGGGGCAACACGGTAAGGGTAACCCTAAAAGGAGTGTTACAGTGTAACCATTATAGTTATTCCAAAAACATATTTATACTAATTTCCATAATTATAACTAATTATTTTTAATTTTGAAATATTAATAAATTATGTTTTCAACATTTCCATGGGTATTCAACTTATAACCCATTCCTCGTTAGTTTCTCCTCACATTATCTTATATTTCTCAACTATTTAAACTCTATTTTTAGTATCATTCATATTAAAGGATAATAATCGATTAGGCTTTCATTCCGCTCTCCTCTAATAATTATTTTAGTTTCTATTTTCTCATGTATCATCAGATGTATAATAATTTGGGGATTTTTTATATTTTAAATAATAGATATTTTCTTATGGAATTGGATAGATTTATTCCATTAGTAGGACCATACTAGGTTCAAATGGGAGTTACATTGCAATATTATCGGTATTTAAGTTTGTGGTAGGAATTATATGATATAAAGGGTGTTCTATCCATTTGAAAAAGACATAATTTTAAATTATAAAATTGTTATTTTATTTTGGGTCAAAATATTTATGAAATGGTCACAAGTGGACCAATAATGGGTGAAAATTGTCACTATAATCACCAAAAACAACATTCCTTAAATGTAATATTAAGGAAATTCTTCTAAAATTAAATAGGGGTTGATTTGAATTGAGTAAACAACCTTATGATATTTGTGTGGTGTTATATGCCATCCATTAACAAAGATTATTATGAATACATGTTAGGATAGGGTTGGGATATCACAGGAACCCAAAATTAAATTTTATTTGATTCTTGAGGGCATAAATTTTTATATTAAATTATTATAAATTCTATGTGATGGTTAAATGTGATAACTCATTCACATAATTTGTTTTGGTGGTATATCATCAACATGAGTTATGCTAGTGATGCATCATTTACCCTAATATTGATATACAGGTGTTTCCTCATCTACCTGGGGCTATTTAGTGGTGGTTCTTCATTCTGACCTTGATATATTGGTTATATATCACCCCCACCAAAATATTGATATCCATGGTGCATAATCCACCTAAGAGTGATGTACTAGTTGTTCATTATCCACAAAGATACATTTATTGGTGTAATATCATCCACATATGGGATTTTTCATAGTTGTTCATTTTACACTCATAGTCTAAAATTGGTGGTATGTCACCAATCTAGGGTAGTCTTCAATGTAGTTCATTATCCACTAAAATAATTGTACTAGTTTTATAACCTAAAGTTATGGGTGTTATCTTAGTTGTGTATCATCCACTCAAAGACTTGTATCCCAAGTATATTATTTATAGGGGAGGGATATATCAATGGTGACCCATCTATATGGTGATTTATATTAGTGTTATATTATTTACCTATAGAATAGAATTATTAGAATATTTTTTACCAAGATATTGATGTTTGTAGTGCATCATCCAATTGATGATTTTTAGTTTTGGTATATCATAAACACAAGGGATATGAAACTAGTGCTGCTTCCTCTACCCATTGAGTGTTGTGTTAGTGGTGCATCACCCACCTGGTTTGTGTAATGATGGTATCTCATCCACCTGAGAATTTAAAATATTGGTGAATCATCCATTTAGAGTAAGTGAAGACTTTTTTACAAGGATATATCTAATTTATCGATGATATTCAAATAGTAATAAATCATTCACGTAATTTTTATCTGTTGGAGAAGCATCATTAAAAAAGTGTTACATGATGGTGATATCTCCTTCACAATGATTATGAGAAGAGGAGTGACATGGAATTCATCCATGAGGTATGATCACATTGTGTGTATATCATCCAATTCTATTTCTAAATGAAGAATTTATTTTCACATGTTGTTTTCCCACTACGAACTCCACAAAGTGAAATTTTTTCTATTTATTACTTTATTATAATTTAATATTTAGTATGAACTAGATATTACTAGATTTTATTAGGGACACAATTGGTAGTCCTTATGCTTTTTAATCACACCCAGCTTAAAAACTATGGTACCCGACAATACTTCATGTTTCATGACCTTGGTAAGTTCAAGGGACATTTTTTTATGCATGGTTGATCTAGTGGAGCTTTTTTATAGATGGGATGTGGGAGTGGGACATCACTCGAGAATACTATTTTGAATTTCCATTATTTTTTTATTTTAAGACACAATTGTATATGATAAATCAACATGATATATTGTTATGTTTGTATGACTCATATAACATATACATTATCTTATTTTGTAATAACATGATGGATATTATCACTTTAATGATAAAACATATCTAAGATGTTTATATACACATTATTTTTTTATAATTGTTATCATTTCCTACTATTTTGGCCACTTTCATTTATGTTTGCATATACCAAGGAGGGAATATTTACCACAGGATAATAATTAACCATCATTGTTAGTAGTATTCCTTTTTTATAAGATGAGGTGTGCCTAATATACTTAGTGACCTCATTCAATCTAGGTAGAGGTGAATTAGGTTTGTTATGCTAAAAAGTTGTATCAAATATTTATTTAATTTTTCTTTATTATATGGAATATTTCATAAAGAATATATTATGTTTTTAAATCTTGGTATGGATCTTGTAATTGTGAGTATCTATCCCATGAGTGAGATAGGTTTATGTTACCAATGGTGATATTGATTTTTTACATTTTGATTTTATAGTTGGGTTACACTTTCCAAATATGATCCATTGTGTTACTTGTACATGTTTTATTAGGTTTTACTCTTATCCTGGGGTGGGAAGATGCATATATTCATGGAAAGTTTTTGATACCTAGTCATCAAAAGAATTTCATATAATTGAATGTCACTAATTTTCATATTAATATGATAAATTTGATTATTTAAAGTTTCAAAATCAAATTATATAGATTTCAAATATTACATCATAGTATAAAATTACATAACTAGACCTAGTATATAATATTTGTTCCCTAATATATACTATTTGTTCATATAGATATGTATGAGATAATTCTAGACTTAAGAGTAAGTATTTTGGGCTTGAATCAAGAAATTAAATGAGACCATTACATTGTAGGTTGTGTTTTTATGGTAGAGTAGTGTATTCATCTTATTTATTTCCCTAAACATTGATATCTAGAACTATTTTAGAATTTTGATCATACTAATAAAATTAGAATTATAGTGACAAACCACCTTGGTGACCTCTCATTATGTTCTTGTTCAGGGTTGATTATACACCACAGGTAGTAGTGCTGGAACCAAATATTATGTATATCCCTCATATAGATAATCACTTTAGAAAAAATCTATAATTTGTTATACATTTTATGGGGAATAGGGTACCAATGATAATATCGACCATGTTAGAACTACCAATAATTTTCTAGTAATATAATCTACCAAAAGTTATTTCACAATGTGGACTACATGTTCCCTATTTTTTTGATTGAGTACATACAATAAATCATGGATAATGTTGAGACCCCCCCACCCTAGGGGTTAGTGAATCTTAATACCAAAATTCTTTGAGGAAAAATGTAGCTCTGGTGGGACATCCTTGATCTGGGAGACCAGCATATAGGGATTTCCTAGAAGGATTTTTAGACTCACATTTTGATCCATTTCATCCAAGATACTCCAATATCAAATAAGTTTAATTATTTTATAAATATTATTTAATAGGAATATTAGATATTAATTATTCTTTAAACTTTACTGATCTATAATGGATTACACCAACACTGATGGGTGATGAGAAAGTCAGGGTAAGATGTATTGATATGGAATAAGGAATTCTAGTCAAAAATGGGTTACTAAATTCAACATGATATCATTATCCATGGGTTTGAATCATACCCTTTGGGGGATAGAATAAAATAGTGGGTAGTACATTTGAGGGTTATGCTTTTCCAATAATGTTGGTGAGTGGGTTTGTGGGAAATAAGAAGTAGAGTATTGATGAGTATCTCTAGGATAGAGATAGGAAGCCTATCCATGGTTGGGTCTTATTCCATCCTTTTAGTGGTAGATAGTTGGTCCAATGTTATCAGTTTGGGTAGCCAGGAAATGTTTAGGTAGATTATTATAGGAAGATAAAGGCCTTTTACTTGAGTAGAGTGTTGGGGAATTTTTACAAGTTTTATAGAATAGTATTAAGAATTTTTAGTGACAATAGATCTATTCAAACACAAGGATCGTGATAAGTTCTCATCATGTAGCATCATTTTTAAATTTTGGGATCCTATGGTTGGTTGGGTTATAGACATGGTCATGATGCCTAGGAGAAAGGGTAGAATCACTAGAAAGGCGATGTTCCTCAATTGATATATTCATTAGGTTCTGAGGTCAGGGCTTAGGCTATCTTCATTCCTTTAAGTAGACTCATGTCAGGTAGGTGGGAATCTATCTATAGTGTGGGGTATGATACCAATGGAATTGAACCTTTCATTTTTTTTATTTAGTTTTATCACACTCTTTCATATTTTATTTGGTAAATAGTGTTCTAGGGCTTTCTATATACTATATGTATGGGGTGATATCTATTGATACAAACATTAGAGTTTGATCAATAAGAATCTAGAGAGGTCTAGAGTTCTATATAGTTATCACTATATGTATGATTCATTTAGATATCATCATGTAAAAAATAAAACTCTATAATGTGATCCTTGGGATTGATTAGTTGACTTTTTATCCAACATACATTGAATATAATAAATGAATAATATCATTCACATATTTATAGTGATATTTTCATATACATGTAATCATTTAGGACTTATAGGAAGCTTATTTTGGTTATAGTTATTACTAACTAGGGAAAATTTCAGCTCTAGTTTAAGGAGTTATTTTGACAGATTAGGGGACACAACAAATGGAATTTTCCCTGGTAGTAATATTTTTTATAAAATATTTCTCTACATAATATTATAGGTTTTGTAACCAAGGATATTGAGTTCATGATGATTATTATTTCATGTATGAATCCATAACAATTTTTTCATACCAATTTGGTTCTATAAAATATAGAGTAGTGATGCCTCCTCAAGAATATTTGTAGGAAAAGTGGGTTTTTCACCCGGGATGGTCCCCCTGGTAGCATAATTTGGTTATCCTAGAGAAGGTATGTGTGTCTTTGTAGTTATCTATGGATTACCTGAGGCTGAAACAAATGAAATTTAATAACCAGTATCCACTTCCCTAAATATATAATTTTTTGATCTTTTGTGGTGATAAAAGTGGTTCTCCTAGATCAAATTGAGGTAAATACATCACCAATTGTGTGTAAGGCATTATAATATTTCTCATAATACATTTAGGAGTATCTATATCATGTGTGGATATCTTTTTTATGCCATTCATATTGATGAATACACTGATAGTTATTAAATATCATATGTATCATCCAATCAGAATATATCAATATTCATTTATTTTCATAATCATGGTTGACATTATAAAATACCTTCAATAAATGGAGGATTATTCTCACCGTCTATAGATTATTTCAAGTAAGAAAAAAATAGTACCATCTATTTTCCATGCTCTCAAAGTGTCTTCTATAGACAAATTAGGTACTATTCATAGGTGAAATGATATATTAGTAAATAATTTCAGTGCACCCGTAAAAGGTTTTTCCTATGATTTTATAGGAATAATTTAATATCAACATTGATATAAGTAGTTTTTTCGTTTTTTCATATTTCTATCAGTGGGTTATCTTAGAATTCCCCATTATGGAGTCACTAATGATGGCACTGAATAATAATGGGATGAAATATGAGTCATAAGATTCATATGAGAACCCCTATCAAAAGGTCAATGAGATATTTTTGTTTGTACTCATCAAAATATTACCATAGATGGGTAATGGGTATACATTATATTATTTTTATCCAAGTGTTTGGATTGGTGAAATTAAAATACAGGATGAACAACAGTTATCTTATAGGTCTTGAAAGATATTTTTACATAATATAACTAGATAATTATTTATATAGTACATTAAATGGTAGTACACATTATGAGGTGTCGGTGTAATAGTCTATTGTGTGAGATTTTTTTGGTGAATACATAAAATAATATCCTAAAATATATAGTTTTTCTATATGAATTAAACCGATGGTAGAGAAGGGAGATTTAGTATCATTTTTTTTATTTTGATATGGAATATTCCCCTAGTAAATTGAATTACATGATGATTTATTTTAATAATATAAATCAAGAATATGTGATATAGTTGTCTATTATTGAGTATAAATTAGTGATCATCTTCACTAAGGTACACCACAATATATGGGAGTGTCAGGGAATAGTGACCAATACATTCTTCTCTATAAACGCATGATTCCCCAAGAGTGTGAATAAGGGTCACTTTTTGAATCAAATATTATAGTGATGAAGAAAAATATAAATATATAGTTGGAAAACACCACTATATTTTTCCTTTTATGATTGTGTTATATTTCATTTTCGATCATGTTGTAGTCTATATAATGATTAAAAAAGATCTTATGTTAGATTCATAGACCTTGAAATGGGATGTTAACAATAGGATTTCCAAGATATATCATGAAATCTAGAAAAATTATTAATTTATTATTGAGATGAAGGAAAATAGGGATCATTGAATGATTATACACCTATCTGCTCATAATGGTTGAGCATTAGTGACACAATGGACATCAATAGTTGTGAACAATTAACATATGGAACTATGATGTAGTGATAATGGAAATAATTATGGTATTATTGAGTTTGTATTATAGTAATAATGTGGTATAGGAAATCATGAACAATTATATAAAAGTTTTTTATTCCCTTCTGATCTAGATGACCTAATTCGTTAATGAACTAGGTTTGTTGTTCGTCAGAGAGAAAATGTCCCTAGGAGAATCATATATAACATGGATGTTTTTACATCATTATTCTAGTTTTGTTACCAGAAGGACATTATATAATGGTGAATTTTCTCACATTCTAATATCCTCTAGAGGAAGGGCCATCTAAAAATATTATTCAGTTGTTAGTGGAAATACTCTGGGTATGTGTCCCTGATTTTAGATATTTATAGAATTGTCTTTTATTTGTGAATTTTTTTAGATAAAAATAGTTATCATGATTATATTTAGATGTATACATTCTTGGTAATTTATATAAGGTTGTGTCTATGGCCTCTATGAATGTTAGAGGTTGGGGGGAAATTTTTATTAGGCTGAGTCTCATGTAGAATATTTCTGTGCGTATTGAAATTATTTGAATGTAATAAGATACTACTCATAGAAGGTATAAATCACATTCCAACTACTGATTATATCATCTTATTTTTTAGGTGGAAAGATAAGTATTCTTTCAAGGCTCTCCTCGATTATGTAAACTCCATATTCATAGGTGGTAATAATAAATTATTGGGTTTATGGGGATGTTTTAGGTTGTTGATAGAATCATTGTAGTGGAATAAGAAGTATATATTCCATAATTATGAAATATTATTCATGATACATTCCATTTTTATTATATTAAAAAATATAATCCTAATCCTTATGTCGTGATTAGAATCAACAAAGCCTAGCTATAGAAGCTATTTCGATTGAGGAATGATATATTTAGATAGTTCAACAAAGTGAAAAGACTACATGGAATGAAAATCCCTCTAGTATGTGTACAATATTATTTTGTTCTTATCTACAAGGATACATTGGATCAAAATTCTTTTATGGGGGTGTATTGGGAAAAAATTAATCAACAAATCCCAATGATGATTATTATTGGTACTAAAGAATGAGATATTATAAGGTGGGGATTATGTAACTCCTTAAAAATTCTCAAGGAACATATTCAAATTAATATTCACTTAATATCATGTTTTTTAGTGTTTTTAGCTATTTTTGGTGTTGGTGGGGGAATTAATGTTGGTTTTGTGATCCAGACTAATGATCATAGTGAAATTATGTTATTTGAGGCATGTCATGTCAAAAAATAAAGGGGTTGTTCCCTGATTAAATCCACATGAATAGATTTCATGGAATAGTGCTTTATGTTATTCGATAAACTAGGTTAAATAGGTATGGATGATCCATAAAGTAATTATCCAAGATATAAAGGGTGATATCCAGGTTATATGGTACTGCCTTGGGGTGAGGTGGTGCCTAGTGACTAATGAGGTAACTCTGGAATGTGGAACAACCAAGGTATTTGTTCAATGAGTGGGGAATACTACACTAAGTTGTAATTTAGGGTTATGGTTAAAATTCTTCCTAGGTGAGGGTGTTTCTCTCTGAATATAATGTCCATGTCACAAGGTTGACCCACATTAGTGGATTAAGCCATGAAAATTGTGGTTATTACACAACTCATGTTTGTTAATTTTTTTATAAATATAATTAAATATTTTTAATTTTTAAAAGATAAAATGTGGTCTTCCTTATTGTCTCTTATAGGTCACTCATTGCACCTTCCTCCTTGGTATCTTCTGCCATTTTGTAGTATTTTCCAATAATTTGAGGACATTTTTTAGTGTTGTTCTTATTAAAGTTTGAAATAGATAAGGCATAAAATCCTCCCTTTTTAATATTTTTTCATATTGTTTCAGAATGTATCAGTACTTATGAAATAAATTTTGTGATTTTTTTATTATCTAATAAATTGACTGATTAAAGATAAATTTATCTAAGTTTCAAAATTAGTAGGTCCCAAATACATCCATGTTGGGAGAACTTTATTTATTATTTTAATTTTCATATTTATCATGCATCATATTAAGTGTAGGATAATTCGACCATGTGGACAATCCCTATTTAAAATTATAATTTTTTTGATTCATTTCTACCAAATGAGATTTGTTAGGGTCTTGAGTGGTCCGTTATTAGGTTTTTAGTTATACTATATCCATTGAATAAAATTTTTATGTGGAATATTATAGAATTTTGTCCAAAAATAATGGAGGGTAATTATTAAATTAGTTTAAACCTTATAATCCCAATGTTATGCCTCAAAGAATCATTTGATAGGGATTATCATGAGGTCATGGTAGGCTAGGGGTGGTATATATTTGATATTAGACACTATGGGAAAGGGAAAAAATGATATGAATGATCAATATAGTGATTCTTGGTGGTAGTTTGGAAATTATACTAGGATTGTACTTGAGAGATGTATTATAGATATCCTTTTTTTTTAACTTTTGGTCACAGTAGTATATGATTTTTCCAGGGGATATATTGTTATTATTTTATGATATATATATATTTATAATGTAAAATATCACATTTTTATAGAAATATGTATTTAACTACTTTTATGTTAGTATTTAATGGAGTTTTTTATCTATACATTTATGTCCAATAATGTCAATTTTTCTTGATAATTTGTCTATTGAGTTTTTTATGGTTTTCAACCAATATGGTTTAATATCACCCTAGATATCAATTGATCCTCACTGTAAATCAATAGCATCTAGAACATAGTTTGTTGCACCTAATTTATGTTGAAAATCAATTTGGTCATATTATAGGTTAATAAAGATGGAAAAAATATGAAAGATCAATTATAGTTAGCACTAATGGATGACATTTTGAAGATCAAAGTGAATGAAGCTACCTATGAAGGGAAACTCTATTCAAAAGATGAATTGGGTCCTTAGGTTGTAAATGTTGAGATAGTATCATCTCCCTTATCACTATAGTCAAGACCATGTATACTCTAGGAATTAGTTTATAAACATTCACATTCCCCACCAAAAAATGATATTATATTTTTCAAAAGAAGGTGATTTTAATGAATTACTTACAGTATGAATGAAAATAGATATTTATTATAATGAACTTACAATCATCTTTGTTGAATATAATAAATATTTTATATTATTCACAAACCAAACATATCATTAAGTAGTGAAACCAGTTAATGAATGACCTAAAAATTAGCTATAGAATCCAAACATTTAGTAATTTTTTTATCTAGAAGTGTTTCTTGAAATTCAGTTGATTACTCATGGTATTCCATATCCACTGAAAACTCATTAAGGCGACCCTATCCTTTTACACATATTATTACATGATTTTAAGCATAATTAAACATCAAATTACCAGCCAATGATCATAAATTCTAGTGTCTTGGAAGATTAGGTTCATAATTAATCATCATGAAATGAAAATAAAAAATATATTTTATTTAATATTCATACAGATCTCTTAAATCCATTTTATCCCTTATATCTTTATAGGATAACCTATATAATATGTGAATAAAAGGGATGAGTTAAAAATTTCAGTAAGGGATTAATCATAAGAACAACCATAACACATGGGTTTGAAGATGTAACTAGATAACGTAAAAGGAATAAAACACGTATAAACAAAAAAAGTATAACATGCATAAAATGGGAACATATAAACATAAAATCATATGAATGTGGCATCAATATATAACATGAAATAAACATGAGACAAGGTTAGTTTTCAAGACATGGTGGAAAAAGTCCCACAAAGTAATCAGGTTCACTCCCTATCCCAACATGACATATCATGAGACTAAACATTACCCAATGAATTGGAGCACAATCTGGCTTCACCTATCATAACATGTTCATTAATATTTTTTCCCCATAAATAATCCTATATATGGAATAAACATAACCATAAGGGTTACCCATGGGAAGAATTGGGTATCAAACTCCTGTAAAAAGACATAACATAAGGGAGTACCATAATGGTGTCCATGAAAGAATGGATTTAAATCATAAATGGAAATTAATAAGGTAAAAAGGGAACAGATAATGATAATTTAGGTCAAATTGAAGTTTATAAATGTAAAAAATAGTGTCTTAGAAACTTTAGAAATAAAACATTTTTTGTAGTTTAATGAAAATATAATAGATTCTTTAAAATGAAAAAGAAATAATTGTTTGTATAAAGCCATAAATGAAATAATATAGTTTTTCAAGATAGGATTACTTATTTTAGAAAAATATTTTTTGATTAAAACATATTATGGATTTTACTTGAAAATGGGTAAGAAATTGGGAAGTTCCCTGGAATTAGGGTTACTTATCATGATGAATTGAAAAGGGAACATTTCCAAAACACATATTACCCCATCAAATAGGGAAGATATGATCTGGATACATGATTTTTGAAAATATAAAAATAATTTATAAGAATTATATAAAAATAAATAATCACTACATTGGGGTAAAGAGAGTGAAAGAGTAACCTAAAGGAAAAAATGGAGGTTCGGGTAGAATCTCTTACCTTATGTTCGAAACGATTCAGCACATGACTTTAATTTCCTAGAAAATAAAATTAAATCCTTTAATTAATTAATTATAAAACATTTATACATGTAATTTATTTATTATATTTTTATTAATTTCATTCATATTCTTTTTATGAGTTATATTGTTCAATTTCATCATTTGGAAGTGATTGTTCTCTTAGTTTTCATGATTGGTTTGCTTTTATAAGACTATGGAAGTTCATGTAAAATGACAATAGAAATAAAAAATTAAAGTAATAAGTAATTAATGAACATACAAATGTTTAAATGGTAATATAAGTCATTTTTTTAGTTTGGGTGAGGATGAATCATTATATAAGATTTTAGTGATAATCATTTGGATTATTTTGGCTGGTTTTCGCTCACAACGAACTTGTTTGGTCTTATTATTTAACATCATGTGTATATAATTATTCTGGTACATTACATTATTCGTAATACATATAATAATAAAATTAACCCTAAAAATGGTTTTATGACCTGCCTTTAAGGATTAAATGGAAAATGAAAACTCTTCATCCTTCAAGGTGATAAATTAACACCCCACGAACGACGTTTTCATTTTTAGAATAGAAGGGATATAAGAGGGGTTTAATGATGGATTTTTCCTTTAGAATAATAAAATTATAGTATATTTGAGGTACTAGAGTTATCATACAATTTATATTAGGTTATGTTAGGATATTATATGAAAACAACTCGAAAAGAAATTAAAAGAAAAGGAAAGAGGAATTTACCTCTTGAATTTCTCCTCCTTGGAAACCTTCTTAGGGAAAAGGTTGTGTACTTTGGATGAGACCAGGATATCCTGGATATGGGGGAGGGTCTTGGGAAGGGAATTTTAAATAATTTTTACAAGTCTCAACTCTTGTAATGTGTGAGAAGAAGAAGTGGTGAGGGTGGTATTTATAGTGGTGGAGAGGGGTGTTTTCTCATTATTTTTAGCATTAGTTTATTGTTTTGTCTCAAGAAAAGAAATATTGTTGATTATTATGACTAAATATAGTAACTATTTCATGTTATTTATAAATAATGGTGTTTTCCATAGGATTATAACAATAATGACTCAAAAAATCATGTATTTTAGCATTTATCATAAATTATCGTATTTTTCTATTCACCAAAAATTCAATTGTTTTATAAATATACAAAAAATTCACCATAAAAATCTTATGTAATACATAATTCAAAAATAAAATCCATTTTTTAAAATAATTTTATAAATATGATAAATTTAATTTTTAATTAAAATAACAATTTACTTAAAAAATACAGATTTTAAAATTATAACTGATTTTATAACACTTTGAAAAAATAAATAAGGTTTCATAAAATTATCTTAAAATCATAAGACAAAAAATATATTAATTTATGAATACATTTTATGAAAATAAATTTTCTTTTAAATCATTATATTAACTATAAAATTTTAATTAAATATTTTTAACTTACAAAAATACCTACACTTGATAATTTTTATAACATTTATTTACTTATATTCTGATATAATTATATTAGAATTTCATTTTTAGGATGCCTAAATTTTATTTATACTTTCATGAATGAGGTTACTATTCTATTGGTTGATTTACTATTCTAAAGGGACACATTGATATTCCAAAGGTCAAGTTATTATTACATTGGTATGTATTCCTTAACTTTTATTAATACCTCTTAGGTCATTCAATCATCATTTATAAAGACTGTATTGTGTTTAATATGTGATCTTATGTGATTATACTATATAGAATAATTTTAAGAATTGAATTTTCATTGATAAATTTTTGGGACTTTACAATCTTCCCCCTTATGAAATTTCTCTCTTGAAATTGTATTTTACAAACTAAACAGGTGATGGTAATTATCCTTCATGTCTTCCTCCAACACCCATGCTTCATCTTCATACATGTTGTTCTATCGTAGTACTTTGACCATGTGAGTAGTATTGTTGTGTACGACATTATCTCTAGGATCCAAGATCTTCATTGAATACTCCTCATAAGAGATATCATTCGCCCACTATACCACTTATGAATTTAGTACATGTGATGGATCTGGTCTGTATATTATCAATAGGGATATATGTATTACATCGTGTACTTGAGACATAGTAGGCTGAAGTTCAAGTTGATAGACCACATATATAACATGATCAAGAATCTATATGGTGTGGATGTACCTGGGACTCAGCTTTCCTATCTTCCCAAATATCATGATCATATTCTAGGGAAATATATGGAGGAATACCTTATCTGCAACCTTAAACTCAAGGTATCATTGATGATTGTATTCATAAATCTGATTTCAACTATGGGATTCCCTGATATTCTACTAAATCATTTTCACCTTTTCTACCATTTTTTCGACCATTTTAGGTCCTAAAATCTTACGTTCGCCAAATTCATCCAAGAATGATAGTGTTCTTCATATTTTTCCATAAAGGGATTCATATGGATCCATTTGGATACTCAAGTGGAAATTTTTGTTGTAAAAGAACTCGACCAGTGGTTGATGTTGGTCCCATCCTTCTTTAAAGTCCATAGAACATGTTCTCAACATGAATTCCAGTGTCTGAATATTTCTCTCATATTGACCATCAATTTTAGGATAATAGGTTGTACTAAAGTTTAACACTATACTTAGAGCATGTTGGATACCTTTTAAAAACAAGGAGGTGAATCTTATATCTCAATTAGATAAAATCAATAGACGTACATCATGTAGAATTATCACTTATTTTATTTCTATTTGTGCAAGTTGATTCAGTTATAAGTCCTCTCAAATTACAATAAAGCGAGTTATCCTTATAAGATGATCCACAACAACCCATATAGTATTGTTTCCTCTAGATGTCCTAAGAAAAATAGTGAAAAATTCTATTGTAATTTTCTCACACTTATATATTAGTATGGGTAGTGGTTACATCATCACCTTATACATTTTTCCTTTCATCCTTCACTTTTAGAAATACCACACACTTTGATGTATATTCAGTTATCTCTTTTTTCATATTGTCCCAATAATAGTTCTCTTGGAGATCTCGATACATCACTATGCTCCCTGGGTGAATAGAGAAGGTTGAGTTATGCACATAATTTTGAATATCATTCTTTATATTTGGATCAGATGGTTCATATAATCTTATCTTGAATCTCATGACTCCTTCCTAATACATTTTGAACTCTGATGATTTCTCTTTTATCATGGCCTCCACCATCTTCTGAATTTTATCATCATTTCTTTGAGCATCCTTTATTTTCTCCAAAAGGGAGGTTTGAGAAATCATTTGAGAATGGATTGATGAGGTTCCTTACATAACCATTACAATGTTAATAATGTGTGTCTAAGAAGATTGTAACCTTATCAATTCATACCATTGATAAAGATGTAGGATACTTTCAAATTAAAGAATATACTACCTTGTTTTCTTTAATATGATGATGGTGGATTGAGCAGTCATAATCCTTGATAAGACCTAACCATAATCTATGGAACATATTAAGATCATTTTGTGTGAATATATATTTGAGACCCTTATGATCAGAATATATTTCACACTTTTCTCTATAGAGTTAATGTAGAAAATATCACTGCTTCTAATTCTAGATCATTCATAGGATAGTTTTTCTCAAGAATTTTCAACTTCCTTGAGGCATAGGATTTCACTTGATCATTTTTCATAAATAAATATCTTATTTCCTTCTTTGATGAATCATTTTACATAACAAAGAGTTCCTTACATTTTGGAAGTGTGAGAACTGGTGTAACCATAAGGTGCTTCTTCAACTAATCGAAGCAGTCTTCACATTCAACGGTCCAGATAAACCTTAATCATTTCTGAGCCATCTTGGTTAGTAAGTCTGCAAATCATTAGAGGTTCTTCAAAAAAATTTAGTAATACCAAGATGGATAGACAAAACTACATATCTCCATTATAGATGTTTGTCAGGGCTACTCTTCAATTTCCTTTCTCTTATAATGGTCTACAGGTATTCCATTATTCTTAATAACATTACCCATGAATGATACTTCATAAATCTAGAACTCAAATTTGTTGCACAATAAATATATTTTCAACATTTTTAATGTTTTTAGCACATTATTCTAATGATTCTCATGTACCTCCTTTCACTTGGATTATATAATAATATCATCAATAAAGACTAACAATGTTTTTTCGAGATAATATCTAAAGATTATATTTATTAAGTCGATGAATATTTCTGTAGAATTAGTGATTATGAAGGGAATCACAATAAAATTATAGTCTCTATACCTAATCCTAAAGGAATTATTGGCAATATCTTCCATCCTCACCTTTAATTAGTGATATCCGATCGAATGTCAACCTTAGAGAAATAATTGGCCCCATGTAGTAGATCTAACAAGTCATCTATATGTGCCAGGGGATACTAGTTATTTATATTGATTGTATTGAGCTCATGATAATCAATACATAGGTTCATTGATCCATATCCCTTCTTGATAAAGAGGACCGATTCATCCTATGGTGAAGCACTTGGTCATATAAAACCCTTGTCTAGATTGCAATGTAACTGCTTCTATAGTCCTTTTAGTTCAATAGTGTCCATTCTATATGGTTTATTTGATATATGTAGATATCCAAGAATATGTTCAGTTGAGAACTTAGCCTCTCAATCAAGAATAAGACCAAGAAACTCTTCAGGGAACACATCAGTGTAGTCTATCACAATGGGCATGTCTTTGAGCATGATTCTCTCCTTTGTCTCAATCATTTAAGCTATATATTCTTGCTCATATGTAAACAATATCCACACTTGAGACAATGATTCTAAATGATATTCATCATATTCCATACACTTGTACAGAATTGGAGGATGCTTAAGGATGTGAATTATGATCTCCCTTTCCCTATAGTTGAGATTGGATTTATATAAATATAGTCTGTCCATTCCTAAAATACCATAAAACTCTACCAAATGGATTATGAAAAGATTTTTTGGGAGGTTAATTCCATAAAAATTAACCAGGTAGGAGTTATAATATTTGGATGAAAAAACTTAACCATTTTCTATTCTCATAGATAACTCAACATCCCAATTATTAGGTTGTGATTGAATAGTTCTAATAATCATGAAAGATATGAAAGAATGCATATAAAAGGAATCAAATAGTATGTTCACTATTGTTAAATGAATAAAAAACATACCTATCACCACATCATTTTTGGGATTTACATTAGTAGTAGTGATAGAATATTCCCTTCTTTGTTTCCTTGAAGTTTACTGTTTTTTACTGCCTCCAAAAACCCTTGGCTTTGGGTAATGGATTTCATAATGCCCATGTTCCTTGTAGTAGAAACAATACACTATAGGCTTATTTTTTATCTGAACCTTCATTTATTCTTTATAAATAGTGGGATTTTTCATATCCCTTCAAT